>CM039680.1:173426736-174054997 GCA_022537955.1 Schmidtea mediterranea
TCCAATTCGCAATTCTGAACGATAATGCGTTACTTGCCTCTATATATTCGCTCCATACAGGTTCGGTTCCTTTGATTACAGTAGCACTGTTTACAGTGTTCCCTATCTTACAGCATATCTTCATTCTACTAGAGGATTCCTCGGCTATTTGTTCTGAGCCTTTTGTCTGGATATTAGCTGCGTAATGACTTCGGGAAATTTTGTAAGTAATCTGTCATATCTAATATCATAGATTTTCCATCGTTTCGGTTTCGGGTAGTGCGTCCCTAGCACAATCCATTGCGGATCATGTCATTGGTGCTGGTGGAATTGGCATTGGTCTTTTAATGGTGGCCTTTAGTTTGACTTCGTGTACCTCAATCCTCGTTGCACATAATTAGGCAATTCTTCTATCCATCCTTTTAACGTCTTCTCCGATATTTGGCAATAATATTTTTGACGCAGTCTTTGCTTTCCGTCTTTTTTGCCTGACTATATGGTCCTCCAAGTTTATCATCATGTATATGCATCAAGGTACTTCTTTTTCGTTCTGCTTTGGTAAAACATAACGTCTTTTCTCTGCCTCCACTTAATAATAACCATCTTTCTCTTAGGCTTATCATCGATGATCTGTCATTTTTTCCCATGATGCTCTTTAATATTACTGTCTGTGTCCGAAGATTCCCATATCGATTGGTTTCAATGCAATCGATTAATGCCATTTTTCAAGCTTCATCCGTCTTCTTTCTGCTCATTCTCAGTTTTTGTAAACGATATCCTCTCGCAAAGATGATCATGGCATATTCGTCTTACATCGTGATCTTAGTTTACCTCAAAGTACAAATCTTACATAGCATCTGCGGTTGGGATTTGCTTTCTCCTGATTTGAATTTTAAGACGGCGAGTAATTTTTAAGCGTGCACGCCCATCTTATCAATTCTGCTCAGGTCTTCCTATTTGTCCGTTGGCCCCTAGCCATACCAATGTGTGATGATTGGTAGTGATATAATCTTCGTGGATCCCCATAATAAATATTTTGAAGTTTAATTGCCTTGATTATTGCTAATGCCTCTTTTCAAGTAAGAGTACTCTCTTTTCATGATTCAGTTGAACGTTCGACTTGTTAATCCAAGACTCGTTCCCCTCTTTCTCGTCATCCATCTGTCCTAAGACTGTCCAGACTTGGATGTAACATTATCCACTATGCGCGTCTGTTAAAGCATAAAACAAAAATGGTTTCTTGAAATGGGTGTTACAGTTATTGGTGCTGATATCTCAGTTATATCTCTGAGTTGTTTTCGAAGGCTGTTTGTCTGTTTCCTCTTCCCAATGAAGCGGGTATCCTTTTGGTTATTTTTTATTGGTTTTGCGAGGTTGCATAGCTCTTGATGAACTTCGTAGCATCCACATTAGGCCTAAAAATTCTTGCACGTATGTGTGACTGTTTTTTTGTACTGGGCAATTCTTATCTTTCATGTTCTTGGATCTGGTTCGTTTCTTGCCTTTGCTGGAACACAATATGTCCTAAGGGAAGGTGACTTTTTCCTATTGCCCAATTCGCATTTGGAAGGTTTCAATTTATTCCATTGTTCAATTCGAACGAAATACTTACGGATACTTTTAAATGTTGCTCGAAGGTTTGCTAGAATAAATTAAATTCATCAATATATACATACATTGTTTGATGCATGGTTACGAAGTTCATTGATCTTCTGGAATTGGGCTGGTGCGTTGGTTAATCCGAACGCATTTTCTGTTAATTGATATAGATCTTTTTCCGATTGAAAAGCAGTTTTCTCGCTGTCTCCTCTTTGACCTTTATCGGCCAATACCCACTTTTTAAATCTAGCGATGGGTAAAATAGGCTGTCCGTGTAACGTTTGTACATCTCATTTAATGGTCTGGTAACGGAATGCTATCCCGTTTTGTTACTGCGTTGGTGTTCGATTAATCTATAAGAACCGTTTGTGTTCCGTCTTCTTTTCTCTTACCATGCACACTACTGGAATTGCAATGCGAACAACTTGGTCTGTACTCCTAAGCGTCTAACATCTTTTTGAACTTCTTTTCTTGCACCGATTTCTGGCTGTCTTGCCAATCGATTATTGGCCGTTGTGTTATTGGCGTATCATCTGTTAATGGTTGTATGTTGCGTTACATCGCCATGTCCGAGATCTAAGTCAGATGCTGCAATAATATCCTTTAAATTCCAGTTAGCAGTTTTTAATTGCCCTTTTCAAAATTCGTTTAGTGCTGGCCTGGTCGATTGCCATATTCTTCTCAGGTTCTTTTCGCTTTTTGTGTTGGAAGTTCGAATATCCATCCATCGGGTTGTTATTTCCCAATCTTTGTTTTACGTAAATGACCTTTATCTTCCTTCATTTCAAAATTTGTAATGTTGATCGGAATTCACTGTTATCGTTTACCGTATACTATCTCTGCTGGCTAATGCAGTTCTTTCTTTTTCTCAATTTGTGATTCGGTTCGAAATCAGTTCGCCTAGTTTTTTCATTCCTTTTTACGTACAAATTCATTTGTGTGCGCGCCTGGCACTACTTCTTTCTTGAACATCTCACTTGCTGATTCAACCTATATTTCGTCCGGTTTTATCTCTAACTCCATTGATCCTAGGTCTATTTTATCCCTTGAACAATTCTGGCGATGAGGTCGTTCGATTATACAATCGTGCACTAATCTCCTTGTAACCCGCTAGATACGTATTGCATCTTTACATTTTTATATTCGATTATTGACCAATTTCGATGGATGCGACTGATCTTTCGCAGAGTTATAACCGATGTTAGCTCTCTTCCAAACACTGGCCATAATCTTCCGGGTATTTTATCCATTGTAGTTGCTAAATGTTTGCTCCGGTATCGATGCATTGCTTTTATCTCTACTCCATTATTTAATGAGGTACCGTTTTAGTGTTGGTCCAGCTAATGTTTGTAACTAGCTATCGGTTCGAGTTTCTTGGATCCTGATCTACACTTCTGTTCTTTGGCTGTTCTTGGTACGAAGTCTGCCCAATTTGTTCGATTATGGTACTGGATAAATATTTGCGTAATGTTGGTTGGTTTCGTAACGGTACGTTTCTCTCTTACGTCGTTTCTCTCTATGATGATCCTGCTTTCGTAACTTCATTAGACTGGTGGGGGTGATTGGAAATGTCCACTGATGTCTTGTCTCCTCGCTTCGATTTTCCCATTGTTTGATGTTGCTCTTTGAGTAGGGCCTCTGTGTTCCTCTTGGTTTTCGTCGTGGTCGCTGTTATCACTGCTATCATCTTGAAATTTATCCATTCCGTCTCAGTTTGTCGTTTTCTGTCCGCTTCATTCTTGGTTTTCCTCGGCTTTAAGTCTCATATGGCTTTAAATTTTTTTCGTCCGACTTCTTCATCAGTACATTCATTTAGCTCATAGGATCCTTACTAACCTTTTATCTTGGTGAATATTTTATTGATGCAGGTAATCACCACTATGTTTTAGCTAAAAACTGTGAAAAATCAATTGCCATTTTCAGTTATTTTCTCTCCTCTTTTGATAATATCGAAACATGCTAACATTTGTGTTAAGATCCTTTCCTCGATTGGAATAATAAGAATTCATTCTAAGATCCTGCCATCATTTGTACCGAAGATTAAGAATCTTTCCACATGGCTCTCCTCATATTTTAGTGCATGTTGAAAATGGTCTGGTGATAGTACAATTCGATAGTTGGGTCTCTCCATAGTTGTTACCTCCCGTCTGAATCGTTACAATATTAGATAGTATTGCTTGCCTTTGTGCATGGGATAATAATAAAGTTTCTGGGCTCGTCAGATCTTTTTGTTGGTATATATTCCGCTCTGTGATATATATCAACTTGGTCTCTGAATTCTGCTTCGGCTAGCCAATTCTGTAAGTTCCAAATATTTTGGCGGTGCTACGATACTCGAGTTGTGAATTGTAACCAACTTCCGTCTTATTTCGAATAATGCTTCCATATACAATATACAAGCTGAACATTGGATACGAATTTTTTCTGGGTTTAATCATTCCCTTGTTACTGCTTGAGCGAATCTATTTTTCCTTGATTATCTCGTGTATTCGTTATGTTTATCTCTGGGGAGTTGATTCTCTGGCAATTTTGCAAATTGTCTTTTCACATTGTACGTATACTATAACTTCTCCACGATTCTCCCAAAAATATCCCTTTGGAGTGTAACAGGTGAGGAATTGCATTATCTGATTTTGTTGAATTGCCATGCAATTTTGTTTTTAATATTTCTCTGTCAGGTACAATCCATTTTAACTAATATCGTATACTATTTTCTCTGTTGATGCCATCCTTTATGATATAAGAAATTCCATCTTGTATATTTATAAGAGACTTATGTTTCACATCTTGGAGTCTATTTGCGCCTTTTTGTGTCGTTCGTATTCTGTTCGCGGATAAGATATTCCTTTTATTAATTGGTATGGCTACCATTTCATCGCATTAGCTTACCATTCGCCCCTTTCATGAATCCATTCCATTTGTCGTATTTTGATATTACTACCGTTGGCGTGACCTACTGCCCGATATAGTGTGTGTGATCGTGGTTATTCCGATATATCTTCCCGGTTCTTCCGTATTCATCTACTGCACCTTTTGGTGTTAGTCCTTCTGTCCTTCACTGATTGCCTCTCCTGTGCACTTGTCAATTCTGCACTTGCAAGAAGGTGAGTCTACAATTCTGGTATCGGACCACTGTATATACGATCGTTGACATCCCGTATGCATTTGTCTCTGTTGTAGACATTGGAGGTTACTTTTTCATTGCTTGCGTAATCTGGATCAAATATCCTTGTATTCTTCTTCCAGAACTTCACTCTGGTAGCTTTCAACACTACTCAACTCCTTTGACTAATTGATTCAGTAGGGTGTATTTCTCTCCTTGGCTGTTCCGTCTCAGGCGTTATTCTCCCGCGCGTTATTACCGGGTGTTTTTATTTTTCCTTTCCTCAGCTGCTTAACATTTCACTCGGTCCAGCTATGAGATGGCGTCCTGTCGTGAATCCTTTTCACATTCGGTTTCGCGTTACAGAAAGCCACTGTATTTCCGTTTCAGCTCTCTTATAATTGTTGGGTGGTGGATGATGTCCGCATGAAATGCTACAATTTCCTTGTTACAGAGCAGATTCTTTGATTTCTGTTTTTATAAAGTTCTACTTCTTGATATACGTTATTATGATTACTGCTGTTGCCTTGTCTGTAATTTTACCGGTTTGCAGCTTATGCACTCTTCCGTTTCTTTTTAGTGCAGTTTTCCATCACCAATCTTTATTCTTCACATCGGCTTACTACGAAACCGGTTCTACTCCTTTTACCGCACATCATCCATATGAGTATTGTAGTGATTATCGCATTCATTCACTTTTACTGTTTTTTGTGTCGGCTCTGCATTAATTGTCGTTTCGGATTCTGTAATAACTCTTTAACTTTTGCATCATCTCAGTGGTTGTATCTGTTACTTACCAGATTTATAAAGTTGCCATCCACCTGAGTTAGGATGATGTTCAATTTACTTTCTGATATGGGTTCTGTTATTGCGAATTCATTCCATTTGGGTTGTATCTTTGGAGTCGCTTTCTGTATATCACTCGTATTATACATGAGGTAAGCCATTCCTACCAAATATCGGTTTTGGTGTCGGTCTGATCGTCTTCGTTAATGATTTATTATCAACATAAATTCCTCTGGATCTTTATGTGTTACGCTACTTTATTTATCATTATTTTATTGATTATTGGTTCTTTTGCTGCCCAAAGCGTGATTTCGCTTCTGCTCCGAATATTAAGTGTTAAAGTTCTCTATTTCTTGGTGGCTAATCCAGTATCAGTTATTAGTCTGTTGATCCACTTTGCTCCTCTGTTCTTGGCCTTTTAGTTTTCCCTGGAGCTGCCTTCGGACTTGGTAAGTTTGTTTAATTCGTTGTCAATTGATCATCTCATCTGTTCTTTAGTTCCTTTGGAGCTGGTTTATCAATTTTTGGTCGATCCTCTGGGTTTCTTTTCCATTGCCTACTGTTTTCTTTTCGTTTGGGTTGTGTCTGTCGTTTCTTTGGATGTTGTAGCTCCTCCGTCATTTATCCAATTATCCCATGGCTTCCTGATCGAGCTCTCGGCGTCTTTCTCTCTTTCTTTTTTAGTTTCCTTCTTCGTATCTGGCTCTATAATACTCGACTGGTTTGTCTGTTGGCACATACTGCTCGTTCTGTTTCATCTGTATCATATCGTTTATCTTCTGTCGTAAACAAATCTCTGATTCCCGTATTCTCCTGTATTCCTTCGTTCCACAATATCATTTAGATCCATTTAGTATCTCCCTATCTCCTGTATGTGATGACGATTACTCTCTGCTGGCAGGTGGAACTTCTGGCGTATTTAGACTTTCTTGTCGCCCATTGGCGTTTCGTTTTTTGATTCTCTTTTATTGATCTCTACCCGCAAATTCTTTGCTAACTGTTAATTAATTTTCACTCCCAATTGCATTTGTGTAACTCCAATTTCGAGATCTTTCGTTCTAATGATTCGTCCTTCGTATTGTAAATGAAATGGCAATTCATATGGTTATTCTCTTTTTCAACTTCACTCCACCTTGGCGGTGATATAAAATTCTCTTTTTCAATTGGTTTCGAAATCGGTGTCTAATTTTTTAAACTTACTTTCTATTACGTTTTCGGCTGCCCATTCGGTTTTTGTTTCATTTTCGGATAATTTTCTCTGAATTGCCTGGGATGGATGGGGTACCACGCATTACATTCTCCAATATCCCTCTATTCCTTTACAATATTCGCAGATTCTCTACTCTGATTACGATTGAATCGTATATCCATTTCTGCTAAATCTGTTACGGTTCGGTCTTGATTCTTTGCTTCCGGTTCTCAATATGCTGCTTAATTCTCTGCATTTTTGCCGTTTCCGTTAATCGTGTTATCCTTCCTCCACGAGGTCATCTATATCTGTGGTGGCAAGGTTTTATCCGGAATTCGTTTTTCGAGTACTTAATTCGTGGTCTCGCTTGTTACTCATGTTTGATATTTCCGCCAATTTCCCAATCATTCCCGTTCCGTTTCTTATCCGATTGTAATATATTCGTATCATCTTTACGAATTGAGGTGTTACATATTTTTTCGTGGAACTGGTTACTCCTCCTGCTAACATTTCGGTGGATTTTGGCTTCTGGCTTATCATTAGGATCTTGGTCCATTCCCAGTTTTTCGCTGTGTCGCGATTCCCATTTCCGGGTTTAGCCGATTATATGACTTTCGAATTAACTGGCCCATTTAACTTTGCCGTCATATCTGCCCTTGCTATAGAAAATACACGATAGATATTTTCCTTTCCTACCCATCTCCGTTGGGTAACTCTCAATTTCTCCGGTATCCTCGATCTCTGTTCATAGAATTGTAATGACTATGATACCGATGATTTCTCTTCCTCAGCCGATTTACTTTTTCAGCCCATCCCACCATATTTTCCATGTGTATGGGCTATCGAATGCTCTATCGTTATTTCTCGTCTTCTTCTGGTTGCCATTCATTCATTTTATCATTTTCCTCTTGGGTAATCTTTCTATGGTTCATCTCATATAGTTTTCTAAGGGTTGTTCATTAACTGCTCTTCTGGGGCGCGGCTTCTCCTAGGTTTATGTATTTCTCATTTTGGTTTTTCATATCTCTCCCATTTCACACTCTTGTCTCATCATACACCTTTTTCCATGGTGATTGATCGGCATCTTCGGTGTCTCTATCGGATTTTGTAATTGTGCTTAATTTCGCATCTTGTCTCACATAATGGTATGATGTTATTTTGAACCATCCTTTTCATTCCTCCTGAAATCTGGTATCTGTTTTCCTTTTTGTTGTATTTTTCTCTCTGGTATCATCCATGGCTATGATATTAATAGTCTCCGTCTTCCCATAATTATACCTATCGTTATATTCGGGGGTCTTCTCGCGGACTTATTTGCCGGTTGTGGTACATTATCAGCCACGTCTCTACATCCGTCCATCAAACATACTTCGATTATCGCTTGTATAATTTTTGGTTTATTCCGTCGGTATAATCAAAATGCATTGGGCAACTGGGTCCACAAATATTTTCTTTATTCATCATTAGGTAGCTTTATTTTATATCTTATTGGGTCATCTCCCCTCATATCTCTTTGGTTGCTTCTCCAATATTTGGAAATCAACTCATCTCTGTTCTCTCTTATCGAATCTCATTATGTCTGTATCCCGTTACAGCCTCTACGACATTTTCATTTGAAATCGGTCTCCGGTTAATGATAAATCGATCTAACATATTTTTTCTGCCGGTTCTATGCTGTCTGTCATTTTTATCTGGTTCTGCCTCATTATCTTTTGTCTCTCTTTTTCTAATCCAGGTTTTATTTCTTTGGTATACAATATTTGAATTTTCTGCCATATTTCTGCTGTCGTTTTCCCCGGTTTCATTTTGTTACAATGTACCACATTTATTCCTTTTGGCCATAATTTAGAGCATCCGCGAGGTGTATGTCTCGCTTTATTTTCCCTTCCTTTATATATAAAGGTTATTTTTATAACTGGGGGTCCTAGTTTTCACTACCCAAAATCATACAACTCGTTTGTGCTTTCGCCTCTGTTGCTATTATCTGTCTGGTATTTCTGGAAAATCAATAATTACCTGATACTCTTCTCTATCATATTCTTTCAGATTCTCTTGGTACTTTTTTATCATGTCTTTCCATGATGCCGTAAATGTACCATTGTCTTGTTGATATCCTTTTGCGATTAGTTTCATTATTCTGCTGTATGCGGTTGTATCTCTGAGGTTTAAGAACATTTGGTTTCGATCTACTTCTTCTACAATCTCGTTGATTTCTTTTAATATCTCGGTTTCATCTTCTCTTGGTACACTCGTTTCCATTTCCTCTAATTCGGATTTTGATTCATCTTTGTATGGTTTATTTTCCTCGCATGATTGAAATATTTCTCCGCCCAGACTGCTTATCTCGCTTTCATCTTCATCTGTTTGATCGTCTGGTATTTGTCTCAACATATTAATATGTGGTTGTTCCTCCTCTTTCATTATCTTTGTTGGCCCTTTTGTTTGGAACCATATCTCTTTTATTCTGTTTTCAATTTGAGCTTCGCTCCACGTGGGCTTTTCTTTTCTGATTCTTGTTTCTATTTTTTGTAGCAGTATCCTCTGGATTCGATTTTTTGTTATTATTGGTTCTGATATCTCTTTTTCTTTCGACCTTGATGCTTCTTGCTCATCCTTTTGCAGTTTTAATTCTGGCTCTTTCATTTCTTGCGATAGTACTTTCTTTGCCATCACTTCTATTTTTTGATCTAGTGCTTGTTCTTGTTCTAAATGTTTCAGCGCTCCGTCTATTTTTAATATTAGTGCCTTCTTTCTTAGTTCAGCTTTCTCTTGTTTCAGGATTGCTTCTTTTTCTTTTAATTGATCCTCCTCTTGTTCTAAAGCTTCTTCTTGCTTTATTTTTTCGAGTGTACTCTCTATTGTTTGCGTTATGATTTCATCTTCGAGTTCGTCCATCTCGTATACTAATGTTTTCTCGTTTTGATCTTCCGTTATCATCCTCTCTGCTTGATTATTCTCTCGAGTTTCTGGTTCGTCTGATTTCTCAGTTCTCATTTCTTTTAGTTGTCGCCGTCTCTGTTTTTCCTCCTCTGTAAATTCCTTGATGGCCTCTATTTTCTCCATCGTATTCAATTCAACTGTTTTCTCGTTATCGGTTATCATATTTCCTCCCCCTTTGTTCTCAACACACTGCTCCGCAGTGTGAGTTTCATCTGGAATTTCCATCCTCATCATATTAATTCTTTTCGGGGTTTGTTTTCGATTTTCCCATCTTTGCTGGATTTCTTGGGCTTCTTCTATTTGAAGTCTTTGCCATTCAGCTTGTTGTTGCTCTTGATATTCTCTAGTTCGCAGCTCTTGAATCTCCTCATTGCTTCTCATTACATTGATTCGTTGTTGCTGTATATTGGCGGGCATCTGTTGCATCATCTCTTTTAATTCCATGGGCATTCGCTGTAATGTTTCCCGTAACATGTCTATTTCTTGTATCACGTTAATCTGTGGATTTCTTGTGGGATTATTGTTTGGTCTTGATTGGTTTGACTCTCCTCTTATGTTGCATCGCCTTGCGATGTGCCCTTGTTGACCACAATTGTAGCACGCTTTGCTGTTAAGTTGTTGACATATTCTCTCAGTATGCCCTCGTTTTCCACATTTTTGACAAATGTAATTTCGGAAACAATTTTCTGATCGATGTCCTATTTTTTGACATGTGGAGCATTTTTCGTTTGCATTTGGATTGTTCCTGAAATTATTATTATAGCTTACTTGGTTATTACCTCTATCTTCTGGATTTCTTGTTGCTGGTGGCTTGAACATCTGCTGTGCTCTGGGTATGAATTGATTCATGGCTGGATTGATATTGTTGTTTTGATTGTTGGCATTGACTGTTGATGTTGGTTCTGTGGCCAAGACTGCCACTTGATATCCCAGTCCCAGATGGGCTTCACATCTATTTGCGATTGCTACTGCTTGATCTAATGTCTCTGGTGCCAAGCATCCAAGGTTAGCTCGTATGTCTTCCCTTTTGATTCCTCTTATGAAGACGTCTACCATTTTATCTTCGGGCAAATCGTGTTCTCCGAAGGCTTCTTTACACAATTTCTTTAGTTCGCATGCGTATACTGCATTTGATTCGTCTCGTCTTTGTTTTCGATGCAGGAAGTCTAATATCTTCCTATTTCCCTTTTTCTCTATCCCGAATATCTTTATTAAGAACTCTTTAATCTCTGTCCACGTTGTCAGTTTCGTTATATCTCTCGCTTCTTCCACGAATACATCTTGTGCGCTCCCTTTCAAATACAAGGGTAGTCGCTCTTTTACCTTTTGGTCTGTCCAGTGACAGATATTTTTATACACTTCAAATTCTTTTATGAATGTATCCAATTTGTTGAGACTCCCGTCAAACGGTTCTCCTCTAAACTTTTCTCTGAATTCTCCTACTGTCACGTTGTTGTTATTTAACATTGTATTTGCATCCGGAGTTGAAGTCATGTTGGAATTTGTGGAATTTGCCATGTTTGAGTTAACGTTTAAGTTTTTCAATCTCTCTTCTTCGTTTTCTGATTCTATTATTGGCAATCGGTTTTCTGTATCGTTTATTTCGTTTTCTTCGCTACTGTTGAATTCAACGTCGGTTAATCCACTATCTGTGCCGGTTCCTGTTGCTGCTGTAGTTGATGCTCTGGTGTTGACACTTCTGCTGTATCGAACTTTTTTCTTTTCTTCTGTTTTTAATAAACTTTTTTCTCTATTCTCTTGGCTTTTGCTTCTCGTGTGGTTGCTGATGCTATCAATGTTTACGGTTATTTGTTTACTTAACTGGTTTCTCTTCTCTTGCTTTGGTTGCTTTGAAATTCTGGTTGCTTATTACTCGTGGCTACTCTGACGTTTATTCCAAATTCTTTTCTGCTCGTTTATTCAAGTTTCTTTGTTATCACTTTGCTTTGTCGTTTGCTCTGAAGTATTTTCTCTTTGCTTTGCTTTGGAATTGACTTGGATTGCTTTGTTTGACTATTGATTCTCTAAAAATAAATAACACTCCAATATTCTATACTCTATACCAATTTCTCCTCCATTTACCATACTATATACGTTATTATCCCCTGTTCGCATTTATCGTGGTGGTCCTCTTCATCTGACTCACCCCCCTCATTTTAAGTCTATTTTTAATTATCTATACCTCATAACAATTATCTATTAATCTCGTATCAATTATCTATATAGTCTTATCAGTTATCTATATAGTCGTATCAATTATCTATATCATAATATCAATAATATAAGATCATCATATTCATATTCTCAATCAATCCATTAATTATTTTTCCTATGTCTCCCAAAAAAAAATTCATTTACTTAATCCTCAATCGCTGGCGCTCTATGCCCTCTATAATTTCCGTTGGCTCTTCGGCCTTCGGCTTTAACTCGTTTATTGGTCATCTGTGACCTTAATATCTATTCGTATTCATATTTCATCTTTATTCATATCATATCTTATCTGGCACTCTATGGCCTCTAATCATAATTGTATCTCATCTGGCACTCTATGGCCTCTAATCATAATTATATCTCATCTGGCACTCTATGGCCTCTAATATCTAATCATAATTGTATTTCATCTTTACTGTTTAATCTAATCGTAATCATATTCTATCGATTTCATCTTTACTCATTTTCATATTTATCTTATTCATATTATCTCTCATTGTTTCACCGGACTTGGGCTCATCAGTGACTTTTGGGTGTGTTTGAGGCCTCACACTGACTCTCAAGCCATGGCGTCTTTTGGCCGCGCATTCTTCCGGTTACGCTTTACTCACCGCCATTCGGATATTTGGTACTCGGTGTGGGATCCGGGTTATTGTACCAAACTCCTCGCTGGGCAATAAAAAAAAACATTCCCCGGTACTCGGTGTGGGATCCGGGTTGTGTACCTCGGAGAATATAAAAGTATGGAAATGCCTAGACGTTCAATCAAGTTCCAAAAGCGGTTTACTTGATTTCCCGAATAGTGAAAAGAAAAGGAAGCGATTAAATATAGGCGCGGAAAATTTCTAATCCCTGCCCGCCTCTGCAATCAGATTTCCCGGCTCAATTCGGCCGCCCTTATCTGACCATCGGATTTCCCGGCTCAATTCGGCCGCCCTTATCCGACCTTAGTAGGACATTTTGAGTATGAACCATTTACCGGTTAATTCACATCTCACCTACCGTTTGGCCCCCGATACTCGGTGTGGGATCCGGGTTGTTGTATCGAGTTCCTCCCAGCAATAAAAAAAAATCGTTCGACACTCGGTGTGTGATCCGGGTTTTTGTATCGAACGGCTCAGCGCCATCAGTCCCTTGGCTGATAACAACCTGAACACGACAGTCCGTAGCTGTCCTCTGGTGCCTCACCACCAGCTAGGGAAAAAAGAAGTCATCTCTAGGTACCTTTAATCTAACTATTAACTCTGTTCCGTGTACACTCTTTCTCTCACCTCTTGGTCTATCTCTTCACACCCCCCTTCAAAATTTGTGGTAATCGCATCAACAAGCTCCCCAAAAGAGGTGATCAATCTCTCGCCGGTTACTTGCTGACATACGCGACTTGGCCTACCAGTTCCTTTCTCAGTAGGGTTGATCAGGGTTTCCCTTGGGTGAGCGTACTATCCTTAGATAGCTCGGGTTTAACCATTTTTTCCTCGTCCTATCTCAATATAGTATCGATAAATATAATATCAATAAAACAAAAAGAAGCATACTCTAGGAAACTCGGTTGTCGAAATTTTTCCGTCCAATATTTGTGTCTCTGTGCATGTGTTTTAATTATTTCCCTAATTCGGCTTTCATGTATTCGGTCTATTACCTTTATTTATCGTTGTCGGTTTATTATTTTATCTACGAACACTGCATATTTATTTTTACGTTATTTTACACAAATTCGTTTATTTCCCCATCTGATCATAATTCGAATAATGAACGATACACATTTATTTCATATCATTACAATTCATGGAAAGTAAACAGTTAGTCTTTCCTTAATCTTTCGTTGACATAACATGCAGTGCGACTCTTGTGCGCATCCATGACAATAACTTAGGTGTCCGCAAGGTATCACCATTACTCGTGCTTCCTCTGTTTTGCACGCATAACACTCCACATAAGCCTTGGTTTGTTCTCTCATTGTTGTTGTAATCTCGTCTTCGATATTTTTAACTTTTCCCATTAACTTGTTCCAGCTTTTCCCAAATTTGGTTATTTCCAATCTCATAGATAGAAATTCATATATTCTTTCGGTTGTTACATCTTTATCAATATCGAGCAATTTTATTAATATGCAATGTTCGTCGGAGTACAGGTTTGAATCGTTGATATATCCTCTTTAGCTCGTTTAATTAATTTTTGTTTGTTGATTAGTTCCTCTAAGTTATCGTTTTCGATGTTTAGGATACCCTTTAATTTTCCTATAATTTTTGTTGGTTCCATCTAAAATTATTAAATCTCTTTTAATTACCCATTAAATCTATTTAAATATTAACTAAATCGTATGTTATTCATTCAACTCTTAGTTTAATATTTTGTTTTAATAAGCTGCTACTTTAATTATTATAATTACCCGTTGTAATTTATTTTATTATCGTTTTATTGTTTTTCCTCGTTTGTCGTTATTCCCCTTACTTACCCCATTTCATTTTATCCCGCATTTTGCCCTTTTAATTATATGTTGTTTGCTTATGCGTCTTGTCGTGTTGCTGGTATCTTGCAAGAGTGTTGTGTCGTACTTGGTGGGCTAGTCGTTTATTGTTTACTTTCTTGATTTGTAGTCAGGTTGATCGCTTTTCAACGGTATTTCGTCTCTGCGGGGTTTGGTAAAATGTCGTCCCGACATTTTCTATTTAATTCCAAGATTTTTATTTCGGTTTCTTTTGGTCCTTGGCCAACAAAATCATTCTATCCCGGCTGAGCCCCCAAATTTGTATGGTGGGTTACAGGGTTTCCTATCTTGCTTATCGTTCGGGTGACCCTAGTAACGCCATACAAAAAGCTGCTGATCGCCACTTGGCACCCGTTGCTAGGCAACGTTGGTAATGTGTTCAAGTGGTGGATTGTCCGCAAAAATTGAGTACCATTGGCTAGTACTATAGTTGCTCGGACAACCCTCGGGTTCACGAGCTGTCGATAGAAGACCTATGCTCGCTTTACTTGGTCCCCTACGTGGAAATGCGAATTTAGTCTGATTGATGTGAGTGATTTTCGAGTCTACCCCACTATGACTGAATACATGAGAGATGATTTATTTAATAAACAAAGGATGTGCATAATAAGTTAGGTTGATTGACTTGACGCTTGTGCGGCTCGGCGTCGGGCCCGTTCCTTGCGTCCCGGCCGGCGGATGGTTGGTTGGGTAGCTGTCGATCTTTGGCTTGGTGCGGCTTCATCAACGACGCGTTGACTCGATAGTTGGGAAGGGGCGAAGATGAGCGGGTACGTTACCGCTTCCCCTTCCCGACAGGCTGCTAGGGCAACTTCTAAGCCCCTGATCTGCGTGCGCAGACTCCGATTGAGCTGGCGTTCTTCGGCCCAGCCTTTTTGAGCTGCGGTGAGACGTTGGTAGAGTAGTTTCGTCCGTTTGGGGTCTAAACAGGTCGCCTTGACCTGTTGCACTTCGCGAGTTAACTGCAGTATTTGGTTGAGTAGTTCTGCGTTTGCCTGCCTCGCGCGGGCTATCTCGTTCTGCATTAATTTCAGGGCCGACATTTCTATAAAGAAAACGTATCAATTTGGTCTCATAAGGGGAATTCTAATTATTTCAAACATGATTATAGCGGAAATCTCATTTAAAAACAAAATTTAAGAGGACAATTCATTATCATTTATTAATAACGTCACTAAAGTAAAATGTCAGAGTGATTATGTCTGGAGATTCAGGACTCTGCGAGGAACTTCCTGACTCCTTCTTCCGGGGAGTAACCGGGAATAATGGGCACTGGTCGTCGGAGGTTACGGGCTGGTCGAGCCGGGTACGTTTCCGCGATACGTCCGACGAGGACGTCCTCTTCAACGTTGGCGAGGTACATCCTCGCCTTCACGACCTGTAGGTCGACCTCCGCTTGAATCTTCTCCCACTGAGCCAGCAAGGTTCGAGCATTGTCGACAATTTCCTCGGCAGGATACTGTTCCTCCTCGGGTCGGTGTGGGTCGTCTCCCCTGCCTAATATTTGCCATAGAGACGGACACGATCGTTTCGGGCGTGGCTCCTCGAGAGTCATCGATGGGCGCGCTCGTTTCCAGGCTCGGCGCCATTCATCGGCCTCTTGTCTCGAAATTAAATTTGGCAACATGAGTTCTTCTGAAATAGGTAAATGTAAAATATTCTCTCACTAATTTATAAGGACATTAAATCAACAATCTCGAGTTCATGAAATCTTAAATCATCGGTTAGTTCTAGGAGAAACTTTGATTGGTTAAATTAGCGTTTAATGAACTTGATAGTCGGGCTGGAATCGTAAGGATTAGGTATGGGTTTATATGCTGGTGATTTCTATAGTAATTTTACGCTGAAGAAAGTTGATGGGGACAGAATATGTAATGTATGTCTATGGGACTTAGTTGTTTGGGATACAATTCATTTAACGTTACTACTGTTGGGGGAAAACATACTCGCGTCGGTTTAACGCTATTAATAACGGTTATTGCAATTTTAAACGCTCATCGTAACTACCAATGGTTGTTGTAATTAATTAACGAAATTATCAATAGTTATTGTAATTATTACCATTTAACGAAATTATCAATAGTTATAGTAATTATTAACATTTAACGAAATTATCAATAGTTGTTGTAATTATTAATGTTTATCGACATTATCGTAATTATTGATGTTTGACTTGGCTATTCATTCCTCCAACGGAAATGATTATTTATGTTTCGTCCTTTCTCTCGATGGTAAATTATCGGAACGGATGTTTCTCGCGATGGTCAATTGTCGGAACGGATGTTCCTCGCGATGGTCAATGTCGAACGGATGTTCTCGCGATGGTCAATTGTCGGAACGGATGTTTGAAATGCTTGATCCTTATCCGATCATAACATCCGTCCGTGTTTTAACGGTTGATAATTCGTCGTAACTCGATTGTGCAAATCTACTAATCGAAATTCACTTTGCTTATTACTCTAATGGTTGACGTTGGCATTAATCTGGGTCTCGTTTGTGCGTTCGTTTAAACCGTCGGTACTGTCTTATCGGGGTTTTGTAGTTAGGTAATCTGTTTTTATTATTTTTTCTGATTAATTTAATTGTCCATGGTTTCGAGGAACTATGCTGGTTGCTTACGACAAATTTTCGGATGTGGTCAATCGTTTGATGGTTCTCGATGTTATTCATAAATTAAATGGTATCGGGGAGATTAACCGTTGGAATTCATCTCGAAGGTTGGCTGGAATTACGGAATTTTAAAACTATTGTGTTAGTCGGTCGATTTAATGGTTGGAAAGATTTCTCTCCAATTCAATACAATAAATGTTCTCCGTTTCATTGTTGCTTAAAGAAAAACCTTTCATTTTTATTGGATTACTTCGTGCTGGAATTTATCGGTGTTTGGTGATGTTTGTATCTTATTTATGTGGAGATTTTAGAGGTATTATTATTGTTTCGATTAGAAGTAAAATACAGATTTCATGGTTTTAATCCTTTTAACTTAAATTACTAAACATTTGACTAGTGGAGCCTTTCATTACTTTAGCCAACATCTTAACTTAAAATGTGAATTCATCTTACTTTCCCCTAATCTGTTTTGATTTTTATTGGTGGATTACTTTATTATTTAGTGAAATTTGGTTTGATTTTTGCAATTTATTGGATCAAATTTTCTGATCGGTCATCCTGAGTTTTCCTTACTAATTACCTTAGAGATTTTCTTTATCGTTAACTTAGGTTAAATCAATAGATAGGTTAATCAAGTTTAATGAACTATTTCCAACGTTTGACTTAACAATTCTTAGTTTTACTTTCCCTTACATCCAAGTTTATTTTGTTACTATACAAGCTACTTTAATTTTTAATCAAGGACTTGATCTAAGTTAAACCCGTGAGTCACATAAATTCTTTAACCATCATTTTATTTAAATCCAATTGAATTAAGGAAATATTTACTTTTAATGAAAACATTAGCTTGATAGATAAAACCAGTTTACGGGACTCACTGAGTTCCTTACAACATTTTATTTTCAAATGTAATTTAACGCACTACTAATTAAATTATTTTCCGATATTAATTCAATTCACCGAATGATATATTCATAATTAAATTACTTTTACCCTATGATTTAACTTAACCAAAACATTATTTGTAAATACTATTATTTTTATCCGTAACTCAATTCAATTTACTCTACGAAATAATTGTAATCAATTTATTTTAAATACATAATTTACTTTAATTCTAATTAATTTACTTTTCGATTTATTTAATCCATAAGGCAATTTAAGTTAATGATAATTATTTCGAAAATAAATTCAATTTAGTACACCAATGATCAAATTAATTCAAATTGTTAATTCAGGTTAACTCTATCAACGATTTTAGTTTAGTTTATCCCCGTACCATTTCCCCTTTAATAGATCCTAAACGCATTTGTGTTTACATTATATTTATTGAGTGCCCACTGGACTACTCGGTGTGATAAGTTTAAGCCGTGTGTAATGTGATTTTAGGTCGATTTTTCTGAATTGAGAAACGAGGAAGCAGCCAGAGACTTCTTCCTTATTCCTCGCTTCAGCTATAGGGATAAATATTTACGTTACGACCGCTGCGTTGCGCACGCTGAGTCTTCACGGGTGCATATCATTGGCGATTGTCCACGCTCTTACATGCATCTGCACTGTGTAGATTTTATTTACTTGCATGATGTTTCGGCTGTGGGCCGGAAAAATTTCGACATCTTTTAAAACATATTAAATGAATTATATATAAGACAATTTATGCATAATAATGTTTATTAATTATATAAGACAAAAATAACAGGTTACCATTCCAATAAACATAGCATAAATTCAATAATAAACCAAATACCTCTCTTCCCACGCTGACGTCCGAGCAGAGCTCTACCGAGATGCAAGGTACGGAGCGTGGAAAGAGGGTTCCAAAAGCAATGATTCTCACCTAAAATTCCTAAAAAAATTTCAAAACAATGATCTCGAATAAATTCAAATAATCTTCGAAACACGGAATAATTTCAAAAATAGTTTAAAAACTGGTTTGACAATTTCAAAAATGGTTTTTGGTTAAAATGGTTAACTTTAATGTGAAAATGGATCAGTATATATACCTATTTGTGTGACGTGTGAAATTTGATGTAGTAAAACAAAATTCGACCTTGTTGTTTTCTAGCAAATTCTAATATTTATTTTTATTATTTTCGATTTATTTTTATAATTTTTTATTTAGAATTTTATTTGAATTATTACTAATTCAAATTTTTCGATTTAAATTTCACTTTAATGAACTTTAATTGATTTTTCCAATTTCGTCGAATTTGTCGTGTTTTCCTGTTGTATTTGTGTAGATATCGTGCGGATCTTGGTGCATTTTGTTAATATTTTATTTTATTTTTATGTTTCTTAATTTATATTTAATTCTTTTATTTCTCAGATTTTATATGGTTTAATTGGTGTTTTGGGGTTTTATTTAAATTGCGTGTTGTGTTTGCGTGTGTGTTTCTGATCCATTTAAACATTTTGAAGGCCGTTTACGTTCTGGCCCAACAATACTAATATTCAATTTATCAAAACATGAGTTAATCGTCTGCAAAGAACCGCTTGATCCCTTCTTCTGGTGAGTAGCCAGGGATCACGAATATTGGCCTTTTGAGGTTTCGAACTGGCCTTGGTGAGGGTGGGTATCTACTGGCTAACCGTCCTGCCCTCAAGTCATCTTGGACGTTGGCCAGGTGTGCGGCGGCTCTTGCCACATCTTCTTCAACTTGACGTTGGAGTTGGAGGAGGTCCTCCAGGAGCTCTTGGGCCTGAGTTAAAATATCATGGGAAGGATTAGGCTCGTCAAACGGCTCCCGAAACTGCCGCATGAATTCTTCTGGGGACATGCCTTCCGGTTGATCACCTTCAGGCATGGAAGGGTATCGCTCTTGATACACCCGGTTCCATGCCTGCCTCCATTGTTCCACTACGTGGGTAGGGAGTTCGAGCATAGCCTCGGTTGATTCTGAATGAAAGAAGGAAAACAATTAGTATTATTCTGTATGTAGTTGGCTAATATTGCTCATCAATTTAACGGAACTGAGATGGCTTAACTTCAAAATGTCATAATTCGTAGGAATTAAAGCGGGTCGGTGTAAGAAATCATTTGGCCTTTTATCTAATCCGATTACCGGTGATCTGTTTATCCCTAACGTTAAAATGGATACTCGTCGAATGACCACCCGATATCTTGGTCTTGTATAAAATAATTGGATAGACTACTGATGGAGTTATTCTTGCAACACAATCTTTGAGTGTTTATAAATTTTCAACCACTTAAATTAATTAATATCTTGACGATTAAATCCAAACATTATTAAGACAAAGTAATTTTAACGATTATTATTTACATGAAATTGAATCAGTCAAGATCGATTACCAAGCTTGCGATTGGGGTCTGATCTATTAGGTAAGTAGAAATACTTATATAATTATCCAGTAAATTAATCTCTCCATGACAAAAAGGAATATGGATTTCTGGTAATCTCTCACTATAGTTGGGACGGGATTTTGGTCGTCAATTTCTATGCAGTTATTCTATGGCATGGCTGTCTGGTTGGGTGGGTGAAAATATGGAACCAAAGACAACAAGGTTTCAGGAGTTCGTTGGTCGGGAGAGCTATAACTCTTGTCAATAATTGGGCTTTTAGATTCGCAGCCCAAAATTTGTAACATTTATTCGTTAACGCCCTAGATCATTCCTACGTCTCAACCATTATTACAACTTTATTATGGAATTAAGTTGAGGAGTTACCTGAAGGAGCTTCATTGTCGGTCGTGAGTTGAACTCTTAAGGTTTCGTCTGGACTATTCGGAGGACGCATACAATGAATGAACAATTGTCGTTGATCATAATAAATAAATAATAATGCACGATGGATATCCGGGCAAGCCGGAAACGCGTGTTATTCTCGATTCGGCTACTGTAACGGATATTTATATTATTGTGAATGCCGATTGGTAAGTTAGTGAATTTCTTTAAATCAATAATTTATGCATCCATTTCAGGTAATTCGTGAATTATTTCATGGTCGACTTTTATCACGACGAGTTTGCAGTGGTTCGGAGATTTTAGACTAGTCGCTCATCTGGTGCTATTGGGACAAGGAATCTTTTTGGTAAGGATGGTAGTGTTTTCATCAGTTGCGATCGGGTCATCTGGTAATTGATTTTATTAATTACTTGATTTTTCGCATATTTTTTAGGGAGTTCTCTTTGTCGCCAAAATTAGGGATCGATTTATTTCATTTTTATGGTTCGACTTCTATCGAAAATTTTCATTAAATCATTTCTCTTGGATTTCTTATATAACATTTTGGATTTACGCGAGTGAGTAGTTGTAATTTACTGAAAAATAAATTTTACAAGATTTTTGTTCTAATATGTTTACCATAATTTGTATATGAATTAACAAGGGATTTTTGTCATAATGAATTCAAATCAGTCATATTGTCGTCAACATTAGTTGGGCTGGTTCAAAACCTAGTCGATGGTATTCAATGTTTAGGTCGACTCAGCACTTATGTTGTTCAATTAAATCTATTTTATTATTAAAGAGAACTTGTCCATCAAATCAATTAATTTAGCTTAATGTTTATTCCAATCACTGAGTCTCAATGGTTGATCTTCTCATTCAAAATTTTATTCATTGATACTTAATAAAGTAATCACGTAATTTTCCCAAATGGAACTTTACCTTTCACAATAATAATTTGATGGATTAATTTGATCTACCCTTAGTCTTCATTGATAGTTGTTTCAACGTTAGTTAACTTAATGAGATATCTCAGTTTTGTTTGAGAATTCATTTAATAGAATTTAATCAATGTTCACTTACATTTTAATCCTATTCTTGCAATTACAATTACACATTTTTACCCAATAATTAATTTAAGTGATAAAATTTTACGAATTACTTTAATTTTTACTCTACATCAACTAAATAGTTACTGTAATTTTTGTTAAATGACTACATTTGGTTGACTTAATGAAATACGTCTATATTAATCTGATCGAAAGACAAGTTCAATTTAATCGTACCAATATTTTTCTTAAGTTATTACAAATCATTAATCAATATCAACGACTTAATTTCTTTCTCGTTCCCCGTGCCATTCCCCGTTAATAGACCTTAGGCGCATAATGTGTTCATGTTATATTTAGTGAGTGCCCACTGGACTACTCGGTGTGATGAATTTTAGCCGTGTGTAGAAAGATTTTAGGTCGATTTTATAGGAAGGAGAAACGAGGAAGCAGCCAGAGACTTCTTCCTTATCTCTCGTTCCATCTATAGGGATAATATTGACGTTCCAACCCTGCGTTCCGCACGCCGGGTCTTCACGGGCACAGATCATTGGCGATATTCCACGCGCTTACACGAATCTGAATTATGTGTAGATTTTATTTACTTGCATTATGTTTCGGCTGTGGGCCGGAAAAATTTCGACATCTTTAGAAAAGCATAAGTTATATATATATATATGAAATAATTTATGCATAATAATGTTTATTAATTATAAAACAAAAATAACAGGTTACCATTCCTTGCCATTCCAAAAATCATAATTCATACATCATAAAATAAAACCAAAATTACCGCTCTCCCCACGTCGACGCCGAGCAGAGCTCTACTGAGATGCAATGACGCGACGTGGAAAGAGGGTTCCACCATAAATATTTCTCACCTAAATAAATAATTTAAATAACTGTAACTTCGAAGATCGTTCAAACGTATAAGATTTTCAAAAAACTTTCAAAAATAGTTTTGTTCGAAAAACGGTTTGTTTTCAAAAATGGTTTTTTGGTGTGTTTAAATGTGAAAATGGATCAGTATATATACCTAAATTTTTGGTGTGTAAAATTTGATGTAGTAAAACAAAATTCGACCTTGTTATTTTCTAGCGAATTCTATTATTTATTTTTATTATTTTTTGATTTATTTTTATAATTTTTTATTTAGAATTTTTATTGAATTATTGCTAATTCAAATTTTTCGATTTAAATCTTGCTTTAATGAACTTTAACTGATTTTTCCAATTTCGTCGAATTTGTCGTGTTTTCTTGCTATATTTGTGTAGGTATCGTGCGGATCTTGGTGCATTTTGTTATTATTTTAATTTATTTTTATGTTTCTCAATTTACTATTTAATTCTTTTATTTCTCAGATTTTATATGGTTTAATTGGTGTTTTGGGGTTTATTTTAAATTGCGTGTTGTATCTGCGTGTGTGTTTCTGATCCATTTAAACATTTTGAAGGCCGTTTACGTTCTGGCCCAACATAAAACACTCGGGGGTCCGTAAAATTGCGACCCGCAATTTCGATTGATTTCAAACTAATACATACATTTTCATTTTCCATATTCACATTCATAAAACTGTCTACTGTAAGGTTAAATCATCAAGATAAAGATGGACTTAAGGTCCTGTTACAGTACATAATCAAATAAAATCAGATTTTTAATATCAGTGCAAGTTTTATAATATCAGATCAAATCACTGTAGATCAGTACGAGTCAGTTTAAATCAATGTGAATCAGTTATATTTGGCTTCGAATGAATCACTGACGGCTTGGGTTTCGCTTTCGAGCTGGGTTGATCTTGAGGGGTAGTTGATAGAAATCTGCGAGAGTCTTGTCGTTTCGTTAGTTTTGCTAATTTTTCGAATTTGGGTGAACATTCTTCTGACTTTTTGAATTTGGGTATTTTGCCTTGGTTTGTTTTTCGTTAGGCCGAGGATGAGGCAGCATATTAGAAGTATCATATTAGAGGTTATACTAATCGGTAGTATAAGTTCGATTGATAGACTTGTCATTGCATGGGGTTCGTTTTTCTGTTTGATTTGTTTTCCTTGTTGCTTTTTGATTGACAGGGCGATCTTTTGAATTTCTTGGATTGGTTGGTTATTGGGATTTGCTTTGGCTGTTCTTTGAATTGTCTGATGACATTTTCTAGGGTTTTCTTTATCTCTTGGTTCTCATTTTTTATATTGGCTATCTCTTCATTATTTTTCCGTAGGGTTTGTACCATTATTTGGGTTCTTTCGGTATTCTGTTCTATCTCATCCTTGTTCTCTTTCATGGGGCATTGTATACATTGTAGGTTTATTTGCTGACATTCTTCATTATCGGGATTTCTACAAATTTCTTTGTAATCGGCACAGGTGCTGTCTTCTCTTCTGAAGGGTTGGGATTTCTCGCATTTTTCTAATGGGTTTTCAGTATTACACTTTCTCATCATTATCATCATTATCGTTGTGACCCATAACGTTGGGTTCATGGTTTTCATTTCTAATATATATCAATCAATTTTCACGTCTATTTACAATTTTATTCAACTATATACAGTGGAGTTTAGCCCTTTTTACTCTTTCTCTTTTTCTGGGGTTGAGTGTCTCTCGCACTCTTCTTTAATTTTACTTTCTGAAAATCTCATTATCAGGACTTGGGCTTTTATTAATCGCTCGGTTAATTTTGGGAGTTCTTTTAATCGTTCTTTACCTTCTTTGATTATTCTTTGTTGATTATGAATTTTCATTTGAAGATTTCTTTCTTTTGTTTGCTTTCTTTTAAGTTGACGTTTATAGTTGACCCGCTTGGTTGTTTGTTTTTCCAGCTTTCGTCTCGCTTCCTGAAGCTGATCTGTTAATGTTTTAATTTCGTCCTGAGCTTGTTGGTGACTTTCTTTTATTTCTCTGGCTTTTCTACAACTGTCTTCTAGTTGTAGCACGTATCTCTGTTCGCTTTTACTGCTGTCTCTCATTCGTTCTGCTTCGGTTTTCCAATAGTCTTCCAGGATTACACGGGTTTTTATTTCAGCTAATTCTCGTCTCAATTGTTCATTTTCTCTCTTTTGATCTCTGTTTTCTCCCATGCTAGATGTCAGTTTTCGTTTTATTGTATTGGCTAACTGTTTAGATTGTATTAATTGTTGATTTATCCGGGCGACTTCTGAATCTTGTTCCTCCACTAGCTCTTGCCATTCCTTTCTTTCGGCTCTCCACCTTTTACTATAATATCTCAGTGGGTCTTGCTCGATTGGTTCTACTAATTGAATTAGGCTTGGTACGTATTCTCCGTCTTCTAGATTCATTCGGATTTCTACTTCATTTGGATTCATACTAAATATACATTGATTACAAAATTTTTGTTTTTTATCATTTTATTATTTTCACTATTTTTACACTTTTTACAATTTTCTTATTTAGCTTTATATTGTCGCTTCGTCCGTCTCCCCGAATCCTTCGTCGGGTTCGGCGGGTACTTGGGTTGGAATTTCGGTTGGGTATAACGGCATAAGCAGGATTGGTGGTCGACTTTGCAACATATTTACCTCTTCACGCAAGGCGCTTGATATTTGTATCTCTTCGTCTAAGAGATAGGCAAGATATTCTGTATTTTCCGTTAGTTCTTCCACTTGCGTTTCCAATCGATGCGTATTTTCCAAGGCTTTTAACTTTTCAATCTCTTTTCTCAGATTCTGTTCATTTTCCTCATATCCTTGCTTCATCGTTTTTATTTCTGCTTCAACTTGTTCTTTCAACTGCTCGTTGACTTCGAGTTGATGTCTCAACTGAATTTCTTTAAATACTACAACTCCTCGGTGTCCGTTCACCTCCTGCTGGAGTTCTGTTATTCTCTCGTTTAATTGTTGGATTTGTCGTCTTTCATCCGTTTGTTCGTGTAGGGTTTCCGTTATCTTTTGATTTAGCTGATCAATCCATTTTCTGAGGTCCTTTTCGGTTTTTCTGAGCCTGTTTATTGTATTCTTTCTGATTCGTTCGTTAAATTCTAATGTTTGTATTTGGTTACTGTAATCGTCGAGTGTATGTTTCTGCTCTTCAATCTGCTCCCATAGCTCCCAATCTTCGGTATTCAGCAATTTCTTGGGTAATCGTCTTATCTCTTTTTTGACTTCCTGGTACTGGTCCTTCCATTTTCCTGCTTCTAATTTAATCCAACTTTCTTTCTTTTCCGTTTTTATTCGTTGTATTCGTCTTTGTCGGTGAGCTTCGTCCTGCTCGATTTGCATCTCTTTTATTCTGGTTTGTTGATACTCAACTTCCTGCTCCAATTTCACTATATGATTGAATTGTTTTGCGTTGGCGTCTTCAAATATTCTACACTCTTTTCGCCATTTTCTTGCCTGATCAGTTATCTGAGTCAGCATTCTTTCTTGTCTATCGTCTTTGGGCTCTCTAGCTTTCTTTGATGGTTTTGGCCCTTGATTTCTCAGCTTGTTGACTTCCTTTTTCGCATTTTCCCATTTAGCTTTGTAAGCTCTTGCTCTATCTTCCTCTTCGGCTATTTGCTGAATGTAGTGTCTAATTCGTGCTTCCAAACTACTTCTTGAGTTTTCTCTATCCTCTGTCCATTTGGCTTTCCAATGGAGTGCTTGTCGTTTTGCCCATTCTTTGGCTTGTTCCAAATGGGTTCTCTTTGTTTTCTCTATTCGATATTGGGTGCTAATTTGCCCAATTTCCTCCTGCATTTGTTGTATAATTTTTATCGTTTCCTCCCCTTCTTCTCGTATCTCTGCTTCTTTATCTTTTATTACTTCCCGAAATCTTTCGATTTCACTTCGTTGATCTTGCTTCTCTTGCTCCAACATTCTGATCTCCTTTCTTTGGTTTATGATTCTAGTTTGGTTCTGCATAGATTCCTTCATCATTTCCTCTTCTCGCTCTTGGTACGCTTTTTCTCTTCCTTCTGGGTAGGTTACTTTTTGTTCTAGCTGTTTTTCCCACTTTTCTTTCATCATTTTCGTTTTTAGAGTTTCTTGTGCTAATTCCTCTTCTACGATTAGTAGCATTTCTTTTAATTGTAACGTTCTTTGTCTCCATAATTCTACTTCTTCACTTGTTACTTCTATTGATTCTGATTGATCTTTGATTGCTGGTTTTGACTCTTCAGCCCCTTTCACAACTTCTTTTGTCTCGTTTAGATTCATAATTGTTTTCTAAATATTAATAATCGATTATTCTCTCTTTTCAATCATTTCAAAATTTTATCATAATTTACATCATCTCGTATTTTTGTGGTTTTGAGTTTTTATAGTTTTTTGTTTTTACGTTTATCTTTATTTACATTTTTACACATTGTTTTCGGTTTCTATCTACTGATCAGCGAAACGGAATCCCTTGATCCGCCCGTTGATCGGCTTTCTACATACTGGACATATATCGACCTTTAACCCACACGCTTCACATGTGACCATATGTCCACAAGGCGTATAAATTATTTCTACATGTTTCTGCCAACATGTCACACATTGATACTGCTCCAAAATAGCTTCTTTTATCATTGATTTTTCACGATTCTCTTTTGGTTTCTCTTGATATCGCTTGATTGCTCGGATTACTGCTTGTGTCGAGTCGTACCATTCTAAATTATTAGCTAATCTTTCTTTGATTATTTTCTTCATCTTTTGAGTATCTACTCCTGATAGTAGCATTATGGTTCTCGTTTTTGGTCGATCTAATATCTTCTATTTGTTGGTTGGTAATTATTATTTCGATATTCTTTGACTCTTTTTCTTGTTTATACATGCATTTCCCTTTATGTTTTAGCTTTTTGACATTCTGATCTGGTATTGG
Source organism: Schmidtea mediterranea (assembly GCA_022537955.1). Classification (NCBI taxonomy): domain Eukaryota; kingdom Metazoa; phylum Platyhelminthes; order Tricladida; family Dugesiidae; genus Schmidtea; species Schmidtea mediterranea. The sequence goes on from CM039680.1 coordinate 173,454,165, forward strand.
TTGTTGATTTTTGCATCCTTCGCACATTATTCCTCTGGCTGTTTGGCAATATCCTTGACTCGCAAATTCTGCTGCTCTTGGATTTCCTTTGAAAGTTTTTATTCTCTCTTCGAATGTTCTATTTATAGTCTCTTTTTCCCATATTAATTCTGCTGGATCTTCGAAATTCTTTATTATCGTTATCTTTTTCTCACCTCCCTTTTCATTACTGTCTATTTCTGATTGTCTGATTCCTTCTAATCTGTTCATCGCTTGGTTTCTTACATCAATATTGATTCTAAATGGGCAGGTTGGAAATTTCCTCAGGTGTTCTCGTTTAGCTGTCTCTCCTTTTTCCCATTTTGCGAGTTTTCCTTTACAATAGATGCATGTTACTTCGTCCGGTAGTTCTGGTGTTCCCGTAAAATAGAATCCTTGTGCGGCCATTTCTTGACTTTGCCGTTCGGTAAACACTTTATTATCTTTAAAAGTTAAATATCTCCGTTCCTCTTTTCTCAGTTCCTCGTCTTTCACTCTCCTTTGTGAGTATATCGCTTTTATGATTTGCGTTGGCCGTCTTGTTCCGTCGTAGTCTTTATAGTATATAATTGCTGCTGCAAGTGTATTAACTTTCTCTTCCTCTTCCGGTTTTTTCCATAGTCTCGTCCATATCGAATCTAGTCCTTCTCTCATCTGTATTGTTATCTCTTCGCTGATTCCGCTTGCCATCTAAATATTGTCATTATTTTTGAATTTTTGTTTTTCTGATTTTTCTGGTTATTTGTAATTTTTGATTTTTATTTGGTTTTTATTATTTTATTTACATTTATTTACACTTTCTTTCTCTCTTTTTACAACGTCTTGTCTGGCTTCTCTACTTCTAACTTTATATATAGATTATCTTCTCGCAAGAATCCTTCTCCTCTCAATCGTTGTTGTGGATAGAAACGTGGTGTACCAATTGCTGTATTCCAGTCGGTTGTTGGTCTTCCCATCTGTGGTTCGTTTCCTGTTCTGATTGGATTGCGGTAATCCTCATATCCTTTCATTGTTACTATCATATTTTGTTTAAAAGGCCATGCTAATAGCTCGTCGTAATCTCCTTTTCCCACTCTGATGAAGACACTGATATGGGTGCCCGTTGCATTCCCATCTCCATTTGGATATAGTCTAATGCCCAATTTGTATCCATTTTCCCAACTGTATATTGGTGGGCTGTCTAAAATTCTCTGTGTTCCGTCTTTTGCTTTCTGAAGCTTCTCTGCGAATTCGGTTATTTTCCATATAAATGGTGCTGTAGGATGTTTTCTGGCTATAGAACTGTTGGTTTCTAGTTCCTTTATGCTGTTGGTCATCTGTTGCATTTTCTTTTCCATTTCGGCCATTTTCTTGAGTGTATTTCCTTGGCTTTTTTCGAAGTTCTTTCTGGACTCTAATATTTCTCTTATTATTGCTTTTGTGAATCATTTTCTGTTCGTAGGCTTTTTATTTCCCATGCCAACATCCCTATCGTTTTCATTATGATTTCGGCATGCTCGATACTATTTTCTATCATGTGCTTTTGCATTTCCGCGATTGGTAATTGTGCTCGGCAGTTGAATAGTTCTAACGGACATTTGACTGGTTTGCCGATGCATTCGTTCCAATGTTCTTTTAATTTGACTTTATCTTTCCTGTCGCAGTTATTTTCGCATATCCCTTCGTATAGATCGCATATTTGTTCCTCTTTTGGATTCCGATGTTCCATTTCTATTTTTATCCATTCATCGATGACTCCACAGAATTCGCATTTTTCCTTTCTCTTGATGCACACTTTATGGTGTTCTTTCATCGCCTTTTTTGTTGTGATGGTTTGACATTTTCCGCATAATATCTCGTTATATTCGCATTCGTTTGTGTGACTTTCGGCTTCCTTCATAAGTCCTTTCCATTCGCATTCTTTTACTCGGCATTGGACTAATAGATTATTTATTTCTTTGTTGGTGGCTTTATCCATTGTGGTAGGATCTTCGTCTCTTTCAAACGTTTCGTCACATCCAGGGCATTTTATTGTTTCTGTTTCTATCACTTCTATCGTACAATCTGTACATATTCTGCATCCGCATTTCGTCTGTCTCGCTCCAATCAATAGTTCTTTACATTTACAACATTTCAATCTTTCTTTTATATCGTTCACCACTTTAATTCTATTTTTCATTATTCGTCTCGTATCTTCGGATGGATTCTCGCTTCCTCTAATTCTCTCGATAATTGTCTGCATATCTACAAAAATTTTCTGGTTACTCGACGTTGCTTTACTTCTATCGTTTTATTTATACATATTTACAAGGTACGCTTTATTTTTACTCTCCTGTTGAATCCGGTTCTGGGGTGAATTCTGGCATTGATGCTATCCATTCCACCCAACTTGCTGGATCTACGTGCTGTTGGTTGTTACGTAGTCTTCTAATTTCGTCAGCTTGCCATCTAACTTGATCTGTTAATTGTTCATTCATTCTCTGCAGTTGTAGTATAGTTCTTTGTTGCTCTTCGAGTCTTATGGCTTGTTGTAGCCCTCTGTTTACACTTTCCGTTAATACTAGATGAGTATTTGTCCACTGAGTTTGCGCATTGTTCGTTATTAATGTCATTAATTCGCATTGTCGTCTCCATGTTGCCTCGATTCCTTGCTCTTGGTATATTCCTTGATCTAATTCCACAATTTCTATAGGTGCATTGGCAGCTCCTGGTTGTTGTATTACTTCTACGAATGGTGGTATTCTCACTTGATTTTGTTGATTTGCATTATTCGGATTCATCTGTTGGTTATAATACATCATTAATTCGTCGCATTCATTTCTGTTTGCTTACTATTTCTGACACATTTTGTACAATATTTATATATACGTGCATACTATTACTACTATTATACTAAATAATATTTTACACTATATACAACGTCTTTTTCTCGTTTTACACCATCGTCTCCGGGGACTCTATACGCAATGTCCGTATATCCCCATATTTCTCATTCATTATCTGATATACATCAAATTCATTTGACCCTTGTTGTGCTTCGATAATGGGCGGTTTTTTTAACCAGAGTCCGCTTGTGCTAGAATTTCCTATGATCTCGTATTCTTCGGTTTTCTTTGCATCGTATTGTCCTAATTCGATATCGTAATTGAATTTTTCTACTGCTGGCCATAATCTTTTCTTTATTGGTTTCTGTTTGCATTTGGTAGTTCTCACTAGTTGAATTATTATCAGCATTACTACGCTGCTTACTATTGCTGTTGTTATCCAAATCATTTTTATCATATAACCTGTTTCCTTAGGCCGCATGGTTGTGTTTTCTCTTGCATTGGTTGTCTCCATTATTCCTTCTTTCGGTTGCACATTTTTAAGTGCTTTCTGGAGTTGTAATGCTTCGTGGATTGAAAGGTGGCTGTCGTCCATGATCATTCCTTTTTTCCATGTTTCGTTTCTTGGTTTTCTCTCAGATGGTTTTATTATATGTGGATCTGTTGCATTTGACTTGGGCGGTTTCCTTGTTACTGTTCTCCAAATGTTCATGAGTTCCCTTTTGGATATTTATTACATATTTCCCCAGTTTCCTTTTCGTAGGAATACGATACTTTTGATTCGTTATGGTTTTGCTTGTTTCGCATTGGATTCTTTTTTTTACTGTTTCGTTTCTTTTAGGTTCGTATACGCAGATTTTCGTGATGGGTTTTTCACCTGTGTTTTCAATTAATATTTCTTCTTCGTTTGCCGCATTCGATTCTATGTTTATTATTACTGCTTTACTTTCTCTGATCTGGCGTTGATACGGTTCCTCTTTTGTTTCTTTTTCCGGACGTTTTGTCGTAATTGCTTCTAGTAACTTTCTTGTTATTGATTTCCAGTAATCATCTCTTCCTCTCTGAACGTGTACTATATACTTTCCACGTTTTCTTTTAGTTGGAATACGGTATTTTTGATTTTTGATATCATCATTTGATTGACATTTGATTCTCTCATTTATCGTTCCGTTCTTTTTAGTTTCGAATATACAAACTTTTGTAATGGGTTCTTTGCCCATATTTTCGACTATTATCTCTTCTCCACTCTTTGGGTTTGATTCCACTTTTATTATTATTTCTTTATTTTCTCGTACTCGACGTTTGTATGGCTCTTCTTTTGGTGTTGTGAATTTTTCTCCCAGGGTTTTGGCTAATGTGCAGGTTATTATTATATCGTTATTGGCACATATTATATATTCCGCATTGCCCTCTAGACTATCCCATTCACATTTCTTTCCTGCTTTCATATTCATTTTCCAACAATCGATAATTTTGTTTTGTATACATACTTGTTCAATGGTTTCTATTCCTCTGTTTATTATCGCAATTTGCCTATCCCTGGCTCTACTTGGATTTTTACGTTTCTATCTTCTGTAGCATCTCTACATACGTCTTTGGTGGTTTGACATGATGAGTTTTCGGATCGTATTTCCATCCTTCCTGGTTTTCCTATTGAATCGAATTGACAACTTATGCTTGTATTCATTGTCAGCTGTAAGCATATTCCTTTGCTTGAAATTCCTTTATTGTTTATTGTTCGTATTCTGAACGATCTCATTTCTTTCGTGATATTTTCGTCAGCTTCCGTTAACTTGATGGACGTAATCAATATCATTATTTTTTGTAGCAGGGTCGGTCGGTTTTGATTTTTCCTTTGTTGTAGTAACATCATTCCTTTGTTTCGTTTTCCCTCGTTATTACTGTTGTTCGTTTCTTGACGTTCCTCGTTAGATGGTTCCTTTTTCTCTTGTTGTGCGGGTTTGTTTTCATCTCTAGCATTTGGTTTGGCATCTTGATCATCTTGGTTTTTGCTGCTGTCACCACCTCCTTCTCCATTATTTCCATCCGGGGTTTCCTTTGAAATGTCGTCCTCGACATTTATTATTTCAATTATTTCCTCGTATACTTTTATTATTCTGGCTTTTATATCATCCATCTCTTTTATCTCTTGTTTACTTGCTTGAAATCTTATTTGTTTTCGATGCCATCTATGTATTATCATCAATAACTGTTCCTTTCTATCCCCGATTCGTATTGCTTCTTTTGAATGATTGGTGAATTTCAGTCCTTCCCATTTCAACATTGCTTTTATCGTTTTTGGAAATGGGTAGTGAGCATATATTGTTTCTTTTAATAAAACGTTTCTGTTTCTTACCATATAGTTTAAATCAAATACTTTAAGTGGTGAACCCTCATAGGTCCATTTCATCAGATTGGCTGCTGCTTCGTCTTGTTTGGCGTCGATAGCTTCCCATAATGTTTGGATTGTTTTGCCCATTATTTCTCTCTCTCTAATTGTCGCGTTACTGGTTATGAATTTTATTGCACTTGCTTGTCTCGATTTCAGTGCATAGTGTAGTACATTATTCTCTCCATTATCTTTCTCTTTGAACGATGATCCAGTTCTTAGTAGTTCTTTCAGAACTGTTGTAGAAGCATCTGCTGCAACTGCGAACATTAGTGGTGTTTGTCCCTCTTCGTTTGGTATATTTGAGTTGTGTCCGCATTTCTGCATAAATTGAATTATATCTATTACTCGTTGAGTGTTTCTATGCTGTACTGCAATATGTAGAGGTACGTTTCCTTCTACATCTGCCATAGTAAAGATCATGGGTATATTCTCTTTGATACGATCCATTTCTGGTGGACTTCTAGCTCCTTTAGCGTAATCCATTGCGATTTTTCCCGCTTTGTTTGCTATTCTCATCCATCCTTTTCCTTCGACCCATTCCGGCATTATTTCTCTGATGGCTTTCACTATTATATCCATCTTGTCTACATTATCTTGAGTCGCGTTTAGAGTTATTTTGGATTCGTCCGGTTTAGGTTCCTCTACGCTATTATTTGCCGTCGCTTCTATTTTTCGACTCATCGTTAGTCCGTTTATACTCAGTTGTTGAGTTTGTGATCTGGTTTGCATACCTCGATTTTCTGGTTCTCTTGTTATTGTTCTAGGTATCGCTTTACATCTGCTTACGTTTACGTAGATAGGTCTGGTGAGTGGATTGTTGACCAATTTAACTCGAGCATTATTCTCGTTTACGTACATTATTTCATAAGGTCCTTTACCACATCTTTGTAATTTTCTGGCTACTCCTGGGATGATTTCTGGCGTCGCAATTATTACCCAGTCTCCAACCTGAAAGTTATGCTCACGCACATCTCGCTTTTTATCATGTAATTCTTTGTAGCTCTCTTGATTAAATCTAATATTCATACCTGCCGTTTTCCAGATCTCTTGCATTCGCTCTTTGAATCCTGTTACATAATCATCAATTTCCATATACTGCGATATCGGTGGTTGATATTCTAAATCTATCGGCATGTTACATTCTCTGCCGTACATTAATTTGAATGGACTCATTTTTGTTGCTGAATGTATGGACATTCTATAGGCCATAAGGCATAGATTTATATATCTATCCCAATCCTTTTGGTGTCTGCTTACGTAATTTGACATCATTTCAATTAATATGCCGTTGAATCGTTCGGTTTGACCATTTGTTTGTGGATGATACGGTGATGTTCTCAGCTTCGCAATTCTGAAGTAATTCGTTACTTCTTCTATAATTTCGCTCATAAAGTTGGTTCCTTGGTCAGTTAGAATCTGTTTAGGTGTTCCGTATCTACAGCATATTTCTTCTACTAGGATTCTCGCTATTGTTCTGGCTTTTTGATCTGGTATTGCGAATGCTTCCGGGAATTTTGATAAATAATCTGTCACTACTAATATGTAGATATTTCCATCGTTGGTTTCTGGTAATGGTCCTACTACATCCATTGCAATCATCGTCATTGGTTCTGGTGGAATTGGCATTGGCTTTAACGGTGCTTTTAGTTTACTTCCTGTGCTTTTCCTGGTTGCGCATATCAAACAATTCTTTATCCATCCTTTCACGTCTTCTCCGATATTTGGCCAATAATATTTTTGGCGTAATCTTGCTTCCGTCTTTTTTGCTGACATGTGTCCTCCAAGTTTTCCATCATGGTATTGCATCAATACTTCTTTTCGTCTACTTTCTGGTAAGCACATAAGTCTTTTCTCGCCATCCATTAATAATAACCATCCTTTCTCCATGGTATATCGATGTCTGTGTTTCTCCATATGCTCTCTCAGTTTGCTGTTGTTGTCGAAGATTTTCATATCGTTAGTTTCCATAAATTCGATTATTGTCTTTAATTCTTCGTCTTCCTTCTGCTCGTTTCTCAGTTTTGTAAAATCGATATCCTCTGCGATGATCATGCATATTCGTCTTACATCATGGTCCATTAGTTCCTCAAATACAAATCTTGACATGCAGTCTGCGTTAGCGTTGGCTTTTCCTGATTTGAATTTGATATACGGTGAGTATTCTTGTAGCTGCACGCCCATCTCATCAATCTACTCGAGGCTTCTTTGTGTTGGCCTAGCCATACCAATGGTTGATGATCTGTAGTGATATATATCTCGTGACCCCATAATAAATATTTGAAATGTTTAATAGCTTGGATTATTGCTAACGCTTCTCTTTCAGTCACGGAGTAATTCTTTTCATGTTTCTTGAATGTTCGACTATAATATCCAATAACTCGTTCTCTTTTCTCATCATCCCATTGTCCTAGGACTGCTCCCGATGCATATCCACTTGCGTCTGTCGCTAATAAAAACGGTTTCTTGAAATCTGGGTGTACGAGTATTGGTGCTGATATCAGTTTATCTCTGAGTGTTTCAAAGGCTGTTTGCTGTTCTTTTTCCCATATAAACGGGGTATCTTTTTTGGATAACTCTTGTATGGGTTTCGCAATAGTTGCGTAATTCTTGATGAACTTTCGATAATATCCACATAAGCCTAGGAATTCTTGCACTTGCGTGACTGTCTTTGGTGCAGGGCAATTCTTTATCTTTTCGATGTTTCTTGGATCTGGTTCTTTGCCTTTTGCCGATACAATATGTCCCAAGAAGGTAACTTTTTCCTTTGCCCAATCGCATTTGGAGGGTTTCAATTTTAACTTCCATTGTCTCAATCGAACAAATACGTTACGGATATCTTTTAAATGTTGCTCGAAGGTGCTAGAATAAATTAATAATCATCAATATATACCATACATTGTTTAATGCCGTGAGTTACGAAATTCATGCATCTCTGAAATGAAGCTGGTGCGTTGGTTAGTCCAAAAGGCATTTTCTTAAATTGATATAGATCTTTTCCGATTGTAAAAGCAGTTTTCTCTCTGTCCTCCTCTTTGACTTTTATTTGCCAATAACCACTTTTTAAATCTAGCGATGTAAAATAAGCTGCCCCGTGTAGGGTTTGTAACATTTCATTTATGTCTGGTAACGGGTATGTATCTCGTTTTGTTACCGCATTGAGTCGTCGGTAGTCTATACAGAACCGTTGTGTTCCGTCTTTTTTCTTTACCATGACTACTGGAAATTGCCATGGCGAGCAACTTGGTTCGATCACTCCTGCGTCTAACATCTTTTGAACTTCTTTTTCTGCTACGGATTTCTGAGCTTCTGCCAATCGATATGGCCGTAGTGTTATTGGGGTGTCGTCTGTTAATGGTATCGTATGTTGCGTTACATCGCTTGTACCGAGATCTAAGTCAGATGCTGCAAATATATCTTTAAATTCCATTAGTAGTTTTTGTAATTGTTCTTTCTCGGTTTCGTTTAACAGCTGACTGTCGATAGTCCATAATTCTTCCTCAGTTCCTTCAGTTTTTGTTGTTGGAAGTTCGATATCCATCATCGGTGTTAACTTTCCCAGTCTTTCGTTTTCGTAAATGACTTTATCTTCCTCATCAAAATTAGTAATGTTGATTGGAATTTCACTGTTGTCGTTTACATACACTATCTCTCTGGCTAATGGCAGTTCTTTCTTTTTCTCAAATTTGTGATTAGGTTCGAAAATCATTTCTCCTCTGGTTTCTTCATTCACTTTTACGTAACAAATCATTTGTGTGCGCCCTGGCACTACTATTTTCTCTGAACATCTCACTTCTGATTTCAACATACATATTCGTCCGGTTTTATCTCTCAGCTCCATCGATCCTAGGTCTATTATTATCTCCTTTAACAATTCTGGCATGAGGTCCGTTCCAATTATACAATCTGCACTCAATCTCCTGATAACCGCTAGATACGTATTGATTTTCACATTTTTATATTCGATTATTGACCAGATTTTTCCGATGACTGCGACTGATTCTTTACTGCAAGTTATTACATCCATGTTAGCTTCTTCTATACATGGCCATAATCTTCCGGGTATTTTATCCATTTTTATTGCTGAGATGTTTGCTCCGGTATCGATCATTGCTTTTATTTCTACTCCATTTATCTCTATGGGTACCGTTAATGTTGGTCCAGCTAGTGTTTGTAGCATAGCTATGGTTCGAGTTTCTGGATCTTGATCTACACTTCTCGATCTTAAGCTGGTTCTTGGTACTAGGTCTGCCCAATTTGGTTCGTATGGTACTGGATAAATATTTCGTAATGTTGTTGGTCTTGGTATCGGTACGTTTCGTTCTACTGATTTTGTTGTTTTCTTTAGACATTCATATACTGGTGGTGGATGATTAAAATGTCCACTATGTCTGGTCTTTCGATTTTCCCATTGTTTGAGTTGCTCTTGAGTTAGCATCTGTGTTCCTCCTTGATTTTCGTCATTGTCGCTGTTGTCGCTGCTATCATCTTTGAAATTTATCCATCGTCTCCAGTTGCTCGTTTTCTGTCGCTTCATTCTGGTTTTCTCGGCTTCTAATCTCATTATTGCTTTAAATTTTCGTCCGACTTCTTCATCAGTACCATTCATTTTAGTTAGAATTCCTACTAATCTCTTTATCTTGTGGATATCTTTTGAGTGTCCATGTAACACCATTGTTTTAGCTAAAAATGGTAAAAATCCAATTGCCATTTTCCAGTTGATTTTTCTTTCTCTTTTGTAAATATCGAAACATGCTAACATTTGTGTTAGGATCACTCTTACGATTTGAATGATAAGTATTATTCCTAAGATTCCTGCCATCATTTGTCCGAAGATTAAGAATCTTCCCCACATGGCTTTCATCATATTCGCTGTAGCATGTTGAAAATGATCTGGTGATAATAGCAGTTCGTAGTTGGGTTTCTCTCCATAGTTGTTACCTCCCGTTATCGTTACAATGTTAGATAATATTGCTTGCCTTTGTGCTGGAAATAATAAATGTTCTCTGGCTCGTTCCAGATCTTTTGTTTGGTATATTCCACTCTGTGATATATCAACTGGTTTGAATTCTGCTTCGCTGGCCAATTCTGTTAATCCAAATATTTTTGGTGGTGCTACTATTACTCGAGTTGGAAATTGTAACCAACTTCCATCTCTTATTTCGAATAATGGTCCATATACGTTACTGCAACTAAACATATTAGGTACGAATTTTTCTGGATTTATCATCCTTGTTACTGGCTGAGCGAATCTGATTTTTCCTTTATGCATTATCTCTAATTCGTTTATGCATTTATCTCTCGGAATTGTTGAATTTTCTGGCAATTTTGCAATTGTCTTTTCACATTTGTATGTATACATGACTTCCCCAACAATTCTTCCAAAATATCCCTCTTGGAGTGGTAATAGCGGGATTGCATTATCTGGATTCGTGATTGCCATTGCCAATTTTGTTTTTAGTATTTCTCTGTTCAGGATACAATCATTTTTAACTAAATCGTAGTATATTTTCTCTGTTGATGCCAATCCTTTATGATATAAGAAATCCATCTTGTTATTTATATACAGATATAATTTCACATCTTTGGGGTCTATCTGCGCTTTTGCGTTCGGTATTGCTGTTCGCGATAAGAATATTCCTTTATAATTTGTACTAGCTACCATTTCGTCGCATTTGCTTACCATTCGTCCTTTTATGAATCTCATTCCAATTGTTGTATCCGTTGATATTACTACCGTTGGTGTGACCTCTGATCCGATAGTCGTGGTGATCGTTGGTTTTCCGATTCTTCCGGTTCTTCGTATTTCATCTAATGCGCTTTTTTGCGTGTTAGTTTCGGTTTCTCTGTGCACTTGTCCTTGCACTTCATCGAATATTGCGCTTTTCAATAAGGTGAGTCTACAAGTTCTGGTATCAGCGTGATATACGATCGTTGACATTCCCGTATTGCATGATCTATCTGTCGCTAGACATTGAGGGTACTTTTTCATCGCTTGTGTGTCCGGATCAAAATATCCTTGATATTTCTCTAATTTTACTTGATAGCTTTCAATCACTACTACTCCTTTGACTAATTGATTCAGTAGGGTGTACTCTCCTCCTTGACACGTTCCATCTCCAGCCGTTATTCTTCCCGCAGCGTATACTCGGGTAGTTTTTATTTTTCCTTCCTCGGCTGCTACATTCACTCGTCCAGCTATTGAGATGCGTCCTGTCGTGAATCCTTCTTCACATTCGTTCCGCGTTACTGATACTACTGTTGTTTCCGTTCCGGCTTCTATAATTGTTGAATGCGAGTGATGTCCGCAATGAAATGCTACGATTTTCCTTGTTACAGAGCATTCTTTGATTTCTGTTTTTTATGAAATCTACTTCTTGATATACGTTATATGATACTGCTGTTGCTGTTGTCTGTAATTTACCGGGGTTTGCTGCTTTGCACTCTTCCGTTTCTTTTAGTGAATATTTATCACCAATCTTTATGTTATCACAATCATATACTACAAACGGTTCTACCCCTTTCACGCACATCATCCATATGAGTATTGTAGTGATTATCGTATTCATCCCTTTTCTAGCTGTTTTTGGATCGCTTGCATTAATTGTTGTTTCGAATTCCGTTAATAACTCTTTCAACTTTGTCTGCATTATTTCAGTTTGATCATCTTTACTTACCAGATTTATAAAAGCTTGCCATCCACCTTGAGTCAAGATGAATGGTTCCATTACTTTCCTGATAATATCCGTTATTGCGAATTCATATCCGTTTGGGTTGTATCTTGGAGTTCGCTTTCTGTATATCACTATCGTATTGTACATCAGGTAGGCCATTCCTACCAAATATCTATTTGGGTCATCAGATCGTTTCGTTAAGTGATTTATTATCAGCAGTAATTCCTCTGGATCTTTGGTTGTGGTTCGTACTTTATTATCCATTATTTTATTTATTATTGGTTTTATTGCTGTCCAAAGCTGTTTCGCTTCTGCTCCGATATTATTAAGTTTTAAATTTCTCTTTATTTCTGGATTTGCTAATCCCAGCATATCAGTTATTAATCTGTTGATCCATTTTGCTCCTTGTTCTTGGCCTTTTAGTTTTCCTTGTAACTGTTTCGTTACTTGGCTAAGCTTGTTTAATTTCGTTGTCAATTGATCCATCTGCATTTGTTCTTTAGTTTTCTTTTCCGGGGCTGGTTTATCAATTTTTGGTCGTCCTCTAGATTTCTTTTCCATTGCCGTACCTGTTTCTTTTTGTTTGGGTTGTTCATCCACCGTTTCTCTGGATGTTGTAGCTCCTCGTTCGTTTATCCAGTTATCCCATTCGTCTCCTGTCGCGCTTCGGCGTCTTCTCTCTTTCTTTTTATTTTCCTCTTCGGTATTAGGCTCTATAATTTCGACTAGTTGTCTTTGACCACATACTAGCTCGTCTGGTTCATCTGTTATCAGATCGTCTTCGTTTTCTGTCATGAACAAATCTCTTGATTCCGGTATTCTCCTGGTTGTTTCCTCATCCACAATATCATTTAGGTCATTCAGTATCTCTTCGTCTCCTGTTGTGATGACGATTACTTCATCTGCTGCAGGTGGAACTTCTGGCGTATTTAGGCTTTCCTGTCGCCCTATTGGCGTTTTCGTTTTGATTTCTCTTTTGTTGAGTTCTCTACCCGCGATCTTTGCTACTGTTAATATATTTATTAATCCCAATTGCATTTGCGTAACTCCGATCTCGAGATCGTCGTCTAATGATCGTCCTTGGTATTGTAAATGAAATGGCGGTTCATACGGTATTCTCTTTTTCACTTCACTTACCTTGGCAGTGATATAAAATTCTCTTTCAATTGGTTCGAAATCTGGTGTCATAATTTTTAAACTATACTTCTCTATCGTTTCGGCTGCCCATTCGGTATGTTTCCATTTTCGGATGATTTCTCGGAATTGCTCTGGGTACCACGCATACATTCTCCGATACTCCTCTATTTCCTTTACGATATTTCGCAGGTTTTCTACTCTGTTACATGAATCGATTATCCATTTTGCCAAATCTGTTACAGTTCGTCTTTGATTCTTTGCTCCAGTTCTCAATATCGCTGCTAACTCTCTACATTTTTGCGTTTCCGTTAATCGTGTTAATCCTTCCTCCACAGGATCGTCTATATCTGTGGGCAAATATTTTATTCCTGGAATTCGTTTCTCGAGTACGCTAATTCGCGGTCTCGCTTGTTCTTGTTGAATTCGTATTTCCATTTCTCGCTCTGTTTCTACTTCGATGGTGATATATATCGTGTCATCTTTCACGAATTGAGGTGTTACATATTTTTTCAACAGAAGCCGCGGTGCTCCTCCCGCTACGTTTTCAGTGGACTTTGGCTTCTGGCTTATCATAGATCTTGGGTCTACTCCCAATTTTTCGCTGTGTCGCTCTTCCCATTTTCCGGGTTTAGCGATTGAAATTGTGGCTTTTCGATTAAATGGCCATTCTAATTTACCGTCATATCTGCCTCTTGCTAATAGAAAATACACTGATAGATATTTTCCTTTACCAACCCCGTCTCCGTTTGGGTATACTCTCAATTTCATTCGGTATCCTCCGATTTCTGTATAGAATTGATGGCTTGTGATACCAATGATTTTCTCTTCTTCAGCCGATTTTACTTTTTCTGCCCATCCACTTATTTTCCATGTGTATGGGGCTAGTCGAGCTCTATCGTTTATTTCCTCGTCTTCCTCTGGTTGCCATTCCATTTCATTTATCATCTCCTCTGGTAAATTTTCGTATGGTTCATCTTCATATAGTTCTAAGGTTGTTTCATTAACTGCATCTTCTGGTGCTTCTCCTGGTACGTATTTTCTCCATTTCGGCTCGGTTCTCTCCGTTTTCCATTTCCACTCTTTTGTCTTTTCATCATACACCTTTTTCCATGGTGTTGATCGGCATCGCGAATCATCTATTGGTTGTAATTTTGTACTCAATTTCGCATCTTGTCTCCATAACTGGTAGATGGTTAATATTTGGTCCATCTTTCTTTTCATTTCCTCTTGAAATTCTTGGATCTGTTGTTCCCTTTTCGTTGTATTTTTTCTCTCTGGTTCATCCATGGCTATGATATTAATGGTTTGTCCGTCTTCCCATATACCTAATTCGTATATCGGGGTTCGCTCTCGCGGACTTATTTGCCGTTTGTGGTACATTATTGCCACGTCTTCTACCATACCATCATCACTATTTTCGATTATCGGTTGTATAATTTCTCGGTTTATCCGTCGGTATAGCTCGTGCATTTGACAATCGGGATCTACCAATATCTCTTTTATTTCGTCATTTGGTAATTTTATTTTTATTTTTATTGGTTCATCTCCCCTCATATCTCTTTGATGCTCTCCATATTTGGCTATCAACTCATCTGTTCTCTCGTTATCAAATCTCATAATATCTGTATCTCGTACAGCTTCTACAAATATTTTCATTGAGATCGGTCTAGTTAACGATAATCGATTAATATATTTTCTAGCTTGATCTATTGCTTGTTCTGTCATTTTGATCTGGTTTTGTCTCATTATCTTTTGTCTCTCTTTTTCTAATCCGGGTTTTATTTCTTTAGCATATAATATATGAATTTTTTGCCATATTTCTGCTGTTGTTTCCTCGGTTTCGTTTTTGTTTAATGTTACCACGTTTATTCCTTTTGGCCATATTAGCGCATCCGCTAGGTGTATATCTCGCTTTATTTTCCTTCCTTGATAATATAAAGGTTTATTTTTATAACTGGGTCCTAGCTTTTTCACTACCCAATCATACAACTCGTTTGTGCTCTCGCCTCTTGTGGCTATTATCTGTCTTGGTATCTCTGGAAAATCAATAATTACCTGGTATTCTTCTCTATCATATTCTTTCAGATTCTCTTGGTACTTTTTTATCATGTCTTTCCATGATGCTGTAAATGTACCGTTATCTTGTTGATGTCCTTTCGCAATCAGTTTCATTATTCTGCTGTATGCGGTTGTATCTCTGAGGTTTAGGAACATTTGGTTTCGATCTACTTCTTCTACAATTTCATTAATTTCTTTTAATATCTCGGTTTCGTCTTCCCTTGGCACGTTCGTCTCCATTTCCTCTAGTTCGGATTTTGATTCATCTTTATTCGGTTTACTTTCCTCGCATGACTGAAATATTTCTCCACCCAGACTGCTTATTTCGCTTTCATCTTCATCTGTTTGATCGTCTGGTATTCGTCTCAACATATTAATATGTAGTTGTTCCTCCTCTTTCATTATCTTGGTTGGTCCTTTTGTTTGGAACCATATCTCTTTTATTCTATTCTCGATTTGGGCTTCACTCCACGTGGGCTTTTCTTTTCTGATTCTTGTTTCTATTTTTTGTAGCAGTATCCTCTGGATTCGATTTTTTGTTATTATTGGTTCTGATATCTTTTCTTTTTCTTGTGACGTTGATGCTTCCTGTTCATCTCTCAATTCTAGCTCTTTCATTTCTTGCGATAGTACTTTCTTTGCTAGCACTTCTATTTTTGATCTAGTGCTTGTTCTTGTTCTAAATGTTTCAGCGCTCCGTCTATTTTTAATATTAGTGCCTTCTTTCTTAGTTCCGCTTTCTCTTGTTTCAGGATTGCTTCTTTTTCTTTCAATTGATCCTCCTCTTGTTCTAAAGCTTCTTCTTGCTTTATTTTTTCGAGTGTACTCTCTATTATTTGTGTCATAATTTCATCTTCGAGTTCGTCTATCTCGTACATCAATGTTTCCTTGTTTTGATCTTCCGTTATCATCATCTCTGCTCGATTACTCTCTTGAGTTTCTGGTTCGTCTGATTTCTCAGTTGTCATTTCTTTTGGTTGTCGCCGTCTTTGTTTTTCCTCCTCTGTAAATTCTTTGATGGCCTCTATTTTCTCCGTCGTATTCAATTCAATTGTTTTCTCATTATCGGTTATCATATTTCCTCCCCCTTCGTTCTCAACACACTGCTCCGCAGTGTGAGTTTCATCTGGAATTTCCATCCTCATCATATTAATTCTTATCGGGGTTTGTTTTCGATTTTCCCATCTTTGCTGGATTTCCTGAGCTTCCTCTATTTGTAGTCTTTGCCATTCAGCTTGTTGTTGCTCTTGATATTCTCTGGTTCGCAGCTCTTGAATCTCCTCATTGCTTCTCATTACATTGATTCGTTGTTGCTGTATATTGGCGGGCATCTGTTGCATCATCTCTTTTAATTCCATGGGCATTCGCTGTAATGTTTCCCGTAACATGTCTATTTCTTGTATCACGTTAATTTGTGGATTTCTTGTAGGATTATTGTTTGGTCTTGATTGGTTTGACTCTCCTCTTATGTTGCATCGCCTTGCGATGTGCCCTTGTTGACCACAATTATAGCACGCTTTGCTGTTAAGTTGTTGACATATTCTCTCAGTATGTCCTCGTCTTCCACATTTTTGACAAATGTAATTTCGGAAACAATTTTCTGATCGATGTCCTATTTTTTGACATGTGGAGCATTTTTCGTTTGCATTTGGATTGTTCCTGAAATTATTATTATAGCTTACTTGGTTATTACCTCTATCTTCTGGATTTCTTGTTGCTGGTGGCTTGAACATCTGCTGTGCTCTGGGTATGAATTGATTCATAGCTGGATTGATATTGTTGTTTTGATTGTTGACATTGACTGTTGACGTTGTTGGTTCCGTGGCCAAGACTGCCACTTGATATCCCAGTCCCAGATGGGCTTCACATCTATTTGCGATTGCTACTGCTTTATCTAACGTTTCTGGTGCCAAGCATCCAAGGTTGGCTCGTATGTCTTCCCTTTTGATTCCTCTTATGAAGACGTCTACCATTTTATCTTCGGGCAAATCTGTTTCTCCGAAGGCTTCCTTACACAATTTCTTTAATTCGCATGCGTATACTGCATTTGATTCGTCTCGTCTTTGTTTTCGATGTAGGAAGTCTAATATCTTCCTATTTCCCTTTTTCTCTATTCCGAATATTTTTATTAAGAACTCTTTAATCTCTGTCCACGTTGTCAGTTTCGTTACATCCCTCGCTTCTTCCACAAATACATCTTGTGCGCTCCCTTTCAAATACAAGGGTAGTCGCTCTTTTACTTTTTGGTCTGTCCAATGACAGATATTCTTATATACTTCGAATTCCTTTATAAATGTATCTAATTTGTTGAGACTACCGTCAAATGGTTCTCCTCTGAACTTTTCTCTGAATTCTCCTATCATCACATTATTGTTATTCAACATTGTATTTGCATCCGGAATTGAAGAATTTATAGAAGTTGTCATGTTTGGGTTGTTGTCTAGATTCTCTTCTTCGTTCACTGATTCTATTGTTGTCAACTGGTTCTCGATATTACGTAGTTCGTTCTCTTCGCTGCTATTAAATTCAAAATCGGTTAATCCGCTATCTGTGCCGGTTCCTGTTGCTGCTGTAGTTGATACTCTGGTGTTGACACTTCTGCTGTAACGAACTTTTTTCTTTTCTTCTGTTTTTAATAAACTTTTTTCTCTATTCTCTTGGCTTTTGCTTCTCGTGTGGTTGCTGATGCTATCAATGTTTACGGTTATTCGTCTGCTTGACTGGTTTTCTCGTTTCTCTTTTCTTGCTTTGGCTGCTTTGAAATTCTGGTTGCTTATTACTCGTAGCTACTCTGATGTTTTTACAAATTCTTTTTTGCTCGTTTATTCGAGTTTCCTTATTATCACTTGCTTTGTCGTTTGCTCTGAAATATTTTCTCCTTTGCTTTGCTTTGCACTTGACTTAGATTGCTTTGTTGGACTATTGATTCCTAAAAATAAATAACCAGGAAATCAGAATTACTACTTATCTAACCTTTCTACAGTGTTACTTCAAGCCTCAAGATGTATTTAAACCAATAAGATGTACATGGAAATCACGATATTCATAGATGATGTTTCAGTTATTTAAAGATTGTGGGATTGCTGGCGGGTTGGAAGATCGAGCGGCTCGACGTTTAGCCCGCTCTCTTCGCCCAGGTCGACGACTGGCTGTGGACGAGGTGACTGAAGTGGTTGCGAGTGCCGATGGAGTAGATTTCGCTTCGCGATAGGCCAATTGAGCAGGGGCGAAGACTAGAGGGTAGGTTACCGCTGCTCCCTCCTGACAGGCGGATAACGCTACCTCTAACCCCTTGATTTGCGTTTTCAGGCTCTGCACTAATTGCTTTTCTTCTGCCCATCCCTTCTGGGCCGCTGTTAGTTTTTGATATAATCGTTTACTTCTCGAGGGTTCGATCCATGTTGCTTTTATTTTCTGGGTCTCTCGCACTAACTGAACAAGTTGGTCGTGTAAGTTCTTGTTGGATTGCCTTGATTGAGTCAGTTCGTTTTGAAGCAATTTCATGGGGTCCATCTCTGGAATAATGAGAGTTGAACTTTCCTGATGATTATTAATGATAATTTGGTTTAAACTCAAACAGTTTTTTATAAAAATGAAATAAACTATAATAATAAAAGAGAGAAGTGGTTAGTAATACTAATATTCAATTTATCAAAACATGAGTTAATCGTCTGCAAAGAACCGCTTGATCCCTTCTTCTGGTGAGTAGCCAGGGATCACGAATATTGGCCTTTTGAGGTTTCGAACTGGCCTTGGTGAGGGTGGGTATCTACTGGCTAACCGTCCTGCCCTCAAGTCATCTTGGACGTTGGCCAGGTGTGCGGCGGCTCTTGCCACATCTTCTTCAACTTGACGTTGGAGTTGGAGGAGGTCCTCCAGGAGCTCTTGGGCCTGAGTTAAAATATCATGGGAAGGATTAGGCTCGTCAAACGGCTCCCGAAACTGCCGCATGAATTCTTCTGGGGACATGCCTTCCGGTTGATCACCTTCAGGCATGGAAGGGTATCGCTCTTGATACACCCGGTTCCATGCCTGCCTCCATTGTTCCACTACGTGGGTAGGGAGTTCGAGCATAGCCTCGGTTGATTCTGAATGAAAGAAGGAAAACAATTAGTATTATTCTGTATGTAGTTGGCTAATATTGCTCATCAATTTAACGGAACTGAGATGGCTTAACTTCAAAATGTCATAATTCGTAGGAATTAAAGCGGATCGGTGTAAGAAATCATTTGGCCTTTTATCTAATCCGATTACCGGTGATCTGTTTATCCCTAACGTTAAAATGGATACTCGTCGAATGACCACCCGATATCTTGGTCTTGTATAAAATAATTGGATAGACTACTGATGGAGTTATTCTTGCAACACAATCTTTGAGTGTTTATAAATTTTCAACCACTTAAATTAATTAATATCTTGACGATTAAATCCAAACATTATTAAGACAAAGTAATTTTAACGATTATTATTTACATGAAATTGAATCAGTCAAGATCGATTACCAAGCTTGCGATTGGGGTCTGATCTATTAGGTAAGTAGAAATACTTATATAATTATCCAGTAAATTAATCTCTCCATGACAAAAAGGAATATGGATTTCTGGTAATCTCTCACTATAGTTGGGACGGGATTTTGGTCGTCAATTTCTATGCAGTTATTCTATGGCATGGCTGTCTGGTTGGGTGGGTGAAAATATGGAACCAAAGACAACAAGGTTTCAGGAGTTCGTTGGTCGGGAGAGCTATAACTCTTGTCAATAATTGGGCTTTTAGATTCGCAGCCCAAAATTTGTAACATTTATTCGTTAACGCCCTAGATCATTCCTACGTCTCAACCATTATTACAACTTTATTATGGAATTAAGTTGAGGAGTTACCTGAAGGAGCTTCATTGTCGGTCGTGAGTTGAACTCTTAAGGTTTCGTCTGGACTATTCGGAGGACGCATACAATGAATGAACAATTGTCGTTGATCATAATAAATAAATAATAATGCACGATGGATATCCGGGCAAGCCGGAAACGCGTGTTATTCTCGATTCGGCTACTGTAACGGATATTTATATTATTGTGAATGCCGATTGGTAAGTTAGTGAATTTCTTTAAATCAATAATTTATGCATCCATTTCAGGTAATTCGTGAATTATTTCATGGTCGACTTTTATCACGACGAGTTTGCAGTGGTTCGGAGATTTTAGACTAGTCGCTCATCTGGTGCTATTGGGACAAGGAATCTTTTTGGTAAGGATGGTAGTGTTTTCATCAGTTGCGATCGGGTCATCTGGTAATTGATTTTATTAATTACTTGATTTTTCGCATATTTTTTAGGGAGTTCTCTTTGTCGCCAAAATTAGGGATCGATTTATTTCATTTTTATGGTTCGACTTCTATCGAAAATTTTCATTAAATCATTTCTCTTGGATTTCTTATATAACATTTTGGATTTACGCGAGTGAGTAGTTGTAATTTACTGAAAAATAAATTTTACAAGATTTTTGTTCTAATATGTTTACCATAATTTGTATATGAATTAACAAGGGATTTTTGTCATAATGAATTCAAATCAGTCATATTGTCGTCAACATTAGTTGGGCTGGTTCAAAACCTAGTCGATGGTATTCAATGTTTAGGTCGACTCAGCACTTATGTTGTTCAATTAAATCTATTTTATTATTAAAGAGAACTTGTCCATCAAATCAATTAATTTAGCTTAATGTTTATTCCAATCACTGAGTCTCAATGGTTGATCTTCTCATTCAAAATTTTATTCATTGATACTTAATAAAGTAATCACGTAATTTTCCCAAATGGAACTTTACCTTTCACAATAATAATTTGATGGATTAATTTGATCTACCCTTAGTCTTCATTGATAGTTGTTTCAACGTTAGTTAACTTAATGAGATATCTCAGTTTTGTTTGAGAATTCATTTAATAGAATTTAATCAATGTTCACTTACATTTTAATCCTATTCTTGCAATTACAATTACACATTTTTACCCAATAATTAATTTAAGTGATAAAATTTTACGAATTACTTTAATTTTTACTCTACATCAACTAAATAGTTACTGTAATTTTTGTTAAATGACTACATTTGGTTGACTTAATGAAATACGTCTATATTAATCTGATCGAAAGACAAGTTCAATTTAATCGTACCAATATTTTTCTTAAGTTATTACAAATCATTAATCAATATCAACGACTTAATTTCTTTCTCGTTCCCCGTGCCATTCCCCGTTAATAGACCTTAGGCGCATAATGTGTTCATGTTATATTTAGTGAGTGCCCACTGGACTACTCGGTGTGATGAATTTTAGCCGTGTGTAGAAAGATTTTAGGTCGATTTTATAGGAAGGAGAAACGAGGAAGCAGCCAGAGACTTCTTCCTTATCTCTCGTTCCATCTATAGGGATAATATTGACGTTCCAACCCTGCGTTCCGCACGCCGGGTCTTCACGGGCACAGATCATTGGCGATATTCCACGCGCTTACACGAATCTGAATTATGTGTAGATTTTATTTACTTGCATTATGTTTCGGCTGTGGGCCGGAAAAATTTCGACATCTTTAGAAAAGCATAAGTTATATATATATATGAAATAATTTATGCATAATAATGTTTATTAATTATAAAACAAAAATAACAGGTTACCATTCCTTGCCATTCCAAAAATCATAATTCATACATCATAAAATAAAACCAAAATTACCGCTCTCCCCACGTCGACGCCGAGCAGAGCTCTACTGAGATGCAATGACGCGACGTGGAAAGAGGGTTCCACCATAAATATTTCTCACCTAAATAAATAATTTAAATAACTGTAACTTCGAAGATCGTTCAAACGTATAAGATTTTCAAAAAACTTTCAAAAATAGTTTTGTTCGAAAAACGGTTTGTTTTCAAAAATGGTTTTTTGGTGTGTTTAAATGTGAAAATGGATCAGTATATATACCTAAATTTTTGGTGTGTAAAATTTGATGTAGTAAAACAAAATTCGACCTTGTTATTTTCTAGCGAATTCTATTATTTATTTTTATTATTTTTTGATTTATTTTTATAATTTTTTATTTAGAATTTTTATTGAATTATTGCTAATTCAAATTTTTCGATTTAAATCTTGCTTTAATGAACTTTAACTGATTTTTCCAATTTCGTCGAATTTGTCGTGTTTTCTTGCTATATTTGTGTAGGTATCGTGCGGATCTTGGTGCATTTTGTTATTATTTTAATTTATTTTTATGTTTCTCAATTTACTATTTAATTCTTTTATTTCTCAGATTTTATATGGTTTAATTGGTGTTTTGGGGTTTATTTTAAATTGCGTGTTGTATCTGCGTGTGTGTTTCTGATCCATTTAAACATTTTGAAGGCCGTTTACGTTCTGGCTCAACAATTCTTATCGTATAGAAACATACAAACTTACTTTTATGTTAGCAATTTTTAATAAAATTCACTCTATAATAAAATGTCTAATTTATTTGCGTTATAATTAATTTTATATTTACATGAGATTTCAGATAATACACACTCTTCTAATATGACTAGTAGAATTTTTTAATATTTAATATTTAACATTTTAATTATTTTTATTTTATTATTTAACATAATTAATAAATAATGATCAAAATCACTTAAAAAAGTCTGTGCTGAAAATTTATGAACATCAATAAAACATCGATATCATATACCTGAATTCGTAGTCAAATATATATTAAAATTCTTAATGTCATTGAAAAATGAAAAAATAAAAAGTTTATTTTGGTTTAAGCTTAAAAAATATTGCATTTTAATAGAATTACAGTAGATGTGTTATAGATGGAAGTCTAAAATTTTTCTAAAAAACATTAATTAAATTAAATTTAAAGTGTAAATTAATTTTTGTTTAATAAATCTTTCTTAAATGTTTGAATGATGAAATTATTTTACTTAATAGATGCAAATTACGACGATAAAACGAATGCAAACAATAGGTCTTGATGACTAATGACGAAAATATAAAAGTTGATACAAATAAGGGATTATGATGACACTGATGTGATGATAATCATTTTGTGTGTATTATTATTATTATTCTGGAGTTAGATGGGTCCGTTTTATCCGTTTATTTAAATAAATATTTTCAAGCTGGTCGTTGTGGTATGCAACTGTAACCTAGCTAGCAAAAATTAATTTAAAAAATACAAAAATTTAAAATGAATATTTTGCCGGAAAACTGATACGATGAAACGCAATGTTTAAAGAAAATTAAAATTATTTTAAAATTAATTAGCTAATGTAAACCCTTAGTTAATGGGAATACTGAGACATTGGAAAACTCAAGCAGTGTAAGAAATCCGAAGTGTCAACAAAGAAAACTTGTGAAATAAAGGAAAGCCTAAATTAAAAGAGAACCCAACAAAAATGAAATTACATCAAGGAAAATTGGATTTTGGGGAATATAGTAACGAACCGATAACATATTGAAAACAAAGAAAAAAGAACTAGTAGAAAGGAAATATAACTTAGTGGGAGTCAATAATAATTACTCTTATTACCAGAAAAGAAATCTTTTGTTGGAATACTTGTCCAAGCGCAAATATAGTGAGCTAAAATGTATGAACATTGTGCAAACTAGCGTATTATTTGAAATTATAAAGGTTTGGAGTTTTATTGAAAGTATACAACGTGTCTTTTAGACACCATTATTTGGTCACCACTTAACAGACTTTACAATATTTAACGCATTTACATCATCTAGTTCCCGTTTTAAATTTTTTGTGTTTTTTATTAATGTGTTTTGCCGTCAAATATTATTATTATTATTATAATAATTATTATTAATATTATTATTTTTTTTGGATGACCATTTAATCGGTTTTGATTCTGATATATGCATATTTTAACTGACCTATTAAATCATAATTTTTGATCATAAAACTGTATTACCCCAGTCAGGCTCATCTTTAATTTATAAATCCCACAACTTCATCATGACCTTTTTCAACTTAGCAGTCACAATTTTAATCATTAATTTGTGACATCTGACCTCTAAATAGGTTTTTACAATAAATATCTACCTTAAAATATGTTATTTAACCGTACATGTTATTTAAACCAACATTTTAAACTAAACTCTAAAGTATTTCATATCATGCTTAAATGACTTCTGACCCCAAACTTGTTTTTTCTCCAAAATTCATGTTTTTTGTACAAAATCCGACTTCATTTTGATCCGTTCAATGACAAAACAAACTAAAATTTTTTAGACTATGCTTTTAGTGATATTTGTTTCCGAATTTAGTTTTTCATCCAAAACACACCTAAAAATGATGTTATATGACCAGAATCCAACCGTTTAAACAAAATTCTCAATGTCTTTTTCATTAAAACTAGAATTTAAAAATGGTGATATGACCTCTATGTTATTTGTAATAGGACTTTGACGGTGACTTTGACTACTTGGGGCGAGGATGGCGCACACTCCTCATAGTATATTTTTTTCAGTTCAAAATCAAATGGTACATGGGCTGTTGTTAAGCAAACGATAGCTTACTGAAGCAGAATTGTCTTTCTCTTGTACTAAATGCAGTCATTTCTTGAATATCTTTAATACCTTAATCAATTGACGAAAATATTTTTGAGTCTTCCAGACAATGCAGTAAAAATTGTCTTTAAGCATCGAAAAAGATTCTTTTCTCGTTGTAGAATTCAATCCATGATAGTCCACACGTACTTACTACAAACACTACACTAAACAGCTGGTTTGCCAATTTTTTCCACAAGCTCTTACTCAGTACTGTTACTGACACTATCAAATCACATAAGATATCTATTTCTGTATTATTCATCGTTATTTTACTCCAACCTTTTCCATCTTTTGTCTGATACATCTCTTCTTCCGCCTCTTTTCTTCGACGCTCAATTTTTATTTCATAATTTATTGTCTTTACTCCACCGACGAAATTAAACACATGGAGTCACTGATGGTTTTTCTGTCTTATCAGGAACATTGTATCTATGTTCTATTTTACCGTCAGCCATCCTGAAAGTTCGCGGTATTAGCTTGTTTTTTAGATTTTGACTCTTCCTCTATCCACACTATTCTTTGAAATCATCTAGGAATCTCTTTCCGTATTGAAAAACATTCTTGAAATTCATATGTCCCTTTGACATATATTAGACATTTTTTTCGAGTAGACAGTCATAAATTTTGTCTCCCTTTTCGCAACAGTAGAAACAATCACCGACTATTAATTTTAGAACCAGTGAATGTGAAAGTCCTTTACTTTCGTTTTATTGTCTTTTCGCTATTTTTTTCATGGAAAATGTTGGCAGCTTTCTTTCTAGGCCACTTGTCCGTGGTGTTTTTCTTCATGATGTACTGATTCACGTAAAGAATATTCGTTTTTTCTTGATTCATGGTTATAGATCGACTCTTCTGATTCCTTCTTTGGGTTGGCGTAGATCTCTAATGTGCGGAATATTTGCTGCACTCACATTTTCTGCCTCCATTTTCATTACTTTCAAAAATCTTCGCCAGTGGTCTCGTTTCTTCAATTTTTGTTTCTGACTTTGTCCGGTAATATTTCACTCAATCTCGCATCGCGTGCTTTATTTGCAATAAAATGTTTTACAATGTCTTCTTCTCTTTGACTTAAATTCAGAACTTCATTTAAATAATTATTCGAATTTCAAATCCCTCAATTTCTTCATCATCTTCTTACTCCAAATCTGAGAATTCTCTGAATTTGGCAGTCATTGATTTCCAAATCATGAAATTATATAAGTGTTTTGGCTGTGGTATCTGTTGATTCTGATTCTCCGAGGTTTCCCCTCGATTTCCTAGCTTCTACAACTAATAATAAATATAATGTCCTTGTCAATCACTATCCATTTGTCAGCAGTCACTCATTTATGTCTCTGATCCATTCTTTTGATCCTCGTTCATCCTTTCACAGGATGTATAGTGTGAGCATTTCCTGATATGATTTTGGTAAACATTTAACAATGATTCTATTATTTTCGAAATTGCGTTGATATTCTTATTTTTAGTGGGGTCACCAGTTACATCCAACTCATTTTTAAGAGAATTAAATTACATCATAAGATTTATTTCATAAAAAGTGTCAAATAATCAATTATTTAAACATAAAATAATTTAATTATCTTAACTATTAATTTACACTTAATAATATCTGGTGACTTTATATATTTATAATTATAATAATTTCAATTATTATATTATTTCCTAAATTTTAAATTAATAATGCCACCATATTTAAAAATACACCTAATTCTGTTTTTACACGAATTATTTTTACACGAATTTGAAATAACACGAGTAAATACGAAAAAATATTTCTATTTTTACACGACATAATTTGAAATAACACGAATACAAAAAAAACAAAATTACTTTTTTTACATGAATTATTGGATTTAACACGTTTTTTTTCAATGAATTTTTTTAAAGTAAAAAGAGAGCAACTCACCACGATGACAGTCAACTCACCACGCTAAAATAGCTTGAACTTTACTAGAACAATTTTGTACAAGTAAATTTCAAGCAAGTAAATTTCAAGCATCAGCTGTTTTGTTTTGTTTGTTTACACACAATTTAGTTCCTATTTGACAATTATAATTGAAAGATCGTATTATTTCTGGTATTATTTTTTTTATGAAATCTAAATTTTAATTTATTTTATTATAATTTAGTTTATTTAATAAATTAAAACGAAAATAAATTCTTAAAATAACTACAACAATATTTTTTTATATTATTTAGTCTAATTTTAACTTATTTTTTGAGGTCTAGAACCAATCTATTATTTTTGTACTTGGCCAGTATCTTTTTTTACACGATTTTTTTTTACACGAATTTCTCGGGAACCATTCTATCGTGTAAAAACAGAATTAGGTGTATTGCAATAACAGGTATTAAAAAATACTTAAATTTTACTAAAACTTAAATTTTATTAAGATTTATTACTTTAAATATTTAATAAAAATATGTCAGTCAAAGTTCACCAGGAATGTCTATAAACATCCAATCAATCAGTTTGCACCGTCAATTTGAAGCCTTTCTATTTAATTAAGAGGTTCTCAACCTAGGGTACGCGAAAAAATTCCAAATATTGAAAAATTGTGTTATACTTTTTTCTTGTTTTTTAAAATGTATATTTCAAGATATTTTCTTTGTTACGAATCTTTTTATTTTTTTAATAAACAGTCTAGAACTTATTTTCAGAAACGGCACAGGTTTTTCTATGTTAGTGATTTGGGGACCGCTGATTTAATTAATTATATAATTGCATTGATTTAAATATATTATTTTGTAAAATTTATCACAAAAATATAAATTTAGATATTTTCTATTAATAAATAATTTAAAATATAATTTCATTTTTATTGTTTCTATCTTATCAGTAAAGCTGGTAGATTATTTTCCTTTTGTAACCGGACAAGAGAATTAACTCAGTAAATTAATTATATAAATTGGAGTGTTTTTGTCAGAAAAATAAACAAGAAAATTCGAAGTCTAAGAAGGAGAAATGGCGCAAAAGTGGGGGGTCATATGGACATAGTATTTGCATAAGGCTTGTAATTGTTGCACACTTATGAAATTTTAAAACCTATTTTCAACCAATAAAATAAATATGAAGAAAAATCATATTAGTAAATAAAATTATCCAAATAAATTATATAAAAAGATAAAATTGAAAAATAATATGTTTATGTGAAATGTCTACAATTTGATTAAAGTCAAATTTAAAAGCTCTAAATGGGAAAATAAATATTAGGAATTTTAAATGATCAAAAAATGACACTTAAATTAGTTTTAAATGGAAAGTGAAAATTAGATATTATTAAACGAAATCGTTTGAATTACCTATAATGTTTTTAATAGTGTTTTATGTACAAAATAAAATAAATGTTCAATAATAGTTATACCCAATAAATGCCACGTATACATGATAATAACATAATATGTTGTAAAGTCAAGATATTATCTTCATTCGTGTTAAATATTTTATTAATATTAATATAACTTTAATTAATAATTTACAACTTTTTTATTAATAATTAACCCTTTTATTAATAATAATAATCATAATAATAATTTATTTAAACTAAGTAGTAAGATGTGAGCCTGTCAGAAAAGATTTGTCTCAATAAAGTTCCACTCCTCAAAATTTCTCTGGCTTTAATGATTTTTATCTGTTATCTGATCCGGCTTGTAAAGAAGAGTCAACAATTCGCCTTCTGGGTCAATAATAGCAATATCGTTATATTTAATTCCATAAATTCCAGGATATGTATTATCAGCTATTTTCAGTTCAAAAATAACCTCTTTATTTATAATTGGTCGAAGTAAAAGAGTATTTTGAGATTTTAGACCAAATTTTAAAACATTATCATGACTTTTAATTAGCGGATCTTGATGGCTAGAATTACTAATGTAACCTTTAATTGTTGGCCTATCGTTTATTTCATCGTTAATTAAAATTTTGTATACCGTACTTTTCATATTTCGATTTAATGATGATTTTAAGTTAGTTTTTGGTGGTGTAAATTTACTGATTTTATTTCCTAAATATGGTCTACTGATTTTAGTTACACTTGTTTCTTTACGAATAATTTTTTTAATAATAATAAAGTTACTGATTTCATTTACACTTGCATTTTGTAAAGTCAACAAATTCTCATTTATCAGAAGTATGCATTGATATAATTTTAGCTTTACATTTATTTTATTATCAGGTTAATTCTTAATTGAATCCTTTATAATGTCTTGTACAGTCGGTAATAAAGACTTTATGACATCTCCAATATCACGAAGGTTAATGTTTTAAAAAGACAGATCTGAGGCATTGGGTTTGATAAACACACATATGAGAATCCTACTAACAAAACCAGAGCCACGAATATTACGAGGACAGTTACAAAGTATTTTACAAAGTTCAACAGTTTCTTTGATTTCATTGGTTTTAGTCATTAAAGAGTTTGCTGTAAAAAGATAAGTGAAGTTTGGTAGTAAAGATGTAAGGTTAAGTAGATAATGTTCATCAGAGTTGTAGTCGATGACCATCAAGATTTGCTGAGCTTTAGGAGGAGCAATAATGGCGAATACAATTTTTGCTTTCATTAAATTTTAAATATTTAAAAATTCATTCAAGTATTGAGTGCAATCTTCCAGTATTGCTCTGCTAATTGTATTGCTGTGCTCATTAACTGTTAGCTCTGGAGAATGAACCATCACCTATAGATTATTTTCAAACCACTTTTAAGAGAGTCAAAATACAAGCTTTTTCTTGAGTCAGATTTATTGTTTCTAATGCTTTGATGTTTGGGTTTTTATTTTTAAGTGCTAATGGTTTTTTTAAAGTTAATTTTATTTGGAAGTGATCTTTACAAATTCCACCCCTCGATATTTTAGTATTATGAATTAAATGAAAACTTTGAATTTCGTTAATCTCTTTTCTAATATTTAAAATGAAATCAACAGGAAAAAAGTACCATTCTTTACACACAATCATCGCATAAGCACAAATGAATGGTCCACAATCAAAATCATTATTTTGATATTCCAGATTTGTATGGGGATGATCAATTATTTTATTTTGAAGGTCAAATTTATTATTTAATTCAGAATTATATAAGCTCTTTCACTATTTTCAAACCTTCTCTTATTTTTAAAATAGGGTCAATAAAGAAGAGTTACAAGAGACTTTACGGTATACAAATAAAATCCAGTGGCAGTTGTTAATGTTAAATGGACATAAGATTACTCGAGCCTCAAAAATATTGCTAGAAATGGCAACAATATTCTTGGAATTATTTGAACATAAAATAGTCACAACTTAAGATTTAAGGAATGCGAACTTTGGATTACTAATGTGACTTTCAAAATAATAATCTATGTCATCAGTAAACCCGCATTCAAAATCAAAGTTTTCAAAAGTGCAATCTTCATCAGTCTCATCAGGTGTTGCGACTGATGCGAGTACTTATTGTCGGTTGGATGTTGTCTTTAACAGCTTTATATGTTTTCGTGTCGTCATCTTTTTAACATCTATATTTTTTATCGTTAAAGTACCTCATCAATCTCAGTAGGTAGATTATTTGTTATCTCAGTAAGTTTATTGTCGATATTTACTATAGGCATTTCAACAGTTAAGTTCTTACGTTCATTAATAACGCAGAGACAAGTTTATTCAACGTGAGCCGTAAATTCAGTAATAGTTTGTAGATTTTGAGTTGTAAATTCTTCTACTTGATTAACGTCTGCCTTTTCTTGGATAAACAACACAAGTGAGCCTATAATTTGAGAAATGAATCCACTCCTTTTACTTGTGAAAATTTTCCGAAGTTTGAGTTCTATATGATTGTTTCTTTGAAGAGAGAAATTTCTTCTTGTCTTTAATAACGAAATAAATCAAACGTTTTGGTTTTACCTCATCTACATTTCTAGAATCAGGATTCCAATTATTGATTTTATTACTTATTTCGTATAGTGATTGTATCTAGTTAGACTTTTCAGTGAAGGCTTTGTCTAACAAATAAAAAAAATATCTACGCTGTTTATTGTTGGCGGAGAAATGATGTTGTGAATTCTATTT
This sequence comes from Schmidtea mediterranea, assembly GCA_022537955.1. Taxonomy (NCBI): domain Eukaryota; kingdom Metazoa; phylum Platyhelminthes; order Tricladida; family Dugesiidae; genus Schmidtea; species Schmidtea mediterranea. Next base: position 173,484,852 of record CM039680.1, read on the forward strand.
ATTTCACCTGACAGTTTCCACTGTTTGAGTCTCAAGAGTCGTTCACGGCAACTAGAGTTGAAGTAAGATAAAGATAGAATCATATCGATCATTTCAAAAATAAGTGTTTCATTATTCTCAGGATCAAGTAAAGAAGTACTTTCAATGTCAACAATTGAAACAATTTCTAATATAGTTTAGAGCGTAATCATCATAAGTTTCATTCGTTTTATAATTGAAATTATTTCATAAATTTAGGTAGTTGAGATAAAGTATTACATCAATTACTTTTCCAGAAGTGTTCGGTTTATTAAGCAAAGTTCTAAGTTCTGTGTCATCTTTTGACATCTCGATAAAATTTAGCAAACCAAAATTAAACATTATATAGGACAAATTTTTAAATTTTGGATTTTCCGAAATATTTATTTTATTAGAAATTAAAAATTTTACACCCACAAATGAGATGTCGTCAGGAAAGTTTTTATTTAATTTTAATTCATTTATTAATTTAATTATTTGGTCAGAATTTTTAGATATGTTTCCAACAAAACATAACTCGTGTAATTTCGGAAAGGATATAAGCAACTCATGAAACTGAGATAATTCAGAATTATTTACACTTGCAATTTCCGTATCAGATATATGGTCATTTAAAAAGTCCAGCATGACAAAATCTCCATCACAATATTTTATTTGTGATTTTGTCAAAAAATCAGGCAACACATTTTGCTGCTTCAGTAATTTTAATATATTATTTATTTGAACCCCTCGATGTTTTCATTTTTAATTGTATCATTAATGGAGCAGAAACAAATTTAAAACCCTTTTTACAAGTTTTAACAATATTAGCTTTAATGATAGAAATTCCACTCGTATGTTTATTAAGAATGGGGTCAGTAGGTTTTTTCATTTTAAATAGGTCGATGCAAACGCAGATATTATTATTGCGATAAAAAAATATTCAAATCCAGCAATTTCTAATGGATCTATTAATTTAGTTCCTTATTAAAATTTTTAGATTTATCTGGCGATTCTTTAATTTTAACTAACCTAATTAAGTTTGGGAACATTTTAAATAAAGCCTGTTGCTCCTTTTTACATAAAGCCTTCAACGATTTCGAATTATTTCTCAATTCATTATTAGAAGTTACATTCGAATTTTTACTTCTAAATACTTTATTTTTAGAAGATTTATTGGGAGAATTTTCTGATTGTTTGCAAGGACTTCAATTAGGCGATGTTTTAAAAACTAACTGTAAAGTAGAAATTTCATTATGTTGTAATTTTACATTATCTAAATAAACACTCGATATAAACCTCCATTGTATAACCACACGGAAGGATGTCGATATCTTCATTCATACATCCAAACCCTCTTACACCCAAACAAAATTAGCACACGGGAGATTTTGGCTAAAAGCCCAACCGTAAAAATGTACCAGAGTTCTGTATCTTCAGAACTTGCAACATAATGCTTGTTAACAAATGTTAACCCACCCCGTATTACTCCATCGTAGAAATTAAACATCTCCATGTCCTGCAGAAGTTCTATGGGTTCCTGCAATTTCATGAGAGCAAACACACATGACATACCAGAAATTCCAGAAAATAATCCGCAAGGAGGAATACGTCTAATTTTAAGTAGGTTAACATATAATCTAACGTTTGCTCGCAATTTTGCTGTGTCCAAATTTGTTGGGTTGTAGCATATTCATCAGCAGATACGGAACCCTAAATAGGAGGCAATCCATAATTCGATTCAAGAACCTCAAAAGATGTCGCAAAGTCATAAGGAAAAATAGCATTGGCTCTAACAATTACACTGTCAAAAACAGAATCAGTTAAAGGCAAATCGGAAAGTGTTTTAACAGCATTTGCTTAAGATGAATTAACAAACTGCATACTGTCTATAAAACAAACCGGAAATTTATTAATGTACGCGTTAAGTGAAATAAATTTTTCAGTAGTTGTTGGAATAATATTTAATTCCCAAGAACAGAAGTTATTTAAACCATATTTTAAAATATGATGGAGATCGTATCCACTCAAATTGTGAAAAACCACAGGTAATTGTTTCTGGATTCTTTGAGAAACATTACACTTCCTACAAGCAGCCCCTAAATACTTACCTAAGAAATGACAATGGTCCTTAACTCTATCCATAATAAACATTTTACACAAATAACAAGTGGAAAATTGCTGAACTCCCGTTCCTCATTGAAAAAAAGTGGTCCTATTGCTTTTCGACTATGAACATCATCATACGGCAAGACAATCGAAAGAGTAATTTCATCAATCTTTTTCAAAAACGTCAAAATGCAATAATCGGCAATAAAAAAATATTCTTGCGTGTTTGTTTAATTATTAAATTAGTAATAGACATGCTACTATCGGCATGTGTATTTGATGATGCTTTATATCCTCAGATAAAATTGACTCGAAATCCGCATAAATTAAGAATGGCGTGGTAATGGTTTTTGCATAATTAGAAAATTTAAAATTTTTATTTTTGGCAACGTATAAAGGGCCTGTTTGATTTTTGATACACAAGGAAACATGGGTGTCAAATGTGGGTTTTCATTCTGAAACTATTAAGAAAATGGAAGATTTGAACATTATAAGATGAAGTCGCATGGGAATTCATTAACTTATCAAAATAAAGATAGCCATATAGTGAGAATTATCACCTTCCTCCAAAAGAAGTAAATAAATAGGTATACCGTCAGTAACTTTGGAGGGGTGAATTATATCTAAATGGGGGTGATTTGGGATATAATTTATATCATCATTTTGATTGTTTTTAGCTGATTTTACTTTATAAGTTAAAACATCTATAGCCAGCTTTAAGTCCTTGTTTTTTTTCTTGAACTTAGAAATATTACAAAGCCCCGTGGGAAAATCGTCAATGGGGTCAAAATTCAAATCATCCAAATAATTCTCATAAGAAGTAACTCTGTTTTTATGGGTGCGAATTACATCACATTTTAAAATAGCTAATATACTATATATGAAACACTGATGGTCATTATTTTGAACAGATTATTTTACATTATTTTACCAGGTTAAGATCTTGATGTGGAGATATAACTATGGCCGGCTAGTTTATATATAGGGAAACATTTAGTTAATATAACATTGATTTCTTTGATTTTAACAACCCACTATCCATTTCTTAAATATGTAAAACGCTTAATTTTATTATTTAATTTAGTTATTCCATCGAGCATAAAATTATCAGATAAAAGTTCTGCTTTTTTACTGTAAAAGCTATCTCTAATTTCAATATCTTTTTCAAATTGTATAAGAATGGTAAATTTCTCCTTAACTGACCCCTTTTTGTTTATTTCAGATATGAATTTATTAATTATCTTATTAATTAAGGTTGAACCCTGATTATCATCATGATCATCGCTAATAGGGATTTAGACCCTTTTAATTTTAGAGGTAATACACTGGATATTTGCAGCAGGTCTTTTATTATTTATGTTATTATCATTATTATGCATATTATTGTTGGGCCAGAACGTAAGCGGATTTGGGAATGTTTAAATGGATCAGAAACACACATGCAAAAATAACATGCAATTTAAATAAACCTGAAAACACCAATTAAACCATATAAAATCTGAGAAATAAAAGAATTAAATATAAATTAACAAACATAAAAATAAATTAAAATAATAACAAAGTGCACCAAGATTCGCACGATACCTACACAAACATAACAAGAGAACAAACAAATTCGACAAAAATTGGAAAATTAATAAAAGTTCATTAAAATGAAAATTAAATTGAAAAATTTGAATTAGCAATAATTCAATAAAAATTCTAAATAAAAAATTATAAAAATAAATCAAAAAAAATAAAATTAAATAATAGAATTTACTAGAAAATAACAAGGTCGAATTTTGTTTTACTGCATCAAATCTAACATGCGAGCAAATTAGGTATATATACTGATCCATTTTCACATTTAACTTAACCATTTTTGAAACCGTTTTTCGAAACAAACCATTTTAAACCATTTTGAAAATTGTTAACACTGTTTCTCGAATTGATTAAAAACCCTTTGAAAACAATTTGCAATTACATTATTTGAAGATTGTTCAATTTTATTTTGAATTTTTCAGGAACTCATTTTTTAGGTGAGAAATATTTATGGTGGAACCCTCTTTCCACGTCACGTTCCTTGCATCTCAATGGAGCTCTGCTCGGCGTCGGCGTGGGGAGAGTGGTATTTATGCTATTTTATGTTGATTTTTACAAATTTTGGAATGGTGAAAAGGGGTAATTATGTTGTTGTCATTTATAATTAATAAATATTATTCACATGAATTATTTTATATGCTTTTATAAATTAAAATGTCGAAATTTTTCCGGCCCACAGCCGACACATAACGCAAGCAAATAAAATCTACATACAAGTCAGATTCGTGTAAGCGCTTGGAATATCGCCAATGATCTGTGCCCGTGAAGACCCGGCGTGCGGAACGCAGGGTTGGAACGTCAATATTTATCCCTATAGCTGAAGCGAGAAATAAGGGAGGAGTCTCTGGCTGCTTCCTCGTTTCTCAATTCTGTAAAATCGACCAAAATTTATACTACACACGGCTCAAAATCATCACACCGAGTAGTCCAGTGGGCACTCAATAAATATAATGTAAACACAATATGCGTCTAAGGCTTATTAAAGGGGAATGGAACTGGGGTTAAATAAAATAGAAATCGTTTTTATAACTAATTTGGATTAACATTTGTGAACAAAATCAAATTTACCACTCGGATAAATTAGTAAAAATCGGGAAATAAATAATTTATTGGTTTTAAGTAAAGTAACTGTTGCTTAAAGTAAAGAAAATTCAACTCATTAAATTATTATACCGTAAAGATAAATATTTGAGTAAAATAAGTAGTTTATAAATTATGAATTACCGGTAAAATAATGATCAAGTAACAAGCGTATCGTATTTATTAAACTCCATTAAATAAAATAGTTACTAAATAGAATCGATGCAATTTCTTGATCAACAAACAAAGTCCTCCTTGATGTAACTTCAGAATTAAAACCAATCAATGTGAATTTGCGACTATCGTAAGTTTGTGGAGTGAAATACAGAAAGTTGTGAGTGGAACCAAGTAATTCCTCGATGAATATCCAATCCCCTTGAATAACAGTAATATCATGCTTCAATAAAAATCCGACAAATCTATTGAGTGAAAGAAGAACTTTGACTTGTTGATCAGGGAATAGAGTCATGGATCGAATAAAACAGATGACCAAATTAATTGAAAAATTATATCATTTGTTTAGCTAAATAAGCCATTGACAAAAATTACTACAATTAACCACTTTGAGATAAAATAATCGAAGGAATTTATTGATTAACAAAAATGATAAAAATAAAAATCAGCAAATGGAAAACCATTACGTAATGATAACCTTTCCTCACGTAAAACATTAAAAATCATCGTCGAAGAGTTGAGCGAAGCGATGGTAAGAGTTGCGTAGAATTCAGCATTAACAGAGTTGCATTGAAAAATCACCCCAGTAAATTTGCGACAATAAAACCGAACCCTAAAAATGTAAAGATTAATAGCTAGCCATACAAAATTAAGCAATACGACGTGAGTGTTACACCACCAAACATCGAACAGTGAGAAATACTTACCACTGATTTTTCTCGACCATTGTGACAAGATGACCTGACTTCCCCAAGAATGATGAGAGAGTTCCCAGAATATAGTTCCCATGACACAAAAAGTCCAATTAGAAACCACGATATAACTAGTGTTCCTTAAACAACAAAGTTCGATAATATTCAAGTATAATAAAATATCTCACTCACTTGAAAATTCATAACCATACGAATACGAAAATTCATATAATGAACTACACTAGATTCGAACCGACCGGATAAACAAATCTATCCGCCTAAAATAAATATAATGGATAATAAATGGCATGGCAAATAAACAAACCGTTGACACATCCGGCGATTTGCCATAATAATTGAATCATAATTGACATTCAGTTCCTGTCGCCTAACTTTAACTCGTCGATTCACACTATATGTATCGTCGATAACCGAAGCACTTCACTTTTCCATTTTCGCAATTTACCAGCCATGAATTCCGCAAATATTTTCAACGAGGAGCTAGAGTCCGAATACCCAAACATCACGGAAGATCTTTTAGGTAAATTATAATTAATTACTATTATCATGACTTTAAGTATGCATTCGAGTCATAGGAGCAACCCCAAAAAGACAGACCTGGCAACACATATTCTTACTCAGACAACCCAAATCCAACCGCTCTCGCACTAAACATGACAAGTTGGACCCTTTACTTTAGATGATCGCTATAGGTCTACCTCGCTACGACTAATTGAGTTAAAAATTATTACGCGATGATTACATCTTAATTCCATTCAAAGTCGCCAACAACTTACAATTCTTGTTAGATGAATCTGTCAAATATCTACCAAAACCATGTTTACCAAAGAGGACCCATGAAACTTAGTTCTGGCCGAAACATAATAACTAAATAGAAAGTATTTTAATAAATGGTTCATTTTATTTTTGTTTTCTTTAAAATATATTTTAGGTTGACGTCATAGAATTATTTATTCGTTTTTAATTATGCTTAGTAAATCAACTGGTATATATATAATTCTAATACTATTAATGACCCGGCATATACGAGGTAAACACAATCATAAATGAAATACAATATTATTTCGCCGAGTATCAAAGATATTTTTGCTTAGCGCACCCTTACGACACGAGAATATCTGCATTACTAACTACCGTACTCACAAAATATCTTCAACATCCCATGAGTTTGTAACGCATGTAAGATCGAGCTAGTGAGTTTCTCTTTTACAAGACGTGAGAGATTGTGTTTTGCAGCGAACCCTTAAATCACCGTCCCCATCAAAACCGTAGGAGAGACACTGAGTGAAAATGAATTTTTTTTATTCAGGACACACTGGAACCATGATTGATATGCCCGCTCACACTGTGGAACAATGGAGGCAGGCCTGGAGTCGGATATACCAGGAGCGATATCCTGATGTGCCTGCAGACAACCAATCGGAGGAAATATCGCCGGAGGAATTCATGAAGCGATTCCGGAGGGCGGCGGACGAACCCAATCCGTCACGAGATATTCTAATGCAGGCCCAAGAACTCCTGGAAGGCCTGTTACAGCATCAGCGACAAGTCGAGGCTGATGTAGCATGGGCCACAGAATACCTGGCCAATGTCAAAGATGACCTGGCGGCCGGTATTCGTGATCCCGGGATATTCTCCTGAAGAGGGGATCAAACGATTCTTCGCAGAGGAATAAACATTATTGATTTGAACATTTGACCGTCGTATAGTAACATTATGATCGATTTTAAACAAAATTTCTTCGGTCTCGTTTTTTCTTCATTATTATAACCCTCATTTTCTAAACATGTTTAAGTAAAACTGCTCATATTTGTGTTAGTCGTCATCAAATTCACCCTTACTATTTTAGATGGATCCCGTGAAGTCACTTCAAAACGAATTAAACCGAGCACGACAGACAAATAAGGATCTTCACGACCAACTTGTACAGATGGCCCGAGAAACGCAACAACTCAAGGCGACGTGGGTAAACCCCACGAGAGTCAGGCCATTATATCAAAAACTAGCTGCGGCCCAGAAGGGGTGGGCCGAAGAAAGACAATTAGTGAAAAGCCTGAAGACTCAAATCAGGGGGCTAGAGGTAGCGTTGTCCGCCTGTCAAGAGGGAGCAGCGGTGACCTACCCTCTAGTTTTCGCCCCGGCTCAAGTAGCGTATCTTGAAGCGAATCCGACCCCATCCACAACGTCAATCACTGTCGAAACCCCTACTCCAATAACTCCCTCAACATCTAGTCGACGACCTGGTCGCAAGGAGCGAGCGAAGCGCCGAGCCGCTCGATTTTCTAATCAATGTATTTCATAGATAAATAAACTATTGTTTAGCTATATTGCAGTTCCGTATATCTCTCATTACATTTATGTCCTCGTAAGGTTTAAAATAACATTGTGAAGGATTGAATAAAAACCACCACTTATTCTTGTTTTCTCAAACTAACGCCAGTAAAACAGCTAGATAGACGATGGAAATTTAAACGCAAGGGGACCAAACAATTAAAAGCGAGCACAGGTCTTCTATCGACAGCTCGTGGACCCGAGGATTGTCCGAGCAACTATAGTACTAGCACATGGTACTCAATTTTTGCGGGCAATCCACCACTTGAACACATTACCAACGTTGCCTAGCAACGGGTGCCAAGTGGCAGTTAGCATATTTTTGTATGGCGTTACGGGGGCAACCACAGGATGATTTAAACAAATAATGAAACCCTGTAACCCACCATTATTATGCATATTATTATTATTATTATTATTATTATTATTATTATTATTATTATTATTATTATTATTATTATTATTATTATTATGTTTCGAGTTACAATTATTATTTCGTTTACTTATTCACCTAAAGAGTCTTTTTATTTAAAAAAAATTGATTTAAGTGGGTAGAGTGCCCCTTATAAAAAAGTATTTTATATCTTGGAAAGTTTCGCATTTGGAGAATATTAAAAAATTGATGCCAAAGAATTTATGACCGTATTTATTGGTATTTTACGGTGTGGCATGTTGAAAAAGTGCAATACCTCAAATATAATAGACCTGATAAAATAATTTATAAGTTATTGAATGAGTAATTATTTAAACTTTAATCCAATTTAAAAACAAAAATATAAATCTCTTATATTTATCAATTATTAAAATTTAAATCTTCAAGAAACTAAATCGCGATAAATGATAAATATTATCATCTATTATGTTCATTTATATTCATCAAAAATGGTTAATATTATAAGTTTTTCATTAAAATAATATTATAAAATTATAAAATTTTCATCAAATACGGTCATCAGTTATTATTATAAATTCAAAAATAATATATATTATAGAAAGTATTTTATTATTATTATATTTGTTTTTATTTAATCCATTGTAAATGGGGTAAAATAATAATAAATGCTAATAAAAAGATCTATTATAAAATCGTCATTATTATAGTGTTTAAATTATTATTATAAAAGTCTTAAAATTATTATATTATAAATTCTACTTATTATCATAATATTTTCTACATAATTTGTCTATGAATCAGATTTATTTAAGGTATTCACTTGAAAAAGGATATGCCAAAAATTCGTGAATATCTTAAATAAATCTGATTTATAGTCCAATTTTGTAGAAAATATTATGTAGCTTATAAAGAAATCAGAGGTGAAAAACAAAAAAAGTCCTTATAATACTATTTATTATTATTATAGAAATTAGCTATTAATTAAATTCTTAAATAAAATAATAAAAATCTAATATTTATCCTTCAAGTCAAAAAAATCATAAACAGTATCATCCCTAGAACCAAGGGCATATTCATCATTAAAAAAAACGGTGGCATTATTTTCTTGGCGCTTGTTTAGAATTGTCCTGCATTTTTTAAATAAATTTTATTATAGAGCATTTAATACTTTTAAAGATGGATTATAAACCTAACAAAAACACACAAATGATTGAAGGATATTGAAGTTTAGCGAAACAAAGAAATAAGCGTCATTTTGGGACGCATCGTGGCATGTTATATAGTTATTTATGTGAGTATATGTGGCGACAAAGATTAAATGGTGCAAATCCATTTGAAAAGATTTTACATGATATCCGTGAATACTAGCCACATACTTAACGATCGAGCTAGATAACTGTTTTTACAGTCATGTTAGCTATCTTTAATAATAAAAGCTTGTATTAAAAGTTTATTATTTAAAATAAAATTTATTTAAAAAATGTGGGGCAATTCTAAACAAGCGCCATTTTCTTCACCAGAAACAGGGACATTAACATCATTATTACCTAAAACATTTATAATAATAACTTAAAAAATTAAATAAATTTACCTCTATCATCATTGATAACTATAACATACATGGAGGTATCATTGATAGTAATTACTTCATTTTCTACAAGATTCATAATAATTTATTAATTTAAAATTAATTTACCGATATCATCTTCGATTACAATAATTTCAGGAATTGTATCAAATTCATTTATTTCATCGAGTATAAAAACATAATAAATAACAATAGTAAAATAATAAATAATTTAACGTTTCCAGCAACTAACAACTGCCTTAAAATGCTTCCATTCATATTGGTATTCATTTTGAAAATTTAAAAATTGCGCGAAATTTTGAATTAATTGTGACAAATTTAGAATTGTTAATATTTATAAAGAGAATAACATTTTCATGATTTACCTAATAACATTATAGCAATACACACATGTAGGTAAGAGATTTTTACGCGTGAAGTCACGACTGTGTATGCATGCATTGTTTGTAAAACACATGTAATCTAGATTGTGTATGTATGCACAAGTCGTATATGCAGTCTAGTGTGTGTATGCATGCATGTTAATCATTTGCGCGTCATGCATTGTCTTTGTCAATCAGTTACTTGACATGCAGTGTCTTTGTGGACATTAATTAAAATAATAATTAAAGTAATGATAATAACAATAGAATAAAACATTAATACATTCGTTAAATATCAAATATTTTGTACAATAACCAGACTTAACAGTGTTGGCCACATTTCATTGTAAAATTTACAGTCGATGAGCAGTTACTACCTTTCAAAAGCGTTGCCCATATACACAATATATGCCACAAAAACACGATAAATTCGGTTTAGAATTTTGGGTTCTGTGTAACACGAAATCAAAGTTTGCCCTAAATTTAATTCCATACCTTGGAGCTAATGAACAACGTCCGGCTAATAGGAAATTGGAACATCATGCTGTGAAAAGTTTGATACAACCTTATTTCAAATGAGGTCACAATGTAACTTGTAACAATTTCTTTACTTCAAATACTTTGGCAGAGGACCTAAAGAAGGAAAGGACTAGCATCGTTGGTAAAATGAGAAAAAATAGGCGGGAGCTACTAAGTACTTTTGGGGTAATAGAAACGTCTCTTCTCAGATATGATATCAAATTCCTTGTTAAAAAATAAAATAATTTTTCATTAACTATTTTAAAATATTAAAATCTGATTTTTGATTTTTTTAGTTTATATTAATTAGCCAAAGCAAGACAAATGTCGTAAAATAAAAATTCAGCAAAAAATATTTTAAATGACGTATTTTATTCAGATTAAAAATATTAAAGTTTTATTTTAAAATATTTTTAACTATGTTTAAATCTTTAAAAATGTAATTTTTCGATTTATTGATGTTTATTGTGTTTTAAAAATTTTGTTTAAATTTTGTCATTTTTACGAAACATTCGCCGGAAAGGAAGATCAAACAGAGAAGGAGCAGAAATGGAATGACTTTGTGAATTTTGTATTATGAGTGGTCAGGATCTTGAGAAGATCGAAATATTTCATATTTTATGTATAAAAATTGCGGAAATTGGCCTACACAGTAAATTTACGTTTAAATAAATAAATCCGCCATCTACAAACAAAAAAAGTATTTCTTTATAATAATAATAATTAATATCACAAAAAATTAGAAACGATAAATAAAAAAGTAATAGTAATAACATCACACTAGCTCATATAAAGAAACGCTGTCAAAATGTTATCCCGCCAGTTGTGTGACCATTTTCATTTTGAAACAGGTGTAAAACTGAATTTGTTTAAAGATTTGGCCAATAAACGATAATACATAATTGAGATTTCCACAATTGTCCATATCATTCTGCCTGCCTAATTTTCCGACTTGCTGATATTAGACCTTTCTCTAAACTTAAAAACTCTTCCTTACAATTGATCTCATTTTTCAATTTTTAAATTTATAATAAATATTTTATTTCACATTTACATAGAAAAGTTGACCCGAAAATTCATGTTAAATATAAAATTTAATATTGACTAATAGCATAAGAATGAAATGAAGATAAATTAATCAATTAGTTTGATCATAATTATGTCTTACAATTTTATAACTGTCCGAATATTTGATAAATGTTTTATAATATCATAATATTAAAATGAAAATAAATACAAATAATAAAAATGATTTATAACAGATCAAATCTATAAATCAAAACGCATTAGCTGACAAATATATTATGTTTCAAATATTTTAAAAATTATTGTAAATGGTAAAAAATAATTTCAATTTGATTAATATATAAAATATCATCATCTTTTTGAAATATCACTGAAAATGATTTTTGTTGTAAAGTTACAAATAATATCTAAACTTCCTCATCTTTATGTTCACTAATAGGTTTGGCAGCCAGAGTATAAGATCTGAAATTATATATAAAATAATATATTAAAAAATCTAAGTTTAATTCAATTTTTAATCATTCGGATTTTTTTTACATTAGAATTTAGCAAATTGACATTTAAATTATTTATTATAAATTTATCAGATAATAATTTTTTTAGAAATTATTAATTATTATGTGATGAACTTGTAAATTTTACTTTTCTCAATTTCGTTAAAATTAATTAAAATTAATTTGTTTGTATAATTTAACTTTTTAGAATTAAAGTCTTTCATCCTTTTTGCAATTGATCAATTTTGATTTAGAATTTAATTAATTTTAATTTTTTAAACTCATATTAATTCAACCTGCTTAAGTGCCGTCAAATGATTTAAAATAGATATCATTTGTTTAGGATACATAAATAATAAAAATTAGATATTAAATAAAATAATTTGGAAAAAATGTGTACATTAGAGAGTGAGTCATTCCGAAACTCCAAAATGAGAATTGAGGACAAGATATGAAAATTAAGAAGAGAAATAACAAATAAATAAAGCTAACCACCGAAATACTCCAAGGTGGTTTTTTATTTATAAGTACACATGAAATAGATAAAAACAAAAATAAAAATAATTTCTAAATGAAATTTGCTTTTTTGAAGATTTTATTCTAGCAAACAATCGAATTATTAAAACAGTTGTATAAATGATAAAAGGAGGAAAAAATTATATATCTTGACTGCTGTTGGAAATACCAGTAATGAAGCGAAAATCCGGATTTTTAATAAAGAAAACTAAAACAAAATTTAAATTATCTCAAGTATCATAAATAAAAACTTTTAAAAAATGATGTAAAATTACGATATCAAAATAAAAACCAAAAAAGAAAAAAAAACGAAGAAAGTCTGAAGAATAAAACTGAAACAAAACTTAAGAGAGAAAAATAGTATGAGTTCCTTGATGTAATTTAGAGATTCGATTCTTATGAGAGGGTCGCAATGAGCACATGATCGGTATAATATTGATTTAGTCGTGTTGTTGTAAATTGATTAGGCACAATTTGAAGTCAAATCAATAATTATTTAATTTCATATTTCACTGATAAGCCAAACACATTTCATTTATATATTACATGTTAACAACCTTTCCTTTGCCAAAAAGTTTTTGTTTGTTTAAACTTTAAATATTTTTAGCTAGGCTTTTAAAACTATTTTAAAATTTAATTCTTTCCTAAATGCAGTTTGACACATCAAATTTCAATGATTTTCAGTACGTAATATGCGCAATGAAATTCGTCGCTGGATGAAAGTTAAGAAAACCTATGATCTGAAATATAGCAAAATTTAAAATTCAAATTTAAAATATTTATGTGTGTTGACATTTACAAAATTATGTATAATTCAACTCATAACATTATTTTCTATAAGATAGCACTTATAAGATCTCTAATATCATTTCAAGTTCTTCCTTAACTGGTGGGGACATCCGGGAGCACTTGGTAGAGAGAGATTCTTACAGACAATAAGAACTTTTTGACTAACATTTAAGAATATAACATGAAAGAATATTTTCAAAATTTATGGGTATTTTTAAGTTAAATGTGCTTTTATATCGATTACTAGTAAAAAATAAAATTAACAGTTATGTCAATATTATTACAAATATAAAAATAGCGTTAAAAATTTTATTATTGCAAAATTAATTAGTCATATTTATTCAACGTGACAAATATTACGCATTTGTGAAAAAGTTAATACATTTAGAGATTTATTTTATAGAGATTTTAAATATTTTAAAAATCTAAATCAAATTATAATAATTAATTATCTTTTGTTTCAGTAAAATACTTGTATTTTTTTGTATATTTTATGCAATCACATTGCAATCTTCTCAAAGTACACGCTAAAACTCTCAATTAACATTAATATTTATTTCATTAAAAAAATAATTATATCAATATTATTCAAACAAAATAAAGCGTTAAAAGTTATTGCTCAGATAATTAATTAATAACGATTAATTAATTCAATTTAATTATATTTTTAAGATCAGAGTAATTTAATTTACATTTTGTAAGCAACCACATGTCATACCGGAATTTCATAAATTTGCTTTCATTTCGAATCTTATGACGCGGATTTTTTGCTAAATAAATTTTAAAACAAATTTTTTTTAAAAAAAAAACTTTTAGTGGGTTTTTTTTAAAAGTGTTTTATTTTTATTTTTAATTTTATTTATTAAAATATAACTCTTTTTGAAATTTTCTTGTTTATGTTTTTTGCAATAACTACCCTCATATTATATTCTATTGAGAGTGCAATAAATAATTAATAATTAATTAATAACGCCTTTGTGAAATTTTGTTTTACTGCTACTTACTATATTTTACAGTTACTCAATATAGTCATTAGTGATGAACAAAAAAGTAGAGAGAAAGTGAAAAGAGATTGTTTTCTTTTAAACTCAACATAATTTTATTAAAAATATATTTCGTAGTTTTCATGTCGAAATCTCATAATTTTCTATTATCAGCCTTTTCTACTAGTAGTTTATTCCAAAAAAAACAATTATTTAATGTGATTATAAAAATTCCTATTTTAGCAATTTTATATAAACATTAACATTAATAGTGAGTGTAAGGATGATGAGTCTAAATTTCAGTTGGTATTTCAGTACTCGGAAGGTTTTAAGAGTAAGCGAGCAATTTGAAAACTTAAATTATACTAAAGTAATCAATAATTTCATTAATAAGTCAATAAATTCATTTGGATTGTGTCCGTATCTCGTTTATCAATTTACATGTAATGGGCGTAATGTCACATGCATTGGAGAGACTTCCCTTCATCTCTGTACTCGAGTTCTTGAGCATTGTTGGTTGAAGGAATTCAACTATACTAGTAAACACAATAGATGAGGTTTGAATCAAATATATAAAATTATCAAAATTATAATAAAATATGTTAGAAATTTAAATATATTTATTAAAAATAGTCTTAATTGAAAGTTAATTGATTTTTAATTTTAATTAAAAATGTTTTTTAAAATTAATAAAATTTGTATAATTTATTTATTAAATCTATAATATCTATATTTGTTTCTCACCTAATTGTTGATAACCGGAAATATATATATATATATAAAAACGGAAGTTTGAGTGGCACATTCTAACCATATATTTTTATAAATGTGTTTGATATTGATAATTAATATTTCTAAATAATGACTTACTTTGAAGTCATATTTAATATATCGTCTTCAGAATTTCTTTTCCGCATGCCGAAATTGAAAGGATAAGACATGATTAGATTTTTAATAGTGGGCATTTCGGAATCTGAATAAGCAGCATTGGTTTGAAAAGATATCTTTTTCTTGTTTGGTCTAGGACTAGTTTCGTAGTCACTTTCATTGAGAGTATGAGATGAAGAATTACGGGAAGGAGAAACTGTTGCAGATAATTTTTTACTCACCATATTATGAGACAAATGAGATGACATTACTCTTAATTTTGCCGCTTCTAAATTTTTAATAGTTTCCCTTCTTGTCATTTTTTTAGAGGTATTATTTTTCTTCGGTTTAGAATTAAAAGGCGGAATAACAGGAAGAGTTATTGCTCTTGGTCTACTAAATTTCGGTGACCCATCTTCATCTACAATTATTTTTGGAATGCTACATTCGGATTCTTTCTTTTCGTTCATTCCACATTTAATAAAACCTTCAGCTCGTAAAATTCCTTCAAATCTACACACTTCACCTTGATAAATTTTCGAAAAAACATCAGCCAAACAGGAACTTGAATGATATCTGTATAATATTGACAGAGGCAAAGTTAAATATACAAAAAATGTTAGAAGAAATTGTGGATCACTTGACAACACCGGAGACTTCTTGTGAAAGAAAATATCACCATTTTTCAACTGAAAATAAGTAGTTATATAAACAGTATTTACTGAATTTTATTTCATTAAAACAGTTTCATTTGTAATAATTTCAAAAAATTTAATTTGTAAATTAATCATAAAATATAAATAACAAAACACTTGAGTCGTTTAAAAAAGTGCTGTCACACATATTATGAGCAACATCACTTTAATAACATATTCATTTAACTTCGTTTAAAACAAATACTTTTGGATAATATTTGTGTGATGATTTGAAGGAAGTATTTAAGCAAGGATTAAAACAAATAATCACATTTGTAAAAAAAACATAATGCATATTAATTCCACTTCTCATTAGACTTTTTGAGAATAATATATCTTTTTTCGAACTGTAATGTTCAGTTTTCCTAAACTATCAAAAAATTATTTCTTTTTTAATATTAAACAAAAGATATAAGTGAAAAACCAAAAATATAATTGTATTATTTTCATAACTAAAAAAATTAAACAGAAAAGATTTTGTTAGGATCTTGGTTTTCAATTTATATGTCATGGATATAATACTACATACATTGGAATGACTTGGAATTGTTAAATATTCTCAAAAAACAAGACTATCAACCAGTTGAGCTAGACTTTATAAAAAGCGAGAAGAAACGTTTTATAGTAAGTAGAAGTTTGTCCCATTTTATTTAAAGATAAGTGGAAAGACGTGAATGTTACCTGAAATTCTAAAAAACCACAATTCTTTTACTATAACACATTTTCCTGTAACAAAAGCTTTAAATTTATAAAAATATAAAATACAATTTTACGTTTAACACGTTTATGTCTATAGTTATTTGTTATTTATTATGATTGAACAAAGCAACACACTTCGTGAACTTTGTCTTTTACTTGAAATAAACAAATAAGATTGAGTCATAATAATAGCTTTGATAGGTCTAACAAACCAAAACGGGGCATGATTTCTAGCCTAAATTGTATTTTATTTTCTTTCTTTGAACCACATATTTAACCTGATTCCATACAATAAAACAATAAAAGCCATTTTACCTACTGATGAATTCAGTGGTATCATTAACTTAATATAAAAAGAATGTAAATAGGAAAATAATAGTAACCGAGAAAATGAGTATTTCAAGGTTTTAAATAAGAAAAAGAAAAATATTAAAGCTTCTTTTAATTTTCAAATGACATAATATTTATTAAAAATGATATGACTATGACCAGTAAATTTATATGGTTTTTTATATTCACGAATTTTCGGCACAGACTTTTGCAAGTGATTATGATCATAATCTTTTAATTTTATAACATAAGAAAAAATAATTAGATAATGATCATAATCACGTGAAAAAGACTGTGTGGAAAATTCGTGAATATCAAAAATAAACATCGATATCATTACTGATTCATAATCAAATTAATTTTAGTAAATATGTCATTTGAAAAATAAAAATAAAATAAATAAGAACCTCAAGATTAATTAATTAAAATAGAAACAAAATAAAATGTGACAAATCTTTTTTCAATTTTCGTTTGCATATTTTTGCATGAGATTTGAATGATGACTACTTAATAGTTGTTTAAATCTACTCAAATAATGTTAATAATTCTTACATATTTGTTAATTACACAGTTGATAACAACTACAAATTTGTATTACATTAAAACAAAATAGTGTTTAAAAATTAAAAAAATGCTTTTAATATCTCATCATATATTTTCTGAAAAATAAAGTTTTAGAAAGTTTTCAATAATAAAATCATATTTTCAAAACTAAAATCTCTTAAAAAAGTTATAAATAGTTAAATAGAAATTACTTGGAAACTTTTTAGAAGCCATAATCCGAAATTAACACCAATTAATATTCCTAAATAACTTTGACCAGGCTTATTTTTCTGCTGTTCAATGTTGTCACTGCAGCGATAAAAGGCGTCTTGAATCACATAAGTTTGAAAAATTATTTGAAAAATTTCTATTAATGCCGATATTGCCCTAATACCCATTTGGATGCCGATTTGGGAGTTTTCAGTTATATATTGAAAGCAACAAGTGCTTATTATTACTGAGAAAGCTATAGAAAGAAAACATGAAGCAAATAATAGATTTTTGTCCACATTATTAGAAAGATAAGTGAAACTAAATTTCAGTTGGTTTGTTTTGGAAAATGCCAAGTAGAGAATGACTATGGAGAAAATATAAATAACTATTTCCTGTGAACTATGCACAGTAAATATCCAATTATTGCTTGGTTGATTATCCATTACTATTATAAAAACTGTAAACCCAACACAAAGCACTGCTATAACTATCCCAATTACAATACCAATTATTGCTCTGGGTATTCTCCAAAATACCAAGTGATCTTTTTCCTAAATATAATAATAAACATAATAATAAATATAATAATAATAATAATATTAATAATAATAAAAATAATAATAATTAAATAAATTTGGCAACGATTTAATTAAAAGAAAATGCCAATAAAAAACTGTTTGTACGATATATTTCGACAGTTTGACTGTCATCTTAAGGCTCAAAAATCCAACTAAAAATATTATGAATTGACTTATAATTTAAACAAATTATTTTGTTAATATTATTTTAATTTTCTAATAAATAAACACTTAAAAAATACTTAAACACTTTAAACTAATTTTTAAAATTTTTTTTATATAAATATTATAATTTTTTATCTATATTGTAATTTTAAAAATAATATATAATAATAATAATAATAATAATAATAATAATAATAATAATAATAATAATAATAATAATAATAATAATAATAATAATAATAATAATAATAATAATAATAATAATTAAAGTGTAACTGTGGAACCTTTATAGTAATATATAAATAATAAATTTGGATAATTTTATGAGTTTCATGAGTTTAAAAAAAAAATTTACCGTGTGAGCAGTTTCAATTAATGATAATTTTCCTAACCGCTTCTGAAGTTCATAAAAAATCGCCATACAAATGACGCAAAATTCAGATACTGTCGGTAAAAAATACAAAATTATACTTTGAATTTCCGCGTTGGTGCAATTATTATGGTTTTTTGTTAGTGGAGCATACTTGATTTTCGTCAGTGATGATATCTGCCATATTGTTATATTTAGGACGACAATATTATACAACCCAAACTGAATAAGTCGAGTATTTTTTAAGATAACAATCTAAAATATTAATATAAATTATTTCAATAAATATTTAGTGAATAATTATAGAAAATAATATATAATAATAATATTTGTAATAAAATCTAATAATGTATTTTTTTAATTGTAATAAAATAAACTAGTTAGTGAAATTGTTTTTCAGAATAAACATAAATAAATTAAATTAAATTATTTATTTGAACTAATAAAAAGTAAAATCTTCTAAAATATATTGAGTCAAAATACAGAAGCAGTAATCAAATAGTGAACCTGCTCCACCTCTCACTTTAGCAACAGAAATTTTATTGCTTCAATAGTCTAGTTTTGGCTACATTTTTCACAAGCCAAATTGAACTGTTGCAGTGGATTAAAACTATTCTAGTTACACTATAGTGCGCGAATAGTTAAAAATATTCACCTTTAAATACACCAGCTGTCACTGAGATAAATTACCTATAATATAAAAGAAAATCAATAAATTTATAGCATATAAACACACCAACTCACCTTGAGGTTGCATGTAAAATCGTCAATGAGACAACCCTAAACTATAGAGACACAAAAAGTGAGAGAGAAATAAAATAATGCACATTAACTCAACCTATAATAAAACATGCATGTAAACTTTTAGCATGTAGCCATCCGAAGTTGAAAAAATCCCTATAATAAATAATTTTATAGACATTTTTGAGATAATTTTAAAAAGAAAAATGGCAGAAAAAATTTTTAATTTAAATTTTGAGGTTTTTGCTAGGAAATTTCGAGTAAATGAGGATGTATCTTCATAAGATTTACCCTTAAAACTAAAATTAATCTAATATTTCAGATATTTCTGTCGAAAAAAGCAAAACCTGAAATCCGAAAAAAATCATAAATTTTTAAATTATATTGGTAAGTTTTAAAAAATAATCATAAACCAAATTATTTTGTGTACATAATCGATGATTTTTTACAAAATATGTATAAAAAATATAATTATTTAATGCACATAATAATTTTTATAAGTTCAAAAATAATTTAACTCACATTTTTTGAATAATAATATCCGAAAAAAAATACATATTTTTGGAGAATAGTTATTGTTACTAATTTTCCTAAATATTATTTATAATAATATATATGAAATAGTTGATCAAAGTTATATTTAAGAGCTTGAATTATGATCATATTTCCTTATGAAATCATAATTCAACTCTTAAAATTTAACTTTAAGTTATATAACAATATAAAAACAACTTACTTAGCAGCCATTTAAAAAATGGCTGAAATGAATTCACAAAAAATAAATTCCGCCAAGTTGATTTATGTATCAACTTGAATTATAGCGGAATTTATCTCAGTGACTGCTGGTGTATTGCTACACCAAGCGAAGTTGAGATAAATCACCTATAATATAAAACAAAAATCAATAAATTTATAGCATATAAACACACCAACTCACCTTGAGACTGCTTGTAAAATAGTCACTGAGACAAACCCTACACTAAAGAAAAACAAAAAGTGATAGAGAAATAAAATAATGCACATTAACTCAACCCATAATAAAACATGCATGCAAACTTTTAACATGTAGCTATCCGATGTTGAAAAAAGCCCCTATAATAAATTAATTTATAGACATTTTTGAGATATTTTTAAAAAGAAAAATGGCAGAAAAAATTTTTAATTTAAATTTTGAGGATTTTGCTAGGAAATTTCGAGTAAATGAAGATGTATCTTCATAAGATTTACCCTTAAAACTAAAATTAATTTAATATTTCAGATATTTCTGTCGATAAAAAACAAAACCTGAAATCTGAAAAAAAGCATAAATTGTAAATTATATTAGTAAAGTTTTAAAAAATAATCATAAACCCAATTATTTTGTGTACATATTCGAAGATTTTTTTCAAAATATGTATTAAAAATATAATTATTTAATGCAATTAATAATTTTTATAACTTCAAAAATAATTTAACTCACTTTGAATAATATCCGAAAAATAAGTTATCATAAAATAAATCATTTCATGAATATTCATAATTATTAATAATAATATGCATGAGCTTGTAGATCAAAAGTTATAATTATAAGTTTGAATAATGATTTAATTTCCTTATAAAATCATAATTCAACCCTTAAAAATTTATAACTTTAAACTTATAACATTAAAAAATAACTTACTTTGCAGCATTTTCAGAAATGGCTGAAATCCATTAAATTTTCTCAAAAAAAAAATTCCAATAAGTTAATTTATGTTTCAACTTGTATTATAGCGGAATTTATCTCAACTTCGCTTGGTGATAACACTCTCACGCAAATATGTTGTTGAGGAACGTGTGTGGAATATAATCGCAACATTTGATACCACGTGAAGATTTCAAAGACGTCAAAAGAAAATCTCGAAGAATAAACATGGTAATCAGCTATGAAGTAATTAAGTCACAATAAAAAAATGAAATAATTAAAATAAAAGCAGAAATAACTTGTGGCGTGACCTAGAAGTTTGTAGTTGATAACAATGTAGTAAAAACTAAGGAACAAAACATGGATTCTTAAACATAAACGTCAGGATATGATAAAGATTGCGGAAAAGTATAAGAATTATGATGAATCTAAGAGACTGCAAAGTCAATTGGCTTTGTATTTTTAAGCCAATATTTCCACAACACAAATGGCATCATAGAAAGATAATTTAGAACAATAAGGGATTACATTAATGCGTCCCTAAGGGATAAAAACAGACTGAGCAGAAATTCTATCAGAGATAGAGTTCCCACTGAATGCTACGTTACAGAAGTCAATTTGGAGGTGACCAGCTAAATTGCTATTTGAACGGAAAATTTACGGCAAACAGTTGTGTCCAAGAAAAGATCAACAAAGAAAAGAAAAAGAATCAGAATAATGTAAGCTACACCAGTAAAACTTTTAAAAAAAGTGACTTTTGATTTCTAAGAAAAACCTAAAGCTGACCTAAATTTTGAAGTTTTGTAATCTTGTCGACTCCAGCTTTACTAGAGTTTACTTTAAAAAATTTCAACTTATGTAATCTAATTTACCACTTGTTATTTTTTTTACTTTAATTTACATTAAGGTTGTTAAGCACTTTAATTACACATGTTTTTAACGAGACTATAAAATAATATCCGAACTAAAATATCCAGAGTCGATATTTACCTGGGACCAAATTTTAAAAATCGTACTTTTCAGCGAAAATCAAAAATATCCCTTGAGTATAATGTGAGACTTTACGTTTTTTGAGACCATAAGTTCTTGACTTTTTAACGTAACTATAAAATACCCTCTGAATATATTATGAGATTAAAAGAAATAACCCAGTAACCCATTACCGCACATAACGTTTTTAGCGGTAAGTAATTTAATTCATTTTGATCAGAGTCTGAGCCAAAGATACTCTCTCACAATAGAATGACTAAAAACCTCAATAGTCCGCTGCCGCAGTTCATTAAGTCAAAAATCTTATGAATATAGACTTGTTTACTGCAGCAAAAAAGTTTCTTCCACTGAGGGGGAAGGGCTGTGGCAATTTATAGAAACTAATTTTTATTAATTATATTTGAATTTAACTCACTTATTTAATTAAATTTTGCATTTGAATAAAAATTAATTAAAATATTATTAAATTACTAGCTGAAACCAGTGAAAAATTACAGGAATCAAATAATATATAATTTAATAGGTTTAACTAGATTGTTCTACAATTCAACAATTTTATTTGCCGAAAATGACTAATAAAACAATCAAATCAGTTCAAATCGTTTTTAACCCGAGATCTCACAATAAAGACACGTTTAAAACAATTTCGTAAAAATATTACAGCAGTCAAATTTGAAAACAATGATGAGAAACATGAGAAATGTAGGATTTTAATTTGTGATTTTTTAAAATATCTCTTTAATTCAAATTTAAAATACATAAGATTTTACAAATTCCATTATTCATTCTGTTTTTGCAATTATTTTTCACATTTGACAAAACGCTAATAAAGGTCGAATAATTTGCATTTACATATGATGCTGTCTGTCACTTAAAAAATATCCGTTAAGTCTCATGTAGTAAAATATGATTTTTATTCTTATTTTTGGTAATCAAATAAATAATATTTAAACTTGTTAAACTATGTACTAAATTATGATAACCTCACATTGAAGATGTTTGAAAAAATTTTAAATTAATTTTAATTAAAGTTGACATTATCTTATATAAATTCATTTCAATAAATTTCAAGATGAAAGGTCAATAAAAAATATATGTAATTATCAATCATACGTTTTAAACAGACATTAAAAAATTTGGTAAAAATAAATTTCAGAAAAATCCCATCTGAATTATTTAATTTTACTTATATTATTTTTATTCGTATCATATAAAATACATGAATAAGAATTTAAAAATTAAAATATTTTTTAAAACTTTAAAATTTGAAAATAATTCTTTTTAAAAATTATTCTGCAAATCATTGAGATTAAAATCATGTAATAAAAACTATTTTGAAAAAATTAAATTATTCAGTTTGAAAGATAACAAGATTGACAGGGTTTCGTAGTAGGTTCCATTATCGAACATTCTCATTTAATTAAATTCGCAATTATTATTATTATATAATAAGCTGATATGAAAATATTTTATTAATTATTATATTGTTTGTTATGTCATCATCATTATTTTATAACTTATATAAAATATCTCTATTTATGATTTCTTTTATTTTAAAATAAATAGTTTAAGGTTTCGTTCAAGTTTACTAACTGTGTAGATCAACGATGGCGAACCCTTTGAAGTCGGTTGTTCAAAATTGGTTTAATAACTCTGGCGCTATTTTATATATAGAAATAATCACAATTTTGTGATATTTGGCACCCAAATAAAAAGTTATATTTTGATATACTTTTTATTAAAAAATCAAAAACTATTCACATTAATAATTTTTTGTTGCTGAATATCATTTGCTAAATCTTCAACTGAAGGCTGTTATCTAGTGCACTTCAAACTCAACCAAGCGTTACTAACTTTATCTGTCAGCCGATTTCTTATTTTGGTTATTGTCATAAATATTGTTAACGGTTTAATAATAATATATGTTCCATGCATTGGCTTAGCTTTCGAAGAAATGAAGTTTTTCATGCTCAAACCATGTTTAAAATTTCAACAAACCAAACATAATACATGTACCTGTTTTTATGAACATTTGCGGAATACTGTCAGTGCATATACATTTGGCTAAATTTGTTTGTATGTTATCACTAAGCTAAGTACTGTGCACTGACTATTCATGGGCTTTGATGGTCCACAGACAATACATGTCACTTAAAATATATTAGCATGTTCACCAACACTAGTGTAAATATATTTTTATAAAAATATTTTATAAAAATTAGCATTTAATCAAAAATCTTAAAAAAGTATTTTTGCATTTTTTTAAAAGAAGAAGTATGTTATATAATAGTTCTTCAATAGTAATTTTTTTAAAAATAAATATTAACTTTTTTATTATTTTTATTTTATCTAATTAATTTAATGGCATCTTAAATAATCAGTGAAATTCCAAGAGAAAACGTGATTGGGTCAAATTTAATCCAACATTTAAAAAACCGTTACTGATAGATTATTTTTTAAATTTATATGATATTTAATTCTTCACAAAATAACGAAATATTTAAACAAATTTTTTTGGATAATTTCCTTAAATAAATTGTTTAAAAATTATTTAATAAAACTGAAATTTACTATTTAAAATATTATAAGTTAATGTAAACCTAATATGAAACATCAATGATTCCCGCATGTACAACTATTCTATATAATTTAAAGTTTAAATATGACAATATGACATATATAAAGAATAAATAAGGTTTCATACACCAGCATTACTGCATTGGGACACGAATATGTATCCAGCTACACGAAACAACCGTGTATTTTATAAACCTATAATTTTTTCCATTAAGCATATTACAATTTATATTTTTAAAACAGCTTAATTTAAATTAATTTAAATATATAAGAGTTTTTATCACTAAAAACAAAATATTTTATTAATTCACGCTCTCCAGTAGTGTTCTTAGATATCAAATTATAGAACTTCTAACACTAATAATTTATTGATACTAATTTTCATAACAATAATGTAACCTGTTTTCAATTTCAATATTTTTGAAAATATAATTTACTTTCTAGGGGTACTATTTTACTGACATCAGTATAAAATTCATTATTAATGTGATGTTATTGTATTACGATAATTGATTTTCCTGTCCCTATATGATTATTGATTATCTTGATTGACTTGGTCCTCTTATTACACAATTGCTTGTTATTTATCTCAAAGATGCATGTTTTGTAGACATACACACACAAACATATATATATATTGTCTGGTTTTCATGAATAAACTCTTAAGACATATTGTTATTTTAATCTTATTACAATTCATAAGATTAAAATTTTTATTTTTCATGATGTGTCTAATCGTTTTTTGAACTATGTAATTTTTCAAGAAAATTGCTTTGGCGGTGTTTTTTAAATAACCACGCCTACTTGTTTTCGCTTAAAAATAAACATTAAATCTCAAACCAATAAGTTAATCTAGTTATAGTTAATTTTTCTTATTCAAAAAAAATATTAATTGGACCCAATCTTTATCATATACCATTACTCACATTTTTCTTGAATTTCCATCTCTATTTGGATATTTACAAAAAACCTTAGTAATGACCCTTTGACAACTTCAGTTTTATATCCATTATCCTATGATGTAAAAATGTTCCTTTTCTTTTTAGACTTAAAGAAATTACTGGTT
This sequence comes from Schmidtea mediterranea, assembly GCA_022537955.1. Taxonomy (NCBI): domain Eukaryota; kingdom Metazoa; phylum Platyhelminthes; order Tricladida; family Dugesiidae; genus Schmidtea; species Schmidtea mediterranea. The sequence continues at coordinate 173,511,005 of CM039680.1, forward strand.
ATTTAAGAATTCCAGCTTTTGAAAATAAAAGTTAGCGTTATTGATTTTAAAAGTTTCTAGCAATCCCAAATAAACTTTGCACTTTATTCTTCACTTTTGAATGACTTATTAGAAAATGAAATTGTCAAAGATCATAATATAAAATACTGTTTAAATTATGTAAAACCTTCTTTTTAAAGGTTTCAAAATTTCCTTTCAAATTTAACCAATTTTAGACAAGAGACCTTTCAGATATATTCATTTCTGCGTTTTAATGTCAGTTATGTTTTTTCTGGTTCAACATATTCAAAAATGATTTAAAATAACGTTAAAAAGTTCAATACATTTAAATAAAACATATACCGAATGATATTTTAGGATAAAGGCTCCCTGAATTATAAAAAATAGGATTTCTGCAGCACAACTAAAAATAGTAGTTAAATTCAAACAATTTGGATCCATTGGATTGTTCCTTGCACTCGAGAATCCAAGGTAAATAAGTGACAAAGTTCCAATTACTAGAAAATTAAAAGTATCATTTAATTATCTCTATAATGTATATTATAAAATTATTATAATTATGGAGGAATTAACAAATTTTTAAATAAGTTTTATTTAATTTAAAACGTTAGTGAAATTCAATTTTTTATCAACTATTAATTATTTTTCGTTATTTTTAAACATTTAACAGTAGTAGGATGTGAGCCCATCAGATACAAAACCCATAGGCTTACGTAATATTATGTAATATCTGACGTTTGTACACACTGTTACTACTGGAGATTGACATCTGTCCACGTGGTTGCTACCTAGTAATTGACTTTTGTCCACTATTACCAGATGACCACAAGGGTATGTCACGTGTCTACTGGTTAATCACTACCCGGAGACACACTTATTATGCCATACACACCGATTACCTAATATTATTCGCACTTAATATGTCACGCAGTTGTGGACCAACACACCTTGATGACCTAATGTTCTGGAACACACACCTACCTTATAGAACCTTCCACACACTTAATAAAAAAATATAAAATTATAAAATAATCTTTAAACATAATAAATTAACTTCAAAGTCGTCTTAAAATAAATATTCAATTTTAAATTATTTATCTTAGTATTATTTTGTTAGTAGTATGTTACGTAATAATTCTATCAAAATATTCATAAAACTTTAACAATTTTTATGAAAATTTAAGTTTACAACAATTAAAGTATATTGATAGTTTATGTAATTAAAAATAAGTCACTCAAAACTTAAATTTGAACACTGGATTAACAAAATTTTAAGAAAATAATACATAAAGTTTAAAATTTCAACTTAACTAAATGTAAAAAATTAAAATTATACAATATTTACTTTACCAATTTCTATAAAGTTTTAAATTTTCAGCAAATAAAATATACAGATTTATATTCTATTAAAAAATTTAATTTTTAAAATAAAAAATAATTCGCCCACGATTAGATTATCACTGACTCAACGAATTATTACCGACACCAGACTGTTACAAGTCTCATTTTATTACCAAAATTTCTAATAATAATAATAATAATAATAATAATAATAATAATAATAATAATAATAATAATAATAATAATAATAATAATAATAATAATAATAATAATAACAAAACAATAAAATAAAAAGACTAACAAATTTTTAAAACAGCATTTATTTAAATAACAGATTCGGTTTTAATCTTCGACATCAGTGGCATTGATACCTAAATAATGTCCGAATACAAAACTTTTGTTTTTACATTGACGTTTATCATCGTTGTTACTTAAAGCAATTTTCTAATTTTTAAAAGCAAACAACTGATGATTTCTCGTCCTTATTCTTGTTTGAGGAACAGAAAAAATTGTATCGTTTCTATAACAATCAAGATAAATAAGATGCTTTATTTCAGTTCCTTCCAAAGTAATTCCCTTTGCTTTATTACTTTCAGTTTCACCTAAAAGACTATAGTATTTTGGTCGTAAGAAAACACATTCCTTATATCCAAGTCCGTTACTCTCATCTTTGAATTTACCTATTACTGAGTCAAGCTTTCTTGAATACAAAGGATGACTAGGATCATAATTTGAAGGGTCCAAAAGATTATCCGAAACCATTACAGATAAAAGAGTACTTAATTTACAGTTTCTCTATTTCTCTAATTCAAGGTACTGGAGCTGATACATACGCAATTTTTATAAATCAAGAACCGTTTGACCGATATAAATAGGTCGGTCTAAACAAATTAATTCTTTATTTAGATGAGCTGCTATTAGATAATCATCAATCTTTATACACTTTGTGAAAGACGGCTTTGATGAATAAGTAACCATCTTTTCAAATGAATTATATAATCTTAAATTCATTCGTTTTTTAAAGATTTTCCACCGACTTTCCATAAAGACTATTATTTAAAAGTTTGAAATAGTTCTTATCAAGATTATTGGTAGCATCCGCTCTCAAAGAAGTGTTTGTATCAATAAAATTTTTAAAAATCTTTGCCTGTTTAAACCTTATAGCTCTATGAATTTTAACAGCATTAACACCAACAGAAACAAACATCTTTAGAAGTCTCCAATGAACAACATAGTTTTTCTTGGGATAATGGGTGAGCATTAATTTTTGACCTTGTATTCGTACACTAACTATATCATTAATATGGGAATTCATTAAGCGCTGCAAGTCAATAACAGCAGTATAATGATATTGGTCATCATTTTCGCGAAGTTAATGGTGCAAGGAATCGACGTCAGTCACTTTAGTGCGATTAATAATATTCAAATGAGGATGATGAGGAACAAAATCGTCATTTTAATTTTCATAATTAATAATAACAGACAAGACATTAATTGCAAAACCTGGATTCTTTTCCTCAAACCTCATAGGACAGTCATCCATAAGTTAGTATAACTATACATAATACTACGATTATTTACAAGAGCGTCATGCTTCAACAAGTTTATTGTGTGGAAGGTTCTAGAAGGTAGGTGTGTGTAGAAGGTTCCACAATGTAGATGCGTGGAAGGTTCTATAAGGTAAGTGTATGTTCCAGAACATTAGGTCATCAAGGTGTGTTGGTCCACAACTGCGTGACATAATAAGTGTGAATATTATTATTAATCAGTGTTATGGCATAGTAAGTGTGTCTCCGGGTAGTGACTTAACATTGGTCACTTGTCATAATCATGCATCACCTGTTAACAGTAGACAAAGGTCAATTACTAAGTAGCAACCACATGGACAGAGGTCAATCTCCACGTAGTAAATGTCTGTACTGAGGTCAGATATTACATAATATTATGTACACCTAGGGGGTTTGTATATGAGGGGCTCAGATCCTACTACTTTTTACTTATATTCAATACGGGCAGAGAATAATTTGGTTTAACACAAATTTGCAATGACATTTTATGAAGACATGATTTTCTTAATAAATAAGAAGTTTTCTTATTGAATTTTTGAAGTACATAAAGTAATATACAGTTAAACCAGACCCAAAAAATTTATTATTGGCATCAATCAAAAAAATCATATATATATATATATATATATATTCATAAAACAATTTCTTATAATTAGACTTGTTTTTGCTGCTTACAAAAATTAAACAAAATTGATTTTCATCATTATATTTTGATTTCACCTTTGATCTTTTATTTAATTTAATAATTTTCATATTTATGATTGTTAAACTATATTTGAAAACAATTTTTTCCTATTACACAATATTTCGACACAGTCTTTATCAAATACGGACTAAATAAACGTACCTTAATATTGTGAAAGGGGAAAAAATTTGTTCTGATCTATATAGTCTTACAATTAATAATTTAAAAATTATTGAAAAAACAATTTCAAATAATTTCAAAATGCTTTTTAAACCAACAAACAATTTCTGTTGAGAAACATATTAATTAAATGTTTTATGCTCTGATTTAACTTTTTATATACAATATATTGCTTTGTAAATTAACATTTATCAAAATTTGATTTTATGACTTTAAAACTTTTTATTTTGTTTATTTTTAAAATTATCTAACACTTCTATATATAATAAAATTTTTTTTGGAACTGTCTCGACACAAACATGAAAAGGCAATGACAATAATTTCTGATAAATGTTATCCGGAAAATTTTTAAATGCCTTTTAAAATTGTCGATATCAAAATTAAGTGTGCACAAAATATAAATTTCGATTTTTTTTGATTGAAATATCTTTATTAGAAACATTTGATTTATGATTGAAAGAATAAATGTTAAGAATTCTAATAAAATATATAAAGGAAAAAATTAATCTATTGTCGCAATGAAAAAATGAAATTTTCTAAGTAAGATATTTGATCCTATTTTAAAAAATAAATTTTAACCGTTAACATTAGACAAAAACTTTAAAAAGTTGACACTTAAATTCCAAAAACTTTAAATATATTGTATTTAAAATACAGATTTGATTTTATATTTTTTCCATATTTTAAATAAAACTGCAATTTATCAGTTTTTTTTATATAACATTTCTTTTTAACAGAAAATAAAACTTTTCTCTAATTTAGGCTATTAAAATTCCAATTGCTGGTTTTCCTATTGAATTTGCATGATCTCTATCGGTTTTGATTAAATATTTTATCATGTTACCTTTTATTATTAGTGACTTAAATCTTTATTGACTAGTTCTTTTTTTAGGCTTTCACTCCCATTTCACTTTTTTACTTAAAGTGTGTTAAATGTTTTTGATTTTTGGTTTAAATTTTTAAAAAAACTAACAAAATCTTTAAGATTTTAACTTTTCTCATATTTCTTAGTACAATTTCATTTCCTAATGTAATATAATAGTCATTTCATTTCACTAATATATCTATTTTTATATCAAAAAAAATTTAATAAAAATCTATCAATTTACGAACAATTTCAGAGATCAAAATTAAACAACTTGATAAAGTTCAAAATTTAGAAAAATTAATTTTTTTATTTAAAAAAATAAATAAATTTTCAATGTTTATGACAATAAAATATTTAGTAATAATTAGTATCTCAAAATTAAAATATTTTGAAAAATTTGTTGCTTAAAATAAACTTTGTTAATTCGTAATAAAAGGCGGTTCATTTTTAAGTATTTTTTAAATTTAATATTATCAAAGATAAATATCAGAAATCTGAATTCAGAATATAAAACGAGATGGATATTAAAGAATAAATAAGATAATTAAAACAAACACAACCAACTGTTAAAAAGTTCAGACAGTACACTAAACGTCAATCATTAAGATGAATGCGGACAATATTTCGGTGCAAAATAATAAAACTTTTTTATTATTTGATATTTTCAAGTCTTTTTTCTCATTTAGAATAATTTGATTCATTAAATTTATTAAATTTGTATTATATTGTCCTAATTATAAAATTTTTCGCAAAAATGACAGTCATATATAAACGACATATACAAGTTTTATCATACTAAATAAAAGCCACAATATTTAATCATTTTTATCTAAAGAATCGAAAGTCAGTTTATATCATTATAAATTATTCTGTTATAAAAAAGCACATATTATTTTTATTTTGTATTAGTATATTTTACTATAAAAAACTTTAATAAATTTTTATGTTCGAATTATTTTTATTAAAACCAGTTGTTTTGATAATAATATAAAATCATAAGCTTAAACGAGACAGAAAATTAAAAATTATGAATTTAATTTAATTAAAAATAAAGCAATTTGTTCTTAATTACAAAGTAATTTATTTTTGATTTTCTATTAAAAAATAAAATCAATTCGGTTAAAATAAGTTTGTTAATTCAAACGATTTATAACTATTTTATTTAAATTAAGTGATACCATGATAAGTTAAAAAAAAATTTTGAATTATTTAAAAATATTTAATAATATATTTTATTCACTATAAACACTAATCGAACATAACTTGAATTATGCATTTCAAAAGATTCACTGTAATCATCAAGTAAAAACTAAAACCTATAAAGATATTAAATAACTTATTTATACCAAATTATAAAAATCACAAAAAAAGTTATTTAATAATTTTAATAATTTTCATAGTTTTAAGTTTTTAAAAATAAATTTTTGTTAATAGATAGATTTTAATTTTAAATATAAAACATTTTTTATTAAATTAAATATTTGGTTCATTTTTTTCGTAACATTATTTTATATTCATTACATTTTCTAATTATTACTTCAAATATTACTTTAACCCCCAAATACAAAATTGTGCTTACAAGTATTATTGAAATCCTTAAATTGACAATGATCAAGAGCAAATAAGCGTTTGCGTATTCTATGTTTTAAGATTGTGTCTGATTTATGTTGCTTTTATTTTGTGTTTATTAGTGGATTTCAAATCATGGTTTGATCATGTTCAGATTTTGGATTTTGAATATAAATGTCATGAGTGCAATACCACATATATATGAATGACTATTCTAAAGTTCTTTTTCACAATCAACAAAAAGAATTAACAGTATTAATAAAATTTGAATACAATTTTATGCCTTTGTTTGTATTTGAGTATTTGAAATAGTGTATGTAAATAAATAACCTAGTAAGTAAAAATGTGTTTTAAATGAATAGGAAAAAATTAAATTTAATAAAAATGTATTTTTCACATTTAAAGTTAAAAATCCGAGTATTTATTTATTAACAAATTTTATTTTTTAAACTGAATATATATAATTTGTATTGTGATTTTTAGCAATATTTTGATAATTTTATTTGAATTATTTATTAAAAACCCACATAGATGATGGCAGTGAATCAATAAAAATATATAGTCTAAGTTATGTTCGATTGGAATTTTCTAATATTGAAATCGGTGCCATATCTCTATATATTTATTATTTATATTTATGTCATAATTTTTAACTATCGACGCAATTTATATATCTAATTTTTTTTTCAAAAATTTAGAGAAAAATGAATGTTTCTGATTTAAAATATGAAATAAATTTAATAATTTTGAAAATTTAATTTAACAAAACGTCTTAGATACGTTTATTTTTTATTATTAATTTCATGAAAAATAAAATAAAACAATTTACTAAAAATAATGGAGTCAAAATAATTGACGAAATTGTTTTAATGAAATGATATTTCAATAAACCAGCTCGATTGTTGAGAATATTTCTCTATTTACCGATTCCAACTTTCGTGTGCAGAATAAAATTGCAGACAGCTTGATTTACATAAACAAATAAATCAGTAAATTTACGGATAAGACTCCGTGAAAAGACGATCATAAAATATACAATCATTTTGGAATTGATACGCATGAAAGATTTTAGCACTCAAGTCTCATTCACAATTTGTTTTAATTATGATAATTGTGTACTTTTCTTTAATAATAAATATAATTATTATTTTGAAAAAATTTAAGTTTAAATTATTTAATTCTGCTTTTCAACAAGCATTTTATTCAATCAACTTTTCATCAATTGAAAACTGAAAATGATTTCTGGAATTTATATTAGCATATATAACAGCTGGTAATAATTATTTTCACCAAGAATTTGTGCACTTTTTTGCACTCTATTTATAACTTTTTAATAAATAATAATCCGACATTTTCATGGGGTAAATAAACTAATTAAACTAAATAACATAGAAATGTAGAAGCTATTTTTGCATTGTTTTTTGATTTTTAATATCATTTAGGCGAGTAGTTTTGTAAATAGAAAAGAATATTTTATATATTAAGAATTGCAAATTCATTGAAAGATCCTACATGATTAATTCTTTACAATCCTCAGGTGACGCAATATTGACAGGCAATGCTTACTCTAAGAATTTAATACGCTGCGCGAAAAAAAATATTCCTGTGTAATTCTTTTAAAACAAAACGTTTCTGTGTGCGGTAATAAAAATACAATAGTTCGATTTAAAACCTTATTAATTTTACAATTTTCTTTCTTGAAAACATTATAATATTTTTAAGAAAACACAAGAACATAACCTTGACAATTATTCTTCTTTCTTTTTAATGGGTTATTTTACTCTACTTCGTGTTGAAAAATATTCAAAGAAAATTAAACGAAAAACACAATATGTATCAAAATTTTAAATGATTTTTCTAAATAAAAATTAAATTATAAAAACATCATTGTGAAAAAGATATTTTTACGAGCTCAGGTTATAGAGGACATGAATAAAAACATACCTGAGTTCATAAGTAGTATTTGAAAATAAAGAGACAAGAACTACAAGAAATATTATTATAAATTTTCCTAAACTTTCGAATATATGATCATTTTAAACAAAGAAGTACTAAAAATAACTTCAAGTTAGGGGATTATCTTAAATAATAGATTAGATGGCATAAACTATAACTCAGACTTCACTTTTTATCAAGTAAATTAAAGTTTACGAAAAATAAAGAAATTGAAATAAAAGAAAGTTGAGCATCAATTCATTATTGTATCTTTGAATGCATTTTGGAACAATTTTTACTTTTATGCATAAAATATGAAAAAAGAATTATAATAAAAGAATTTTGGTATGCAAATTTCTTACTCATTTTGTTCAGTAATTTCTTCAACTAGCACTTTCAAACGGTCCTAGTAAACAATATTGTTGTAATTTTCTAGTGAAATAATAAATTAACATATTAATCTGATTCAAAAACCCGTTTCTATAACGAATTCCAATCAAATTGAACTTTTATTGATCAGCGCCGTTACAATCTAGTTTTCATTTTAATTATAAAATAATCTAACAGTTTATCTTGAGTGCTCATTGCAACATGATGTAAGGAATAGCATGTCTTATGATAAATTATAATTCACCATCACCTAACTGCTGGTTCTAATATCAATATCTCGGTACAATTCATATAATTACTTTTATTATCTTGACTTTAAATAAAATAATAAATGTGCTGAGATACACTTTCGTAATACATTCTGTTTGAAAATATTTTATATCAATTTTGACCTTCCTCGAAGTAATCTAAATCATTTTACACAATTAAAACTGATATAAAATGATGATATTTTAGTAGATAAGATAAAAACATTGCTGCAAAATATGTATAAAATTAGAAAACATTAGATTACAAAATAATCCTTTTAAATATTTCAGGAGAGATTGAAAAGGATCATATTGTAATTTATTTGTTTAACATTCAAATAAATCATAAAAGTAATAATTTAAACTAAACATTTCTGTTGAAAAATTCAAGAAAAAATATTGCAAATTTTATTAGTATCAACCTAAAAGTCTCAATAGAGAAGAACTGTTTCTCAATGAATAAAATTTATCATTATTATTAATGTGTTTCTTATTTATTTAATAAAAAAATCAAATGAAAAACATTTCAAAACTTGTTTGCTTTAGAAATCAGAAATTATTTCGTTATTTCTCTTGAAATCTTTCCGTTTTCAATAATGGTGGTTCTGTGTTTACAAAGACGCGGTTCAGTTAATTGATAATAGATATAAATTTCCGAAATGTTTAAATTAATGTCAAAAATAATTTCAGTGGAAAAAAAATAAAATTTGTTTTTCCTTATAGGCTTTTAATTAAAACAATTCAATATTCTAAGCTCCTAAATTGCGATGATATTTTCTCCAGAGATTAAAAATATATATGCTGAGATTGCCGAATAAAAGATAAAACAAAAATTTCTTTTGTAACAAAACATTTTAGACATAAATACATATTTATTGCAACCAAAAGATTTACCAAAAGATTTTGTAAGATATTTGTGCTATATTCTTTGCGTTAAATCACTACTGCAGTTTTCTGAGCTTGGTTATCAGGTCGTCAGGTGGAAATTTCGTTTACTTTAAACTTATATTATTAAATTAAAGCTTTTCTCTCGCAACACTATTTTAAAGAGTTATAATATTGGAAATCTTTAAGTTTTCACACTATTTTCTTTGTTATTTTCCTGTAACTCGAACGTTAGTCAATTTAAATTTTGAAGATGACAAAAGCATTTATCATCCGTTAATGTCTTTTTCTATGTTTTATTTCTCAATGCAATTTGATTTTGATCAAATATTTAAAACAAAATAAAATAAAATTTTAGTACTTGAGATTTTAATATAATTTCTAAAAAAAGTGGAATATCAGTCGAATCCTTTTGTTAATGATATGATAAATTTATGTTTAATAATTTTTCAAATTATCTTATAAAAGCTGTATAACAAATTATCATTATTTTTTAAAAAATATATTATAATTGTAAGAATTTTAAATTTTCATTGAATTTTCCACTATAAAAATCAATTAAAATATGCATTGATAAATCAAAATAAATTTCAATCATTAAAGGTAAAAATTATTTTCAACGAATATAAATTAGTCATTGATTTATCTTTTTTTATTTTCCATACAAATATTCATATTGTAACAGTGAAAATGTAATTAAATTTATTATTTAAATAATTACTAAATAAATAACCAATTAATAAATGTTAAACGAATGCATCCTGTGGCATGTAAATTACTTACACTTACATTACTCTACTTTGATTAAAAATCTTCACTGGGATTTGTTTTAAATATTGCAAATAAATGGTGCTGTTTATGAATTTAATAAATTTGACTGATTGAAATTATGGATGTTATAAATACTAAAAGTATAACAATTAATAGTAAATACTATTCCAATTATTGTAGTATTCATTCATTCCAAATACAATTAGTTTCATAAAATAAAGTTATCTATAATATTTTTAAAAAAATCAATAAATAATTTTATATTATATAAACACACAAACTTAGCTGAGTGTTGATTTTTAATTTTCCATGACAAATAAAATTAATTAATATAAAATGTGAGAAAGTGGTAGAAAATGTAAATTAAACACAAAAACAGAGCACACGTGTGTAATTGTTGCATGGAATAATGCGTGTTTACATGCTGATACATCATTTCTTTTACATACAATTATTACAGAATTAATTAATGTGAAAAATCTAAAATTTTTGAATCATTTTCTATTATATTGACATTACATCTTTTCAATGCTTTCTTAATAACAGCTTTATTATTATTTTTTATCCAACTTTTTCAAGTATTTCGTTTAAAAAAGTAAGAAATTAATTTATTAAAATTAATTTACAAATTTGGAATTTCACTTAATTGGGAGTTGCAAAATGGTTTCAATAAGATATTTAATTAGAAATATAGATAATAAAGACTCAAATAGACGTAAAGTTAAAGCACATGGAATAATGATTTCTTTTATTATTATTCTAGGCCACCATTTTTAATGTTAATCTTGACACTTTCAATATTTTAAATCTTCTCAATATTGCAAAAATATATTTTCAAAAAATTGGTGTTCCTTTATTTACATGAGAATTTAATTAGCAACTCAAATCGTTTTAACAAAATATATCAATTTGTTATTTTAAATGCAAATATATATAATTGTAGAGGTAGTAATGCCTATCAATAATAAATAATCCTCTCCATAACATAATAAACCATTATAATACAAATTCAACAACATACATACAACACCAAAACGAAGGTACAGACCGACTTTTTCTCCGCACATTGAATAATGGATTTCCGAAGATTTGGAGTTTTCTTTATTGGCTTCTTCAAAGGTTTGATGGCGATTCATGTGGAGATAGATGAATAGAGCTATCAGAATTCCACTGGCAAGAACAAAAAGTACAGTTAAAAATACCTAATTAATGAAAAGTTAAAAGATATAAATTGAAAATTGAAAGTTACATCTAAAACACGGCTGGTGTTACTTATTTCGCCCTTTTTCATTTCGTTGTTAATTGAATTGACAGAAAGAGATAGTGTGAGAGATATGATTAGGCAAGCATAGATAAACATCATATTTTTCCACATGTTTTCATTGTATCTAGGAAAATATTAACTTTTCAATTACAGTAATAACACAAGTTTTATTATTAATAACAAAACTGTTTTAAAATTCAACAGTGTAGATTCAACGACCCAGGTCTCAACCAGAGGAAGTCCTTTAAACTCACAATAAATAAATGTATTTTCAGTAATTAAATACATTTCTGATAATTTTGAGCAATTTTTCATAATGTCACAAGCAATAAAACTTACTGTGTCATGTTTTATTGTTTTAATAAAGGGCACACTTAGTCAGAAATAAGAACAGCTATATGGCTATCAGATATAAAGAATGTTTCAAATATATTTTGGTTAGTTATCTAATTAAACCATTATAATCTTTGTTAAATACTATATACGGCAACAATAATGATTCAATAGTTAGGATTTAATGATTTAATTAAATATTTTCAATAAATTTGTTGCTGATTGAACGTTTATTTTAGGGGATTACGATGTAATCACCAAAGCCTCACATAAAATTCTTTCCCACTTATTTTGAAGTTTTTACATAACATTTTAAAATCTTTGCACATTTTTCGAAGCTCAATAATATTACTTGCACCTCTAAATTGGCTCTGTTACTGAACCAATATGCGAAAATGACGGGAAATTTCTCCAATGTATGTGGTATTGCACCCATTACATGACAATCTATACACCAGATCAGAAACTAAACTTATTGGGGTTAGAGATTTTTTACTAAACACACCCACACACACATATATATATATATATTTGATTAATTAAATTACTAGCTAAAAATATTTTCTAAAATTCTTTTTAATAAAATATATATTTATATATTATAATTCACATCCTGAAATTAAATTGAATTTTATAATTCTATTTGAAAAGCTAAAGTAATTCACACGTTCAAGTTCACCGAAAAAAATATTTCCCACATATTTAACTTAAAATAATTTTTTGAGGATAAATATTTTTTCCTTAATAATTATTTTTATTAAACTAATCGATTTGATTATTAATAACATAATTATGAAAAAATATATTGAATTTAATAGAAAAATAAATTGATATAAAACTTTGCTAATGGGGTATGTGCAACAAGATTGATATTTGTTTTAATTGTTTTTACAATAATTGTAAATCGTATAAACTATTGCTTCTGTCTCTTGCGATTATTTTATTATCTTGTTATTTTCTTTTAATTCGAAATACGAATGCAATCTCTGCTAGACTCTTCCCAGTCGTACTTTGAAATGTCGCAAGCTCATAATCTTGTAATAAATGTACCAAATTCTTTTGTTACATGTCTTCATTTCTTCTTAAATCTCTCCAGGTCTGTTTTTTTTATCTTTTTACATTACATTTATAATCATTATTTTTCATTTCTTTCATAGATATATTGCTTTTTCTCCAAAAAGACTTTCTGTGCAGTTCATCATTTAAAAAAAGTAAATGAATTTTATGATAATGGTATTTCATATTTCTTTTTTGTATACTTATAAGATTTCATTTGACCGCCAACTGCAGGAATTCTCTTTAATCTTATCGCGGATTGCAGAATAGTTTGAAAGGTTCCTTTATAGAGGATAAGTTTTATACGTAATATATATTCTAGGTATCCTCCAAAATTTAATATGTATATTCAAAAATAAAAAGTACTCCATCTCAAAATTAAGCAAAATAACCAATTTCCTTCAAAACATATAATTGACCACTTTATATTTATATATATGAAATAAAACTCTTTTATGTACTGCAATTTGGTTTCATTTTCTATATGTTATTTGGCTGCCAAGGCCCTGTAAGTACCAAATGAATGAGAAATGGAGAATGAAATGTATAAATTCATTTAATGATCAACAATACTGTTTTAGAGATGTTTCTTATTTTTATCCGCACATAAAAATAGGAAACAAACTCCATTTATGACAAAATGCCAACATCAACGATATTTTTATCGTATTTAATTTAATATAATAAGTTTTCTCAACATTGTTTTAGTTAAAAAATATATTTTATCATCAAATATCGAACTTTGGCTTTCCCAAGAACTTTACGTTAATGCTGCAAAGAACTTCTTTTTCACTGCCACAGAAATGTTGTTGCACTTCAGTTCACTTTAAAATTTTAATTTAAATTTTTACATCTAATATCTACATTTTTAATAACATCATTCGATGTACATCATCTTTAATTTTAAAATTAAATTTATTTTCTTACTTCATCTTTAATTTTAATTTTAAACAAATTTAAACAAATAAATCTTTTTGTATTTTAGTCATTTTTTTGTAAATTGCATTAAATGTCTTATTCAGTAAATTAAACTGAGTAATTAATTATATGTAACTTTATGGATTTTCATTTATTTTATATTTATTTTATATTTAATTTTACTTTACTTCCACTTTTATTTAAATTATTTTAGTGATAATTATAAAAGAATCTTGAAATTTGAATAAAATTGTTAAAATATTTGAGAAAACATACTGTCCAGTTTGTTATACTTGCTAAAATTGTTTTAATGAAACTTTTAAAGTTTTGGTTGAAAACACTTGGTAAGGTAGGTTTCTTGTAAAAACAAACCCTCTAAATTAAACAGATACTAAATTTTTTAGTTTGATCATAAATATATGTTTTTATTTTGGATATTATTTATTCAATTTATGAACTTTATTATATGATTACAGATACATGGCAATGTACACAAAAATACCTGCTCATATGTAAATAATGTGTTATTAAAATTGTCATTTAATTATTCGAAACAAAATTTGTAATCATTTTCTGACTTGGGTAATTGACTTTGTCAATTTTTTGACTTCGAATATTTAAACAAAATTATAACAAATAATTTCATTGAATGAAATTGTATGAGCAGAATTATATTCAATTGTAATTAAAGTTTAAATAGTCTAGTGTGAATTGAGTGAATTAAAACAATCAATTGATCCATTTAAAAGAAAAATTAGTTGTTTATAAAAACAATTTCAATATTCAATTTTTCTGTAATAGAAATTTTGAAATATTATTTCCATAATTTTAGCCCAAATATTACACGTTTTTGATTTAATCACCTTGGTATTTAACAATAATATACTTACAAGGCAATTCTTATGTGACCCATATAGTTCATGGTGGTACATGGTAACTGTAATATTGTTGGTGAGACATGAAACTTCAAGTCATGTAAAATCATGCTTGGAGTTCATTAATAAAGCAAAATATTAATTTTTTATTCCTACTTTATTATTTCTACTTTATTATTTTTTTCAAAACATTTTAAAAAATATTTAGATTCTTTGTTTTACTATTTGCTATTCAATGATCTCAATAATCGCATTTGAAAAGTAATAATCGTCAAAATATCCATATAATCTGTTTTTTAATTGTTTTGTGTAAATTTAATGCATTTAAATCTTGAAATAATTTTAGAAATCTACAAACCTAATTTATTATTATTCTATAGTAGGTATACTAAACTGATATAAATTCCAAAGTCATATTTTGAAAAAAGAGCCACGACTATTTTTTAAATGTAATTTTATTAAATAGACAAAAGTTTTATAAAATATACTGAAGCTATAACATTTTTTGTTTCTGTAGAAATTAGTATATAATCGGTAAAATTATGAAAGCCGATTGTGGGTCATAAGTATGTTTTAATTATCAAAATTTAGGTTTGTATTTCTTCTACAGATGGTGTATATACATATATTTATTAGATGAATTTATAAATGATATAAACTTTACCACCAACAATATTTATATTTTAAAATTATTTCCTTAAAGATTTTAATTGTAAATTCTATTCATTTTCTTAATTTTATATCTGTCATAAGAAAAACAAAACTAATGAAATGAATGTCACTTAAACAGGAATTTTATTTAGATTTATCTACATTTATAATCATTAAATTCATCTTATATGATATAAATAATGTATAATATAAATAAACAATTTTTATTTTATTATTATTATTATTATTATCATTATTATTATCATTATTATTATCATTATTATTATTATTATTATTATTATTATTATTATTATTATTATTATTATTATATTTATTATTATTATCATATTTCCTACAAAATTTGACAATGAATCAGATTGTGTAGAAAATATATTTAAAATATATTAAAATTTCTTTTGCACTATTGTAATAATAGTATTTTTAATTTTTTTTATGTATTAATACATTTATTATGTTAAATATATTTAAAATAAATAGAAATATATTTTAGTATTTGTAATAAGTTGTATATATTGCTCAGCAACGTTATCTATATTTATATTTATATACACTATTAAAATTAGAACTTATAAAGAAATATTCAGTTTAATTTATCAGAATTTCTGGGCTCCGAATTTGATGAAAATAAAATTGAAAGGAAAATTATTGTTTATCTCTCTAGCAATTTTATTTATAGAAACGAGTCTGTCGAGAAAATTGTAAGCAAATCTAAAATAATAGGTTGAAATAAGAAATAATAAATTGAAGCGGTATTTATAATGTTTTTAAATTAATAATTTTTTAAGACGCTTGATAATTAAACTAATGCCAAATTAATTACTAGAAAATATTATATTATTTCCTAAATTATCCCTTATGCAAAATTAGAAGTTGAACTACGATCCTCTCCAAGAATGCGTTTGACCTTCACTTCGGATGAAGCTAGAAATTATTTTAGCAATAAAATGTTCATGTAAATAGCGAATTATCGTTCATAATTATTATTACTTTAAATAATTAATCATATTGCCCGATCGTAACAAATTTGACACATACACACACGCGCATATATATATATATATATATATATATATATATATATGAAATAGGAAAATTCCATCATTGAGGAGTCAATTTTAGGAATGGAAATGTCAATCAAAAACTAAAAAATTCTATATTTGGTTTTACTTTTTTGCTAAAATTTTCTTTTTATAAACTGCTCTTTTATATAGTTTCTCAATTATTAATAATAAATTACCCAGAAATTATTAATTGCCCTATTAGTTGTCCTATATTGAGCACCATAAAAACTACAAAAGTATGCCAATATCCTCATAACCAAAAATATTCAAAACAAAAAAACTAATGTTCTTTGCATTTTGATAGAAAATTTAGAAGTTGCTAAATATTATAATCCTATTCATAGAAAATATTTATTGCAACCGATTTTTTTATTATAGCCATTTTACTATATATCGGCGAAAATTTAAGTGTTACCTCCAAATATCTGATAATAATTTCATTTATTAAAAAAAACATTTTACTGATAAATTATAAGTAAAAGGTAAATTTAAGTTTATTTAGGTTTCATGATCTTTTTAGGCTTCATCCATTGCATTTATATATTAGGTATTGCTAAAAATAAAATAACTATACTTATCATAAATTATGAGTCTCAGTGATTAGGTAAATAATAATACAGTTTTTCAATGCTTGTAAGGTGGTTCCGTTTGACAAGAAATCAAGGTAACAATTTGACTGGCTTATCAGCCTGATAAAATAAATCTCCCCGGATCCCGAATTTATAAATAAATTGAAATTCAAGTTTTTTATGTTATAAAGGAGAAATACCAAGTCTATTGCTGGGATCGTAATGATAAATTTATATATCGGATGGCATCAAGTATCTTCGTGAAGAATTGAACTGGTATTCAATGTTCTAATAAAGCGGGATTTTAATGAAGTATTTCAAGCAGATTTAATGAGAAAACTACATAAATTAAGTCAGGAAAGATTACAACTGAATTGATTGTGACTCTTAGTTTTAAAAAATATAAAAACTTGAGTAAGACTAGAAGTTTAGACCTGTCGTTTACTTGAAGATAGAATAAAATTTAGTAAGGAGGGTTGATTGGTGTGAGAATTTCATAGAATAATTTGATGTAATTGTTCTGTCTTATGCAAAATGCCTCTGTGACATATTTGGATGTTGAGGTTTAGTAAGTTACAATTGATATCAATCCTTAA
This sequence comes from Schmidtea mediterranea, assembly GCA_022537955.1. Taxonomy (NCBI): domain Eukaryota; kingdom Metazoa; phylum Platyhelminthes; order Tricladida; family Dugesiidae; genus Schmidtea; species Schmidtea mediterranea. The sequence goes on from CM039680.1 coordinate 173,528,789, forward strand.
CTAAAGAAAGAACTGCATCGTCGGTATTACTCGATTCTGATCTGAAAACGCATTTAATTGATCTATGATCAACAAATAAATGAGATCAGATCATAGGTGAAGATAAATAATTTTACTCATAGTAAAAATGTAACAAAATAACTCAGACAACAATTAATTTAACTTGATGTCAAATTATTAAAATAAAAATTTTTTATTTGTAAGTCGGTAAAATCAAAAGTTACAACTGTCATGAAAGATTAAGAGTTTAAACAAAAATAAACAATTTTAATATATTTCATTCATCCATTACTTCATTTAAACTAATTAAATTGTCCATGGAATTGTTAACAAAAAATTTGATACTAATATTAGGATAAAATTAAATCGCTTTTCAAATTCTATTTTGAAAGTTTAAATAATAGATTTCTCTAAAACTTAAAATAAATATCAATCAAAATACTCAAAAAAACACTTTACAAAGTAATTAACATGATCTACACTGTATTGCTTTGACATAATGCGTTTCCATCGTTCATTATTATACCAGCATGCTTTATCTAGTCTACTATTGCATAGAAACTGTGGTGAACTAATTAACGACCAAAACCCATCCGATGGAAATATCTATCGCAAATTTATATAAAAAGCATCAAAGTAGTGTAGACAGTTTTAAAAGTACAGAAGACTATACAGCTGATTGTGAAACATAGGATTTTATGAGCGACGGCCAGAAGGAAGAAATCGGATTTCCACCCCAATGAAGAAAATCATCAAATTATCAAGATTCTTAAAAATGATTGTTCTTGGCTATTAAATGATGAACAATCTAATTCTGGACATAGAAATCGTGTTGTTTTTTATAAAAAATAATAAATGTTTTGTTTAAAAATGTTATGAAAACCAGGTTGATTTAAAAATGTATGAGTTTATGTTAAAATAATAAAGCTGAATATTGTTTAAAAAAATGTAAAAACAAAACTTTCAAGAATTTTAAAGAATATGTTTTGTTTTAATATTGACATGTAAATTTAGTACAAAATAAAATTTTAATTGTGTTAAATAAACTTTTTGTATTATAATAACCTTTTACGTCTCAATTAATTTAAATGAGCGATTGGAAAGAAGATAATGAAAAGTATTGTGGAAATAGTGGTAATAGTTGTAATTTCAATTTAATGAAAGATGATGATCGGCAAAAATCACACAAATTTGAAGGTCTTACCCAATTTTCAGTAAGATCAAATCGTCGCCAACAAGTTCTAGCTCCAACGCCAGCTTCATCTAATCAACAAGTGAACAATTTTTGCGGCCCAGTAAATATTATTTCGAAAAAAGACTTAATATGACCTGCCTTAAATGACACTTCTTGTCGAAATATCATTACTGATATTGAATCAATGAAATTCGAAGGAAATAACGTTTTCACCAATGAACCTTGCTGGAGACTTTGGATTAAAAAAATAGTTGATTCTGACAAATTTATAATTAGAGATTTAGTATCACAGGCATCAACACGGTATTTACTCGATCGTGTATGAGCCACTTGTAATAGTCGAATGATCATAAAGGTCATACTCATGCTCGAAGGAACTATGGGTGAATTTGAATTTGGAATTTTGCTTTTCGATAATATAGTCGCATATAATCATTATATGACATTTCTCAGAGAGACTAAACAAAGTAATGAAAGTTCCGCCAGAAACGGAATTCCCACGACCACTAAAGAAACACTTATTCAAATACACATATGCAAGTACACACGTGTAAATACATACATACTAACACACACATAACAGTTTGATTTTAAACAATTCATAATTTTGAGAAGATTAAAATCACGATATGTCTGAAGAATTTATTAATGAATTTACTACATGTGTGTCTACAGTACATGTATCATTGGGATAAATAATAAACAATGATATAATCTGAGGACCCAGACAATCAACATAATCAATCAAATATGCAGCCAATCACAAACATTAATTATAAGGGTTTACATATAGAGAACAGAGAAATCTATTATCCCAATACATCACAATAATCATAAGATAGTGAGTTAACACATTTTACAATTTTTATATATTTTTTGGTTGGTTAATATAAATAATCATTATGTTTTATCTTATTATTCATAAATTAACAATAGAAAAATCAATAAAACAATTAAATAATATTGCACTTAGCTTTTCAAGTCAATTTCAGTATTTATATTTAATTTTGCAGGTTTTTGTCACGAATGCATCACCGTAAAGTCACAATAATATCACAAAATATTTATATACAATTTATAATTATAGAAACCACATTTAAAAATAATTTCAATTTTGATTTATTTTCATTTCTAATAACTTTTATCTTTCTTTTGTTGATACTATAAAAATAAATAAATAAATATAGAAACAATTAATAAAAGTTTGTAGTAAATAGTCAATTGTGGAAAAATTTATAAAAACAATTGATATAAATATGTAAGCCATTGCTGGAGTGTTTAAAAATTTAAAAACTTTGATCTAACACAGGTCTTGTTTACTCCAATACGAAATTTAACTGATCTTTTAAATTTATTCAAAAAACCTCACAACCAGACTAAAATATTGTTTTAATAAAACTTATGCAAAATCAAAAGCCATTTTTCAAAAATATATTTAAATGGAATTATTAAAAAAAATAAATTTCTAAATAGATTTTTAAATAAAAATATTTATTTTTTGTTACAATAATATTATATAGCAGCACTGGCTAATTAACCCGGCTTCATTGCGAATTCAAAAATGTGAGAAATAGGAATCAAAAAAATTAAATATTTAAAAACTTTTAAAAATTAGTAACTGTTTTTTCATTATTGTTATGAATGTCATGATATACTAGTTTTTTATTTTTACAATATTGATCCAAATATTTTTCAGTTTTTTAATAGAAATATCCTTGTAAAATTTGGTAAAATTTGGAGGTAAATTAAAGAAGTACATAAGAGCACAAATACACAGACCCAGGCATATATACTTTGAGAAATATATGTAGAAAAAGAAAAATTATATTAGAAAAATCAATTAATTTCATATTGGAGTAAAAAGAAAATATTTTAGGTTTAACATTATTTATTTAATGAACACTTATCTAATGATAATTATTTTTAATTTTTATCATTAAATATTAAATTTTACATTAATTTAATTTTAGATATATAAATATAATTTAGATAATTATCTATTTAAGCCAATTTTTGCAATATTTATTCATCAAATATAAAATATTTAGACTTAAAATAGGTTCTGATTCCTCAAAAATAAAAAGATCAATCGGAGAAGAATAAGCAGAAAGCGAAAGTGTTTTTAAATTTTGTCTAATTTTAGATATACCTTAAGCAATTTATAAAACATTCATTTTTCAGAATTTATCTCATACATTTTATACGTTTAGATTATACAGATTGGATGTTATATATTAATAATAATAATTAAATATTTTATTTTTGACTTTGGAAGTTGAAAGATCTGATATTGCTTGAAAAATATATTTTTTTGAATTTTTCGTAGAATGATAAATAAATTTAACAAATGCCAAATGGAAAAACACAAATTACATCTAATATTAAGCAATAACGACAGTTGTTTTGGATTTTTAATAAATTATCTTTATTAGAATTTCTTTATTCTAGTTTCACAGTCGACGTCTGCCAATTTTAATTTCGTTGTTTCTCAGTTGCATGAATTGTTGAATAGACATATTTTAATATTGACATTTAAATAAAAATATTCTTTTTACTTATAATAATATTTAAAAATAAACGAAGTAAATACCTAATATATCTGAAGAGGTTAATAAAATGTTTTTGAAATATTTTATTTATAATATTATAATATTTATAATCTAGTTAAAATATTTAAATATAGAATCTGAAATTATAATTGTTGCTAGATTTAGAAGCTCTTAAAAAATTCCAATCTTAAATTTCGTTATGAATATATATTTATATATATATATAAATTAAATATAGATGATATTGTAGTTAACTGTAATAAAAACATTTTTATTTACCTTTTCAGAAATTAAAGGGTATTTGCTTAGGATTTGTTTATTTTGTAATTAAAAATTTTTAAAATGTTTGAAAATAACAACAATCCACATACACACAATTTACGATTTTTAAACATTGAAAACACAAATTTTCAAAGTTTTTAGCACAACAATTTTCGAATTCAAATTATCATATTAAGCAAATTATTAAAGACTTTTTAGTTTTACTCATGAAGCATTATTGTGCTCAACCATATTTGACAATCTCTTCTATCGCAATGCTCATGAACCCGAATACAGAAAGAATGAAATAAGTATGATAAGCCTAAAGATTTGTTGTTATAGCGGTGCTTGGAAGATTATAAGTTTATATTATAAGAGGAGGAGAATTTATATTATAAGATAATTTCTAATTCACAATCTAAAGCTCCGATTAAGTGATGCTTTTATAAATTTGCATGCAATGGTTGTCATTTTACATACTTTAGAGAGATTTCCAGTAAAAATAGTCAAAATTAAAAATTTTATTATTTAAAAGAAATTAAAAAATATTTTTAAAATTAATAAAAGTTGTATATTTTTTATTAAATCAGTGTTATCTATAGTCTTTTCGATCCTACCTGATGACGTCAAGAAAAATGTCGAAATTAATTATATTATACTGAAATCACCGCAAGAAATATGTAAAAATACATTTAGTACAATTTACATAGATTTAATTTGATGTCTTGATCTAGCAATGAAGGGTCAAGGTGGACCAGATGCGGCTCACGAGCGGCTAGTTGGCCACCCCTGATATTTATCCTTAATAATATCATTTAGTGGTTTACTTTATCTTAATGATTACTTATATTAAAAGAATAATAAAGTAAAAATTTAAACAATCATATCCAATTTTTTAAATTTCAAACCTTTGACCTCCTAAACTTTCATATAATGTAATACACCCAGTTTTTAATAAATGAGAATTGTAAAAATGAAAATTATAGCATAAATTAAACAATCATATTTAATTCAAAAGCAGCTTTTATTTTAATTTTCTTCAAAATAGTAAATAAACATTTTCATTTTACTGCTTAAAACTATATTAAAATAATAAATTATAATTTTTAAATGTTTAATTCAATATTAATTAAAAAAATACTAATAAATTAATAAATTGAAAAGAAACTAAGAAAATGTAAAAATTACTTTGGCTTTTTTGACAAGTCAGTCACTCCAATATTAATTTGTTCATCCATAAAACCTATCTGATGTTAAATATTTTAAGAGACTATCAAAAAAGTCCAAATATACTAATTATTAAATTGAAATAGTTGAATTGAACTCGATTTGATTGGATAATGAATTTTAAATACACGTAACATTAATAATAATAATAATAATAACAAAAATAATAATAATAAAATAGCACAATTTCATAATAAAAAAGTCTCATTTTTTGTTTATAATAAACAAAGCAATAATAATAGCACATCAAGCAAAAACTTGATATATTTTACTAATTATTTTTTGAAATGATGTTGCTACGGAAACCATCGTTTTACATTATTATTATTATTATTTATGCATTTTTTTGTACATTAAACTAGCTTACCTCAGTCAGACTCCTTTGCGCTTTTTATCATGCCTTAGGTTTTGAACATTTTTAGATTTTGAAGAATTATCAATAACCACTCCAAACCCAACCAGACCCATTAATTGAGCCATTAAATAATTTTTTTGGCTAATAAAACATTTATCCATGGCTAGCCAAACACATTTTTACACTTAATTCATAAATTTTGACACTAAAATTGGCTTTTCTATCCGAAATTAACCTAAAATAAATTGTTCTTAATCAAAGATCGACATTCATGGCCTCAAACTAAAATTTCGACCCATTCTGATCTTTATTAACTCAGTCAGACCCAGTTGATACATTTTTACCATTATTTTGTGTCTTCTGACCACAAAATCCATTAAAGACTAAATTAAAAATGATGTTGTTTGACTGATATCCGATCTTTTTAAAAAATGCAAAATATAACTTGACCTGAAAATGCACTTGACCTATTATATTATATGGTCTTGTCATATTATATTGTATAATCTTCAAATGACCTCGACCTATTATGTCATATGATTTTCACACTACTCATTGTGTACTATAATCATATAACTTAGATTTCCAATTTTTTTTGTCATTAAGACAAGTATGAAAATATATCTAAAAAAGGCATAAAAACAAGTCGTACGTGCATTTCTGAATGTACACATTCTGCATTTATGCGAGGTTATGCCTCATATGTATTTTTACATACCCACCTATACGATGTTCCAATTTGAAATGGCTATTTTGTATTTCCTATTTATAATCAGATAATTTTTGTATTATAAAATTGCTCCAAGTTCACCTATATATGGTCTATTTGATTCTGGGCATTGGCTCATACTTCAATAGGATCTTTTTTTATTAAATTACATTACCAATCATCTCTCATGGAAAATTATTCATGAAATGATTTACTCACAAGTTGCAAATTCAGATAAAACGTGATTTCTCTATTTTGAATAATTTCATCAAACAACCGAAAGTTTGCGATAAGAACTGTTTTCAAATTGAGATATCCAAATTTTTAATAGTAGAAAACCAACTTCTAAAAGATGTTATATTATTCTTTAATTAATATATTTTGCTTTTTCGGAGGGTTTAAGATATGAACGAATCCAATATTCTGTTTATTTTTTTGGGGGGGATGACCACTATTAGTGTGTGTATATCCAGGCCCGACAAGAGGGGGGGTTGGCGGGGAAAATACCCGGGGCCTCGGAGAAAAAATGTAGCCCAACGCTAAGGTAAGTGAATTTAAGTATTTTTAATATTGTGGGTTTGTTGTGCGCAATTAACCAATCCTGTGATGTTTTAAACAGTAATTGGTTTATTCTTAATTCAATCCGTTTCAATCTTTACATCGACAATCTTAAACTCTTAATTCAATCTGTTTCAATCTTTACATAAATCTTAAAATCTTAAATCGTGTGGATCGCGTGACTTAAAAAGCGACTGTCGCACGTCGCAGTTGCCAAGGGCATCGTCGCACTTTGGGGGGATACGTCCCGCTACCTGTTTCCAGCATGCCGGTGCATGCGGACGAGAACTTCGGTTAGCTTACGCCGCACAACTGGCCACGCGGTGGTGTCCATAACGTCGATCGCGATCGACAGGTCGCTCACGTAGCCTTTAAACTTTAAACCTTTAAATGAAATAAATATGTGGGAAGAAGAATAAGATTTTTTTGTCTTCACATTTAGTCGATCTTGGCAAGAGATTTTTATAATCGATCTTCGAAAAGTCGATCGGTCAAAAATTAGTGGACACCACTGATTTATATGATTGAAACGTGAAACGTGTCGACCTTATTAGCAAAGCGATAATTTGCTTAATAACATGCAGCATCATTAAAAAAAATTAATTAAATTTTAAAAAAATTAATAAATGATATTAATTTATGAACAGGGATAATGAGTCAGCGTTATAAATCCGAATGCGAAAAGAAGCTTGAAGAAAATGCAAGAGGAAGAAGAACATTGGAAAATTTGGGTTTCATAACTTTATCGAAATTCCAACAAGATGAAAAACAAAACCCTTCCGAATCAATAAATGCAAAGGAATCCTTCAAGTTCAAGAACCGAAGAAACAACATTTCCCTTGTCTGAAGAATCGGTCAACTGTGAAATGGAAGAACCATTCACCAGTGAATCTATGGATGTGAATTTACTAAACATCAACATTGGATTGTTGAAATTAAATTTAATGAGAAAGGATGTAGAAGAGGCTATTCAACGAGGTCCAGAATCACATCCAGCAACATTTCCTGTTGATAAACAGGGCAATCAATTTCCAGTAAATATGTTAAAATTGCGTTTAAAAAATAATGAAATTGTTGCTCGAGATTGGCTTGCTTGGAGCAAATCGAAAAATGCTCTGTTTTGTTTTCCTTGTTCTTTTATTTTATAATTTTCGAGAAGATCAAAGATCAGTTTTGGCTACGTAATTGGGTTGGCAGCCTGATAGAGGATATAAAAAACTATATGATAGAATACCTGAGCATGAAAAATCAACCCACCATAAATCTTGTTATATCCAGTGGCGAACTGTAGAAAGTAATATTAGTAAAAATAGAAATATTGATTGCCTTTTAGTACAACAAATACGAAATGAGATACAAAAATGGACAGATTTATTAAAACGATTCTTAGATGTAACTTTATTTTTGACTGAACGAGGTTCGGCTTTCAGGGGCAGTTCACATTTGATTGGAGATGCAAACAATGGAAATTTTCTCGGAATATTAGAACTTGTCAGTCGTTATGATCCACTTTTGGAAGCACATTTAAAAATGGTTAAACAATCACAAATCGAGAAACAGAGATTGCAAGTACATTATTTATCGGCAGACATTCAAAATGAATTCATATCATGCTGTGCCGATTATTTGAGAACTTGCCTTTTGAGGGAAAGAGAAACTGTAAAATATTATTCTGTAATTGTAGATGCAACTCCTGATTCCGCCCATATAGAACAAACTACATTCATTTTACGATACGTCTCTGTAAATAATCATTCAGATGAATACGAAATTAAGGAAAGATTTCTTGCATTTGTAAACTTCAATAAGAAGACTGGAGAAGATATTGCAAATTTAATACTCGAACGCTTGAAAAATATAATATTCCTATAAGCGAATGTCGTGCACAAGGGTACGATAATGGATCCAATATGAGTGGCTCATATAAAGGTGCTGAAGCTCGTATTTTGCAAATCAATTCACTGGCAATATTTTCCCCTTGTGTATGCCATAGTGTAAATTTGTGTGGTGTTCATCCAGCAGAATCTTGTCCTGAGGTTGTAACATTTTTTGGTACGGTACAAAAATTATACAATATTTTTAGCAGTAGCCCTCAAAGATGGGAAATATTAAAAAATAATACTGGACGTTCATTGCACTCTATGTCAAATACACGTTGGTCTGCTAGAATTGAATGTATTAAACCAATTGCTGAAAATATTCCTGCAATTAAAAGTGCCATAGATTCTGTTCTAGAATTAAACTTAACATGGGAAATTCGTTCAGATCTGAACGGAATAAAAAAATATATGGAATCGTTTGAATTCTTAGTAATGGCTAAAATTTGGTACAAAGTCCTTCAAGCTATAAATTATAAAAATATTGTTTTACAAGCTCGTGATGCGACAATTGATGTAGAAGTAGCGAATTTGTCAAATCTTCTTGATGAATTACAAACAATAAGAGATAGTTGGGAAACTCTCTTCAATGAATGTAAATTGTTTGGTTCATCTTTAGAGATAAATACAGATTTTGAAACAAAACGTAGTTAAAGGAAAAAATGGGGGAACGAATTAGAAATGACACCAAGTGACAAATTCAGAACAAATGTTTTCAATGTTTTCTTAGATTGTATTATTGGAAATATTACAAGAAGATTTAATGCGGCTAAAGAAATTGATTCGTTATTCAATGTATTATGGTTATTTCATAACCTTAATGATGAAGAAATACACACGAAGTCCGAAAAATTACAAAAAGTATATGAAAATGATATTGACGATAATCTTGGTGAAGAAATACTCGATTTGAAATCAATTCATGATGCCAATATACAAAACAAATCTCTCTCGCCCATTGAGTTACTAAACATCATTAAAAAAATGAAACTGGATGTATTGTTTCCCAACATAATAATAGCAATAAGATTATTTTGTACGATCCCTGTACCCGTTGCTGAAGCAGAACGATCCTTTAGTGTTTTAAAAAGGATAAAAGATGTTCTGAGATCCACAATGTCACAACACCGATTGAATGATTTAGAAATGTTGTCGATTGAATCTGAAATGGCTAAGAAAATTGATTTTCAAGACGTAATTAATTTGTTTGCTAGGCGCAAGGTTCGGAAAGCAACATTTTAAAAAATAATTTGTTTTTTGTTCATTTTTTGGTAATTTTAGTTGTAAACGTTTTCATTTTTGTAAGAGAATTATTGATAAATACACTGTTCCAATAACAATTAGGATATTTTGCGGTTTCCCGCTTCATTTATAAATGGCCCAAAGTCCGAGGGGGAATTTGTTTTTCACGCTCTTGGCAGGGGCCCCCACAAGAAGTATATCCCGGGGCCCCAAAAGTCCTCTCCGCGGCCCTGTGTATATATATAACCAGAAATTTATTACTCATTTTTTCATCATGTTTTAAAATTTTGATTATTTACATGTTGGTTCTCACATTTGCTTACTTAAAATATTATTTTTTAATATTAAATTAAGTTTTAAAATACAACTCATCATTTATAAGTTTTACATTTCAATTTATACAAAAATATTAACGTTTCTAATTTACATAATATTTTCTACAAAATTTGACTATGAATCAGATTTAGTTAATGTATTCATGAATAAATCACTTGAAAAAGAATGTGCCAAAAATTCGTGAATACCTTAAATAAATCTGATTCATAGTCAAATTTTGTAGAAAATATTATGTCACTTATAAAGCAATCTGAGGTGAAAAACAAAAAGTTTTTTTTATTTAATATATATTCAGGTTTTCAAACTTTAATCCTTGCAAATCAGTCACTTGTCTTGTCAATATTATTTTCCTAATTTCTATGAATACTAAGGAATGCTAATCATGCTAATATTTCTTTGGTCATTCGATTTCTCAAATAGGTTTTTAACCTCTTTAGATTTGAAAAGATCCGCTCGGCGGAAGCAACACTTACTGGTAGAATGCAGTAGATAATAGTTAATTGAGATGGAGCAGAGTTTCCCAAAGTGTCGGTTGCAACCCACAAGAACGAGGTTTTTAAATACATCTTTTTTAAAGCAATCATTCAAGGAACTGGCGAATTAACTTTCAATACGCTTGACAATTATATAACATTGAAAAAACTGCATTGGGAAAACTGTATCGGAATATAAAGTGACGGTGTAGGAGCAATGTGTGGCAAAAACAGTGATCCAATTATACGCTGTCTTCAAAAATGTCCAGATGCAACATGGACTCATTGCACTATTCATAGAAAAACGCTTATGTCTAAAAATATACCAAAAAATCTAAACACAGTTTTCACTATTGCTGTAAAAATTGTAAATTTTATCAAGAGCAGACCATTACAGTCAAGTTTGTTTCAAAATCTATGCGAAGATATGGGAAATCTGCTTAAATCTCTACTTCTGCTAGACTTGTTAACTTCGTGAAGGAGTTTCAATATATTTAAATGAAAACAAAAAAGATGAGTATACAACTGTTTTGCGTGATGAGAATTATATACTCTTACTAACTTAGCTGATATATTTTCGAAATTAAATGAATTAAATTTCCAATGACAAGGAATAAATGGAATTGATATATTTTTTGTTCATGATAAAATAAAAACTTTTTTAAAAAATTAGTGTTGCGGAAAATTAATATTAAAAGTTGTAACTATGACTGCTTTGATGCATTACTACTTTTATCATTTAAAATCAAATAACCCCAAATAATGATTTTATTTTTATAATAATAAACATTTATAAACATTTGGACAACCTTAAGGAAAATTTAGATTTTTATTTCCATGACAAATAAAAATTCTCGATAAATATACGAGGGTTATAAATCTTTTTCAAAATGGTTCAGTTACTGATATATTAACTAAAGCGGATAAAGAATTGATATAGTTGTGTGAGGATGGTGATCTCAAAATTAATTTTGATCGAAAAAATTGATAAAGTTTTGGTTGTCGAAACAAAATTTATATCCAATTTTACAAACTACAGATTTAAAAGTATTACTTCCATTTATATGTCTCACATAAAAACTATTTTATCAGATAAAAAAAACTATCTTATCAAATAAACTGTCACTTTTGTATAAAATTGTTAGTTTATGTCAAATCAAAGATTTATTAAGTTATAACAAGAATCTGGTAACAGAAAGCTTGAAGATTTATACTGTAAGTCGCGTGATACATTCGTCACGAGATGAATTACGAAATTATAGTACATTTACATGCAAGTAGAAATTACAAAAAACAATTATATATTTAGAACCTTCTAGCAATTTTTAAAAATTCTCTCTTCTTAATGCTTTAACAGCCCATCTTCTCACATCAAGGAAAAACCCGGAGCCATCCGCTAAAGTAATAGAATCGCACCCCGCCTATACCGCAGCTTCCAATTTGATCGCCGTATTAGAATTTGTCGCTTTAACATAACCTTTCCATTTGGCAAGGAGGGAGAAACAACAAACAATGCCCACTGTTTTCAAACAACTCACGAACACCTTGCACTTTATGAAAAGGCACATTATCCATGGTGATTTGATGATTGTAATTTAGCAATTTATAATTTTAATGGCAATAAAATCCTTTTTATTTGAAAACATAGTTTATTTATTTGATAAAATAGTCTTTTTATTTGATAACATGGTTTTTTATATGAGAAACGCAGTATAAAATTGCATTTTCAGCAATGTTTTCATTAAAAAACAATTATCGCAATAAATTTAAATTATCAAACTCACTTCGCCTGAAAATAACTAATACCAAAAGTAAATGTCGAAGTTGTTATTAGCAAAAATAGAAATCTGGCCATTTTATCTCATTAATTAATTATTTTGATATTAATAAATTTTTTGAATTAAAATTTAACTTTTTTGCTTTTTACTTTTATACAGATGGGTTGCAAAACCGTACGGTTTTAATTAGTGAGTCACGACTAGTAAAAGTTTGAGAACCTCTGAGATAGAGGGGGGTACATATATTCATCCAATATTAAAATGATTTCCTCCCAAAATGAGGCATAAAAACCAGATTGCCAAACATACTTTTTAAATATTTGCAATTCTTAAGAAAGCTTGTATTTTAATATCAATGCGTCCTTGTTCATCACTATTGCGAAATTTTCCGAGGTTTTATTGATGTTTTGAAGGAGAACAGAGTCGTAATGAGGGTGGCTGGACAAAATGACGCGATAAAATTGTAGGTGAAAATGATAATAAATTGTACATTTTTGGTTAATTGTTACTGTTTCAATAGTTAGTTAACATTGGTTATTTCACAGAAAAATGCTTTAATTGTATGGCAGTTTTTATCTCATTCATGAGAATTTTAAGTCTAAAAAGTACAATTTATTATCATTTTCCCCTACATTTTGTCCTAGCACCGTCAAGAGTGGTCAAGTTTTGGGAATAAAAATGTTGATGTCCAATATTTCTGGAAAACGGTCTGCAATGCCCATTATCATATTTTCGAGCATTGGGATAAATATTGTCTTCTTGTAATAATTTTCAGAATCAAAGTTACGAACGTTACTAAGACAATCATTAAAAGACAAAGAATTTAAAAACTCAAAAACATAAATATAAATGCTCTTCAATATACATAAAAATCCAGAATTCATGGATGATTATAGAAATTGTCCCCGATTGATACTTTAACCAATTCTTTTGTCAATTATGAATTGCTTTGATATCTTTAGATCTATCACAAAAGCGAATCATTCTAAAATCATGATTGAACAGTATTTGAGTATGAAATTGTTACTAATAATTTAACATCATATTGACTACTTTCAAGCAGTCAGTAAATAATTATTCCAAGTATTATTTATTTTCTGTTTTATATATGGATGAAGATTGAAATATTGTTTATATTACTATATAAACAAAACATTTCATTGTTATCTTCAAAGAACCGCTTGTTTACAGAGGTGTTGTAACGTGCTAGTGAAAGCAAATAAGGCGCCCGTGCTCCCTGGTATTAGGGGCGCAGTGTTGAGGCTAGAAAATTGTTTGCGATTTGTTGGGTATTTATGATAAATCGGTCTATGACTCCTCGGTGTCTCGGTTCAATTAAATCGAACGACTCAACACAGTAACTTTTATCCAATTCATCACAATTGATTACAAGTTCTCTACAGTGTTTACAAAATCACAACTTTCAATATAAATCTACCCAATTTATACTAATAATTTAATTCACAATCTTTGTGTCGCGTTGAGATAAGCCTTCCCGACGGGAAATTTCTCTTCTGGTACACTACTAAAGAACACAAGTTCTCTTAAATTTGTTCTAATCTTCGCACAATTTTTAACTCCTGAATTTAGTTCAGACTAAACTGGTGATTTTGTCGATTGAAAGTTATTGCCAGAAAAGAAAATTCAAATTCAGAAGATAATGAGTGGCTGAGAGGATGAGGATCTGTTTACAGTTGTCTTTCCAGGGAACTATGATGGTCTGATATTGATACCTGTCATAGCAATAGATGAACACTTTAATTCACCATGGATGTTTGATGCTGGTGAATATCTTTGAATTGAACATCATTCATAGGACCAAATATTACGCAAGAGTGCGTAATTTTGTTTCCATTTTCATTATTTAATCCTGCTGTAAATTCTTTTGTTTTAAATCCTATCTAGAATTATCGGGTTACTGCTTTAAATAATTTTTTTAAGTTAAAATTTTACAAGTTTAATACAGTTTGATAATGAAGCGTGTTTTAGATTTAATTTAAGTGAGTAGTTAATTATTAAAATAATTTCTTTTAGTTCCAGAGTGTGGCGTACTTTCAGGGGTTCAAGATCTATGAAAGATTGTTACAAAAGGGAACATTAAATGGTAAATACTTAGTAATGTATTATTGGTTCAACTGCATAGGGACCTAATACGTTTTCCACAATAGATTCAATTTTTGTAGGGCCAAACTTTATTTCCACGTTTAATAAATAGCTAAGATGTGACTTTACCAAATGCCGGATTATCCATTGTGTCAACTGTGCCTTGGCACAGAGCCCCGAGATTTTATGGAGCTCCTGGGACCAGGCCCCGAAAATGTAAAAAAAAATAAAAATAAAACTCGTATTTCCGATTTTCCTTTATCCGATTACGTATGTGATGTTTTTATTAAAAAAATTAATACGTCATTAGAGCATCACCAGTTGTTATTAGCAAGAGAAAATATTAATTAAATAAATAAATCAGATTAATATTAAAAAAATTATTTAAAAATATTTAACGATCAATCGGAAAGGAAAAATGTCAGACAAACGTGTTTATCTAAGTGGAGCGCTCAAACGTTAGTGAAAAGTTGAAAAGAAAGAAAAAGAATTAATTAACAGTCAGGACATGAATTTGTTTAAATTAAGATTTACAACGAACTCTGTTAACTATCAGTTGGAATCGGATTTGAACATCATAGAAACTGACGTGCTTTGCTCAGATTCTCAAAAGTTAAGCGTAGTTACCGAAGAAGCTGAAATGTTATTTAACTCTGAAGGAATTCATGAAAAAGACAATAGTGGTGAAATTCATTTAATTCAGCCTCAAATTAGTAAAGTGGAAGAAGCTACTGAAGTCGAAAATCAAAACGCATTATTGAATATTGAAGAATCTTCACAGGAAGTTTATGGCTTCACAAAGGTTGAATTTGGTAATGACAATGCATTGTGGACTAACATTTCTGATAATATTCATAAATTTTGAATTAGAAAATGATTGCCAACATTATGATGATGATTTCGAAGTTTTTATACTGTTTTTATACAGTTTTTATACCATTCCATTTTACATTAAACGTAACATTGCACGTAGGATACCTAGCGGTTTCATTGCATTTTGTACCGGTGGTAATCAGTTTTCAAATTCTTTTTGTATAAGTCAATTTTTATTAAATTTAAAACATCGTCTTCTCTTTTCTATGATTTTCGATAGAACGGTTTAATCTATTTTGAGTTGTCATTTTGCCCTAGAAATAAAAAAATCATTTTTTACTTATTAATCTGATTTTTTATGTTTAGAAAAAATCTAATGTAAAAATGTTGAACATCAGCAAGAAAAAATTATGAATATAATTTCGTTATTTGTTTATTTTATTTACATATTATTAATAAAAAACTTAACTAAATAATAAGAATTAAAACGTTATTTACTTACCGCAATTTATCAACTGAAATAATCAAATTTGTTTACAACTTACATTTTTATAATCTAAGGCAAGGGTGCTAAACGATCTGGAATGGTTTGCAAAAATTTTAGGAAAAAATTAAAATACTGACAGCAAAACAAAAACACAATTTTTAGTTGAATTTTTTAATTTAAATTAATTCTTTTAGATTATAATCTATTCGCATATTTAAAATTGTCAATTCATTTCTTAAATTGTTTTCAGTTAATCTGCTTCTATAAGAATTTTTTGTATATTTTAATCTCGAATCTTTTGAGTTATACATTACACCAATAAAGAAATGATATTTCAAAAATGTTTCTTATATTTGGATAATTTGTTTTAATTAAGTAAATTTTTAAGAAATTGCTTCTATTATTTGAAAATGCCTGCTAAGCTAAATCATTTTGCAGTCCTAACAATTCTAGATAAGTTTTTACGTCAACTAAATTTATTTCAACTTAAAACGGACTCAAAAATAGTTTGATATTGTGCTTTAAACTAAATAATTTTATGAATTTTTTTATATCAATAACAAATTTTTTTGTATTTTTGCCATGTATATGTACTGATCTAATTGCTTTGAAATGGTCTCATTGGTTTTTATACAAATGCTCAATTTTCAAGACTAAGCCACCTTACGTTTGTGTAGTAAATTACATCGGAACCTTCTGCTTCTTCAACTTAAGTTAAAAATTTTTTGAATCTACGATTCCGAAGAGAACTTTTGCAAATGTAATTAACAGTTTTTATGACAAAATTAATCACAGCTTTCATATCAAGTGTGTTTCTACAGAAATTTTCAATGTGTAATAAACAATGAATATCGATAACTACACAATTTCCGTTGAATTCTCAAACTTTAAGACAGAAGCAAAGAAACAGCGCCAGATTTAGAACCACACATAGATGGTGCACCATCCGTGGTTACTAGCGCTAATATTTTTAAATCAGATTTGAATTAATTGAACTGAGTAATAATGGCGTCTAAAATATTTGCTCCAGTCGTTGAATCTTTCATTGGCACCAAATTTAATAATTTTTCTTTAACGTTAAAATATTTATCTACACCTCAAATAAATATTACCAACTGGGCAGTTTCAAAAATGTCGGTCAAGGACAATTGAAAAAAAATGAACTGAGATATCTTGCTTATCATTTTTGTAGAAATATCTGTAATCCGGCAACAAACTGTATTTCTTGATAAATTAATCTGCTTAAAAGTTTTAACATAATCAGAAACTAGAACACCTGCAACTGCAATTAGACACTCTTTTATAAATTCTTTATCCGAATGTGGCTTTAATCTTTTTTCATTTTTCTTAGAAACCATAATACCATAATAACTTTATACTTTCATATTCATCATTACAACGTACAAAAAGGTTTTGCTGAAAGTTTTTTTTGTTTACTCGATTTTTGTACTTCACATTCAAGTCCTTTGAAAATAATAACTGCATCAAGCATATAACGCCTACACCTTTTGGTTCAACAAAAAAGTCGTTGGTCCAAGATTTTAATCTTTTAACTTGCGTTTTTTTCATTCATTTTTATTTTCAATGCTTCAGTTTATTTGTTATTTTATATGATTAATTAATAAATAATTCAACCTTGCAATTGCCATATTTAATTAAATGTCACAAATATAAACAATTCCAAATATCTTTTTATTTTATAGTATATACTCAGTTATATATTAGTTTTTATATAGTAAGTAGAATATAAATAAGTTTAAATAAAGGTCATTTTTATTTATTGTTTTGGAAATTATAAATCGATTCTACTTTCTCAAAACAACTTGTAACGAAATTAAAAAAATTAAAACTGGCCGCATGCGACAAGAGGGCAGCACTTTGGGTATCCCTAATGTAAAGTGTACAATTATTGACAATATTTATTTGTATGTTAGAAAAATATTAGGTTTTCAACTGTCACTTGAAATAATAGAGATATGTAAAGTGTGATTCACACGTCAACTAAATTCACGTCAGTGTCAAGTTTTATTGATCTTTTAATAATATTCATTAACTATTTTTAAAAATGCCTAATTTAATAATTTTTATGAAAACCGAACAAATAACTGGTTGAATAATATTTTTATTTTATTCTTTTTCAGTGTATAATAAAATTAGTTCAACATAACATTTACTCCAGACCGCCCCGATACTCTTTTACAGGTGACTCGGCTGGTAACTGACATTTTATCAAGATACTAAACAATAACTTAATTCATTAAATACATTCTAACAATTTCATTATACAACTAAACAATACGTAACAGTATGATATTTTATCAGTCAGATCCACGTTTAACAGCACTCAACCGCTCATAGTCTTCATAGTTATCTTCTAAAAACTCCGTGTGTTGATTGTGAAGAGAAATGGTATCTCGAATGTTTAACAGTTAAATTTCTCAATTGAAGAAGTTCAGAGACGTCATTTTCTAAGTATGTATGACAGTATATTTCCCGCAGCTCTTCATAAGTCAAGGAAATGGCGTGTAATTTTAAAAAAGTCTGAATACATGTCTGAAATCATGTCTCCAGAATCGACTATACGACTAATCTCTTCGATGATATTTTGAATATCATTTTCGTAATTTCAGTGAACTTCAAAAATTTCGTTAAACAATTTTTTCCAATCACCCTTCATACAAAACTGGATGACTTCATTCTACGCTTCGTCGATGTTTCTGATAGATTGCATAACATTAAATTATTTCCACCAAAGCCGCATGGCATCTCTATTACTTCCATCAGTTTCTTCATTGAAATGACGCATCGTTTTTTTTAAATAACAAGCTTTTAATGCTTCTATTATGACTTGATCAATAGACTGTAAGATGAAAGTGGTATTTGGAGGTAAAAATATCACTTTTACGGGAAAATCAGGTCGACGCGTCTCAAAATCCAGAGGGTTACGCGACCGTGGCGGATTCAGGTTTTGTTGCACGGTGGTTAAATAGAATTTTAAGGTGTGCCATAAAATTTTATGATATTAATTTTTAGTAGTTTTCATTAAATTTGAAAGACTAACTCGTTAAATTTATTCATAATTCCCGAGCACGTAGCCACTAGATTCATCATTTTAAACAGGGATTTTTAAATCTGTGATAGCTTGTAGTTGTCAAATTCCCACTAGTTTATTTATTAACCACAATAATATTACTTCATATAAATTGTTTTCTGTGATCTTTCGATTTTGACTCTCCGGGGTATTTTCCAACGAGAAGAAGAGTTAGACAGTCCTTGGATGCATTTTTAAATGATCCCAAAAACTAAATAATTTATTCATTACGATTTGAGAACTAAAAAGCACATGATTTTGATTCAAATCCTCTATCCATTTTCTTAATAAATTCTCCATTAAAATTTTGTCGCTGTAATTAAAGTAATACTTTCACTATCCTTTGTAATTTTATCTTTTTGTCTCACAATTGATAGCACTGTACACCCTGCCAATTTGAAATCACTTCCTACAGCTTTAAATATACCACTCTTTTCTATCATTTCAGTAATTTTAGATTGTTTTTTATTAAGTCGCCAACATTACGAATATTTTTAACCGATTAATCACCCGGCTTTTTTTGACATTTTAAAATTTACGAGACTCAAAAATAATTACGTAGTCAAATTAATAAACTAGAAATCGCATCTAAACTTACACTGAAAAATACACCAAAATGTAGAGCTACAATACATACCAGTGAGCATGTTATGAGTTTATTTTGTCTTACTCACGCCAAAGACTAACTACGTATGTACATGTGCATACGTATAAGCATGTAAAAGCGAGAAATAACGATGTGTCACTCATTATGATAAATTTCTCGTACTCATCAAAGCCAGCATTTAGAGTCTATTGTCTAAATTTTAGACAGTAATTTTTTTAAAATTGTCTGTCGCGACATAGCAAATCCACCCTCTGCATGGTCGCGATGAACGAAGGTTACCGGAACATGTAGATGTTTGGGCGTTGAATAATATAACCAAACGACAAAAATGAATTTACTAAAATTCTGAAACATTTTAATACGAATAAAATGCATTGTCAAACACATTATTAGCGTCCCAATAATTACTGAAAATGTACAAAACTTTTGTTCATTTTTCATTCATTTTCAGCTAAAGCATTTCAGTTTCTTTGAATTTTTTTTTAAAATGTTACTTCACAAAAAATTCGTATTTCTTAAGCTATATTTGAAAATATTCTTTTTGATCATTCAACGCAAAAGATTTGGCTGTCAAAAATTATCAGAATCAGTCTCGCTCAATTCTTTTACTGTTTGATAAGATCAATATAGGTCTACGAAAAATCAATATATTGGGCATAATAATTAATAATAAAAGAACATTTGAATTTTAATATTATTATTAATATTAATTTTATTATTATTAATAATAATATTAATATTATTATAATTATTATTATAATAATTATTATTAATATTAATATTATTATTATTTTTATTATTATTATTATTATATTTTAATTAGGATATATTTGGGTTTTATATTATAGATCTGTTATAAGTAGCTAGATTTGAGTCTTTTTGATTAATTTTAAGCCCACTTTAACCGAAATAATAAAGGAAATTCTTTATATGAAACATTTATCAATAATTATTTGTTTAGGACCAATTTTAATTAAATGGTCTATAGTTTTAGTCCTACAATCTAATAACACCAATGTTTCTTTATAATTATTAAGGAACATAGCCAAAATTTTTACAGAAATACATAAAAATTAGGTACAAAATAACATTTTAAAAATATATGAATTGAGATTGAATTTATAGGAATCTACTACAAATTAGGTAACAAATAATCAAATATCTAACTAATATTAATAAAATAAGTAAGAATTTATCTTATGATTATGAATTTATTTATTAAATCAAATATCATCAATTTTTCAAAATTGATTGCTATCCAATAATTGCTAATATTACTGAAAATTACTAGTTTATAATTATTTTATTAAACAATTACTAATGTTTACATTACTTTAGATTACAAAGTTGACATTTTTTTTCAGAAATGTCACCAAAGGATATTGAGGTTTGGTATTATATTTATTGATTAAATTATCAATTTAAATCAAGGTAACAGAGTTTTATATTAATTGGACTCTAACCTTTTCAATATTTGATAAGCTTTTGGCATCAAATTATGATGATATATCTCTACTCAAATTGGAGAAATCCTTTAAACACCAATTAGTTGATGGTTTTACAGACTTGTTTGGATTCAACAAAACTTTGATGAAATTATCGAGTTGCATACTATTTTTAAGTGATATTACTCCTACGAAATTTAATATGCTCAGTGTTTTCTGGTTATACACGGATTTCAGACTTGGAGAGTATCGAGAAATTATTCAATCTTTGATGATTAATTTGGATAAAATAGAAATAAAAATCACAAATTAGGTAGACAAGTGTATTCCAAAAAAATCAAATATTAATGATATATATAAAGTTAAACTTTATTAAATTTAAAATTAATTTTGTATTTTTAGTAAAACAAATTTCCGTCACTCACTGCTTTTCTTTAGCAAAATTGTTTTAAATTATATATTTTCCTATAATGTAATTATTAAGCTTTTTTAAAAAAACATTTATATATGAAGTAACTAGTATCGCCGAAAGTAATATAGTTTTGATATTTAAACTTTTTTTACTTTGGCAGGATATGATCGAATTGAAAATAAAATCTGGCTTCGTATGAAACTTTTAAGCACCACCTATTTATCAAAGTGCTACGAACTCAGTTTACATTCGAATGGTGTGGGTGATATTTGCATTTCCCTTTTCTACTCCTATTTATCCTTTCTTAACTTTTCTTAATGTAAATCATTATTTGATTTCAGCTGTCTCCAAATAGCTGAATTACGAAAATGCATATCAAACATTAAAATCAACATATACAAATCTGCCAAGTTCTTTATTTTACATAATCATGTCGTATAATTTAATGTATTAAAAGTTCTTTAAAATATAAATGTTTTTCAAGAGACTTAATTATTTAACATATGTTTTAAACCAGGGGTGATCAACCTTTTAAACCCACGTGCCAATTTAAATTTTAAAATTTTGTGGCGGGCCCTACTCATTAATAATTTACAAAGCTTTAAATATACTAATAAACATTATAAAAATACAAAAAAAAATGCTTGGCGGGCCGCGGATTGCTCATCCCTGTTTTAAACACTGTTAAGCGTTTCTCTTCAACATTTTTCATCATAAACTATTTTTGTTCGCCTTTTATTTGATATTATTTTCTTTCAAAATTTTATTTATTTTGATTAAAAATATGAATCAATTGCTTTACACTAAAACAAATATTTTCGGCACTGTAAAAATTTTCTTTTTCAAAAAAGTTAAATATATCGTGATATTTTTTGTGTAACTCTGGAAAAATAAGTCATCTATAGTGGTAATGATAAAAATGAAAATTGTTTAAATTTGAATTTTAATTAAACAAAACCACAAATTTAAAATAATTGTCAAGTAAATTACATAAAACGAAAATTTTACAATTTTTCTTCAAAAATTAAAAATATCTTTTATACTTTTCACCATTGATTTATTTTCATTTGCTATCTAACTATTGATTTGAAAAATTTGAAAATTCAGGAAATTTATAAAAATTAGAAAGTTTGATAAATCTAAGAGAATTTCAATCGACTAGTAATGAAACATTTTAATTTAATTTTGAAATAATTTATTATCAATTTATAACAATATTTAATTATCGAAAATTATTAAAATGCGATCATTATAAAAAATAGTGAAATTTATTAATAAAATATTATGAGTCGTTTTTATGAATTGTAAAACGATTAAAACTGAAATGAGAAAATATCATTAACTGTATTAATTATTTTTTGGCTTTAATATTTCATTCCAATGAAAAGTCTGGTTTATTTATGTAATCAAATGGATCATCAATAATTTAATAACAAAATATTGAAATAAATATTTTTTAATGTTTATATCTATTTTTGTCATTTGAGAGATTTGCATTTATAAAAATTATTTACATAAAATAGAAATAAGTAATAAAATCAATGGTTCAGCAGGCATCAAAACAAAAAATATAATATTTATTAATAATAAATTTAATAATTGTAATATATTTAAATTTGGGCATTCAAACGCACGTTTTACGATAAATTTCGATAATTTCACTGTCATTTTAAAATGAAGAAAGTTTCTTGAACTCGTTTTCGTTAATTAAAATGGCAAGTTTCTTTTCAACAATGAATGAAATAAGAAAATAGTTGAATTTGCCATAAGTTCACTTTAGCACTAACCATGGTATCTGTATTGTGATGAATTTTGTTGGACAATACTAATATTTTGGTTTATGTTTTTAATTTATTGTCAAATGATTGCGGTTATGTTACTTTACCGTCAGATAATTGAAAATAAAAGTTAAACAATTGGCTTTTACTAGCCTAATTTCTGTAGTTTAACAAAAAATCAGTTCTCTATAGTCAACGTTTGAAGAGTTTATGGAGTAGAAAATAATACCAAAATAAAAAATAAGAAATTTAAAAATTAAATTAAATGAATATAAACAACATTTCTAAGAAAATTTAGAAGTCACATTTCCATAAAGAAATTTTATATGCACGATTCCGATTATATATTTTTATTAATAAACTTAGTTGTTATTAATATTAGTTATTTTTTATTTGTCTAGTATTTAGAATTAAAGAACATACAATCACACGCGCAATACTGGATACTCTGCTGGGCTCAACAGTTTCCTAACTCATATGCATTTCATCCATAAATACACAACTGAATATGAGAACATGCTTTAAATTATGAATATTTGGAAAATTTAGAAATTTTAAAAATCCTTTGTTAATAAACAGTATATTATATTTCTCTTTTATTTGAAAAATTTTAAAATTATTATTTTCAATTTTTTTTAAAACATAAGTTATTATTTTCTTTTAAAAATAACACGGTTTCTAATAACTAAATTTATTTAATAAAATTTTAAAATTATATTTTACTCATATATCTCTAATATTAGTCACTTTCTCAGATCTACAATATTCAAGAACTCAAGTAGAGATATGAAATTATTTTAAGCTTCCGAAATTGATTAAAAAGATTAAAGCATTTTTTGAGAAAGATTTTTATTTAAATAAAAATTTAATAAACTTTATCATTTCTAAAATAAATCATAAACGAACAAAAGTTTATAATAAATAGGAAATTTTCATTTAATGTTTTACGATTCGCATATTTCAAACATTTAGAAAATGTAAATTTAATGAAAAACACTATTTTTAAATTACCAACTGTCATTTAAAATATGTATGTGTGCATATTCTTTCAATAACTTTAAACCATTCACCATTTTCAGATAGATATAATCATGAAATTATATTAAATATTGTTTCAGTCTTTACTGTTTGATAATAAATTAAAATTTTTAGTAAAAAATAATTTTTTAAGAGTTACATAATCTTTAGTTAATTATTAAAATATAAAATTTTCATATTATTTAAATTTTCTTAATTTTATTCATGAAAAAATGTCTTTCTGCCTCGGGTTGCATTCGTAAATGAGAAAAGTTAACTTTTTTGCAATTAAATTGCAACTTCGGCAACAAAAATTTAAATTCATACTTTAAGTAGTCACATTTCTCATAATAATATATTTTAGAAAATTAATTAAATCATTAAAAGTCATAATTATATTTAATTTGAATTATTTATATTTAAGACTTTAACCACTTGCGCTATATTGACGTGCCAGGCACGCCTTGATGATTTTTTTCAAAACCACAAGTGACGTGTATATCACGTCGGTAGCATTTGTCGCAAAAACAAAAACGACGTGTGTGCAACGTCGGCTGACAGGCGTAACGTCATTATTCTAACTTATACGATACTTTACATATATAGTAGAGCGCGGCCCACCTACCGAAAATTAAATCATAGCGCAAGTGGTTAAATTTTCTGAAAATTTTTTTTATGTAATTAATAACTCTAATACCGATAAATTGAAAATAAATTGACTATAGAATTTTTTGTAAAAATCGATAACTTGTGTTTAAAATATAAGGTGCTGTGATTTTCAACGCGATTTCTAACGCAGACTATTTTTGAGCTTATTTAGATTTCAAAAGTAACATGTATGAAAATTGACCCAGTCCGGGATGGACCCTAGTACAATAGAACTGAGAACCAGCAATCTATTGTCTGATTAATGATTCTGTTACTGAAACGTCTTTTCCAAAACCGGTAACACCGGTAAATGTTGGTAAATTTTCTTTGATCTATACATCACCCTAATACATTAATCAGATTTCATTCTTATTTATAGCATATTGCTATTCACTACCCTGTTGCGAGCCAATTAAGGACTTCACGTCAAAGGAAGAAATCTTACCCTGTATAATTATCATAAATAAAGTTTTGTTAAATATTTGTTTTCCAATCATTTTTAATTCAACCTCATTAAGTAATTAAGTATAAATTAAATTAAAAAAATAATAAAATTTAAATATATATTTTGAAAATAACATTTTAAAGAGCATAAAGTGTCAATAATTCTGTATAAGACCATTGATATGATTTTAGTTATCAACGAGCCTACTTCGGAAATAGTCCTTTCAGAATTTTAAATAATAATAAATATCCCTTGATACCTTCACCTTCGAAATACCCAATTTCATTGAAATTGCTTTATAAAAATCATTTTTAGCCTTTTTCTGTGGAAATTCTGTATTTTTGATGTATTGATTTTTCTAAAATCCTTTTGTGAAGTCTATACTTGATATAAATTGGTTCTTCCAGTTGTTGTTTGTTTTCACCGTTACTTATCATCTCTTTATTAAAATCTATAATATTTCTTCGGTTATACCAAATCGTTCTTCTAGGTCAGCAATTTGGGGTGATAAAGTTCTTATTGAGATCTGGTTTAAATTTCCATAATTCTCGTTACCTAAATCTTGGATATTCGGGATAAAAAGGGAGCGAAAAAGATCTACACAGTTACATTTATTCGACTAAGTCATAAATTTCATGTATCATTATCGAAGTGAAGATTCAAGTTTAAATATTTCCAGTTGCTAAATAATGTCCATTCATCAAAACTTAAACCAAACTATTGATTTTTTCTCTTAACTGTAAAAAATCAATTTTAAAGTGCTACTGAATTCTTTGAATCATATTCGACACTCCAGTTTAGAATTTAGGTATATCTAAGAATCATCGAGTCATTAAGCCTAACCTTAAATAATTGACTTACAAATTTCGTATCGTAGGCCCTAACCCGATATAATAATGTGGGCAATTGGGTATCAACTTTGTTAATCAAGTATTGCGGTATTTTCTGCACCCTTTTATTTGTATGATTTTCATCAATATAAATGCTTGTTGTATTATTAATATCACGGTAGTTTTTCATATGATCACAATATTTTAAACAAAACGATTTAATGCAATGACTTGAGATGAGTGTGCATCTTACACTCAGACTTTCCAAAACATGGATCTTTAGGATTTTAATCATTTTGTCAACAATCTCCCTTATCATCAATAATAAAAATGATGTCGAATACCCATTCTTTATTAACAACTAAATCAATTTATCAACACGTTATACTGATTTAGCAAAAGTCGAAGATAAAGACCGTAAACGATAAATTAATCCCTTCACAATATTTCTCTTATATTTATATTCAGAAAAGGCTTCTGGAGAAGTTTAAAGACCAGTATAATTTGGTTTTCTATAAATCTCATAAGTCTCATAGTGTTTATCTTTGTGATGAATTAATAAATCTATGAACGCAATCGATGATTCTCTCTCCGTTTTACATGGGAATACAATGTTCTTATGTAAACTGTTTTTAAAAGCAAAAGCGGCTCTAAATGTTTTCGATTTTCAAATACAAGAAAAATATCATCCACATACTTTTTATAAACAATGGGTTTCTCAAATTGGAAAGAAGCTATTTTTCTTTCTAAGCTAGCCAAAAATATTGATGCTATCGTTAGTGCTAAAGAAAACCCACATAGCGACACCATATATTTGATGATACCATTCATTATTGAAAAGAAAATCGACATTTGAATTAGCAAATTCAAGAAATTTATAAAATGCCCTTCTATCCAAAATGTGATGTTCAGAAATATTTTCATCCCACGACGCCTAATTGTATCAAACAATGGTACATTTGTCAAAAATACTGCAAACGTCAATCGAAACCATAACAACATTTATGCTTAGTCTTTCTAACTGTGCAATACAAGAAACAAACTCAAAGCTATCCTTACATTGAAACTAGCTCCGTTTCGTTAATATTTTTGTAGTTAGTCATTCTGCAATACTTGGTATTTTGTAGATGTGATTTTGTCAAATTTGTCCTATAATCATTGGTACATTTTACTAATAAATCCATCATCTCGCTAGTTCACATATTTCTAAAGTTCGGTATTATTGATTGAGTTGCTGTCCAATTACCATTTAGACGTTAAAGAGTTATAATAATATTATTATTGTCTTCGATGTCCTTTTGATCCTCAACAGCATGGTCGTTATCTTTCTATTATTTTTTGGTAAGTGGTATGAGTTATTTTCTTCAACTTCATTATTCCCTAATTCTGAAGCTTCATTGGAGTAATTCTCAGATTCAATATCAGAGAAAGAAAAATATTCGTCAGTAGAAGAAGGCATCAATTTTTTTAATATTTACGGTTATAATCAAAATATTCATAATTGTGATAATATTGCAATACTTACGTTATATAACAGGGGTCAACCTTGATCATTTATGTTACAATTATTAACTCCTCGAAAATATCTATAGTTCATCTAAAACTCTAATGACATTTTTGAGGAGTTGAAAATTGCAACATAAATGGTCAAGGTGGATCACATGGGGCTTGCGAGCCACAGGTTGGCCACCTCTGTTACATAAATTTGCTAACAACAATAGAAAAATCAATATCGAGGCCCGCCCAGAAACACGTGTTTATTTTTAGAATGGGACCCAATGACTGGTCAAGGGATAACAAGTTTTAAGATGCATGCAAAATTCAATACACATACGTCTGCATTTGCCGAAGTGTTCAACGCGATTAAAAAAAATATTTTTGCATATGCGGACGGGTACCATTTAACGGACGAAAAATCACTGCGATTCCAAACGTATCCGCGAAAGTGTTAATACATAGTTCGTCAAAACTGCAAATGGCATTATTATTTCAACTAACTATACTACTAAATTAATTAGAAAAAATAATTTTTTCATTTTTGCAATATTACTCAAAACTGCCACATTTTTTGAAACAAATTTATTTTGGCTTTTTTTTTATTAAAATGACACAATTAAATTGAATTATTTTTGTTTCCAATTTATCATAATTTAATTTTGAATAAATTTACTAATTCTAAAAGCAGATTTATATATTTCCCATATTATAGGGTTGCCATACGTCCCGGTACACCGGGACATGTCCTTGTTTTGAAGTCCGTGTCCAGGTGTCCCAGTCCAAGAGTTGTTTGTCCCGGTCGATTTAAAATTTACAAATAAATATATTTTTTAAACATGAAAGTCAAAAATAACGAACGAAGTTGCCGAGCAAAGCATTTTAAATTATAAAATGTCTTGCATTGAATTCTATCATTATATAAAAGGGAAAAAGAGCTGCTTCCAAAAAACGAAAACAACGGAAAAGTATGATTGGGCAAAAAAGAGCGATTGTAATGAAGTCACTGAAGTCAAGGAAGAAGGAGAGTGAAGACAAGAAAAGAATGGAAAGTAAGGTTCTATTTCGTTTTATTAGACTGCATCGCCCATTAATTTATATCACATTATTTTAGATTTAGTACAAGCACATTCACAAAAAATATCAAATTTTTCAAGTCGAACTGATTCTTCCAAAATGATTCACCATTTATCGAACCTTTTTGCTATTGGTATACTTATATTCAAACTCTTCTTTAATTGTTTTTTGTCTTTCATATATTTTAAATTAATTTTTATAAGATTGTGTAAATTTTCATGATAAATTTATGATTGTCGATAAAAGTTTTATTGTTGTTTTTTTTTGTGGGGGGGTGGAACGTAATGAGAAGGGAGGGGAGATTGTCCCGGTCTGTAGTGCGAGAATTATGGCAACCCTACCATATTATTATATAATGATAATAATCCATAACTTACAAATATAATTATTTAGGATGTGTAAAGTAAAGAATATAAAGTACATCAACATCATACACAAAGCTTTAATGCCTTTTTTAATTTTAAGCAAAAAATTTATTTATATTTTGCTTCTATGTCTTATCTTGTACACCAAACGTACCAATACCAGCTTTATCAAGTGTTTAAAAATCCTCTTAATTTCTAAATCGTCAGTTATAATTTGCTTTTTTTATTTTTTTAGTCTTTAATTTAATGACTAAATACAAATCTTTTTTTCCTATTTTTATTTCAATGAAATTATTGAAGGCAGTTAAGTTGTAACTTAATACCAAAAGGCTCATGGGTAAAGGAATTCTTCAAATCAAACAAATAAATTTTTCAAGTAAATAATGAATAAATAAAAGACAAATTCATAAAAGATATCCCAACTGAATTTGGTTGGACGCTCATTGAAATTTAGGGAGAAACTCCACGCCAATCATCACGAAGTCAGAGAATGTATTAATGAGAATATCTGAATGATGAATATAATTGCATTGTCAAAATAACATATTGCCACAAACATTTTTACAATTTAGCAATGGAAATATCAATTGTGGAATAAATTCATTGATTATTTTTACCAACTGTAAACAAACAAAAACAACATTGGATATTGGTGTCTTTTGTTAATGAAATATTTGCAATTATTAATATTTGAAAGTAATACATTTGAAATCGAATCTCTTCAGAATATGTAAGTTTATTGTTTTTTCATTTGTATTTGTTATTTTAGAAATAAATTTTAATAAAAAATTTAAAAACTAATCAAATAAAACAACTTTTAAAATATTTTTAAAACTTATTCAAACTGTTTAAATAAACAAATAAAGTTAAACATTTTTTCCCCTTTAACCCAAAATCGATAAATTTCACTAAAAAAAATTTTAAAATTAGTGGATTACTTAAAACTTTTTATTTAAATTTTCTTTATTAATGTAGTCAGCACATAAAATAGTATATTTGACAGTTTGAGTAAGTTGGAGTTCAAAGTTCATTGAAATTATGCAAAATCTAATTGAATATTACAGATTAATCAATTGCACTTGGATAAAATGAATAATTAATTTTGTCAGACTCCACAAATTAATTAATTTTAATTTTATTTAAAAATTACCGTGTGACTCTCCATCAATCTAAAACTTTTATATTTATGCATAACGTTTCCTTTAATACCTGACAATACCATTTCACTCTTAAAAATTTTTATTTTTTAAATTTTTTTTGCACTTTTATTAAGTTTTAAATATTTGTATTTTAATACCATTGCAGGCAAATTCTTATTTATTTAAATTTTATTTTATCCTGGCGTGGTCGCCAGTTACAATCTCTTCCAAAGTCATAATTTATATAATAATTTTTTTAATTCAAAAAGTGTCTAATTAATTCTGAATATTAAAACAATTTTTTTAATATTCATTATTGCACATCACTTCACCAACTATACAACCCCAACGAAAAGAAAACATAACGTCAGATAGATCTTTTTTTTCACCATTTCTATTACAAGCATATCATTTGATGTCTTTAATCGATCTTTATATTTAAATAAAAAAACTATTTTGAAACGATTTCTTTTTAAATTCTATCTCATTCCTAAGAACTTACATCGCTTCCTTGATAAATTTATCTTTGTTCTGTTCCTCCGCAATTTCTATCATTGTCTGTGTTTTTTGTATCAAATTGATACATCTTACTTAGGATTATTCTTGCTTATATTGTACATGTGCTGTCTGACATTGTGCGCACCAACTACCCCCGATCCACGATAATTCATCTGCATGCTCTTCACCTTTCCGGTATTTCAATTGGAAATTGTATTCTGATAGATTAGCCATCCATGTTGAAATTGTGGACTTATTGGTGTTTTTGTCGTGTTCATAAATACTAAAGTCTTATGATCTGACCGGGTCACAAATTCTTTTCCGTATAAATACTGTCTACAATTTAAAACATTCATGAAACGCCAATAACTCTTTCCTGGTTACACAGTATCCTTTTTAATGTGCATTCAAATATCTTGAACCATATACAATAACTATTTCTGAAATATCTTATTTTATTTGGATTAAAACTGATCTAATAGCTTCAAAACTAGCATCAGTATCCAAAATAAATTTCAGATCTATTCGTGGGAAATCAAGAATAGGAGCTTATATTAAAGCTTCTTTAAGCTGAACATTTGATTGTTTTATCACAGTCAGAAGCTGCTGCATGTAAAGGTGCTGCTATTTTAGAATAACCTTTGACAAATCGTCTATAGTAATTTTAAAGACCCAGAAATGATTTAAGTTATTTAGCGCCCCGCGGTTTTGTCGCTTTTGTAATTGACTTGATCTTCTCCGAATTTGTCTGTTTTCTATCTTTACTGATGATATAACCAAGGAATTTTATTTTGGTTTTGTAAATTTCGCAGTTCTCCGGATTTATTCTTATTCCTGCTTTTTGTATTCATTTAAATACATCTCATAATCTTTCATCATGTTCAGATTAGTCCTTGCCATATACAAAAATATCGTCTAAATAAAATATTTTTCCCTTTAACATCGTATGCATTAATCGCTGAAACGTTGCTGAAGTCGTTGATAATCTAAATGGAAGACGGTTTAAACAATATTGACCTTTTTTGGAACTAAACGCAGTTTATCTTGCGATTCTTCTGCTAATGCGACCTGATAGTATGCTTGCCCCAATTCTGAAGAAGAAAAGAATTTAGATCCTGATAGGTCATCAAGTAATTGAGATATGTTGGGCATAAGAAAATATTCTCCTTCTGTAATTTTATTCAACTGTCGATAGTCTACAAAGATTCTTATTGAGCCGTCTTTCTTTGTAAATACCACCAATGGTGAACTCCATGGCTTTTATATCGTCTTATAACTTAGCTTTTGCTAAATCTTTTATCATATTGCCAATTTTCTGCTCTAGGTGCATCGTTTGTTGTCTTGGGAAATGCGTTGTTGGATTCCCAGATATCTTATTTCATGTTCGACGATTCTTGTGAATCAAAAATCAAATCTGCTGCCATAAATATTGATTCAAATTCATTTATTAATTTGCTAATTGTTGGCATTTCATTTTCTCCCAATTCATTTTTCGCTTTTTGTTTTCTTTCTTCAATAGTATAATTACTAATCTTTGTCTTGAATTCAATGTTGTTAATTTCCCTCAACTGTACTCCAAATGCTTTTAATGTATCTACTCCACCAATAAAACCTGAAAATATATTTTTAAAAACAACTATTCTAATAATTCTCATTTATTGTGCTAATAAACATTTGCTTCTGTACATTCCAGTTGTTTTTGACTTCCTGGGAAAACTCTACATATTTTGATTTCACTTTTTGCTTAACTTTGGACTGGCAATTTTATTCCACGTTTCCTCATTAATTACTGTAATCAAAGCTTCGGAATATCATCATTTTGATCAATTATCTTCCATTCAATATCGCATACCTCATTTCTCCTGCTCTATTATTTAATTTCCATTATTTACAACCCCATTGACGAAATGTATGCAATAGAGTTCCTCGTGTTTTTTTATTTTCAACATCATGAATTGCATAATCATTAATAGATTCTCTGGTTTTTGCATCATCATAGTAATTTCTTTCATTTTCTTCATCATTCACACAAGCATAATATTCTTGTTCTCATAACTATATTGCTCTTTCTTTCTTAATAAATAACAATCACGAAAATTATGTCCTTCCTTATCACATATTAAATATTTATCTTTTAGTTGGCATTCGAATTTTTTATACCCATATTCTCCACAGCAAAATCGTTGACCTGACTGTAAATTACCATTTATTGGTTCAGTAACGCCTCTAGATAGATTGTATAATCTCTTTGCGATGTGTTTAAGCGATATCGTTGGTGTTCTTTTCTGCATTATCCGTTCGACTGCATGATTGATTTAATTATTTCTGTTATACAAATTATCTGGTAAAATCTACCTTCCGTAATTGCCATGGTTTCTGAATGCAGAGGCGTAACTAGGGTATGACAGGCATGGCACGTGCCAATGGCGCCAACTGACGGGGCGCGAAAAAGCGCCTAACGTATAAATACGCAAATGAAAATAAAAAAATATTTTTATATATATAAATTTGTGTATTAAAAAACTGCGTAGGAAAAAGCACGCTCATTTTTAGTTTGTTTCTTCACATCATCTATGTTCTAAATTCGTTAGCATTTGATTACCTAGCATAGAACGAGAAATGACCGAAGAAATTGAGTTTGATAATATAATTAAACAATTTGCGTCAGCTAAAGCAAGAAAGATAAATTTGTAATAAAGTGTTAATAGATTTAATTTGTGTGATTTTTTTACATAATTCTAAAGTAGTTTTTTTAGAAAATAAAACGTAAGCAACCTATCGTCGGAAAAGGGCGCAAGATCGGAGTTTGCCATAGGCGCTATTTACCCTTGGTACCCACTGTCTGAATACATTGGTATGAGTTATATTTGTTTTTCTCGTAAACGTTTCTGGATTCCTTCTTCTTGTTGCTTCTGCGTAATTGCTCTTCTTTAATATTATAATTTCTTCAGTTTTTTGATTACGTTCTTCTGAGGTCAAAGTTGGTTTTGTCGTTAGCGCATCTTTTAATCTTCTGTCGCTAACTCACCTAGTTATAATTTCATTTTGCAATTTCATCTACCTTCATTCTTGAATTGATAACTTCATCCACTAGTTTTAACATCCTGATTTCAAATGTCGATTGTCTTTCATTTTCATCTTGTCTGAATTCAACAAGTTCTTTAATCTTATATGGACTTTTTTTTAGTTTTTCACCTCTTATTTCTTTATAAGTGACATAAAATTTTCTACAAAATTTCACTATGAATCAGATTTATTTAAAGTATTCACAAATTTTCGGCACAGCCTTTTTCAAGTGTTTTATTCATGAATACATTAAATAAATCTGATTCATAGTCAAATTTTGTACAAAATATTATGTAAATTAGAAACGTAAATATTTTTGTACAAATTGAAATGTAAAACTTATAAATGATGATTTGTATTTTAAAACTTAACTTAATATTAAAAACTAATATTTTAAGTAAGCAAATGTGAGAACCAACATGTAAATTATCAAATTTTTAAAACTTGATGAAAATTGAGTAATAATAATTGTCTGGTTATAGATAAAAAAAATTGTTTCTTTTATCAACACACAAAATATACACACAATAATAGCAGTGACCCTTCCCAAAAACAAAATCCTGAATTTGTTCATGTCTTAAAACCCTCCGAAAAAGCAAAATATATTAATTAAAGAATAATATAACATCTTTTAGAAGTTGGTTTTCTACTATTAAAAATTTGGATATCTCAATTTGAAAGCAGTTCTTATCGCAAACTTTCGGATGTTTGATGAAATTATTCAAAAAAATATCTGATTCATAGTCAATTTTTATAGAAAATATTATGTTCTTTAACCTTGTCTAAAATAGTTAATTCGATAGTAAATGTTTCAGTAAACAATTCTTTAGCTATCTTATCTGTTGTTGTTTTGTTTGGAAATTTTCACAGCGTAGCTGCTTCATCGCAAAGAAGAAAATCTAATGCTTCTGTTCTCTTTAGATTATTTCGATGGATCCAATCATTAATTGCTTGTATCCATTTTCAGCTTCTTTGGTACACCTGCTGTCTTATCTTCTAATTTCAATATCCAAGAGTTTTTGAGATCGTTTTGGTAGTCATTGTGCGAATATTTTCGGCGTGGTTCCAGTTAGAACACTTGATTCCATCTAAAGATTTATTATTTGAAAAACATAAATAGATTACTCATTTAAATTGTAATGTATATTGCACAATCACTAACACATTGTATTATGTTACTCACTAGACACTAAACTGATTAGCATTATTAGCAATGAATATTGGTTCCAAATGTCCACAAATCAGAAATATTTACATTGCTTCAAACCTCAAACATTTGTGTTCCGGATGTTCTTACACTCATTATTGCATAATTTTTGGAAATAAACCGTTTTTACTGATGTCGTTTAATTTCTAAAAAAGATAATCACTCAAATATTCCTCCATAAATAAATTATAAATTTCTAAAAAAATCATTTTTTACTCTTCAAATAAAAACAGTAGCTTACACCAAATTTATGTTTTTTTCAAGTATCATTGAAAAACGCCACAAATTACAAAATTAAAAACTTTTAAACGAAATATTTCAAATAATAATAATAATTATTATTGTTATTATTATTATTTTTATAGCTTAATATATTATCAAAATATTTAATATAAATAATTTTGTTCTTTTCCATAAATCGAAATTTATTTTGGTAAAGAGTTCTTTATTATACACTTAAATCATCAGTAAAACAACATTAAATAATTCCACACTAAATACATGAATTGTTTAATAAAATTTGTTTATTCCCAGATGACCAGTTACATAATTTCATTAGGCTGCAGATAAATTTTTTCTATCAGTCAAATTGTATATTTTCTTCATTATATTTGGATAACACTCGATCATTAGTCTTATTTTGTCGTTGAGACAATCGTGTAATTAAAATAATAATATTAGAAATAATAATAATAACACAAATTGGGTACAAAAGCACACAAAAATTTAAGCCAAGAGAGAACAAGTTAAAGTAAATGCATTTGACAGAGCAAGGTTTATTGAGCAGTGACAAAATGCACGTCCCTAAAATACACGCTGGGTATTCGTTTGCGTTCATAAGGGTCATCTGAGTATCTCAAAGTACGGCCAAAAAGTACCTGGACATCATAGCACAAATTAAGCCTACTTTATAGGTGTTGTCAACTACGAGTACATTGCACAACCTTGTGAATGTATTGACGCGACATAGCATCATTGGCATTATGACTAAATTATTGAATGTTTTTTTTCCCACAAAAAATTAATATTTGTAGAAGTTGTGAAAGGCCACATTACAGCTGCACACAACAAATAAAGGGATAAAACGGACACACTTTACTCCTTAATAATAAAAACACAAACAAAATAATTTTCATTGTTTTCATCAGTCATCACCGTCATCCGTTTTGTCATCATTCAGAATATACTGAGAGTAACTGTTCATTTTGTTGGTGTTTCGTCGGTGAATTCGAATAGAAATTATTGTCAATCTGACTCCAAGCGTGCTTTTAAACAACAGCAACAAACTCCAAACGATATAAACTTTATTGATTAATACACTTTAAATGACACAACGAATTATCAATCAATCACAATTAGTGCTTATTACGACCCTTCGGGAAGAATAGGACTTTTCGGATCAATTGGCTTTACAATCACATGACTACTGCAGTGGGTTTCTGAGATCGGTAACTCTGATTTAGTTGCTTTGCTTTGACCTTGCTCAATTTCTGTTTTAAATTTCTCTTTAATTTCCTTTTTTCTTGTCTTTCTTTGTCTTCTGTAATTTTTTGTCTCCTGCAAAATTTCTTGTTTTATTTTTGAGTGTCCCTGATTTCAATTGTGCTTCCTTTTTATACTCCATCATCCAATAACACTTACTGATGTCGAATAGAATTTCTGATATTTTTTAACGCTTATTCCTTTTGGGCCTCCATAATCACTGACAGCTGTCCAGATAAATCATTTTTTTAAGATGCCCTTTCACGGATTCCCAAACAACATTTCTTCCCTTATCTTGAAAGAGCTTTCGAAATAACGTGAAAATTTTCCTTTTGTTTTTGTTTTCCTAAATTTGCACTTGTTAATTATAAATGACCTTCTTTTATTTAATTGTCTGTTTTTATTGATTTTCTCTTATTCCCTTCAAGTTATTCGACATTTCTTTTTCATTCCCTTTTTATTAAGCTCCAAAACCACATCTTAATCACTTATGATTGTTTCCCCCAATCATTTTACATGTTTATTAATTATTTTACTCTATTATTTAGGCATCCTCAACAATTTGGTTTTTTAATGCATCAATCAGACACCAAATTTTTAAATAATTATTATTATCAGTCATCGTTAAAATCAAACAGTTTTCCGATTTTGTCAGTATATTCTGTTAATTTTTATCGTCTCGGTCATTATCTCCATCTATTTTCTGTTAAGTAAAATGAGATTATTCAAATTCATTAATCTAAAATTATCTAAAAATATGTCAATTCATATTAAAAAAAATTAGTTTAAAAATTTTCTAATTTAATTTAATCCTAAGTTAATTTAAGTTAAATAATTGTTATTAAAAATATATTTAATGATCCATATTTTTTGCCCATTACCAACACTTGAATTTATACCAGCAAGACCCATTAAACATTGGGCCATCACATAATACTCTCTGCAGTGAGTCAGTGGAACTCTTCTCACATATTACTGACATAACCTCTACAGCAATATATCTTGATTACACACTTTGTGATGACACATGATCCATCCAGAAATGAGACTATTAGTGGTCCTCCTTTGTGCTTCTGGCTATATTTCCTTCATACATCAATTCTTCCATCAAAACCAATACATAGTAATTCTTGATTGGAAATACAATGATTTGTAGCAGCTACTGTTCAATGAAAAATATGCTGTCTTTGCAATTTGGATGGCATCAATAAATTTTAGTGTGTATTGAGATTAATATCTTTAAAACAAAAATTAATTACATTACAAGCGTTTTGGTTATTTATTCCGGTTTGTTCTATCATTTAACAAAGAGAACGATGTTGTAGACAAGGCAACTCTCAGAGTCTGAACAGTATGATTCTTCATCCGAGATTATACAAAAATTTGTTCTAAATTGAAATTTTAATTGTTATGTTTATTCCAAACTTTGAATGAGTCTTTTTCTTGAATATTTATGCATTCTTGCACGGCTTAGAGGGTGGGTATTAAAAAACTGGTGAAACTGAACTTTGACATCGTTGATTTAAAGAATTATCATTGTTTTCGAAAAAATATGAATGCTTTCATTATTGTAATTGTTCTTTTTTGCCCAATAAAAGAGTTATTAAAGTCTTTTTTCATGAGATTCAAATAATTCTCAAATGTCAACATTTAAGCATCATTCTATTATTCCATACTTTTAATAGATAAATATTTTTACATTATATCTTTCTTTAAATGTGAAATTATGACGAGATCAAAGGTTATTAAATGTAAATTGAAAAGGTTGTATAGATATTATTTATAATTATACGTGTCAGTTTCAATAACATTTTCGGTAATTTTCAAAGCCATACCAAAAATAAAATGATATAAATTTTATGTTTTCATTAATATTTAATATTCAAAGTTTGTATAATACAAAAAAACATATTTATTTTTTATAATTATACTTCACAATAACAGCACTGAGTAAAGGTTAAATTATTCAACAAATTACACAAACAAATTAAAGTCACGATTATTCTAGATTATTAATCCATTTCATAGCTTTTTATTATTCTTTTGGACAACATAAAAAAGCAACAAACAGCAAACGCAGTGCAATGAAAATCAATGCAAACAAGAATTATAGACATTATTAACTGCATTGCTCTTGGTATTGATTGTATCCATTAAATGTTAAATTAAGTAAATATTGGTTTAATTGTTCGATATTTTTCTTCTCTATAATATTTAACAGTCAGCAGAAAACTAGAAATTGGTTATTTAAATGTTAAATATGTAATTATAAAAGGCATTCTTTTTTTTGTATAATATTTAGAAATGATTATATCACCAAATATTCTATTCTGTTATAACAGAATTGATTGAATATATTTTTACTTACATGTTTGGAATTAATTTACAGAGTAATGCATTCTGGAATATTACAAAAAAAATTAAAAACATTTAATCAAAATCCCGGGATTTTGAGACTAAAGTTTTGGGATTTCGGAATTGTAATAAGGCAAAAGATCTAATTTCAATATTAAATTCTCCTAGGAAAAAGAAGAGTGTCCATATTTTCAGTAAATTTTTCAGAAACAGATGTAAAAGTCTAAATGTAAATTCAAAAGGAATAATTTGAAACATTTTGCAACAAAACCATAGCGCCAGGGAGCTAATTGCTATAGTCTAACGATCATGGCAGTTTTACAGAACATCTCAGAAAATTTACCGGGTCATATGCTATTTTGTTGTTTTAATTAATATGGGTAAATCATTAATTTATTGACATTGATATTGAAGAAAGAAATGATTGATCACCGTGTTTTATAATAATTATTGATTTTTCACTGCAAAAAAATATTATTTTTGATTGAAGTTTCACTGAAGTATCATATGAAAATAGAAATGATATTCAGTAATATAATACTAGAAATTTTTTTATCGAAATTAATAACCAAATTTTAGTTCATATGCAAATTGACTGATAACTATGTACTTGATATTAGAGATTCGTTTTAATGAGATAGATGTAAGTTATCACGATTTAACTGTTTAATTTTGGAATGAAATATAAAATCACTTGAATAGAAAAATTTCAAATTTTTTATTTTGAAAATATTTTCTTTTAAATTTTTAAATTTAAAGCAATAAAAATAGTTGGTAAATTTTTAATTTATACTACTGAGAAGAAATAAAGGATTAAGTAGTTAATTATTATTATTATTATTATTATTATTATTATTATTATTATTATTATTATTATTATTATTATTATTATTATTATTATTATTATTATTATTATTATTATTATTATTATTATTATTATTATTATTTTATTATAAACATTTTTTGCAATTTATTTATAATTTATATTAATATGTATTGCTGGATTAAATAAACATTTTCGTATATCATATACTTCCAAAGAGAAATTTGTGTTCAAATTTTTTAAGGTACTCTTAGAATATGTTAAATTGCTTCAGTAGTTTAATTTTTACTTATTATTTATACAACAAATTACTAATTACCATTTAATTACATTACTGCCATTTTTTATATCAAAATAAATTTTAAATTTACATCACCCAGTTGACGTAATACATCCTAAATATTGCTACATCCACAAAAAATAGGAGCTATTCTACACAATATAAGAGCTATCTGTTCAAATTCCTGATTTCTACTTTACATCTACTTTTAAAATTATTACTAAAGAAGTCATCACTGTGACCAAAACAAAAATAATTTTATTATGATTAATTATGTAAAGCATAAAGAGAAAATACTTTTTAAATTCCTAAATATTTCAAGGCTAAAAGTGTTTCTTCCGAAAATTAGAGGTTTCTAACCTGTTACAAAGTTTAATTA
The DNA here is from genome assembly GCA_022537955.1 of Schmidtea mediterranea. Lineage (NCBI taxonomy): Eukaryota > Metazoa > Platyhelminthes > Tricladida > Dugesiidae > Schmidtea > Schmidtea mediterranea. Next base: position 173,569,190 of record CM039680.1, read on the forward strand.
ACCACCCATATTGCGCCTAATTATACATTTTTTTCAAAAAAATAAAGTACAGCTCATATTTTATGTAAATAAAAATTATTAATAATATAATTCACAGATTCAGTTTTACTGAAATTTTATATTTATAAAAATAAAGCAGAGGATTTGTGTTGAATATAATAAAAAAATTTAGAGCTTTCGTTAAAATTAAAAGAAAATAAAATATCATTAAAATAAATTTGTAATTATTTAAAGGATAAAGCTAAATTTTAGAAAATTATCACAACTCGAAATGTACCCCGTTCTATGTTTTATAAATATAACTTTTTTATCTTTAAATTTCATAAACTTATTCAATAAGTAGTATATAAAAAACAAACTAAATCATCAGAAAATATTTTTACAAATGTTCGAATTGAATTTAAATTAAATAATTAAAATTCTTAAAAATTGCATTTCATCAAGTTAAAACAAAAAATATTAATAACTCAACTCAGTAAATAAATAAACGATGTTATCAATTGTCAAATAAAATCTGCCCATTAAAATTAATATTGATCTAAATGTTTTTAAATTTTTTTTTATTCAAACGATAATTCGAAAAAAATATTCTTTGATTTATTTAAATTTAATAATATTTCACTGTTCAAATTCAAAATCAGAATTAAAAAAAATTGTTTACAAATGACATCATAAATATTTATATGGATATTTAAATTTTTTAATTTACTAAAATATTAAAAAAAATTTAATTTGATTTCACAAAAATCAAAAAGTATTATTAAAAAATTATTAATTGTTTGTTTTATTAAGTATTTGCTTGTCATTATATAGCTGGATTTTCCCCACATTGCAACTGTTTTTATGGTCCTTGGGTTTGACATGATGACTCAATAAAAATGACATTTTGAATTTATGATAATTTTGTTTAACAAATTTAAATGATTGCCTTAATTTATTGGAGGGGCTGCACAGATTTATTTTAAATGTATTTAATTGAATGTATTATGAAAATCAAAGCGAAAAAAGTGACTGGGTGAAAAAGTAGTAGCTTATTAAAACATCGCTTGCAAAATTTTCACCGTCCAAAGAATTATCAATAAGCTGATCACGAATATTTCCGTCTCCATTGTCTTATGATTTTTCATTAGCTTCCTTCTCTTACATAGCTTCTTTACTCTATACCTCAGTTTCTTCATCATAAAACTCAATTTGTGTTTTTTTAAATCCATCCTTGATAGCAGAAACTGGAACTGCATTCTATGCCTCAGATATCCAACGATAGATCTCTCCATAAGAAGCTGGCTTTAAGTTACCAGATTTTGTGTATTCTTTGAATATATTCACCATATTTCCCAGTATCGACGCAAGTGGCTATTAAAAGACTTATTAACATCAATGTATAATACTTGTAACTTCTTTGTCAAGCCACCTGGAATGAACGCCAATGAACGTCTCAGAAGAAGAAAACTTTGATTTCACCTTAATCAAGCCTAATCAAGCATAAGAAATGGTATATGATAGAAGAATGATATTTTTCTTTTCATTAAGACTTTATCGTACAATATCTGAGTCTCACTAGAAGTGATGAAAGATTTTATTTTCGCCGATACGAAAATATTCGATAGGAATTGAGCACTGCCAACGTATTTTTCTTCATGAAGCTAGACCCAATATGCAGATCATTTGAATTTTTCACTTTTCATTCGGACGGCCTGTGCTCAAGCTTCTCTCAAAATCGAAGATTAAGACATCAAAAAGCCTTTTTTCTTTGTTTTAAATCCATTTTCTTTAGATTCAGTTCCAGTTCTGATCATTGGATTGGGCGAATACGTTTTACTACCTTTCCATCTTTATTTCCTTTCGATTCCTTGATTTCCTTTTGTTTCTTCCACAGACTAATACGGTCTAAATTGACTCCATAATGCTCAGTTGCCTTCCAATTTGAATTCTGCTTAAACTGCAATGTATAAATCCTACGTTTTTTCTCTCTGACGCGGTTAACCTAATTAAATTTAATTTTTAAAATATTTTTTTTACAAATCCTTTCGATGGAAATTTCAAAAATATTTTTTTATTAAGCTAACCAAAAGTAGTAGCTTAGAAAAAAATCAAAAGTTTTGGGTTTCAAAAACCTTACTAAGCTAATAGCTTAGTTAGCAGTACTAGCTTATAACCAAAAAACCGGGTGCATCTATTTTATAATTTTATATATTTTAAATTTTTCCAAAATTATTGGGAGAGAGAGAACATCTAAAATTGTAAATATATACACCAAAATACAGAAATATTTTTTCAAAAATTAATTTGAAATGAGTCATTAATAAAAACCTAATTGTACATTTTTTACCTTAAAATTTAAAAATTAAAAATTTTCTTAATATTATTATTTTAATTTAATTTTTTTTCATAATTTGATTACAAAAATACAAATGACTCACTTGTCTAGAAACAGATATAATATTATTTGTTGAAATTTAATTACTATTAAAATAAAAACATTGTAGCATGAATCAGGACGATTGTAAAAGAAATCATTTATTTAACCCTTTCTAAGGTGGTGGCAATATACTGTACACCATTTTAAACTAATAAAAATATCTAAGTGTAACGCTCTTGGTAATCATTTTTACTTTTGGTACAACTACTGACATATATTGAGCCACAAGAGAACAAATTTATAGTATTTGAAACCATAGATGTGTTTTCCCGCTATATTTATTGACAGCTGAGTTTTCACATCACTTTTAGTTTCCTTTGCCTTAGAAAGGGTTTACAAGAAAAAATAAGGATTATCATATAAAGCAGAAGTTGGAAAAAATTATTAAAATTCATATCCATGAGTTCTGAAAACTTAAAATTTTTAACAATCATAAACGTTTTACAATTTTCGAATAATTCAACCTCGAAATTTTTTACTTTTATATATCCCTATATAATTATAAAAAATGAATAAAATCAGAACACATAACGTGCATACATGTCCGGCCCGCAAAATGGTACAAATTTCTTGGATTGGTCAGCAATCAAAAAGGTTTGTCCACTCCTGATGTAAAGTTATATTTATTTTGTTTAAAATAACTTGTAGCATTGACTTTATCCAGAGATTTATCCATTGTTAATAGAAATTTTTTTTGGTCATTTACCAATCTGAATAAAATACAAATAATCTTCTTTTGAAAAATGTTCCCATTTTTAAATTTAAAACTGACTTTAATTGGCATTATTATAATATTTTGTTCAAATGATTTAATCAGCAAGAATATCTACAACAAATGATTCGAGTTGTAGATATTCTTGCATTAACACTAGTCAAAAGTGAATGCAAACATTCAAAAATGAAAAAAAATAGTATTTTTTGGAGTAAAACTCAGAGACAAACAGTTAGTAAAACAGTAAAGAATTCAACAGTTTTATTTTAATGTAAACGAGATAAAAAAATCTAATTGAATAAATACAAATTAATTAATTAAGCGCTCAAAATTTTGTTTAAACCATTAATTATTTTTATTAAGAAAAAAATCTCGAGTTTGAATCTGAGGTGGTCTTTTAAAAATTTTATTTATTTATTTATTGATATCACCGATAATTTAGAAAAGTTGTTTATCTAGCTAGCTAAATTAAAATGATTGATGTAAAGTAAACACAAAATGTAAAAGCAGGGTTAGACCTCTTAAAAAGAGAGAGAGTTGTGATCGTCAGTGCGTGACAGTTGAGAACTTTCGATAAATAGGGAAATATTATTACTAAAATTTGTTAAATATAAAAAAGTGCAAATTCATTTGATTGAAGTGTAAGTTGAATTCGGATGTCAAATTTTCTAGACTTTGTGTAATTGCTCGACAAAACAAATTATGTTATAGTTGGGTTATTGCATTGCTTTATAATAGCCACTCAGTCAAATTAGAGCATAAACCTAACATTTTGGAAACAAAATTAAGCTTCATTCCAAAAGAATTACAAACAAATCAAATCGTCCACAAATGAAACATAAAAATAAAATTTTCAATTATCATCACATGTAAAAATATCTCTGTTTTCTTTTCTAAAGAAACCTGTAAACCGTGCAAAAAGTGAACAATTATTAAATCAAACTGTAAATCAAATATCAGAATATAGGGAATTATATCAAAACATTATCATAATATTACAATTAGTAATTTTATCTAAAATTAATTATTTTTCTATTAATGATGTTTTTGTTTTGTCAAAATAAATTAATGTCTGGGTTGAAATAACAGCTTAAAAGTTGGAAAGTAAAACAAAAATTTTAAAAAAGATAAAATTGGTAATGACGATTTTTTACGATGCCAATTTCAAATATTAATCATTTCTCGAAAATTATTTTTTATCAAAAATAGTGAAATTAAAAAATGTATTGCTAAGATTAACAAGAATTTACAAATGAGCAATTATTCAACTGAACTAATAATAAATCCCTGGTTACTTGGTTGCTAACGAATTTTGTTTTAACATGATAAAAATATTATTAAATCCTATGCTGTATTTAAAAATTAAATAATTTCAATTTATTTTACTAGTTAATTTTTTTTATTTAACTTAACTATTAATTATTTAAGGCCTATTTAGCCCAAAATGACTTTTGAGTGTAGATAAATAACTTGCTAAAACATGCTCAAACAATATATTCATTTAATAACAAATAATTGAATTTGAGAAAATAAATATTCGATGTGATTAAAGCTACAAATAAATTGAAATAATATTGATATAAAACTTTAAAAAAACAAATCAACAGGATGTGCTTTTCTAAGTGTTTATGTTGAAAATGAATGTGGAATATAAAACTGTATCTGGTGCATATGGTTATTCTTGACTAAGAAAAGAAAGTTAAAATTTTATTCAAGAAAATGAATTTAAAATGTAAAGGTTTTGCTTTTTTAAAAAGTTTTGAAATTAAAAATAAAAGTTTTTTTTATATATTGGTGTAAATAGTTTGGATTTTAAAATAAAAACAGTTTTATGAAATTTGGAAAATATAAATGGTTATTAGGCATTTGAAATTAATTGCTTTATGAATTTTCAATGTTTTTAATTCAAAAAAAATACTTTTGGACTTGAATTTGTTTTCAAATTTTTGATATTTTGATTATTTTTTAATTTCAAGAAAAATGAGTAAAAACTAGCTGCATTGGTGATGAGGCTCAGTCTAAGAGATTTATTTTAACTTTGAAATACCCGATTGACCACTGTGTTTTAATAAATTGTGATGATAATAAAAAATATATGGCATATTAAATATATGTGAATATTAATAAAACATCGATATCATTACTGATTCATAGTTAAATAATAAAAAAAATCTTTATGTCATTATATATATATATATATATATATATAAATATATGTATATCACTTCAAGCAGTTCTTTCGTTGGATGTGCCTAGACGTACAAATGACATAATTCTGAATTTTGAAAATGAAGTATCATATATTGTGCCAATTTATGAAGTTTTTAAAACAATAGATCTTAAGTATTTAAATACAAAAAAATCCGCTGAAAATTTTATTAACTTGACATTTTAAAAAATGTTGGAAACCTTTGTCGCGTGTGCGCATCATGAGGCTAAAAAAGGTAAGTTGTTATTAAACTAAGTAGTGGACTTTGGTAAAATCGAATTTTTGACATTGAACAAAATAATTTGATAGTTTAATATTAAAACTACTTTTTATAGAATATAATATAAACTCCTTCATTATTTTATGGGAACGTCAAAGTTATAATAAAGGTGTATTAACAATTTTGGGTACCTTGGGTAAAACCTGGTTTGATCAGAAATTTAGTACAAAAAACTAAGTTGATTAAATTAATTTCATTATAAATTTTATAAAATTTTTTAAACCAGATTTTATTTCTATATTATTAGTTAAAATTGCGATAGATTGAAAATCATAGAAAAATTGATATTCTTTCATTATTTAAGGTTAATCAGAACATATCAATAAAAAGAGAAGATTTTGGTTAATTGTAATGAAATTATTGGTATCTGAATAAAAATGAGAAAATAAGTAATGACTTTGAAAATGTTTGATTCAAGGAAGAAATTATTTGTATTTATATTATTATTTACTAGATTTTATTAAAATATTTGTAATTTCAATTGGTTGAAAACTTTTATTGGAATTTATGATTATATTTAAAACTCTTTCATTTATATGGCTTTTTTTTATCGAAACCCTGGAATACCTTCTGACACCAGTGCGACCATTTACGGCTTTTATTATCGGCAGGTAATTCAAGTCAATTGTCAAAAATTTGAAAAAATCTAAAAATTATATTAAAAAATTTCATTTAAAATTTTCATTAAAAAAATTTAACTTTAAAATTTTTTAAAAACGTTTTTGAAATAAATGCGCAAAACATTCTTTGAAAATAAAAGAATACCCCTGACTATAGTCAAACGATGTTTATGTCGTTACGTAAAAATTACGTTATTACACAATTGAGGTTAAATTACGGCATTACATAATCTAAATTTAATTAGGCCATTACGTAATTAATCAACCAAGAGGGTTAAGGGTGGTGTTACTTGTGTGAGCGTCTATAATTATCTATAATTAAAATTTTATTTTTTATTGCACTTATCTCCATAAGAAACCGCCTTAGAATAAGACATTTCTGTATTGAAAAATTGATATAATTATTGAATGAACTGTAACAATTAATATTTTTTTATTAAATATTTTTCATTTGTCATCGAAAATTCACATCTTGTGACATAAATAGCAATTTAAAATTAATTATCATTCGTTGTTTGAATAGTTCTAGTAAATTAATAAATTTTGAATTAAAGTTAATTTCATTTTTTAAATTTTAATATTTAGATTATATTTTCTTGCATATCAATAATCATCTTTTTTTAATTTTCTAAAGCTTAAATTGTTTTTCTTTTCTTTTTTTATTTCTTCAAATTTTAACATACTTTTTTACAGTACTGTAGGAATTTTATTTTCAGTTATGTACGAGGCTTTTCAGGATATTTTAATATATTTTTCAAATGTTAGTTTAGGTAGTTATTTTATAATAAACATAACCTCAGGTAAATTAAAAATGCTATTTAAAAAGTTAATTTTAAAAGATATGTTGTATATGGCTTTCTTTCCTCAGTCAAAATATTTTACTTTGCATTTTTGCATGTAAGAAAATTTTGAAAGCAGAAATTTATTTTATAATCATGATAAAAACATGCTGAAAATTCATAGTTTAGGCAATTAATGCATTAAAAATTTATACGCTATACATATTAACTTCGTAAAACAAATCACGCAAAATATTAACATGAGTTAATTAAAAAATGGAACTAACAGATGAAATTTAAAGTATCTATTCGAGAACATATTGTAATTTACATTTATAAAAATCAGTGATTTTTAGGACACCAAAAAATGACTAATTTCAAATTATTTTTTAATTATATTTTTAAATATGAAAAATAATTAAAAATAATTTTTTTATAAATAAATAAAATCATTATTATAAATCTTTCAAACCTTTATTATATTACCTGCTTAAAAGAAAAAATATATTTTGATTATTGTGATTTAATAAGTAATAAAAAAGGAGGGGGGTTTAAATAAGTGCCTAATTTTAAATTTATTCCATTTCTAATTTTTCTTTATAGTTTTAAATAGGTAAATTTTGTATTTATTTTAAATAGAATGATATCATGGTAAGAAGTAGAATAATGTATTTGGACTGAAATTTTAAAAAAATAATAATAGGGCTTTTTTAAATTTAAAAGTAATAGAAAAATTATAGTGTTAAAAAGTTTTTTTAATTTAAAAAACAACATTGATCGATAGTTGAAGTGAAGTGAAAATTTAAAGGATAAAAAACAATTCAAAGATAAACAATGAAATAAATAATTTTACAAACAAATAAAAATTTTGAATTTAGTTATTGAATAATTTTTAAATTCTAATTAAATAAAAATCAAATTTTTGTGAACAATATTAAATTCTAATTAAAATGAGATAAATAATGAAAGCATGGATTTTTAAAATAAATAATTAAATTAAGATTTTTCAAAAAAAAATTTTTTTGGGGGGAATTTAAATTTGTAAATAATACGTGTCAATAATTGTAAGTTATTATAAGAATAAATTTTGTACATATATTTCAATAGAAAATTTATTAAAAAAAAATTTAATGATTAAAATTCAATTTCATCAACAATTAGAAGAAAATCATTAAGTTTATTTTGTAAGAATTTGTAATAATTCAATTTCAATATTATTAGTCTTGAATATATATAATGTTAACAATGAAAAATTTAAAAATTAAAAATCTTATTATAAAAACAATTATTAGGTATTTTATTAAGATAAAATGATAAATCCCTATCCGTACAAACTTCATGACACGCTTTTGTATTACATCATAAATCATATCGATTTCTCTTAAAATAAAAGCATTAATAAATTATTCAGAGAGAGCAATTTAAAAAAAATTTATGAATGGAAAAATTCTATAAAGTCTATTCACTCCAATACAATGTAACATTGATGCATGGTAATCAAGAATAATGCTGAAAAAACGGTTTGGTATTCATGCTTCCATTGAGACGTGTTTATTCTGATTGAAAATAAAATTATATATATATATAAATATGATAAATATTTTCGTAGGTAATGGTTTTTTAATAATAAAATATTTTAATTAAAAATACTATTTTAATTAATCAATAATAATATTAAACAAAACAAGTAGATAATATTATTGTTAGAAAAATAAAAATAATATAAAAATATAATAATGATAAAAATAATAATAATAATAATAATAATAATAAGTATGATTGTTAAAGGCATAATAAATAATTTAGTTAACTTTGGATTCGGTTGCATTCATATTCATTCGTTAATGAAAGATTGAGAAGTATTAATATAATTATTTTCCACTAAATAAGCAATATTGTAAGAATGGCGATTGCTTTATACACATTGAAATAAACAATGAGTAATTAAGGATACATAATTAAGTAATAAATAATTTAAAAATCATTTTTATTTATTTAAATAATTAAAACAAACAATAAAAATTAAAAAAATTAAAAAAATGTAAACATTACAATAAGAATAACAGTAATAATTTATTTGAGGCAGTACTGATTTATGACATTGAATTTTTATTTTTCTCACATTTTTTATCTGCTTATATTTTGTCAATGTATTTTTTTAATTGGATCTCTTTTTCAGTTGACCAAAAGGTGTATTGACATTCAATTTCTACAAGAAATAAAATTATTTAAAAATATTTTATTCATATTGAATAATATTTTCTATGTGAAGCTCAAGAATAATGAGTGCTGTACTATAAATAAAAATAATAAAGAAATTTAATTAACTTCATAAAAAATAGATTACTACTCACTGCAGTACTATCCAAAAGAATCCCATTGACAAGTCTCAAGTAATCCGTAGAATAATTCCGAAAAAAATAAAATGTCAGTTATTTAAATAAAATGTTTAAATAGTTTTAAATCAGGTCTTCACTTATTTTCGGTAATAATATTTTCAATTTTGTGAAATTTTGTTCATTGTGTTTTCTTATCTAATGCCTTTAAATTGTTAAAGTTTTACATTTTTTGAACACATTTTACATAGTTAGATGATATAAATTACTGAAATAACCGGTTGAATTCTATCTTAAATCTTTTGTTTTTTTGGTTTTAGATGTGAACTATGAATTTCATCTAACTTTAATACTTAAAAATTAATTATTCTTTCGGTTTCTTTTGTTTCTATTATTGAAATTCCAAAATATTAGATAAATAGTTATTAATGATAAAGGTATGATTGAAAGGAAATCCACAAATCGGGTTCTTTCTTTTATTATAAATATTGGGATTTATTTAAAAATATTTTGGTTTGGTTTATCCTTTTGACATAATGGTGACTTATCGTCTGAAGCTAATATGATTTCTATAACTTCACTACAACTTTCTGGAATTTTCTGGAATATAAGTCAATTATCAACTGAATCCGAAAATTTGAGCACTTAATTACCTTTATAAATTAGTTGATCTTCTCCAAAAAATTGTGGTTCCTAAAACCCTTAGGTATTCTAATTTTTTAATTAAGCTTTATTCTATTAGACCGCTACTGCGCAAGCTTGGTTCTATATATTATTAAAACAATATGTTTTGATTAATTAATTAATTACAAATTTAGTTATTATTTTTGTAATAACTTTATCTAAAGACATTCATCAATTTTTAATTATAATATTCGTCTTTTTTAATTTTTTATTGGCTATACCTTTTCCCTTTCAAAATATTGATTTTTAATTAAATTAAATTCACTCTTAATTTAGACTTTAAAGTTTTACTGTTTTTTGTCATTTAAATTTTCTGCACTTCTGAATTTATTTCTGCTATTTATTTTGCAACCACGAAACAAAAATTGTAAACTACATACTTTAGAATTATTAATTTTAAAAGCCAATCCATCATATTTCGACAGACTCACTGCCATCATCAAGTAGAAATGAAATTCAAATTGATTTTTTTAACAGACTTATTCATTAACCTTTTAAAAATATATTATAAAAATATATTATAAAACTCAAATTTTCAAATCTTAAAATATAAAATATATAAATCTAAATTTTAACAAAATCTTAATAAATTTTTAATAATATATTTTTACATTCATACATAAAACTATTTTTTACACTTATTTTCATCATACATCATATCACATACAACAAAAATAATAATACAAATTGCGTTCATTAATATCAATCAATCACTTCAGTCAATACTGAACAAGAACCTGAGAACAGAGATGACAGATAGTCTTTCCATGTGTATGACATTGTACCCTTGACAAATATATTCATAACCAAGATCCGAACACAATCTAAGACTTAAAATCCAATAATAAACAGAAAGTTCAAAGAACAGGAATTTGAAACAATCTTACAACATAGAATACATAACTGATTGGTCAAAGTCTTTAAATAAACTCTATGACATTCCAAATACGACAAAACTAAAATCCAATGATAGAAGAATTGAAATCATTCAATTATTTTGGAAACAGATTGAAGTGGTTTAGTTGTCCTTGTATTTCGTGAATATTATTGTGTCAGTAGTGTATAATGAGAGCTATGACCCGTGGATATTTGTATTAAAAAAAAGGTTGAGACCTGCCTTTCTCCATAAATTTTTTTTTCTGAGGGGAGCCCAAGTATGTATTCCCTATTAAAAAGCCTAAAAATTGACTTAAATCGCTTACGATTGGTTGTACTATAGTGAGGGGTATTTTCGAATAAAATTGGTTCAAATAGCCAACCAACTAAAAAGCCTAAAGATATTTCATCGAATAAAAAGACTAAATATTTTTTTCATACTTAAAAATTCATGAAAATAAAATTGGCTCAAATCGCATACAGACTCAAAAGCCTAAAAATATTTCATCGATTAAAAATCCTGAATAATTTTTTTTATTTTTATTTTAATTACTTTAATTATTTGTTTTAATCAAGTCAATATTTTTATTTATATATTTTTTTAATAATGTTATTATTAAATTAAATTTGTTTGTTTTAATCAAGTCAATATTTTTATTTATTAATTTTTTTAATAATGTTATTATTAAATTTAATTGTTTGTTTTAATCAAGTCAATAATTTTATTTATTTATTTTTTTTAATAATATTATCATTAAATTTAATTGTTTGTATTAATGAATTGAATTAAATAATTATTTATTATTTTATTTTTATTTAATTATTTATTTAATATTATTATTATTTTATTATTATTAATAATTTTTATTTATTTATTATTTTTTTACAATTATTTCAAAGTCTAAGAATAATTTTTCAATTTAAAAAAGATTGATAAATCATTGATAAATTTTGAATTATAAAAATAACAAACTTTCAATCCATACAAATATTTTTATTGACAATAAAGATTAAATAAAAAAGATTAATTTTTATTTCAAATCAAAATGTTTATCTTTCCCACTTTTTCAGTAATTTCAACGACTTTTCCGCAATTAATATACTCTCCCACCGATATTATTTCTTCACTGAAAATTTGGTTCATTGAATAAATTCTCTACTAATTAAAATTCCATGTGTTGACTTGTTATTTTCATTGAAAATTTGATTAATTTAAATTTTTTTATCATGAATTTAAAAAATTTGAAAATTTAAACAAAAAATTAAATAATAATTAACTTCATTAAAACAAATAATTAAAAAAATGTTTAACCCCCCCCTACCCCCCAGAAAAAAAATTATGAGGGAGGGCGGGTCTCAATTTTTTTTAAAGCCAAATATCCACGGGGAATATTCCTTATTATACAATACTTGTGTCAATTTCATAAATAATCTTAGGAGTAAAAAAAAAATCAAAGACAATTTACTGGCGTAAAGTTATTTTAAATTATTTTCACTTTATTTCTCGTTATTAATTTCTGGAATGGAAATCAGTATTGTGCAAATATTTTGAATGTTAAAATCTGGTACTCACCGGAATCTGCATAAATGCTCCATATGGAAAATTATATATTCATTAAACAGCTTAAAAACTCACATGTAAAACATCGGATTGGAAAAATTCATAAAACCTTATCTGGACAATTTTGCAATAGAAAATTTCGAAAAAAATAATGAGTTAGTTTTTCATTTAATTTCTATTGATCACTGATATTTTCTAACGAAAATCAAAAGCGTCTTCTATACGACGCCTCTAGGAAAACTGAAAGAAGCTGAGTTTAAAATTTTATAAGTTTTATTTATAATTGAGAACAACTTTACACAAAAGTTAAATGGCATTTGTTTTTATAAGAATCGACTGTTAATCAACTCTAATTGTCAAACATCTGGGATTCTAACAACTTTCCCATTCAGTTTCACTCAGCTTTCTGGAGCCTTACTTTCAACAGCCAGCATCATTTATTAAATGAAACTTGAATTATGTTGAATAATTTAAGTTAAACATTGAAAAAATTTATAATTATAAAACAATAGTAATAAATTCGTAAATACTTTAAAATTGTTATTTGGTATTAAAGAAAATAAATTGATTAATTTTTTCTATGTATTAAGTATTATTATTATTATTATTATTATTATTATTGTTATTATTATTATTATTATTATTATTATTATTATTATTATTATTATTATTATTATTATTATTATTATTATTATTATTATTATTATTATTATTATTATTATTATTATTATTATTATTATTATTATTATTATTATTATTATTATTATTATTATTATTATTATTATTATTATTATTATTATTATTATTATTATTATTATTATTATTATTATTATTATTATTATTATTATTATTATTATTATTATTATTATTATTATTATTATTATTATTATTATTATTATTATTATTATTATTATTATTATTATTATTATTATTATTATTATTATTATTATTATTATTATTATTATTATTATTATTATTATTATTATTATTATTATTATTATTATTATTATTATTAATATTATTATTATTATTCACAGCTTTGCATAAGATAACTAATCTCTTTTAAATTAGTCCAAATGTTAGTTTTGTTGACAACTTTTTCAATCAATTTGAAATGACAACCGTTTTGTTTGTGATAAAATACAAAAAAAAAGATCTGTTTGCCTTTTTAATAATTTTAAGTGATAAATTAATTAACATGAAATGAATTAATATAATAAATATTTAAAATCTTTTAAGGGGTACTTCTAATTAATCCAATTTCATTTAATTTATTTTAATTTCAATTCTTAATTGGAAAATAATTATTTTTAATTATTTTAAAAGCATTAGAATTTAATTGCTACGGTTTAATTTGGATTAAATAATCAGAATTAGTTAATACAAAAGATATTTTCTTTGCATAAGCTATTTAGTTTTACATATACTTATCTCTTTCTGCATTCATTGTTAAATTTAGCATATAAGTTTATTTTCTTTAAATATTTTTTTCTGCTGTTTTTTTTAAAACCCAACTAATTGTTTTGATTCTGATTGTCATTGGATTTCCCTTTTTCTATGATTAAAATTTGTTGCCCCCAATATAAATATTTTTATATTTGTTGGTTAAATTCAAAAAATAACATGCAACCGTTGTTGAAATATATTGTAAACAAAATTATTAATAAATCATATGCCATTCAAATCTTTCAAAATTTGAAAGGCCCATCACACCTTTCTTTAATAATAAAATTTGACCACTATAAAAACCAGTATTTCACATATTTACAACAAATATGTATAAACAATACCGAAAAAAAGGAGGTAGAGGAATTGATGTTAGGAAGTAATGCCAATTATAAACCAAGGATTATCAAAGTGAAATATCAAAGATATTGAATATTAAAATTAGTTCTTAATGAAAAAGGGCATTTTATATTTAATTACTTAATTATGAAAATGAAAGAATTTTATTATTATTATTATTATTATTATTATTATTATTATTATTATTATTATTATTATTATTATTATTATTATTATTATTATTATTATTATTATTATTATTATTATTATTATTATTATTATTATAAATATAAATTGAATAATGTTGTGTTAGTTCGCAATTTAAAATAATTTTTAAAAAAAAAATTTGATAAAATATTTTGTTATAAGAAATTAAATCTAAAAACTAATTTATTTAATAAATTACTATTTTTAAAAGCATATTTAAAATATTATTTTTTGGATTAAAAATAAATAGCCACTGACAGATATTTTTCCAGATTAATAATAAAATTTAATTCATTTAATTTTTTGTGTCTTTTGGATTGAATATTATTTGTCTACGACATAATTGAATTAAAATAATTAATTGATAATTAATTTATAACAAAACAAAAACCGACTTTACTAGTTATTTATATCAAGCATTAATAACACTTTGTAAATTAACCACGAGTTAGACTTGTGATAATTATTTCAGTAAAACAATACTCTTTACTACACTTTGTTTAAATTTAGAGTATTTTTATTACATTATATAAGTACTACTGCAAAGATTTTTATACATTTTGTTATAAAGATTTATTTTCACATGACATTAAATATGCAATTCAGTTACATATTTTTTCAAATTAAATAATTTAATTTAAACAAACTTATCTATATAGCTTAACAAAAAAATCAATAACTAATTGAATTTTTTTGCAAATATTGGGTTGAGTAAAAAGAAATTTCGTATTTTTGAGTAAAAAAACTAAAATAAAATTTAGTGAAGATGTAATTTTATTAAGTTATATATTCACCATTTTTTTGCCATCCTGCAGGTAAATTAAAAATTTCATCCTCCCTGAAGTTTTTGGTTTCTGGGCAAAACATTGTTCAAAGTGCATTTTACATTCTCCCAAAGATGCGAAAGTTTTTTCATTTAAATTATTTTGCAATGATTAAAATAAATAAAAACCAGACGGTGCTAGGTCAGGGAAATAAGATATGAGGTAGGACATCCCAGCCAAACTACAGGACGCTAAAAAGACACAAGGTCTAGCGTTATCTTGGCTCAATAGCGATTGGCTATTTCATAGCTTATAAAAACAATAAAAATTGCATAAAAATATTTGGTTATCATATTTTTAAACTCGAACCTACATGACGCGAGTTCAAAATATTGAACAAACTAGATTAATGAACTTAAACTTACTCTCCAATATTTGAATTGTTGGGTTATTATTATTGAAAGTCGGTTCCCTCTGACTCCTCGTGTCCTTTTGAATCAAATAAGCAAACCCAACACAGATTAATTTTAGTTGCACTTTATCACAATGACAGATCAATCCGTTTTATTTCAATGTTTGTAATCACAATTTCACTAATTGATTTGCACCTTTTAACCACCGTATGACTCTGATTATCTTAGGGTAGGTTGTCCAAGGGAGAACCACCCTTTCTGATAGATAACTTTGACTTTTACTTGGATTTAGATTCCTCTGCTAACCTAGTTACTGCTCGTTCACGTCGATTCACTCTAGTTAATAATATCTGCTCTTCGTGTCTGGTTAATAATGACTGTCCTTTCGTGTCTGGTTAACAATGTCTGTCTTTCGTATCTGGTTTTCGTATTTTTCCTTCTTTCTTTTATACTCCTGCTCAGACTGTTTTCCGACGATTGTCAACAACATTTTCTGCATTATCAAATTATTAATAATAATTACTTTCCAGACCGACATTTGTCAACAACGTTTGGTCCATTACCAAATTACTAATATCGAAATAATTACCTCTCCGTAACTCAGTGGCGCCCATTTAATGTTGTTTAAGCTAATTTATCCTGCTATATTATTCCGTCTATGCGCCGGGTTTTCCTCATCTCTCGGGTTATTCTCAGCTCTTGAATTTTCCACATTTCTCGGTTTCCCATTGCCTCGGGCTTCCCATTGACTTGGGCTTCCTATTAGTAATTAATTTTTCTTAATTAATTTCCTTTTTTATCTTATATTATTTTCTAGGGACCCCTCACCAAATTTTTATTATTATTTCTGGACTCGTCTCTCAATTTGGCGTTCAACCATACCAATTTCCCCCGATCAATATTACTTTCGAATTTTTTATAAATTTTTTGATCAATATTGCACTATTATCATTTTTGTGTTTTTTCGATCTTACTATGCTTTTTCGTGATACCCCAACAGAATAATTAATATAAAAATATTAATATAAAATTATTTGAAAAATGTTCAGTAAATAAATATTTTGTTTAAAAACAGATAACTACAATTTGCACCTTTTCTATTGAACTTCCGAGTTTGAATACTGACTAAAATTTTATAATTAAATTATTAAATAACAAAAGGAAAAAATATATTTTATAATGAATCAAACTAGTTACACATTCATTTATTACTTTTGGAAACGGACAAAGGATATGTGAAAATAATTGCTGTTGATAAAATTAAGAATTAATTTATCTTTGAAATCAAAGACAGATTAAAACAAAGGCTCATTGTTTTGAGTTGCGCGATGACAAAGATTATTAAATAAAACAAGTCTATTAAACTTAAAAGAAAACTCAAAAGTAATCTTTAAATACAAAATATGCTAAAATTAAGATGAAGAATTAAGATCCTGATTGAAACAAAAATACATTAAAACGACTTTAAATTTGCGCTTCTCCAAAATATTGAGTCGTTAATTTGAAATCTTTGTCTGTTTTGTTAAGCAAAATATGAAGTATTTATTCCTCCTCTGTAGATAGGACCTCAGAAGGAAAGTAAGGACATCGAGGTTTGTCAAACATAGCGTACAAGACGTACAATAAGCTCGCCAACAACTTGATTTCCTTTTGTGTTAAGAATATTGCATATGTAATGGGGGTTTGTTCATATAGAATATAAATAAATGAACAGCTGTAAAATTAAAGAAGGTTTAAGAAAAATTTATTTACATTTTCAAAAATATGTCAAAGTAAATATTTTAATGTAATTTGTTTCAGCCTATGAACTTAAATAATAACTTTATAGGAAACATTAATTCAGTGCTTCGACAGGCATTTC
This sequence comes from Schmidtea mediterranea, assembly GCA_022537955.1. Classification (NCBI taxonomy): domain Eukaryota; kingdom Metazoa; phylum Platyhelminthes; order Tricladida; family Dugesiidae; genus Schmidtea; species Schmidtea mediterranea. The sequence goes on from CM039680.1 coordinate 173,586,696, forward strand.
AAATAGAATTCTATAATCAAATGTAATTAAAGATTTATTAAACAGCATAATTAATTATAATTTGAATAAATAACTAAATTTAATAATTAATTTATTTAAAAAATCTTTTTTTCATATTTTCTTTATTTGTTTTGTCGCTGTTCTACAGTTGTTTTTACATTTAAAGAATCAAATAAATGTTAAAAGGATTACTGTCAGTTTCGTGCAATTTAAGTGGCGGGATCGGTACATTGGTTTACACCTTAGATCATTGCTTCCCAACGTTTTTCAGTCTACGGCACGGTAACTATTTTGTAAAAATATAGCGGCACACTAAAAAAATATACTCCAAATTTATAGAAAAAAAACTCTGTTAAGTTTTGAAAACAAAAATATTTTTAATAATTTTTTTGGACATACATTATGTATTACATTTATAAAGCAGCTTAATGTGATATCTGACCTTGATGTTCAGAAAAAAGCTTGCTTATATTAGGTTCTATACTTAAAACTAAACTGAATACTAAATAAAAGAATGTCGACATGTGACTATTCATTCACTCGTTATATTTCTTGCAGAGCCTACTTTTTTTTGAATTTTCAACTTATTATACTTAATTGAAAAAAATAATAATATGTTAATTATTTAATATTAGTCATAACATTAGTCGAACAATATTTATCACTTCATAGATAATTTGTAAGAAAATTTTAAAAATTCCACAATTATTCTACGGCGCATTGCAAATGTTTCACAGAACACCAGTGGGCCGCGGCACACTGGTTGGGAAGCTCTGCCTTAGATAAGTATCTTAATTTTATGTATGATCATCTATAATTCAAATACAAGGATTTTGTTCGAATCATAAATTTTAAGGACGAAGTAAATTGATAAGGATTTTTTTATAATCGATATTAAATTCAAAATTATTTTTTTAATTTTTTTTATTATAATGTTTTAATATTCATCTATTACAATTTTTAATTTTTAAATTTTAATTTATATAAGGTGATGTAATAATTTTAGGAGACTGCATTCTTGCTGTCAAGGCGAATGTTTGACAGTTAAATAAGCCTTAAAATACGATAGGTTACCATAATTTAAAAACCTAGGAAAGTTTGCTACTAATGAATAACAATTAAATATAATTTATAAATAATACATTCTATAAACACAATATTATTCTCTAATTGTTAACAACATATAGTCAAAGTGATTTCACTATCACAAGTTTAATACTCAGAGTATTTAAAAATAAAATCACTTTAAAAAATTTATAAATTTATTAAACCATTATTTTAAAATTTTAAAAGTCACCAAATCATCATTATACTAAGAATTTTGAAGAAAAAGAAACTTTATAATTTTATAATCTGTGATAAACATAGAAAATCACATTAACAGTTAAATATTGTTAAAATAAAGTAAAACTGACAAAATTTCATTTAAATCAAAAGAATTTAAAAAAATAAAAAAACAATTTTTTGTTTAAATTTAAAATTAACATAATTGTTACTTTGGCATTTTAGATGAGTATAGCAGATCACAGAGTTATCCTAAATATTGGAGGATTTAGACACGAAACATATAAAGCGACTTTAAAAAAAATTCCTGCAACTCGTCTTTCTCGATTAACTGAGGCATTAGCAAATTATGATCCAATTTTAAACGAGTTTTTCTTTGATCGTCATCCAGCAGTTTTTGCTCAGATTTTAAACTATTATCGCACTGGGAAATTGCATTATCCAACTGATGTTTGTGGGCCACTGTTTGAAGAAGAGCTTGAATTTTGGGGACTTGATGCCAATCAGGTAAAACTTTTATTAAAATTAAGTTTCATTAATTTCGAATTATTAAAAGAAATATTTTTAAAGAAATCATGTAAAATTACATTGGAAAATAATTTAAATTGTGTCTCATTTGATATTATAGTTTTAATCAGCCAGATTCAAAACTTCCGTAGGTCGATCACAAGGGTCTCAAACACTTTTAGACATGATAACATATTTAAATTGTAAAATATTTTTTTTTTAAAATATTTTAAAAAAATATTTTTTTCTGGAATTAGCTTTTAATTATACAAATTAATTAATTTATTAAATCATGGTAAAAATAACTAGAAAAAAATAAAATATACAAAATAAGGGAAATTCTGAATGAAAAAAAGATTTTAAATATGTTCGAAACCAAGATTTGTAAATTAAGGTCAACAAAGTTTTGTAATCATTAATTCTGTGTTATAATTATTTGGAAAATTCATACATTTATGAATTAAATTTAATATTTTAATTAAGATAAATTATAGAAAATTTATAAATATTTAAAAAAAATTTGAAAAAAAGAAATAAAAAAATGTTTGATTTTATACATCTAAAGACTGCGTTCAACATTAATTTCTTTGAATTTCTTAAATATTTGATTGATTTTTATAAATTTTTAGAGAGAATTTTAAATTATTTGACAATTCTTTCATCTTAATAAAACATTAAATAATCTGATTTCTTTTCCGTTGAAAATATTGATGTTTTGATTTTCTTTATTTAAAAAAGAACAAATTTTAATTAACACAATATTTTATTGTTAAAACATGACATTTGACAGCAGTATATTTACGGCATTTTTTGAAATTCAAACTCTAATAGAAACACTATTTAAATTACATCTCAAATACATAATCAAGCAAAGAAGTTGCCATGGGTCTATATTGGGTAAATCATTATAATTAATGTGCTTTAATAATTGCATGTTAACTAAATGTCTGGATACTGAAATCATAATAACTATTTATCAAAATGTGCAATAGGCATATAAATTTATATTTTATTATTGATTGACTATGAATCAAATGATTTATTGATATACACTAATTTTCGTCACAGGCCTTTTTAAGTGATATTGATGATCTATATCACATCACTTGAAAAAGTATGTGACAAAAATTTCTGAATATCAATAAATCATCTGATTGTAGTAATCAATAAAAAGTTCTTTATGTCATTGCAAAATGAAAAGCAGTCAGAGGTGAAAACTAGAAAAAGTTATTTTAATATATATATATAGTCTGCATTTCATTAATAAATCTTTAACTTATTGATACTTAATTGTATTACATTGTATTGAATGATACCGATCATTCATGCCACACATTAAGAAAACATTTACACTTTCTTAGGCCCTACATTTTTTGGTTTAATTTTAAAGTAATCTTGATTATAATATTTTTCATGTAATATGGCAATCCCACAGATAATTATTTTGTTTTAAGTTGTTTTTAAAATAATATTTTACCCCTTGAAATAAAAGAAACTAACGTTTAGCACTCACATTTGATACAAGGATGGCTAAGATACTCTTAAGTTTAAAAATGTAGATTTCTAAAAGTGTTTTTAATTTGCACATATTTTTAATTTTAAATCTTTTTTATCCTTTTGAAAATTTGATAAATGTTATTTCCATCAGTTTTCAAAGGTTTTGTCAATATTTGAAATGTTTTCCGTTATAGATGTTTACTTATAAAAAATATTATAAATGTTTACCAATATATGTTTTTCAAATATGTTTCATAGCTATCTAAAATTAGGGTGACCAGACCTACTTCTTTCGAATGTACTGTACTTCCTTTTGATGGACTCCACTGGCAAATTATATTTACTTATTAAGCATTGCTTCTTTAAGATGTGGATATTCTTATAAAATATTTGAAATAACTTGTTGAATCTGTAGTATGCATACCGGATACTAATGTGACCGTTAAAAAGTATTTTCAATTATTAATGATTTGTAAAGAAGAGCTAAATTGAGATTAAACATGAAAACATTATCAGCAGTGATTTAGACATTCGATATAGAAATATCGAAATAAGATATTTTTTACTTAAAACGTTGGTGTAGAGTGCGCAATAACTCGCATTTTTCTATATTCTGTTCAGTTTTTCGGTTAAATAAAATTGGTCACTTTACTAAAATATTTTAATATTTTTTGTCGATTTCTAAAATGATATTATTATAAATCATAACTAATAACAATGGAAACACTTTTTGGTTTAAAATTATTTCGTACTGAGATTTAAACGTTTTGATTTTTAATTTTTTGGGACGTTATAAGCTCTTTAAGTGTTTCTATAGTTCTGTCTACAGTACTCCACATAAATATAATTTTATGTACTAAAAATACAATTGAGATACGTTTAAAACAAATTATAAAATTCGTTTAAATAATGAAGTGTAAAAAATAATTCCCATAGAATGGGAAAATACATCATTGTTATTGTTTCAAAATTCTAATCCCAATGTGTTTAGTTACTTAGCGGCAGCTATTATTTGTTAAGAACTTATTTCTATTAATTTTCTTTAGATTCTATTTGCTTCTGTAAATTAAAACAAAAACAACTGTGACAAGAGTTAAATTTCTCTTTTAGCATATGCAAGTCGTTTATAACGTTTTTCTCAAAACACAGATAAGTTGTTTCTTTGACTTCTTGTCAATTGTTTTGGTATTGTCTTTTCATCTCTTGATACTGATCTCAATGTTTTGTCTTTATTTCGAAGTACATCTTTAGTTTTTCTTTATTTTAGGTGGATATATGAAATAAAATATTGCACCTCTAACCTCTTTTAATTATTTTCCTTTTAACGAAATTGTTTTCTTTCATTAACTTTAATATTAAAACCTAGATTTTATTAATTTAATTTTTAAATGGTTTTATTACATGAATTAAAAACTTAATTTATGTAATAAAAATTACTTATTTTTTCATAAAAAAGGATACCATCTATGTTATAAGGATTGTGTGATTAATTCTAAATTTTAATTGTATTTTATTAGGAGTTAGATATATTTTTAATGATATAAAAATATTTAAGTAATTAAGATACAATAAATGTATAGGAAAAGATGAAAAATGGATATTGTACAGGAAATTAAATTAACTTATACATAATAATATGTCAAAATTGTGGTTCAGAGGTTATTTATGATGTATGATGATATTCTGTAGATATTTTGTATCAATAAATAGTAAGTCAATAGATCCCTTCTTGGATGCTACACAGCAAAGATTGAAGGTAGATGTAGTTTACTTAAATCTTTTCTTATTTTGCTGCAATTGATTAACTTTATTGTAATATTTTATTAACATGTTGCAATATCTTTCAAATCATGAAATGTATTGGACATAAACAATCAATAATTGTTAAAGATTTACAATATGAAATCAAGGATTTTTGTAAATACAACCAATTGCAGTTGCTTTTGATATTGAACCCACTATCGTTGAGATATGTAAAGTATAATCATTTGTGTGTTAAGTAATTGTGCTTGGTTTAAAACAGGAATGAGCAACCTTTTTAACCCACGGGCCAATTCAAAGTTTAAAATTTTGTGGCGGCCTGCACTCATTAATAATTTACAAAGCTATATATATATACTAACAAACATTATAATATAAAAATACAAAAAAACATGCTTGGCGGGCCGAAAAAAAAATTTTCGTGGGCCACGGGCTGTTCATCCCTGGTTTAAAACATTAGATTATGAATTTTGAGTTGATGATATTATTATTGTTATTAAATTAGTTATTGAAGACATGTAATTTGCAATATGACTAAATTATCCATGCATGATTCTGATTGGTTTAAAGTGTGTTTCAAAATAAGTAGAGATATACACGATCATTTTGTATTTCAAAAATGTCAATATATATTTTATTTTTATTTATCTTGATTTTTATTTGTTGGTAGTATTACTTGCAATGGTGCATTATTTCTATTTACGATGTTACAATATTTTATCATTTCCTGCATTAATTTTTCAATACAAATAGATAACTCACATATAATGGTGAATTATAAAATGGCACGTGCACACTCATGAAATTTACAAGTGCAATATTTTGATTGGTTACACACATAATTCAATAACTATAAAAGAAATATTTAAATAATTATTTTTGAAAATTAGTAATAAGAATGCTTTTTTTCAGTGGGGTAATCAAATAAACATGTTAAGTTAAGCATATTAATCAAATTTGATCAAAGAAAATAAAATCAACTAAGAAAGATGTTGAGATCCAACCAGTATAAATTTATTAGAGGTGTATTTCTTGCTAGATAAAATCACAAATTTTTAAATGCAGTCGAACTAATAAAGTGCTGGTGAAAATAAACAAGAATATATGTTGAAATAATAATTCCTATAAAAATAATATTGTATACTAGTGCTATACCCAACAATTTAAACAACATTATTCTCGATTAAATTACAAATATATATTTTTTCTGGTGTACGCACATCTATCTACCTTATACAATATTTTTTCAGTTGTATCAATCCAGCGCAGAGGGTCACTAAGTATTATATTTTAATGTTATCAAATGACAATATTTCAATTACATTTGGTGAAATCAAACCAATAATAATAATCTCAGAAATTACTTATCAAACTGTTTAGATTAATAAAATGTAGTGAAGTAAAATATGAAGTGTAATATGATTAAAATGACAATATTTCAAAGAAGTTTGTTAATTAAAAACAGGTTATATATATATATATATATATATATATATATTGGTCAGATCTCGGTATAACGAATATCGAAGTAACGAAATTTATAGTATAATGAATCTATAATTTGTCCTCGAGAAACTTCCACACAAAATGTACTGAATCAAAATTCATTATCTCAGTATAACGAAGTTTTTGTCTAAGTGCTTTAGAATTTACTTTTCACTTAACTCAAAAATTTTAAAACTGTGTGCCACAGGAACAATTTGTTGAATGGCGTGCAGGCGAGATTAAAAAAATGATGTCGGAGTACGACATAAACAATATTTTTAATGCCGATGAAAAGGGAGTTTTTTTCTTAACTGCTTTCCCATCGAACGTTTTCATACAAAGGAGAGCCATGCAAGAGCAGAAAAAAACCAAGGTTCGACTGATCACCTTATTCTGCTGCAATGCTTCAGGCACGGGAAAGTTAAAGCCGTTAATCATAGGGAAGTACGCAAAGCATCGCTGCTTCAAAAATGTGCACTTAATTGCTTGTAATTTTGTCAAAAAGTAAAAATCTTCCTATTATTTTTGTACTTTCGTTATATTGAGATTTGATCTATCTATCTATCTATCTATATATATATATATATATATATATATATATATACTAGGAGATTCCCAAAGATTATTATGTAATATGCATTTATTACATAATATTCCTTTGTTCTGCAGTGCGCCTACTTGTCTACTACATGTTTGTCTAAAACACATGCATCATTAGGATAGATAACAAGTTGTGACATAATCCAAAAATATAGACAACCAAGATAATTAATGAAACATGCAGAAAGTTATAAACATTAATTATTAGGGTTAAAGCACAGATGATAAGGAAATCAAATATTCCAATACAATTACATCACATTAAATATTTGACATTCGTGTACTTATTCATGTAATTATTTGTAATAAATATTTTTCCTTGTTTATAACGAAATAATTTAATTTTATATATTATTAATTATCACTTGAAAAAGGTTGTGCCGAAAGTTCGTGAATACATTAAATAAATCTGGTTAAAATATTGTCACTTATAAAGAAATCAGAGGTGAAAAACAATAAAAGTCCTAATAATATTATTAATTCATTTTTATTTGAAATTTTACGAAATATCTTTTATTTGAAAAAGATTTTAACCATTTATAATTCGAAATCTTTCCCATTCAATTAAATTTACTAAACACAATTTAACTCCGAAAACAAAAAAAAAACATTTATAATAAATTTAATTTCGTTAAAAATATCTTGATGTGGCATGTAGTATAAAATGTAGAATTTATTTATTTTTCACAATGTTTAACTTGAGTCAGTTTGTTTATCAAGTAGAAATGCTTTGCTGTACTTAATATATCTTTATTTACATTCTTTAAACAAACAAGTTGTTTTTGTCAGATATCTTTTTCGAAACATCATTTCTCTTAAACGCATTACTCTGATAATGATATAGTCATATGCATTTACATATTGTTATGTTATAATAAATTTAAATGTTTTCCCACTTAACAAAAAATAAATATTTCAAGAATAATTATACAACTTTAGTGATAGAAAGATTCATTGAAAAAAATAGTTTTCCCTTATAGTTTTATACACCATTTTAATTTCACCTGTTACACCGAACTTCAATGAGATGCAATTTTTATAATATAAGATAACATCAATATATTGTATTTACCATGGTTTCAAGTGAAAGGAGATTTCAAGATAAGATTCGTCTTATTTCTTGCCTTAGCTCCAAATTTTGCAAACTTATTTGATGTCCAGTGCATCGGGATAAGTGTTTAACAATGTTAACTTGACATTGTTTTTACACTTACCTGGCGTGAACCTAAATCTGAGCGCCTCCCTCATATACTGATGAGAGCCATTAGCTCGAAACTAGTATACTATTAGGAATTGTACTGGATATCACTTAATATATATATATATATATATATATAAGGTCGTGTAAAAAGTTCCCGGGCAGCAGCACCAAGTGAGTTTACAAAGCACTTTGCATACATGGAAGTTATAAGTTAATAAACTCTTTTTACACGACCTAGTATATTACCATTGCTTGAATTCATTTAATTTTGTACTGGTGTTTAAATTTAAATTTTACTCTATATTTAAATTTAAATTCTGTCGGAAATCGTTGAAATGTCAGATGAAAAAATCGTTATTCGAGCTTTGTTACGTCGTTACTGGAAAAAAGGAATTATCCACAAGAGAAGCAGTTTAGGAAATTAGTGTAGTTGAAGGTGAAGGTACGGTTAAGAAGTCAGCTGCGGAATGGTTCAAACATTTTAATAATGGGGATCTTAGCTGAATGATAAACCAATATGTGGAAGACCATCAGTATTGAATGAAAATGCTCTAGTTGATGCATTGAATAAAGATAAATATGCAAGCACGTGTTCTTTAGCCACGAGTCTTGAGGTCTGCAACAAAATTTTCCACAATCATCTGCAGCACCTTCATTACAACTGAATATCAGCAGCTGCTTAAAAATCGTACAGATGATGATTTTTGGAGACGCATTGTTACCTGCGATGAGAAATGGATTTATTTTGTTAATAACAATCGATTAAAACAATAGGTTAAACATGAAGAGAAACCTGAACCAGTGATCGACCAAGACTATTTTGGTAATAAAGTGATGTTGTCAGCCTGGTGGTGTTCTGCATTATTTCTGATGGTCAAGCTGTCAATGCGGAGCTTTACTGTGAACAGCTGGATCGTATATTCAACATTTTAAAATTTAAATACCTAGCCTTAGTCAATAGAAGTCGAGTTATCATGCAATTTGACAATGCCCCTTGCAATCGCGCTCGTCATACTCAGCAGAAAATTGATGAAGTTTTACCCCATTCTCCATACAGACAGATGTTGCTCCATCTCATTAAGGTTTGCTCCGTTCAATGCAACATTTCTTACTAGGACTAAAATTTACAACTTTATCTGAGGTTGAACAGGCTTTTCACCATTTCTTTGCCAGTAAAGATCAAAATTGGAATTTTAATCAGATTCGGTTGCTTGTGTAGAGATGGCAGCTTGTTAAAGACAATGGAGGACTTTACTTTGACGAATAAAACGGGTTAGTTAATCATGTTTGCTTTCATTGTCATTCTATATGTTGAAATTGTAATCCAAAACTGTCCGGAAATTTTTAAACAGCCCAGTATATATATATCAAAACAACTTTTATCATTAAATTTCATTGTGAAAAAAAGATTAAAAACATATTTAATTATACACAACACAACTTTTTGACTTTGAATTATCAAATTTTTATTAGAATAAAAATATTTAATGTTTTGTAAAAATGAAAATAAATGAAATATCATCAAAAAAATCAACCACGAGTTAGACTTGTGATAATTATTTCAGTGAAACAATACACTTTACTGCACTGTTTATTCAAATTGAGAGCATTTTTATGATATTTTATAAGTACCACACACTGAAGTTATATTTTGTACTTATTTTTAATCTGTTTTGTGAGATAACAGTAAATAATAGGTATTCTAAATAATTTGTATGACTGAAGATTATGTAATATATGTCTGAATTTCAAAGGTGTGATTTAAGTGATTTATGTATGCATATGTGTATCTTGATCAAGATAATTACTATATAATAATTTCCTCCTGAGAGTTTCTCACTTGTTTTATATAATAAATATTATGTCTCCAAAGTTTTCTAACATACTGTAAGTATTTATTTTTATGTGGAATTAAATATTCATTTCAGCAAAATTATTTTTCTAAATAAATAAAATTCTTAATAAAACTAATTAAATTCATAATTTGTTATGAACTTAAAAATTTAAATTTAAAAATAAGTTATTTTAAAATTTTGTAGCTTCAAAAATTTAATTTTCTCCTTTTAAAGGACGCCAAATTTATAATATATTTATATTATTACTTTAGGTAGAGCCATGTTGTTGGATGACTTACACCCAATATAGAAACACTCAAGAAACACTACAGATCCTCGATGACATTGAAGTTGACCCGGATGGTTCATCCGAAGATCGTTATATTAAATTCGGTTTAGAAGAAAAGTATCGAAATAATACTCTGAAATGGTGGCATAGGGTGAAAGTTCAAACATGGACAATGTTTGAAGAACCATATTCATCAACTTCGGCTAAAGTTAGATAAATTAATATTAAATTATAATAATATTTTTGTCTTTCTAAAATTAAATTTCACAAACAAATTAAAAATTTTAATTTATGTTATAGAAATTTGAAATCAGAAAATATAACTGACTATTATCTGGTTGATTAGACATAGACATTAAGGGAAGTATTTTATTACGGAAAACTAAGAACCCAGACAAGTATTTTATTTCCACTACTCAGGATTTCTTTTATAAATTTATTTAAATGTACTATTAAATTTTTAATTAAGATTATATTTGAAATTTTCTTTAAAAAATTGTATATATTTTAGAATTTCGACTATTTACCTTTTTATCTTTCACAAACCCGAATGTGGTTAAGAGACGTTTCGTGTATTTTAATAAAAATAACAATTCAAAATATTAGTCAGCAAATATTGAATAAAATTGATTTTGTAAACATTTACACTGTGTAAAGCATTTAATTAACTTTATCAATAACTGCTATAGATATTGAGAAACTGCACTAAATATAGAAAAAAACTCGTCTCATTTATTTTTTATCAGTTTTACCTATGAAACTTTTTTCTAAAATTTTGTTTACTATTTTTTCAAAATAAATTTTAAATCTTCATGTATTATGTTAATCTTAATGAATTTTCTTGATTTTTACTTTCTTTATTCCAGTTTCATTTATTTGATTAATTAAGTCTATTTAATTATCTCATTTTTTATTTTGTGTCAAATTTAGTGTCACTATGGGAAAATTATTTTATTTTACTTTCCCATTTAATTATCTTTGCGAATGTCTACGTTTTTATTTTATTTGTGACTTTATTGTCCAACACTCTTGTGGTTTTCTCGCTATATTTTGCGCTTTTTAAAACTTACAATAATATATTTTGGTCATTAATGTTTCAAGGCTTATTATTTCCTTTTAAACTCAATTTTAAATATTTAACCTTAATTAAAAAAATATTCATTTATAAGAACTTCTTTTGGTTTTCACCTCTCATCGCCTTTCATTTTGCAATGGCATTAAGAATGATTTATTGTCTGACTATGAATCAGTAATGATATCGATGTTTTATCGATATTCACAACTTTTCACTTAAAAATGCTGTGCAGAAAATTTATGAATATCAATATATCATCATATCATTTTTAGCCAAATAATAATAATATGATTATATAATATGATTAAAAGAAATTCAGTTAAATTACTTCTCTAAGGAAAGGGCAAAATTAATTTTGCCAAAAATAGAGTAAAAAATGCAAGACGTCATAGCATTTCACTTAGTGAAAGTCGTTGGTTAATATAACATTTATATATTCTTTTTGTTTAAATGGATAAATATTAATTTTAAAAATATTAAATTACATTACCAAATATTTCAAAAATGTATATTTAAAATATTTTGTTTAAAACTAAATTTTTTTATTCATTTTTATCAATAATATTTTAAGTGTAGCGAATTTCAACTTAATGATTGTAAATAAATCAAAAAATAACCCTTGATAAAAAAGTTATTAATAATAACGACGAAGTAAACAAAAATTAACACATTTATTAAATAAAATTACTAATGATGAAAATTATTTAAAAACATTATGATTTCCGAAAAAATTTTTGCAATGACAGCAAAATTTTGTGGACGGCTCTCCATCAAACAATATAAAAAACAAAAAAGGCACTAATATTATTTTCTGAAAATATCATTGAACAAGGACACATTATATACGTTGACAATTCTTGTACCTGCTTAGATTTGGGGCAAGATTTATTCAATTAAATACTAAATGTGATATTTTAGTGTTGTCTACAACGCATTCAAAAGATACCGTAGATATAAGAATAAAAGGACCAGATTGCATGAAATATGCTCTGATTTTGAAACATAAAAATAACTAATATCCCGTGGACGTATCTGGTCAAAAATGATAGCTGAATACTGTCCACTAAAAAGTTTTTAATGATACAAAACATTACCTTTTGAGCTTTATTGAATTTCGCAGTTAAAAATGGGTTGATTTTATATAACACAATTTACGATGCTTTAATTATATAAAAAACTCGAAAACGCCAAATAAAAGAAATATATTTCGAGGAAATTATCCTCATCTTCAGTCTGCCATCATAATCTTTATTAAATGTTTTATATGGAAACAATAATGATGTAATAGTTACGATTTAATTAAATATATTTATTTTATTTGGCGATTTCGAGTTTTTATTAATAAAAAGCCATCATTTTTTCGATATTTAAATTTCAAAACTTTAGTTATATGTTTTATATAGGTAAAAACTGATTATACATACTAATGTAATACAGATACCATGAACATAAAAACGACAGTGACAGTCCAGCATCAAAGTACCGTTGTAATTCACATCCCATGAAATATTACAAAGTCTGATAAGCCATATTTATGTTTAGCTTCACAAACATATACGTAAAATATAAGTCTGATTTATATTCACTTGTGTACATACGGTTTTTTAAAAATTTATTCTATTGTTATATCGTTCATTTTGGTGTTTGAATATTTATAATTAATAAAAATATAATTTTTCTCAATAAGGTAAAATGTATTTTGAAAATTTAATAAAACATTGCATGCGGGGTGAAAAATGCCACTACTCATAAGCAGTAGGGAGCGTGTTTATATATCACAAATTACAACTTACTGTCAAAAAGATTTATAGCAAAAAAATATAATTTATGTGTCTTTATAATTAATGCGTGTGTTTGCACGCTTGATTATTTTCTCTCAATGTCGATTATCATTTTTAAAACTTTTCTTAGAGCTGTATTTTTTTGGTATTTAAATAAAGATTAAAATCATTATTATTATTATTATTATTATTATTATTATTAATATTAATATTATAGTTAAACAAATAAATTATAAAATAATGTCACTTTTTGTTTAAATATAATTATTATTACTAAATTTATTAATCATATTAATATTAATACTTCCAACCAAATATCTACCTCCTACCGAGTACTGACTCGTAGGTTATCATTTATGATTGAAATTTTTTATTCCTACTTTTGCCTAATGTCAATAAAACCCATAAAAACTAAAAAAAATATCCTGGCTCTTGAATCATTGAATCATTTTACTAATATTCTTTATATAAAAATTTTATTATGTATTTTCAATGGTATTTTTTGTGATAAATATTATGTCTTTGTTATATTACTTGATTTATGTAAAAAATACACTATATAAAATAAATATTATTTTAAAATAAATTTACAAAACAAACATTATTGATGCTATTAAAAGGAACTGTCAATAAAATGTTTTATCACGCTTTAATGTTTATAAAATGATAAATATCCAGAATCATATAAATCTGATAACTGACATACTAGTCCATAATATAAGTGCTTATTATAAGCATAAATTGTATTGATATAATTTATTATGTGAATAAGTTTTTTTATTCTAGAAAAAAACGAAAATAAATGTTTTTTCTTTAACACTGTAATTGTTTCATTTTATTACTATTTTCTTTTAAGTTTATAATTAACACAAAAAGCTGTGTCATATTATAGAAAACTTGAAAACATTTTATGCATTTATTCAATTCAAATAAATCAGTGTTTTTATTGTATTTATTGTGTCCATAATAAAGATTCAAATTATCAATAAATTTTATTAATTCAAAAAAATTATTCTTTGATTATATTATTCAAACAGAATCCTCATAAATGCATTAATGTATTAAATAAGTAATTCAAGAAACCGTATAAAACAACAATCAATTTTCTCCGTAACCTAGCGTACCTAGTGCACATGAAAACCTTTCTTGAAATTAATATATTTTCATCATTTTATTTTTTATTTTAAAATTAAAAAGCATTTAAAATTTTTATAGATGTGTCGTTCGTTCAATTTAATTCTGTATATGAATATTAATATAAATGAATATTAAATAAAAAAAATTACTAATAAATAACTCGATATTTATATAAATATTACTTGGATTGAATTGAAATAAATTACTTAAGTTTAATTAAAATATATTATTAATATTGAACTTTTTATCAGCTTTGTAGAAATGTTTTGTTTTATAAGAATTGCACAGGAATGTTTATAATTTTAGATAAATAAGCTATAGTCATATAAAAAATAATGAGTTTAAAAATATACACAGAACCAATTTTATAATTAAATCACAAATATTTATTTATAAATCTTAAATATATAAATTTGATTTGATTAGATTGATATGATTATGGCAGCTAGTAAGCAAACAATGGAAAAAGTTAAAACTTATAAGAATTTTAAAAAAAATATTAATTTTTAAGTAGCAGAGATTAACTAAATTTGGGAACCCCTATTTCGAAATATTTGTTACCACATATCAGAGGTGGCCAGATTTGACTCCAGCAGGAGTCATAATCAAAAAATACATTGAATAGAGAATAATAAATTTCATCTAGCAAATAAAACACTTTAACGAACTTATAAGAATTTTATATTTTAACGGTAAAATATCAGTCAAATAAAATTTGAAAATTTAAAATTCTTGAAAATTAAATCAAAAAGCAAAAAAAAATCGTAGAATATTTCAATCAATGCAATTTTAATATTTCATGTGTTTTAATTTAAAATAAAAAAATATATATTTCATAAATAACTTTAACTCACGTCATTTTGTGAGAGTCGATGGGAGCCGCATAGATTATACTAAAGCGCACATGAGTCTGTTTAACTATGTATGCCATATTTGTTCGTGAATGTTTCTATAAAAGTATAAGTCGAGGTCCATATTTTTAGTCTAAATTGGTTTTTAAATTAAAGTTCCATATATAAGTTGAGTGACAAGAGATGGTTGTTTATTGGTGTCCTTACTCTGATTATGGCATTCTAAATGATTTGATATTTGACATGCTTTGGCAAAAGTAATAGAGAGAGGCTACAAAATAAATATATATCAAAAAATGAAATATATATTGTAGAAATATATTTATATCAAAATTCGTATTAAATTTAAAGAACAAAATATTGATCAATATTCTAAAAGAAATGAAGATAAACGGAATTTCCATAGATTTTGAATAATATTACATAAACTGCTTTAGACTTAAACTTGAATATTATAAATAATACTTTTTAAAATATTTTTAAAAAACGAAATAGAAATTTTACAAATGATAACAAAAAATAATTTTCTCATCTTGATTTATTTTACCTATAATTATTTTATTACAAAATGTATTTTAGATTTGTTTTAATCCTCCTGACGCAAAATATATAAATTCATTCATTAATGAAAGTCAGATGTCATTATTCAAACAGGAGAGATATAATTTCCACTCATACTCACAATTGTAATATTTCAAGCATAAATTGTTATTAATATTAGTAAAAAAATTAATGAATATTCTATTTTATTACTAAATAAATTTTTAATATTATATAATAATTTGAATGCAAATTCGGATTTCTAAAAATATAAAATGGCATGAAAGTGAAAATCATCTACGTCTTAGCTCTTATTTAAGAAGAAATTTATATGAACAAAAATAAATCATAAAAGAAAAATGTTAATAATAGAAAATAATAATCATAATTATAATTATAATTAAGCAATAAACATGATAATGATTTAATTGTTATAAAGCACAATTTAAACATAAATTCTAAGATATAATTTGTAGGTCTCACTGTCTTTATCAGGTATGATACAAATATCTATCTTTATATATATATATATTACAATTTTGAAAAAAATTATTTTTATTAAATTCTTTGAGTTACATGATCTTGAGTTGTGAAACATTCAAAGAAAATATGAATGAAGCTATTTTTCATAAAAATTTGATATTTTTTAATAAAATATAGAATTCAGTATTGAAGCATTGTGAGAAACAACTTGTCAAACATAGATGCAATACAAGTTTAGAAAGTTTGACAATTAACAATCTATTTAAAAATTAATAAACATACTAAAACAGTTATCAGTACTTAATATGTAATCCTTCCGCCTTGATGACAGCACCAATCTTTGCTATCATAGAATACACTACGCTGCAGCAATAAGCAGGAGTGATTTCTGTGTGTTCTGTTTTAAATCAGGTACAGATGATGGATTCTTAGCTGAAACATTTTTGTTCAATAGTGTCTTCAGTTTTTAATTGGGTTTAAATCACAGGGATATTGTGTTCCATGAGCCACTTTCGCTGAGTGGCATGGAGCCCTGCATTCAAGCAGATTTGTGCACTTATTATCTACCATATATGGCCGGGAATGATGTGACAGTAAATTATATTACACATTAGAGTTAATTGTTATGTCTTCAAACATGAGCTCAGTGCCGTCGTAAGAAATTCGGCAATCGTCGGCTACTTAAAATAATACGCCACTCTTCTTAAGAAAATTCACAGAATAGCAAACGGGAGCAGGATAATACAAATTACACTTGGATAAAGAAATACACCCATGTGACAAGTATACATAGGTGATCAGTTCACATTTAAGTCGTCTATCGAAATTTATGGCATCATAAATTATTGTAATATCGTTTGTCATTCCATCACATTTGAAAATAATTAGTTAAATATTTTAAGAAATTGTTTTAATTTAAAAATACGTAAAAACTAATAATATGAAAAATGATTTTTTTATAAAACGAATAACTAAATGAATAATAATAACAAAAAACATATACATCGCAAATAAAAATTGCCTCCTCAAAAATCTTGTGCCCTCGTGCTATGGTCCATTTAGCCATCATGAACCAAATTCCGCCTTTTCCAATACTACTAATGGTAGACCAAATCATTACGGATGATGAATGTTTGATGTTAATGTTAGTAAATCTGGAATGGCAACGATTGAAATCTGCTTTCTCCAACCTACAAAACGCCAAATTGATTTCTGAGTTCAACTCATAATCAAATTAAAATTCAAATTTGAGTTCAACTTATGATTAAATTCAAATTCAAATTTGAGTTCAATTTAAAAGCTGGATATTTAATATTTATATTTAAATAAATCAATAAATTTTTAAAAAGTTTCTTTTCGATTTTGATATTCACAAGTTTTTGACACTACCTTTTTCAACTATATGTATGTCTAGTTTTGAAAAGAAAATTTCATATTACAATTTAACTAAACCAAAGAAGTACAAAATGGTTTTTTGATGATATTTATTTGGTTTTTGATAGTCATGAGAATGTAAAGCCTTTCTTGGATTTTATGAATAGTTTACATACAAATATTAAATGTACGTGTGAAACGGAGAAAATTTCGTCGATTGCTTTTTTGGAATTGCTTATTCAACGGAAGGAAAAAGTCTATAAAAAGGAAATAAACAGAAATGCGACTGATATTGGTCTGTTTTTACGTGAAAGTAAATTCGATTAAAATATGGTAAGAGGATTAGTATTTCGTGCATAATCTTTATCTTTAACCTTGGTCAACTCCGCAAAAGGTGTGGATTATTTAGTTGCGTTGGTACTTAAAAATGGATTATCTAAATCTTTTCTTGAGCGTATGACAAAAGAGACTGTGGAAAAATGTGTGTTGAAGTCTCATTATCTCTGTACTGATTTTTCAGGAGGAAATGTTTTTATGGGGTCTGAAATTAGTAAGGTGTCAAGTTTGTAAGGTGAACAAATTCGATCTAATCACATATAATCGAAATATATGTTGGTACTACCTTATTCCGAGGATTTCAGAGAATTTAAGTATAAGATCATCAATCATGTAGACAAAACTCAGTTTGGGATTGTTTCAGCCTATGTTCACTAATAGGTCTCAAACTCAAGTTGGTCTTTGTTCTGAACTCGTTTATCAATTTGCATGTAATGGGTGTAATGCAACATAAATTGGAGAGACTACCTGCCATCTCTACACTCAAGTTCTTGAGCATTGTTGACTGAATGGATTGACTCACATTAGTGATCATTTTAGGAAATGTACGAGTAAGAAAAAGGGTATGTCTGATTTCAAGGTAATTGAAATTAATCTAAGTGATTATTAGAAACAGATAACTTGTGAGACATTATTAAGATCTTAATATCCAATGAATTCTAATTTAAAAGATTTCTAATAATCAATTAAGTTTTCTAGTTAGTTTTAATGCAAGTCAAGGAGAATTATTTGTTTTAATTTTAGTTAATTATAATGTCATTTTTAAATTATATTACAATATTTTATTTTAAAATTTTTTTTGGGTTATTACAATTTAATACTTTTTAAAAATCGATTTTCAAATGAAGATTTAGAAAAAACGGGAAAAATGAAATGATGAAAATGGGGCAAATATAATGTACAGATGCTCGCATTGATTACAATAAAAATGATCCCATTTGTCGGGAAACAAATTATCACGAAATAACATAAACAAATTTCAGCGATTAATTGCTTTAAAGCTCACTAATACATAATTAAATGAAATTCGTCCATCAAAGAAAAGGAATCGTCTCATTTAATTTGATTGATTAATTAATTTTCCATTTATTTCATTTCGATTTCTGGGAAATTTTATCTTGGATTTCTTGATCAGTTGAAAATTAATCAATATTTCACATTAATTTTGTGGGAATTATTTCTTTTCTTCGGCCTGCTAATAATTATTTAAGGTTCAAGTTTATAAAATGACATTGGACTTTTTTTAATAATTTTTCCCATTTTTAATTTAATAATGATTTGTTTTAATAAATCGTAGTTGTAAAAGGTTTCCAAGCTGTGTTGCGCAATACCAATTGTGTAGCGTCTTTTTCTGCGATATTCACACGCCGGTATGTGAATGATAATTGTGAGGATAATTAAATAGAAGAAATAATTTTCGTGTTAAAAATATCTAACGAACTTTAATAAAATCATTATACTAAATTTAAATAAGTTTAAAGTTAAATCATGGAATAATTAAATACCTTGATTGTAAAATTAATTTTTAGGAATGTTTTTAATTTAAAAAAACAACAAATATTTATTGAATGTTTGTAATTATACTCCCTATTTAATTGTTAATTCATGCTTGCTAAAAACATTTATGATAAAAAACAACTTTAAATCGTTGTTTTAATATTGAATTATTTGTAGATTTTTTGAAATAAAGGATGGAATTTTTTGTTAATTCGTTTTCATGGATTTTATCAATTTGAGAAACCAAACTGCTGATAATAATAAAACAACTTATTTTATAATTATAGTTTTATTAAAGACTTATGAATAAAGTTAAATCTTCTTCTAATATGGCCACCACACAGAATTTATTTGACCACCTGAAACATTTTGAAGTTGGTTGGTGATGATGTGGAAAAATTTATAGAAGATACAGGTAGGTTTTTTGAACTTACTCAAACATTTAAAGATCACAGAGGATTATTTATCAAAGGATTCTTATTGATGGAAGCAACTCGAAAATTTGACCAAACAGATGCGGAATTGTACTAAAAAATGAGAATTCAAATTTTTTTAATAAAGACATCAAATTTGACAAGTGATCTCAATTCTGCTTTATCTTATAGAAGAGGAGGTGATACGATTATGGAATTTTTAAAGAAAATTGAAAACTTAGCAAGAAGATTTGTTCAGCACAACCTGACAAAAGAAGATCTGAAAGTATTTTTAATTCAAAATGCCATTGATGACAATGAAACGAAGAAAGATTTGAAATTACAAGGCTTCAAAACCTTCGAAGAAAAGAAACAGCGAAACCAGTGCTATGAAGCTCATCAACAGAGATTCCAGGGTCTGGATATATGACTGCTTTTGTAGAGGATTACGAGTGATCTACAGAAGGAGATGACCCAAACGAATTTGCTCCGACATTAAGAGAATTGATCGGAGTCATAAACTGAATGTAAGTAGTATTTTGATCAATGTATGTATGAATTTGAATGATTGTGAATGGACGTATGATGTGAATGTGAATGAATGCAATTTAATCTTCAATTGTTCTGATAAAAGTATGAATTATTTGCATATAATGAATAATTATAATTAAAATAATGATTTAAATCAAAATAAATTTATTTTGGATGTATCACGTCCACAGAACGACATAATTAATATTGTATCAAAAAATTAAATATAATCATATGTGAGGTGACCTAGTGTAGAAATTGAAATAGATAAAAAGAAAATGATGTGCATGCTTGATACTGGGGAAACAATTAGTGTTTTGGAATACAATTTATTAATAAAGTTAAATATTCTAATAGGCATTACCTTAATTTAATCTCATTATAACATTAAAAGACATTATCGAAACTTATTAATATTAAAATATTCGAAATCACTAGAAAAAGGCTGTGCCGAAAATTCGTGAATACTTTAAATAAATCTGATTCTTAGTCAAATTTTGTAGAAAATATTATATTAATAATTATTAATATATTAATTTTCAATCTTTTGCCAAAAAGAAAATAAATTAAATATCAAAAAAAAATAAAATAAAAAAATAAAGCTGATCAAAGAAATAAAATGTTTTACTGATAATTAATTTAAAATCAAGCATTTATTATATATAAATATTTTATTTTAAACAACCATTTTTGGAACTTTTGAAAGAAATAGTTGTAATTGGTTTTTTTAGATAAATATTTGAAGATTATAAAAATATAACATCACAACAAAAATCACAACATTAAATGTATTTTATCGAAATTATAATATTATTATAACTATTTTAATCATCCCAAAATCAACATTTATGTAATTGCACTAAATTATTTTTCATATTTAAATTCAACACTAAAAAATTAAATATGTTAAATTAATGAAGTAATTTATAAATTTTTTTGATTTAAGAATTTTATACGTGTAAAGAAAAGCTGTTTAAATGTTCAAGTCAAAGTATAAGATGAATGTTCAATTTGTTTGGAATGATGCATATATATTTTTATTAGGAATTCTTATAAGTTGCGAATATAAATTCATTGAATAATATTTTTTAAATAAATTTTTCACGTAAAAAGTTTTGTTTTGAAGATTATTTGAAAATTATATTTATTTCAAATTTTACTGTCTTATTGTAAGATCAGATATTTCGGTAAAACCGAAAATTACTAATAGTAAATTTTATCAGTTAAAAAAATCATTTTATCTTAAATATATTTAAAGTCTACATACATTTTTGATTAAAAAAGTTTTACATGTATTATGAACGATGCCGAAGCTAGAGTAGGTGCCATTCAGGGTTATCTTTAGTTTTACCCTAAACAATATTTGAATACAAAATCTGACCTTCTTAAAAAACTGTAACTCAAATTCCAAACTTTAGAAAATAAATAATTAAGTTTGACTTAATTTTTTATTTCTAAAAGAAGAGCTAATTTCGGAGCCAGTTAGATTTTCCAAGTTATAAATTTCAATGGCTTGTTAACTTAAATATTTATAAATTAACTTTAATATATTTCATTCCAGACAATACGCATTACTTCAACTATAACCCATTCTTAGAATCTGACCAAATTTTTGGATAGGGCAAAAAGACATTTATTTAAAAGGGTAGATTATAAAATTAGCATTTGTTAAATTGTTTATTTTTTTCACATATTCAACTTAGTTCTTAGCGATTCGTGCATATATATTTAAGGCGCATACAAAACCAAATCACCGCACCTGTTGTCCCACATATGTACGCTACTATCTTATTTTATTATTCATATACCTTTGTTAACATTTGTAAATAACGGTTTGTATAGTACCCTTAAAACTAATTGTTATTATCATTAATTATTATACACAATAATATACTTGTTAAACATATCTGTAATTATATTACTTGTTTTAACATTATGTTAACCTGCAAATTAATTAACCTTAGTGTTGAATAATATCCAATGTATATTTAAACCACATGCTTTCTAAATTAAGTTACCGCTACCATGACCACTAGACAAAACTAAAATCAATAAGTTGAATCTATTCTATATAAATAAATATTAATATATCTAATTGACAGCAATCAAATTAAAAATTATTATTTATTATGTTATTATAGACTATTATTTATTAACTTTAATTTTTAAAATTAAGTGAATAGGACAATTTAATATTTTTTTTAAAAAAATAATAAAACATTATATAAATTTTGTGACCTTGGTCAAATTTCCATGGTTTGATTATATAATGGTTCATTGTTGAACTGGGTTAAATTTGACTTGCGTCAATTATCTCACTGGGTCAACTGTCATGGAACCATCCAATAATATATATCAAAATAATATATGAGAAAATGACTTTACTCATAGCCCTTTGATAATTCGTAAATCGAAGACTTAAAATATTATTTCTGATTTTGAATTTTTTAAAATTTTAGAATTTAGAATATAATTTTAGATAATTAGTTAATAGTTTTTATTTACCTTCATATTTCATTTATTTTTATTATAAATATAGATCTAAAATTATTTTTTAATGTGTTAAATAGTAAAACAAATTTTTGATTTACAATCAAAATAAATAAAATCAATTAATAATAATAATTTTAGAAAATTTTGCAACTAATTATACTTGTAGTAATGATACTAATAATTATTATTGTGATAATAATAATTATACTTTATTATTTTTTGACATATTATGAGTTTCAATAAATGTATCTATTAAATTAAATTTTTATACTTTCAATAAGTTAGGTTAAACTTAAGGAAATTTTTAGGAATTGTTTTTTATTAAAAATGAAGTATTTTTTTTATTTTCCTTAATAAATTCCTATTTCAGAGTTCAGAATTGTTGAAAATAAAAAACAATTCAAAATCCTAAAAGATTTCACAATATAAACGTCAAATTATTTGTTTAATCTAGACGTTCTGAAACAAGATTGACAAGTGTATTTATCAGAATTTAAATATGGAAATGATGTTGTGTGAAAATGATATGTCATTTTGTGAAATTGAAAATATAGGTTTAGGAGAATAAACAATTTAAACAATAAAATACTTGCAATTGTTTTTATGAAATTTTACCCATTTGAAAATTTTAATATTCATAATAATTAAAGTGACAATTAAATATTAATTTGTTTTCACAGTAATTTCCAACCGCGTTGATAATCGGTGATAAGGTTTATGTATATTCTAGTATGATTAAAACAAATTTAATATAATCCAGTAAAGATTTTAAGCCAAGTTAAAATATTCTATTTAAGCATCATAAGCAAGAAAAATAAAAATATAAAGCAATCAATCTGTAAATATTTTTGTTAATAAATATTAATTTCTCATAGGTAATTTTCAAATTTGAGAAAATAAGTGAACAAACTGAATTAGGAAAAAGATTTATTTATAAAGAATTATATTGGAAAGAAAATAATAGAATATTTATGTAAACTGAGAAAGGAGAATAATCTAAATTTATTGCATGGAATTAAAATATCTGAGCAGAGAATTTGTTGTTGAATTTTTAACAATATATTTTAACAATTACGCGGAAGATTCAGCAGTTTATTTGAACTCTCAAAACGAGTAAAATAGAAAATATGGAATTGGATTGTGATGTAATTAAATAGAAAAAGATTTTATTCTCATTTAACATGGATGTTAAAAACTTAAAATAAAATTATAATAATAAATTTTAAAAATACCGTAAATAAGTTTATATTTAAATTATTGAATGATACAATAATTTGATTGTAAACTTCACATTTAAAAATGTTTTAAATTTAAAAATATAAATTATTTATTCAATTGTTAATCAATTGTTAACTCAGTCTTGGAATCAGCTTCAATAAAATAAACGAAAAAATAAAAGAAAAAATCTTATAAAAATATCAAAATATACTATTAAACAGAAAATACATGTATTTTTTTGTTTCTCTGTCATAATATGAATTTAATTTATATATTTTGAACAAATTATTAATTTTTCCATATTTTTTATGTTTTAAATTTTTATATTAATTTTCAGTTTTACTCAAATAAATTTAATACTATAAAAATTCTAAATTAATATTAAAAATTTCAATTTAAATCATTCGAATATTTTACTTAAAATAAATATAAAAAAATATATTAAAAACACTTTTACTTATCCCAATTTTACATAATCAAACTATTTAAAAACATTCAAAACATTCTTACTCAGCATTTTGCGCATTAATCTTTGGACAATATTGCGTTATCAACTATGCTTTACATATAACTTGTTCCCAATAATTATTTAAACTTTTTAATAAAATTTTAAAACCAGACATGCCTATTTTACTCATAAAGCCCCTATCAATCGACAGTGCTCAAAGACTCAAGTACAGAGATGACGGGGAGTCTCTCCAATGAAAGTGATTCATTACATGTACATTGATAAACGAAATCCGAACACAATCTAACTTAGAGTTTTTGACTTAATAATGAACATATTGCGCACCTTACAGGAATGTAAAACGATCTTATAATCTAAATTTCCTAACTGTTTATTTATCTTGTTGTTTTGGTTGGTTTTTTTTACTTTATGATGATAGTGAATCTATCGAAATAAATTGCAACAGTCCTATTTCCTATTTTCTACTTCCTTTCCACTCAAAGTTTCATTCTCGGATTTGACAGAAGAGTGTTTTATACATGATAGCTCTATGTAGAAATGTGAATAGCAAATGATCACTCAACATTATTCATCATCGCTGATGATCAACAAGAGACTAAAAATATAGTAAAATATAGTAAGTAATTAAATATATTTGTAATAAGTGAGTGAATGAATTAAAATTAACTAAATGAAAAAATAACCCCAAAATATTTAAAACTACATTGAAACATTTGATAGAAAATATATATAAAATTAGAGAAATATCAAAATGTTTTCTTTGAAAAATCTTTATCATTCACATTTAATTTATATTATTATATTATTTTTTAAGTCTTTCTAATTCATTTGTAATTTGTTGAAATTTTCTAATAACATTTATAAAAGTATTCTATTGTATTATATTTAGATGGTCGCAGTAATATCAATCTCATTTATCATTTTTTCAATTCTTTCATTTTGTCTGAAAACCGCTCCAAGATTCAGAATTCCGACAATTTCTAACAAATCTCTGACAGTCATCCTTAACGATGCCCACCGATCCAACCTTACAACTTGGTATTTGGTCAACTCTTTCTATCAATCTCACAAATATTTCTCCTACATCGAAGCAATTTGTAACTCTTGGTTCATCATTGAAATTTTTGTCCGATTTGTCTCTGCTCCAACGAAATTGGAATTCATCAAATCTCCAATAAACATCATCGACATTCTAGCTTTGGTGTCGTTTTTCGTCGACACTTTCCTCTCAAATACCGAACTGTTGAGTGAGAAATTTCACAATCTTGAAGTGCTGGAATTCTTTAGCATAATTCGAATAATGAGATTGTTTAAATTAACTCGACATATTTCTGGTCTCAATATTCTTTTGCATACATTCAGAGCATCAATGAAAGAGTTGATTTTATTGGTGTTTTTTCTCATAGTTTTTATTGTTATTTTTGCTGCTCTGATGTATTATGCCGAGAGATTTCAACACAATAAATACAATGACTTCAATTCCATTCCTCAAGGATTATGGTGGGCAATTGTCACCATGACAACTGTTGGATATGGAGATATGGTTCCCAAAACTTATATGGGTAATTGATTTTCCTATGGCATAATCATTGACAGAATGTCAGATAGAATTGAGTTTTAATAAATTATTCATGTAAATTTTAATAGTTTTTGATACTAAATTGATACATTTAAACACTTTTGGCATAATTTTAAATTTTGACTAATAATTATTTCTTAATAATTATTTATTAATTTTAAAATTATTCAAATAGAAAAATTTTAATTTAAAAATACAATTTATAATTTTCTTTTAAAATGGAAATTATTTGTTTATGTTATAACAGGGTTAGAGCTTTGGACCCAATGGTGACAATATTCTGATTATACGTAATAATTTCATAGTTTTAGTCTGCTAATGAAATAAAATCTTTCATCTAATAAGTATGACATGGCTTGTAAATTATAGCCGTTAGTATGTGGGTTTTATTTTTTAAATATTCCTAGTCGAAACTTTTATGATAATTTTGAATTCGGAAATCTTTATCTTAACTATATGATATTACGTTGAAGACCAAGAGAATAAATGTATGTCTTCCATGTTTACCATAGTTTCATATTGTTTCTAAATCTTAACTCAAATTCTGAAATCACTTTCATATCCATAGACTGAAGAAGATATATGTTGTTAGGTGGTAAAAACATAAATTTAACATTTTTCGAAATCTCATTTAACTAACGCACTAAACTAACGCACTTTAAATTCAGATTTTGGTGCAGTATTCCTTTAGTTCAGTTTTACCACAGATTATAAGTCCTCAAGTATTTCAGATACACATTATGGGAAAAATTTTTAAACTAAATGAAATTCTTATGTTAATATTTCAGATAATTGAATAATTAAAATAAGCCCTTTCTGCAAACTAATAATTGTGATGAAAAGTTTCAATTATTAAACAATCCCCTTCAGTTATTTATTAATCGAAAATCTTTTCAATATAATTATTACTTTGCAGCAAGGGCTTATTTTATTATTCACTTATCTGTTATCTTAATTTTTGCTGCTACCAAGGAATCATTGTTTTAATGTTAATATTATCATCCTTAAAATCCAGAATTTTAGCTAAAATCACTCATACATTAGTAAATTTTAGTTTGTTCTTTATCCAAATAAAACTTGTAAAACGCAGTGCGAACAAGTTTGATATATAATCGTAATACAAATAAATTATGTCTTAAAACAAAATAATAAGAAAATAAAAATAAAAATATTTAAATTTTTACACCAAAATATAGATTTTACCGACAATACTGACATTTTATTTTAGAAAATATAATTTTATAAAATGAGTGCTGTTTACGAAATTACAATAAAATTTATTTTAAATTTAATCACGGCGATTATTTGTTTTATTACTTCAGTCATCAGATATAAATTTGTTCAGTCAGATAGAAAAAGTATATAAAGCAATAATATATTTAAGTTGTTAATATTATGCTAACAATTTGTATTCCGGTTAAACACTTGATTGAAGTTCTGTTAAGGATAAAATTTAAATATAAACCCAACATTAGACAACAGATTATCGTAGCTTAACATTTTAGGTAAGACAAAAATTTACAAATTTCAACTAGATACCCCAAGGTGGAGTATGTACCTAAATGAGTAGAAAGGTTCGCTTCTAATTTGCATAATTTCGGGAGAGGTGATAATATTTATTATAAAATAATAATTGTTTTATAGTTCATGTTACTTCTCATTTATATATTTGCTTACGATTTCATACAAATTATAGGTATGATGGTCGGGGCATTATGTGCCATTACTGGAGTGCTCACTATCTCATTGCCAGTTCCAGTTATTGTGAGCAATTTTTCAATGTTTTACTCGCATACTCAAGCAAGAAGTAAACTTCCAAAGAAAAGAAGAAGAGTTCTTCCAGTAGAAGCTGTTCGTCCAAAGATACAGTATAACGCATTACTCAAAGGGGAATATTCTACAAATCCATCTGCTTTACTTAATCTTAGGCGTCATCGGGCAGCTCTTATTCCAGAAATAGGTGTGTAATTAAAATAAAATGCATAATTATTATAATAATCATAATAATAATAATGTTAAAATTATATTTTTAATAATTAACTAATTCGTTGCCCGTCAAATAAAGTCTGTCAATTTTTAATTGTTTATAGGACAAAGATAAAATTATTATTATTGGAATTAAAAAAACGCCAATAAAACACCTTTCGTACGATATATTTCGACAGTTTAACTCTCATCTTCCAAACACCAACTCTCTCACACAAAGTCTCTACAATGTATGTAGCCTACATCGGATTATTGCTTCCTTCCAATTTGAGAAACATATTGTTTATTAATTAAATGTGAATGATATTTTATTGTATTTAAAAATTATAAACATGTAGATCCGTTTTTGCATTTTATGAACAGTTTACATAAGAACATTGTTTTCACATGTGAAACGGAGAGAAATTCATCAATTGCGTTTTTAGATTTATTAATTCAACGCAAAGATAAACACTATGAGACAGAGGTTTATAGAAAACCGACTGATACAGGTCTTTATACTTCTCCAGAAAGCTTTTGTGAATTTCAGTATGTGAAAAATGGTTAAGGAATTGATTTATCGTTCATGGTCTTTATCTTCTACTTTTTCTAATTCAGTAAAAACTGTTTATAAATTGGTTGAGTTGCTGATAAAGAATGGGTATTCGAAATCATTTTTATTATTGATGATAAAATAGTCTGTTGACAAATTGATTAAAAATCCTAAGGATATATGTTTGGTAAAGTCTGAGTGTAAGTTGGCAAATGAATGTGAATTGAATGTTGATTTAAATAATAGTAAAATGGATATAAAAAGAATGAGCCTAAATTTTTGTTAGTGTTGCCGTACTCAAAAGGTTTAACAAATTGTAAGAGGAAGTTAAGTAAACAGATGGGAAATTTAGAGTATAAGATCGTCTTTAATTTGTGTAAGGTACGCAATATGTTTATTAATAAATCCAAAACTCCAGTTGGATTGTGTTCTGATCTCGTTTATGAATTTACATGTAATGGGTGTAGACCACATACATTGGAGAGCCTTTCCGTCATCTCTGTATTTGAGTTCTAGAGCATTGCCGATCAAAGGGTTTGAGCAATATTAGTGAGCACAAAAGAGGCTGTAAAAAGAAATAGGAATGTCTGACTTTAAAGTTTAGTTAAAAAGTTATTGTGCATAGTGGTATGACTACGAATGTTTTAAATGTTTTAAAATAGTTTGAGTATGTGACAAATTGGTTCTTCTTTATTGTTTAAACATTTTTTAAAATTTAATATTATTTGCAATTTGTTAAATGAAATTTTACAAAATTAAATTAATTTAAATTGTTTCATTATTTTAATGTTTTATTTAAATATAGTTAAAAGGTTTAATATTTATAAAAAAAATTTAAAAATTTTTAAATATATGTTTTAATTTAAATATTTAGTTTAATTAGAATATTTAATTAATAAAAAATAATTTGTTTAAATAAATATAAATAATCCATAATATTGAGTTGGTGTTTGGAAGATGAGAGTTAAACTGTTGAAAAATATCGTAAAGGTGTTTTATTGGCGTTTTCTTTTAATTAAATGGTTGCAAAATTTATTTAATTTTTTAATTATTGGAATTGTATAAGTTTAATAAAATTTTAAATAAAAGTATTAAAAATAAAGATTTCAATGCATTTAAGGGGAAAAGTTGTAAGTGGGCTTTTAAATTCTGATTTAAAAATACCCATTATATAAAAAAATAATTTCTTGGAACTCAAAGATCTTTGGAAGATATTTAAACAACTTCAATTCGAGATTTTGGTTTTATCGATTTATTATTTAATAAAAAATTAATTATAAAACATTAATTTTAATATCTATCTGCACAACGGGTTTTCATCTTGAACATTAGGGTGGTCCTTATACAGGGCCAACAATGTTTTTGGTGTTTTTCAATGTCTCACCCTCCACAGTTGTTCCTTTTAGACAAAAAACACCGGAGAAAAATTTTGGGGAGAAAATATTGACATGTAGAGGTAGCTCAAGAGCATCAAAGTTTTTACGAATGGTGAGTTTTTCGCAACTCTTATATAAAAATGAAAGAAGCAAATTGTCACGCTTTTAATGCCATCAACAAATATCACTGACATTGGAGTTGGTATATAAGATAAACCAAAGACAAATGGAGAAGTTTTAGCATCACACTGTTGCTAGGATGCAGCATCGGCATTCGGCAGCCAGCACCGGGCACCCCACTGTCACTTGTCTTACACATTCGCGTCCGATTCATGAATATCTGTGGCAAAATTCTCTGAAGTTAGGGTCTGCTTCAGGGAGTTAGGAAACAGTCTACGATTCTCCTGCACAACATGAATCAGGAACTGGAATTTTTTGTGAGCATGCCACTTAACTCCTGAACCAAAGCTACTCCGCGCTCCGTATGATCGTTGACTACCTTCAGATTGCGTACAAGTGCAGCTGCATGCTCGTAGTCTTCGTGGCCATTCCACTCCTCCGGATCAACAGCAAGAAAAGAATCTGGAAGTTCCAATCGTTCGAACAGAACATGCGAATGCTTGGTCATGAAGTAAGCAAGTGATTTGCCGCGAACGGACTGAATGTCGATGTTGATTCGTTTTGGCGGTTTGTCCGCTCCGTCATTTTTCTGTATGGTTAAACATTACAAATTAGTTTTAGTACCAGAGCTAACAGTTCTATCAAACACTCAAAAACAAGAAATTAATGACAAATGACATAAGTCAAGTAAACATCAAGCAATCAGTCAATCACCTTGATAGCACTGACAAGTTCGCGCTTCGATGCAGTTGATAGATCCTTGTCAAACAGAGCCAGTCCAACGAGTTCCTCCGAGATATACCAAAAATGTTTGGCCATTTTAGCAGAAGCTGCCTTTGAGATGGCTGGGTGCACTACTTCATAATCAATGAGGGCCTGAAGGAACGTGAGATCATTATGCGGTGCTGTTGCAGCACAAGGAGCTGTGAACCAGACTTTCATGTAAAGGCTGACCGAGAAAGTGCAGATGTCTCGCAGCCCTTTTACTTCTGTTGGTCTGAGATCAAACTGCGATCGAAACATATAAACCTTCAAACTGTACAGTACTTTGCTCATCCATCGATCATGGTGCATGGCACCTGGAGCAATGAAACGAATGCATCTTGCAGGGACTCCTCCAAGGAAAATTATCGACAGTTCCAGAAATTCCCGATAATCATCCCTTGGCTGCATTATCTGCAGCTGGCTCTCTTCAAACTCCAGTAGTTTATTCCGTGTATCCATCAGGACAGCTGCAACATATTTTTCATCCATTCCAGTCGAGTATGATGCCTGGTCGATGAACTGCCATCATGACTGGAACCGCTTGAACATTAGGACCTCCGGTGCTGATGATGGTCCCATGCATGTCTGAAACACGGCTCCAATAACCAATTCAAATATGTGATGGCGACACGCAAGGGACAACAGATTGATGCCAAGCATCTGCTCGAGAAGGACACAAGCCCCATTGGCCAGACCTTGTTGGAACTCGTCGTGTCAAATGACATGGGTCTCACCTGGTCGGCGATCCCCATTCATTTAGAGCAGCATGCACGGCTTCAGCTTGTGCTTTTCCAGTTGACGATTGAAGCTTGGCTGCTACCAACAACTGAAAAATACCTTTTCCGTGTACCTGCCGTAATGAAGGCAACTTCCCACCAGTCAAAACCTCTGTATAACTCTCCAGCAGATACACCTTTGTCTTAGACCTGGTACTGTTCATTCTAAAAGTAAGTGAAGTACAATACAATATATGTCATGATTTGATTTACAGTGAGAAATTATTTATTAATTACTGCTAGCAATCCACTAAGTCCAGTAAAACTGCAACTACAATTCACAGTCAGGTTGCCACTATTGCAGTAACAGAAAAACTATTACAATATTTTCAACCAAAAGCTACACAAACATGTAATCAATAAGTTAGCAGATAATCAGTACATACCTTTAAATAATTACAGTAATAAATACTATTCAGAGCTTTTCTTAAACGTAAATAACAATTCACTATAACTTCACCAGACAGTTAGTTGCACAAAATATTGAAGAAGTAGAATAAGAACACCAAAGGCTGGTTCCCACACCCTGAGTAGTAAGTAACAAAATCAGGGATGATTTAAATGATAATCTATTGCTAAATTTTAAACTCAGCAGTAGTGGGGGTTATGTATTTCACTATTTTTGATAATGCGGTCTATTATAAAACTTTGACTTCATTGAGCTACCTCTAAATGTTGTTCAATTGAGCTCATATTTGGCCTAAATTTTTTTCTTATATATAGGAACAAAATAAAAGGTTGAGACAGGCACTTTTTGAAAGTTGAAAAATAAGGACCACCCTTTTGAACATATACGAAAGTTAAAAAGAAAATGAAAATAAACTGATATAATCTTCAATAAAAATTGCTTTTAAATTAGCAATATCGTCGATTATTTTTCTATTTTTGATTATTAAACTTAAAATTGATTATAAATAATTTTGTAATTTACTCTTTATTTTCTCCTTTTCTTAAATAACTATGTAAATTTTTAATAAAAATTGTTTAAAAATCTGTTTAAAACTGTGTTTAGTTTTTTAGGCGTATTCAAGGAAAGAGTCAACTAATATTACAATTTATTATTAATAACAATTATCATTATAATTATTATCTTATTGTTAATAATTTTAAAAAGAAACAGAAAGATATGGTTGTCATTCAGATTATTAAAATATATTGTTGTTTAAATGAACGAATAATTATTAATTCAAAGAAGTAACTGACAGATTAATTTGATATTAGAAAATCAAAGCGTTTCTTCATGTTTGAAAATTGGCATTCATGAATTCCTATATGTATATTATCATTATTATTATGTTTTGATGAATTATTCAAAATATACGAATGATTTAATAATAAAACTTTATCAAAATATTTTAATGGAATAATATAAATATTAAAAAATTTGAAAAATAATTTACTAAATTTGCTGAAGCCATCAATTACTTTGAAATTAAAAAAAAAATTATTTTTATTCAACATTAATTCAAGTTTTGATGGTCTTATTCAACACAATCAATCAGAATTTCTTTGAGTAATTCTCGCGTCTTTATTTTTCATTTGATAATTTAATTAAATAGACTCTGTCAATTTACAATCTCAGTAATCCATCTTGCGGGCAATGCTGCCCAGATTAGAACTGTGAAATACGGATATACTTGCAAAGAAATTCCAGCTGTTAATTAAGATACCTCGTAATATTGTTCTTCCCTGAATAATTTATTGAATCAACATATTTGATAACTATCACACATATGAGAATATTCTCTTTCCGATAATTATTTCATCTTTAAAATTATTAGTTATAAAGACAGTCTTTTTTATTTTTTAAAATTTTTCAGGTCTGTAAACTCTCTTGATATTTTAGTTTCTGGAGAAAATTTTGAGTTAAGGAAAACAAAATGTCTGAAACAATTAATAATAAAAGAAAACGCCAATCCCATATCTATAATATACTTCAATTTAAACAGACTCATTATGTCATGCGTGCAATGCCAATTACATTCGACTGCCCGTCATCTCCGTTCTAAAGTTCTTGATAACTGTAAACTGAGAGAATAGAATGAAATGAGTGAACGCAACTGTTGTCTGAAACTGTTAAATTAAATTTTTAAAATAATTGAGATTTTAAAAACAGAATTTGATTGTTTTATAAAATTTATTTTTAAAATTTAAATGAAGAAATTTGTTTGAATAAAGCATTTTAAATCAATATAGTTTCAAGGTCGAATCTACCTGACGATGTCAGTGAGTCTGTCAAAATATGTTTTAGTATAATTTATATGCTGGATTGGCGCTTCCTTTTATGTAATTCAAAGCCAATGTTTTGTGATTCTTTTTGTTAAATGTTGTGAAAACATATAGGTTTAATTCAAAATTTGTATTCATTCAAAGTTCAAAATTTATTCAAATCAAAATTATATTTTCCATATTTCCGAGTATTTAAACAAAATTAACAGCAGCATTTAAATTTTATTTTATTTAATATTTAATAATTTATAGTCAGATATTTAAAATATTTTTATCTAATTTATCAAAAAGTAATTTAAATCTTATTTTCAATTTTAATCATTTTAAAACTTTATTTTATGCTTAAATATCCTCCCACTTTTAATAATAATAATAATAATAATAATAATAATAATAATAATAATAATAATAATAATAATAATAATAATAATAATAATAATAGTAATAATAGTAATAATAATAATAATAAACTGTCATCATCAGGTTATTATTATTCAAATCGGTAGGCATTCTGAATCCTAATGATATGTGTTTCAATTATTTCAATAAGATTCAAAATATTTTTGTAAAATCCACTAAAAGATTTATAATAACATAAAAGGAGACTTTTTACCTGCAACTTTTTGATAATAGGTATATAATGAGTGCGAGTCCAGATGAGAACCTTCCTTTTTATATTATCAGTATGATATATTTAAACTCGAATGAAATTCTCATATTTTGAGCTTGAATATCTCTTTTGGTTTCCGCTGGTTTGTCTTTCATCGACTAAATGGATATTGCCTTTCAGTAACTTTGCTTTTTATACTAAATTTTTCGTAAATTTTAAGTATGTTAATAAAATGTAAGTCAATCAAGTAAACTGTACACAAAATAATTAGGCAGACGATCTCTCACATTTTTGCTTAAAATCCTGTTTGGTTAATCTAATTAAGGGGAAAAAACTAATCTCTTTGTTTATTTCAAATTAAGGGTTTACTAAAAATCTAAAAACTACTTAGTTATTTAATTAAATTAATTCGTTTGAATTCTTCAAATAATTTTTTCCTGGGACCATATTGATTTATAATATTGTATTTCTATTTCTATCATTATTTGCTATTCGTGCATACCCATA
Source organism: Schmidtea mediterranea (assembly GCA_022537955.1). Lineage (NCBI taxonomy): Eukaryota > Metazoa > Platyhelminthes > Tricladida > Dugesiidae > Schmidtea > Schmidtea mediterranea. Next base: position 173,621,833 of record CM039680.1, read on the forward strand.
TGTCCCGCAATATGTCGATTTTAAATTTTTCAAAACTTTGAATTAAATTTTTTATTCTAAATTTTTATAAAATTTGTCAATTTCCAATTTGCACTCAGTTTCCTTAAAACGAACATCAGCAATAATAATTAATAATGATATAATATTAATATTATTATATTATAAATAATCATCATAATAATATTACATTATTAAAAATATTAATTATTATTGTTATCATTATATATATATATATATATATATATATATATATATATACTATCTAATCAAAAAAATAAATGAAAAAATCGAACGTATTTTTGAAAAGTAGGAATCATGTAAAACTGCAAAAGAAAAGATAAAAGAAACGAATAGTATAACCAATGAAATGGAAACAAATTTCTCAGTAGAAATATAGTCAAGAGATTATTACGAGTTCTCACTGCTAGTCGCTAATTAAAATTTTGCCGGCGCAAAGAAAATTTATATTTACATAATTTGTCAGAATCGAGATATTCAATTGTCAGTTGGAAATTAGAGATTTGCCCAAATGTTTGGAAATTTCTATAATATTCACATAGATTCTCTCATATAAAAAGACAAAGAAATTCACAAAAAAATACAAATTTTTATTACAAAAAAACACTGAAAATTATTCAGTAACATTTGTGAGAAACAAAATTTTAGAACTTTAAAAGTAAAAAAAATAAAACATCCATATATAATACATATAATAACATATAATAAAAGATACACAATGAATAATATCGAAATCTTTTATAATTTTCTACAAAGAATTTTTAAAAAGAAAATTACCCATCCTTAAGCATTAAAACGCTATATGAGTCTTTTGTTTTTTTAGTTTACCATATACGTAATTATACCCGTCTTTTGTTGCAACTACATGTTCACTAATATAAATATCAAAATAGAATTATAAATGTTGAATAATAATAATATGTTATTACTGTTATGATCATTCACTGTTATGATCAGGTAGAAACAAAAAACTGTTTGGATATTTTCTTTTCCATCTGATGATGACAATGTATCTGTCGAAATATATAGATTTATTAGGTGGGTAAAATTAAAAAGTTATATAAAAATTCATGATAAAATTACATCTGTGCCATGCTTATGTTATATCTATCTAAAAAGTATAATTTGTTTGTTGTAGTATTTTATAAAAGGTGTTTAATTAGGTAGAAAAAGACTAGTTTTTAGAATAAAAAACTGTCATTAGTTGCATTGACTTTGTGTAATGTAAATAGTGAAGTTTGTTTGCGAATGTTTTTTACATTATAAGATAGTTGTTGTGTTGTGTTTATTAGAAGATTTATGAATATATGTGATTATGAATATGTGTTATGGGCACAATGTTACAAATATAGAAATGGCTACAAGTCACTTCCCTCTAAAGATCTTGATCACTGTCGACTGAAGGAGCTGATTAACATTTGTGAATCTTTGTTTGTATTTGTATTATCGTATTAAATTTGGAATATTTTTTATACAAAAATATTGTTTATACATAGATACAAAATACTTGCAGTATGTCTACCATTCATCTTGTCATAAATAATGTTCGGAAGACATTTTACTTCGCTTTTACCAAATATTTTACTTTTATTAACTACTCTATTCATAGAAATATCAAAATTCATAATTTTATTTATTTTATTAATAAGATCAGCCAAACCACATTCTAAATTACTTGGACTCTCAAAACAAATACATTGACAGTCATTCAAAATCAATTCATTAATTTTAGATTTATTAGCTACTTTAAATTCATTCATTAAACAAACTTTAAATTACATTCATTCAAATTCAGACATTACGTATCAATAATATACTTACTTAAACTAAATTTTTGGTTCCTAGCACCTCACTTGAAACTGGAGCGCACTTTATCGGTTTTTCATTATTTCACTTTTTATTTTCAGTCCGTACAATATATTCATCTGATCAGTCATACATTGTATTGCACTGGCGTTGATATCGCTCTCTGTTTCCGAATTTTTTCTGGCTTCCAAAGTTGTTGTTTCTGTTATAATATTAGTATTCATTGTACATTTTTTCATGAAAATTCCAGCATTGATGTTTGATATGACCATTTCTCGAACACTGGCTACATTTGATATTTGCACATTGAGCTCAAATGTACCCTTTTTCTAAACACGCCCAAATTTTCGGACTCAAAACTATCTGTCCGCTTCTTGAATTTTCATTTTTTGAATTACTGGTGTGATTTGATGTAATTTGAAACTGGTCTCAGTTTTCGAATAGAATTTTGTTGCGGCTGCATATTATTTTCTTTCGTGGAGCAAAGCGAATGATTTGTCACTGGATAATTCTTTCTTGATCTCCTCCATTCTGATAGTGACTTCTTTTAATTTTTGATTTAACTTCTCTCAATTTTAATTCTTTCTAAATCTTCAATTGCGATTTGTATTAGAAACATCTTTAACGCCCTTTGTTAACTTGTGCCATAGAATATTGACAACAATTTTTCTTTTGTGAACCCGTCATTTATTTTTTATATCGTAACGTGGCATCTAAATTGATTGGAAATTCTTCATTTTTTCAAATGCTTTACGAAGACAACATTCGTACTCAATATAATCTGACTGAATCTCCATATTTTGGAATCATCTTTCCTTACAGTGTTTATTAGTTAATTTCAAATCCTACTTTGGTTATGAATATACATGTCATGGAATCAATGTCACAAACATTGGAATAACTACTCGAAATCTTCGTTTTGAAGTTCTTAATCACTGTAAAACTTAATTATGTATTTGTATTTTTATTGTTGAAATTGAAGTAGTATATATTTTACGTGTAAAATGTTATTGTAAAAATGATCGGAAGAAAGCATGAGAAAATTACTAAATTTAGTAATAAATATGTTTATATCTAAATTTAAAAATTATTTTTAGTGTTTTAAAAATAAAATTTATTTATTAATAAATAATTTCAAGATTTAAATTGATAAATAATTCGTTTTGTGATTTTTAATCTGTTCACATAAATAACTTTTATTAGTTTTTTGATTCTACCAAATGATAACAGTGAGCCTGTTGAAATATATAGTAGAAGTTTTGTTTGATTGGCGTTTGATTAGCCAATAAACAATGCAATCTTATTGATAAGATAAACAATTACTTTTCAAATACAAATAAAATATAAAATTATGTATCTAAATATTTTCATTTACTCCTTGAGATGCAATCTGGAAGTTTTGAGAAATGCAAAAATCATATCTAAAAATGATATGAATGATGGATTTGGACATAATAAGATTTCTCCCAATTATGCCAAATATTTTTTCATTACGTCTGTCATCAATAAAACTAAAACTTATTAAATTATTTTAAGTCCAAGTAATTGAAAAAAGAAAAAAGTGAAATATATTTTTTGATGTATTTTTCATAGTCAAAATCTACGATAAATTTAATTTTTTAGTAGGCGAAAATCAATTGATTTTATATGAATTTAACAATTAAAATAAAAGCAAATTGGATAAATAAGACAGCGTAAAGAATTAGACCCGTGGATAATATAAATAAAGATAACGCTATTTGTAATTCAAATCATATAAATTATTTATTTATTTATATTACAGCTTGATTTCCAAGAATCACAAATATTGTTTATATCAAATTTCTAATTAACGAAAACGTGTCAGTTGAAATCTATGTTTAACATCATTATTAATACTCAAGTGACGACAAAACTGACTTTAATAAGACATAAAGGACCTAATTTAAATAAATTAACCAAAGAAAATTAAACTAATTCTTCAAATTAAAGATACGTCACTTTAAACTGACAAATTTCTGCCTAATACAATAGGTAGTTTAAGTTGAATCCAGGATAATTCATAGTAGCTCTTATTTTAATGTTTTTAGAAAGTAATAATAATAATAATAATAATAATAATAATAATAATAATAATAATAATAATAATAATAATAATAATAATTATAATAATTATAATTATAATAAATAATAATAATAATAATAATAATAATAATAATAATAATAATAATAATAATAATAATAATAATAATAATAATAATAATAATAATAATAATAATAATAATAATAATTATAATTATAATTATAATAAATAATAATAATAATAATAATAATTGTATTATTTGTTTTATTATTTAATATATTTTCAATTAAATATATAAAATTTGATCAAGATTTGAAATAATTTTGTTATAAATGTGAATTTCATTGCCGAATGTAGTTATAAAATTTCTTAGCCTGGAGCTCCGAAATTTATTTCTCAAAACTATTGTATGGAGTTATATAAATTTTTAATAGTGTTTGAAATTATATATGAAGATTATTTATCATATTTCACATTAAATTTTTATTATATTTAATGAAAAGAAATTAAATTTTTAAAAAGACATTTTTGAGTAATGACGTTTGAGATGCAATTTGTTTTGTTTCATAATATATCTTAAGATTCAAAGATAATGAATAATTATTTTTTAGAAGATATAAGTATATTACACTAACTGGTCATGAATTATTAATTACACAATATTAATAAAACTAATTGCAAAAAATAACTAATAAAATGAATTTCAATATATAAAACATGTACTAAATGTTAATTTTAAAAAAATTTAAAAAAAGAATTCAAGCCCTTTAAGGTAATCTAATATTATTTAAATATGATGTATATCAGTTGTTTTAATATTAACAATAATTTTATTTAAAAATACATACTTTTATTTGCTTATTTATCAAACAATAGGGTTATAAAATATTCACCATTTAAGATTCTCAAATATATATACTATCTCAATTTTTGTACAAATATATTTATTTATATGGTTATAATCGTCACTTCATCGTTATATTGCATTTTGATCCTTTATTTACTATTTGAGCATTCCTTGTGAAGATAAAAATTATTTAAAACACCTTGCTAACATCTAAAGGGACACTGTGAAATATTTTCATATTGATCATTTTTTCACGATTTTTATACAGATCTAGAATAATTTACGAGATGGTGTTATAAATAGATAGGTGAATCCACGGACGTTTTTTCTTATTAAAAAAACCGGGACATTGTTAAGTTAAACTGAAAATTCACGCACAAGGTATGACAGGTAAAACCAAAACGTTTAAGATGCATGAATTTGAACTTTAAGCAATGACTCAAAAACATGCTGAAATTCTTAGAAATTCTGTTATCATAATTATTTAAGATAAAGGTCGTCTCCTTTCAAAGGGATAAGTTACCTTTGTTGGGTTGCTATTTATGAAATCGGTTAATTTCTGGTTTCGCTATTTTCATAAATATAATAATCCCAACTCACCACAAAATATGCTTATTAATTTACATTCCTTTTAATGTTTACATATTTGTTTGTCGGAAAATCGCCTTTACTGAACGTCAAAGTTGGTGTTTAATCAAATAGATTTATTTCCTTTGTAAAACGACAGACATTAAATTCATTTATTGTATTTTTATAATTTTTGTCTGTTTTTGTCTTCTACCTTAAATAGCTTCTCTGCAGCTCTCTTTTTTATGTCGTCTTTCCGAAAACATTTTAATTATTGTTCAATGCAGGCTTTTGATGGTTCATCTGAAAATTAGTTAAAACATTTTAATGATTTCTCACGCTTTACATATCGAGTTTCCATTTGCCTTGGGTTTTCCATTTGAGAAATAATTCATTTTAACATATCTAATTGTCTTATAACTTTTTCTAGGGAATTCTCATTGAAATTTTATTATTATATTTAGATTCGTTTTTAGATTTTGCGTTCAACTATATATGGTTTCATCGGTATTGATTATCTTGGATGTTTTTGTTCATTTATCGTTTCCGAGCTTTTATTTTATTTTTAATCATTTTATATCAACACCAACACCTTTTACGAAAAATGAGTTGAAGCTGTTTTCGATTACAAAAATGTATAGCAGTTTTATCTTACAACACTTTATTTGCATTATTTTCTATACTCATTACTAATTCTTCTAAACAAATTTTAATGTTAAACAGAAGTGCAAATGCATTTATTTTAAAAGTGAATTATGTCACTTCACAGATATGAAAAATTTCGATTTTTTTAAAGTGAAATTTGTTCCAAATCGACTTATCCATTATACTAACTGTTTTAACGCACCAGTGCCATCGAATGAATATAATAAACAAATTCTTTTTGTTTAAATTAATATGTATAAAAAAATCTAGAAAGCAAGTTATCTATATTTATTAGGTTAAGTATTTTAGTAAATACAGGCTCTCCAAGTTTATTTCGCTAATTTCCCAATTAATTTTATTTTATTTCCCAACAAATTTCGTTATAAACACTAAAAATGAAAGAAAACACCTCTTTCACAATGACGGAGGATTTTGGCACGAATTTGATTCGTTATTTCGTTTCTCATTTTAAGGCTAAAACGAAATTGGTTCGGAAATTGGCGAATTAAATTGGAAAACCCGTATAAACTTTAATAATTGATATTATTTATTGTTTTAATTTATGGTATTAAAGAACTGTTTATTTTATTCTTTGTATGTTTATTATTTTGAGGTTATTAAATTTTTTTCTTATTATTTTTATCTATCTAGTTTACATTATTATTTATCATTTAATTTTGTTATTATTTATTATAATTATAATTATTATAATTATTATTATTATTATTATCATTATTATTATTGTTATTATTATTATTATTATTATTATTATTATTATTATTATTATTATTATTATTATTATTGTTATTATTATTATTATTATTATTATTATTATTATTATTAAGTAAACTTAAGCTTGTGTGTAAAAGTATTGTCTATTAAGTATCCCTAACGCTTCAAATAGGCATAAACCATAGACATAAAACATATACAACAATAAACCGCATTAGGGTTTTTATGGAAATTAAAAATAATTACGACTAATATTTTCTTCACAATTTGACTATGAATACCTTAAATAAATCTGATTCATAGTCAAATTGTGTAGAAAATATTATGTCACTTATAAAGAAATCAGAGGTGAAAAACAAAAAAAGTCCTTATAAAATTACGACTAACTTAATTAAAAATAACTTAATAATTTTAATTTTTTTTAATTTACATAGTTTATAATCAAGTAACACCCATCAATAAAAGATTTTATAACTTTTTAATTGTAACTCTTTAAAACATATTTATTACAAAATATTTCTTAAATCATTTTTTCAAATTATTAATTATAATAAATTAACTATTAAATAAAAATGGTATTTAATAGTTAAATTTTATTACGCTAAATGACATAATTTTGTCTGGTGTTGATCCAAGTGTGATGTTTTTAATAAGAGGGAAAATAATGTAATTAATATAATTGATGATGCCAAATCGAATAGTATTGGTAACAACAATGCTAAGTTTCTTTGGGTTTTAAAAACTTTAGAGCTCGTGATATGTTAAGTAATAAATCTCTAAAACATTCCTATCTATGTTCTGATTTTGTATATCGTTTTACTTAAAATGGTTGTGATAACACATAAATTGGAGAGACTGTACAAGAGTTCGAGAGCCTGCCTGATTAAGTGAAAACAGCAATATTATTGAGCAAGTTAAAATTGGCATTTCAAATTTTAATATATTATCTAGGGGTTTCAAAAACTATTAGGAACGTAATATTTGTGAAGCCTTGATGATAAAATCAGATAATCCCAAAATGAAAATACAAAATATAATTGGCCATGAGTATTGTAGAGATTTTAATTAATTTTATTATATTTAATAAATTTTATTGGATTTGGCAAATATAGTTATGTAATTACTAATAAACCTATAAGTATAATCGTTTTATTGAATTTATTCGGTGTTTGATGATAACTACTGAGCTGTCTAAATATATGGCAGAAATATTTTTATAGAAACGATGTTTTCTTATTTTTATTCAGATAAGCTTATTAAAAATATCTATAACAAATAGAAAATAGAAAGAAATTGCAAATGTTTTATCCACCTTATTGAATTAATTAATTGTGAAAACGCCATAAAAGTTTTATTAATTTTTAGAAAATTAGTCTTGTAGGTAATATAAATAATTTAGACAAAGAAGAGGAAAATTCGAAATTAATTCCGGACTCGGAAATTCTGATGTCTACGAATGCCTATACATTAGAAAACAATTACGTTTCAAGAGATTCCTGCCAAAATATTGAAATGAATGTAATTAATCCCTCAGGTTTGAGTTTTATTAATTTTTGTACTCCTCATTAAATCTTCCTTTTTACACAATAAAAGAGATTAAAAATGTAAAATTACTCATTAATATATTCAATAAAATTTTATTCATAACATTGTTGCAAAACATTGTCACGTCTTCTAACTAGTTTTTATTATTAATTTATTAAAAAATAATTAATTAATAAAAATACTTTTTCAAATAAAAATTAAAATATTCGTCATTTATTTTCAAAACTCTCTAAGCAAAATATTTGTTTTGGATATAATTATAATAATTTTGTTGAAATTAAAATTTAGTTTTGAAACAATATTTTTAAGTTTTTGAAAGCGATTTTGTTTAAAATGATTTTAACAAACCCTTCAAATGTCACCAGTGAATAATCTTGGAATTAATATTTCTTCTGTTTTATTTAGGGAAGCAAGTCACGTCTTATTATGACAACAGAGACATTAAACAAGATACATTTGGGAATATAATACAGTTTTATGAAACCATGTTTTATTTGTAACATTTATGCAAATCGCGGTAAGTTCAAGAAAAAATATTTTTATCGCAATTAATATCAATAAAGCAATTTGCACATTTTTAATTCATTTTTTGAGTAATAAAAAGAAATATAAGTAATATATTTATTACATAAACGTTGTCAGTGACAAATCTCGAATTTATTAGGATGATTCTGAATTACTTGTTATGACGAGTATGATTTCCAGTTGATGTGAGAGCTTAATGGACGAATATCTTGAAACCGAAATAGAGTAAACTAAAAATATAAATTGCACTCTTAACGAAAGATTTACTGCATATTTCTGACTGAAAACTAGACTAACTTTTAAAAGTCAGTTTTGATCATTTTCTTTTGCTATTTTGTTAAACATTTTTTTATTTGAAGTTTTACCTTTTTCTAATTTTGCATATTAAAACAATATATTTTTCAATAATGATGTAAAACGAATTTAAATATAATAATGTAAATATAGTTAGGAATAAGAACTATATTTTATTATATTTAGAATTATTTTTGAATTGTACCACTCTTATAAAAACAAAACTGTGTAAAACATGTTTTTTTACATGAAGAATCTTATAAATATATGTGAATAAATATTATAAATATTAATTTCGATTGATAGATGAGTGTTTTCAATTTTTGCAATTTTTCAAATTTTAATCTGTTATCAAAAGGTTAAAAAAAAACTACTGAGAACGTATTACTTGTAAAGCCTCTATGATAAAATCATATAACCCTAAAATAAAAATACACAATGTGAGCTTTGAGAGATTTATATTAGTTTTAATAGGGTTAATAAGTTTGCTGAATTTTTACACATATAAATATGTAATTACTAATAAACTTATAAGTTATAATCGTTTATGCAAACAATTGCTATTGGCAGTTGGGAAACCTTCGCGTTAATATATAGCTTTATAACTAATTAGGAGAAATTCTAAAGCAAATTCACATTTTAGTCGCCAGAAAACATATACTAATTCGTTTATAAAAAATAATTGAATCGCCATCATAATTTCAAAATTAAAAAAACCGATAACAGCGACTCCGAAAACATTTCATTACATAATCAATCATTTATAATTGTTTTATAGAGTTCAATTATAAATATAATCAGTATATGTAAAATAAAACAAACAATAACTATTGGAAAAGAATTAATTTTTTGGTGTTCGATTATTATATTCCAAATATATGAAAAACTTTAGCTGTCCTTTTCTCATTTTCGCGCCTTACAAATCATGAATCCAACACGTGAATAAAATATAATCTGTATATAAAATATAATAAAATATAAAATATAATTACACTACCTCCTCCAATGTTAACGTATGAATCATTAAGTAATAAAAGATCAAAGTAAAAATACCGCCAATAAACAATGTGAAAACAGTGTTTATTTTACTTATTGTTTTCACAATGAAAATTGCATTATTTTTTATTATTTAAGTAATAAAGTTAAGTATATGCAAAATATAAATTTATAACAATATTATAATGTTGTAAGATTTTTAATTTTAAAAATATTCTTCTTTATTTATTGCAAATACATATCGCTATCAAGTAGTCATGAATGTGTATAAATGAGCTGTATCACAAATAACAATTTATTAGCAATATAATTAATGATAAGATTTCATGTCCGGATATGAATTTTGCTATTCTATTTAAGTTCTATTTATTTTGATGGTATGTGTAATCTGATAATAAATGTGTTGAACCCGACTGAGTCACAAGTAAATTTTTTCAATTTCTATAGAAAGTTGACAACTTACTACAAAGGATTGATCGGATTTTTAAAATTTTAATTATTTATAGTATTAGAAATTAATTGCTATTACAAAATGAATTAACGAGAAAAACGCTATCCATGCACAAAATTTTACCAAAAGTATGAGCCAAATAATACATTAATCTTTGGCACTTAAATAAAATATGACATTATAGTCGTATTTTAACAATGGCAAATATTAAAAGTAGTTAATATTATTTTAATATTTTTTAAAACCATTTTTCTTATAATATAAACTTTAATACCTAATGTGATTTTATACATTATTAATGGTCTTCTTGTTAAGTGAAAGTAATTTTAAGGTTTTTTATATTAATTTGATTTTTGTAATTATTAGCTACATTAGCTTGAGTGTTTATAACATCCATAAGTCAAACAATTTTACAAAAATAATTTATTCAAAAAAACAACATTTTTTCCAATATTATTCAAACACACAATAACAATAAAGTTTTTCTTTACTGTAAAAAATGGATATTTTCAGAATTACAGATTTCATTTTTCATATATCCTATTTACATAAGCATATTAAATTTATTATTTTAAATTTATAAAACATGTTATATTATACATTTAATATGTTAATTTGAAAATGCTATATAATTAATATTTTACATTTACATAATTAATCTTTACAGTTATTATTTAATTTTTTAAATATATATTTATATACTTATATTATACACTAATTATAAATAAATATTAAAAATTTTAATATCTCTATTATATGCAAAATAATGTTAAAAATAATGTTAATTTAAATTATCAATTAAAAAATAAATTAGTATAATCAATTTAAACAATAAATTTATTTACAATTGAATATCATTAAATTTCAGAATGAAGGTAATAGTTAAAAACCTCAAGTAGTTCTATTTTAGCAAGTTTTTTTAGAAATAAAATTTTAAGCTACATTCTACTCATTTTTAAGAGACTTATTTTCCATCATAAGAATTATTTCCATTTTAAAAAAATTTCCAAATAATCAATTATTCAAAAACCAAATAATTTAAATATAATTTAAAACTGATAATTTAAAAATGATAATTTGAACTTTTTATATTAGGGAATATCAGTATATATTTTACTGATGCGAACCATTAGGTCGAAACTAGTATACTATTGGGAATTGTACTGGCTATCACTTAATGTATCGTATAATCTTTGATTTGAATCAGACATAGTGATTAATAACATTTTTATATTAGGTTTTAAATGCAGCTTATCCGAATTTATAAATAAATTAGCTAAATCTAAATTTAAAGAAAAACTACGTTTTATAATGAAATGGTTTTAGTATTGTAATTATTTAAAATCTTTTTTTTGTTTCATTGAATATTAAATTAATTTATTTATTTTATTTGTTCCAGAGAAAAATAATTCGAAAAAAGAATATTTGTTTCGGAAAGGAATCGATATGCAAGAATCAATAGTAATTACGAATCGTTCGGTGTACAACTAAGTGAAAAATATTTACATTGTTTTTACTCATTATGTGATCTTTCCTGAAAAAATTTTATTATTACTATTATTATTATTATTATTATTATTATTATTATTATTATTATTATTAATATTTGGATTTTTATTAAAGTTTTATATTGAATAAGAATGGTTTCAACGTATTTTTCATAGAAATATAATTTGTTTAAATTAACTTCCATATTTTATTCCATATTTACAATTCCCCAGATATTAGTAATTGATAATATTTATTTTCTGTCATTTATAATCACAATGTTCAGATTGAATATTGTAAATTGACCTCATTTGAAAAAGACTGCTTACAATTATCATTTATTGGTAACTGGCAGAGTAATAACTAATATAGTAGTAGAAATATTTTATTGTAAAATAAATATTTGAATTATGTTCAAATATTGTAACTCGTTGAAGTTGAAGCATTTTAGGTACTGAATTCAAAATTGAGGTCTTTGTTGGCTGAAATCTTAAGTTTTTTTTTCTTGGAATTAAAATTATGTTTTAAAATATAATTTTCTGGAATTATAAAATTTTCATTTCATTCAATTTAAACAAAATTAAATTCTGGCCATTTTATTCAAATTAATATTTTATATTTTTTAATAATATTTAATATCCAGTTTCGATGGTTATTTAGATTTCCTTGGAAGCTGAAAATACATACAGTACTTTTTGATTTCTTCATCTTTGTGAGATTTATTTCATTTAAAATATTTTGCAGAACCAAATATAAATGATAATCAAAAGGTGCTAAATTGGGAGAATATGGTACGTGCTTTAGAACTTCCTAACCAAGCTCCGTTATGTTTTCTGCGGTGCTAAAGAAATGAGTGGTCTTACATTGTCACTATGGAAGATAACTTTCTTCTTATTAAAATAAACTAATCATTTTATTCTAAAGTTCTTTGTTTAAATTTTAGAATTGCTGGCAATATTTTCTGAATTTTTTCTCCTGGTTTTAATACATCATAATGCATTGGTCCACTCTTATATCACCATATTTAAGTAAAATTATTTTCTTCAAAGCTAACATTAGTTTAGATATTGATGGGACAAGTAGTCCTGATTTGTAGCATGTTCCTTCCTCGCCATATTTTCATATCTGATTCAATTTTCATCGGTAGTGAAAATCCAATCCAAAAACATTTCATTCTTATGCTTCAAAAGCAAAGATGAACTAGTTGTTATTCCGTTTATTAGGTTTTCCACGTTAAATCATGGGGAACCTTGTACACAATTTCAAACTATCGAATCTGTGGCGGAATATATTATGCATTTCCGCTATTTCGTGTGACTTTTGACATTGATTCTTTATCAGAATGTTCGTAAGAATATCTTTATCAATAACGCAAAGTCTCACAGATCTTGGTTTGTATTTAAGGGTTAAATAACCGTTATTAAAACTTTCAAACTATCTTCTACAAGTTCTTGCAAACAGCCTGTGTTCCAAACGTTTTTGACAAATTTTGAAATGCTTTTGAAATACTTATTCTCTGTTTATCTTTACAAAGAATGAAATGTCTTCAATGAAAAAGTTGAAACAGTTATCCATGTGACTTATCAGCATTTGCGTAGTATAAAATTTATTTAATTTAAAATAAACCTGCAATAAACGAACGGAACCGTTCAATATGCCTAATAAAACAACAATGGTTTTTAAAAAACATTCTTGTAGCAAGCATTATTATTCAGTAGATTTATTGCAATTTCCTTTTAGAAATAAATTCCTTGAACTTATATTGCAATAAATTATTTGTTTTAATAATAAGAAATTTTTTTTTTCAGAAATTTAAATTTTTATAAATTATTACTCTTCTAGTGTTTTTATTCTAAAGAGAATGTCAACAGAAATTAATGGAAACTTTATTGTCAGAAGACTGACTGATGAAAACAGTTATGTTCAGGTCAGGTGGCCACAGTTTTTCAACAGTGCCTCCACTTGGTTTCAGCATTTAGATTCATCATTCTCCAATATTATGAAGTAGAAAAAAGCTCAGTATCAAGATAACTTTGTAAAGTTCAATTTATTAACACATTCACCTCCAGGTACGAGATAATTTGTACCTTAAAAAGATTTACCAGATGCCAGGTACTCGAATCTCAGCTCATAACTTCAGTCATATTCATTGTATTTTTACTTATGTATATTATCGTACTGTTGGGGTTCCTCGTCATTTGATCGTTTGCAGCATACCAAATCAATCGTTCTGTATCTGTAAATGTAACATAACTGGGTGTGTCTTTGATCATTAATCATAATTTCAGCTTTTCCATGTTGAAATACACAAACACATGAGTAGGTAGTACTCAGATCAGTACCGATATCGCTAAAAGAGATATTTTTAAATTGAATGATTAAGTTCTAAATAAGTTAAGAGTAAATTCCAAATAAATTTATTAAAATTCACAAAATATCCAAAGAAAATAGTTCCAAATAACTTCCAATCAATCTTAGAAGAATCATAAACAAAAACATCCAAGTCCAAAATTCAAATTTAGCATAAAACACCACATTAGATAAAATACCGCACTAAATTTCTCAAAAAGTTCACAATTTTAAAAAAATATTAAAATTTTTTAACAATAACATAAATCCATTTAAAACTCATAAATTATCATTGTCTCGAGAGAAACGAAATTGACCAATAATATAAACCCTGCTGAATAGAAATTAAAAGTTTTCATTGAAAATGTAGTAGCAAAATATGACGTCACCAACATAATATATGGCTTATGCAATAAATCTATAAAATACATAAATAAATGAAAATATATAAATAAAAAATCAACAAAAATATTAAAGTTTACAATTTATTGTGGCGTAGAGATAAAAAATATACTGGTGGTCAATGTGTTAAAAATGTAAATTTTGAACTAATGAAAATTATATGTTTATAAGTATAAATATCTTTACTTTTAATTTTAAATTAACATAATTTTAAATTCCAGAATAATACTTTTTAAATTATACTATATTAATTAAACATTAATTTAATCCATATAACATCCCCTTCAACGACAATCGAAACGGTATCGTGGATTTGGATTTCTTTTTTCTCTCTATAGATAAATCTTCCTGTCTCTGGTTTTAACGCTCAATTTTCTTGACCAAATATCGGTTTCCTTTCTAATGCTCTCCAGCTCGAATTTCTTACCTATGTTCTTGATTACCTTTATTTGATTGAAATCTCTTCTTATTGTCTTCCTTAATTTATCACTGTATAACACAAATGTCCATTTGTTTATTATTTCCTGATTAATAAATGGGCCTATAAAGTTTCTTTCGGAACCTTTTCTGTCTTCATTTCTAGCCATCACTAGGTCTTCATTCAGTACTTCCTTATTCATCGATTTAAATTGTATTTTTCTGCCGTTTTCTTTCTACTTTCTTCAGTAATCCATCTAACTTTCTCTTGAATTGTCTTTATATCTGTCTGTAGCAGTTCTACATAGTCATCATAATTTGTGACCTTTTCTGCTGGTATTTGCGACAATCCAATTGGTACTCTTGCTTTCTTCCCGAATACAATCTCGTATGGGGAATGCTTTGTGTTTTTCTGTTTAGTGGTTCTTAGCCCAAAGTCTATGGTTGGTATAATCGTGCTCCAATCCTTCGTCTTCCTTTCTTCTATCATGCTTTTAGCTGTTCCAAACAATTTTTCCACCAGACCTTTACTTTGAGGATAATATGGTGAAGTGAAGGTTTATTTAATACCTAAGATTTTATAGTATTCAAGAAAAGTTGTGATTGAAAATTATTACCGCAATTCAAGTATATTCTCTCTGGGACACCGAATTTCGATATCCAGTTCCTCCATAGTTCTTGTAAAATCTTCGGTGCTTCTGTCGTAGCATGAATATTAGACTTATATACTTCGAGAAATAGTCTATAATTCCAAGTATATACTTGTAAGCCCCGTGTTGCTTTTTAGGTCCTGTTAAGTCTATTCCAATAATCTGGAAAGGTCTTTAACCCACAATGTTTGTAAAGGTACTTTAACTCGTTCGTTTAAGTTTTTATTATGCAGGCATTCTTTACACGATACTTTCTGTATCTCTTTATCCATTGCTGGCCAATAAAATTCGTTTTTAATAGTTCGATTGTCTATTCAATTCTTGTATGTTCTAAAAAGGAATGAAACTGCTTAATGATAAGACCACTAATAAATATTTATCATCCCGGCACATATATAATAACCCACCTAGCATTCTCCAATGTGTTCTAAGAGCCCATAATTCTTTTAGTTCTTTACTGCTATTCTTTAACTTACTTGGCTCTTCCTCCGTTAATTAATCGCCTTTCTCCATCAAATTGATTATAAACTGAATATCTGTATCCTTGTCTTGTCCCCAATCATCCTCTTCTTGACTATCTGATTCATTGTCCTTTCAAGTTCACCATCATTTTCACCAGCTTCTTCCTCCTTGTATACTTTGACATTTCTCCGTTTTTTAGGCTCATCGTAGTTGATTATACATTGTTCACATAGTAATAATCGTGACATTGCATCGGCGTTAACATGCTTGCTGCCTTTCCTATATTACCCCACCATCTCGAAAATTTCCAATTCAGCTCTCCATACACAATATTGAGATGTATTTGGGCTCTACCAATTCAAAAGCCACTTCAATGCCTGGTGATCAGTTCTTATTGTAAATTTGGATCCAAGTAAATAGTGCTTAAATTTTAACACAAATGTATAAATTGCCAGCAGTTCCTTCCTTGTTATGCAATACTGCCTCTGACACTTACTCATAGTTTTTGACGCATAATATAGTACTCTTTCCTCGCCTTCCTGTATTTTTGACAAGGCAGCTCCTGTTCTATTATGCGATGCATTGGTGTCTAAAATATATTGCCCTTTCTTGCATGGTAATGCCAACAATGGTGGAGAGGACAATAGCCGCTTTAGCTCATAGAACACTGATTTTCTTACCTCGTTCCACTGAAAACTACTTTCATTTTTTAGCATCGCGCAAAATTTCTCTGCATAATTTTCGATAAAACATGTGTAATGATTGCAAAATCCCAAGAACGACTGCAACTACTTTTTACAGGCTGGGATTTCTAATGAAATGATACTTTTTATTTTCTCTGGATCCGTCTTAACAGCTTCCTTATTTATGATATGCCCTAGATAGCTAACCTCTGTCTTTAAAAATACACACTTATCTGGCAATAATTTAAACCCAGCCTCTCTGATGCGACCTAGCACCTTATCCAGTCGTTCATTATGTTCTTCTATTGTTCTTCCAAAAATCAAAACATCATCCAGATAAACGACGCAATGAATCCAATTTTCCTTCCTTAGAACCATCGTCATGAGTTTTTGGAATGTCGCAGGGGCTAAGCAAAACCCGAAAGGCATTCTTGTGAACTCAAATTCCCAATGTTTTGTGTTAAAAGTCGTTTTCTGACTATCCGCTTCGTCAATTGGTACTTGATAATACCCATTCATGACCCCATGTTATATTTCTATAAAATTATAATGAGAATAATTTAAAAATTTAACAGTTTAAAAACTATATTTTCATAACATCAGTATTATTTATCTGATGTTTATTAAATTTTCAACATTATCCAAAAGTTTTTTAACTGAATTTTGAAATGCATTTTGTAAAATATGACAATAAAAATTACAATAAAAATTAAAGTTTTGTCGAATGGAGACGTTGCAGTTGAACTTGAAGTGATCATTGTTAGCTATAATTTCAGAGGTTTCCCAAGCTTCTTGATAAAAACCTATAATCTTTTGCACTCTGCTTTTTGTATTATAAAAATATCTTTTCATTGTCTCTGTTCCTCACATCAGTATAAATGTAAAATGTCATTGATTTCATTTCTTTATTTTTAGTTCAAGAGATTTATTCTATAAAAAACCTAAAGTCTATTGTTGTTCTTCCGCAGTAGATTAAAAAGATTAAAGTAGAGTCATTCTAAATCTGACTAGCTCACCCAATTTTACATCCAGACTCTAAATACCAAAACCTGATCAGTCACTTCTGATACATCTTTCAGCTCAGTATTTGTATTGTTTGAGAAAATAAACAAATATAATTTTTATGGTTTTTTGCTTAAGTTCGTCAACACAATTTACATTTTTTATAATATGTGACAGAGAATATTTATCTAAACGAATAAAATAGTTAAATGAATTACACACTTTTTCAAACTTAAAAGTTTTCTTTTAAAAAATATTTTAAAATTAAAAAAATAAATGAATAAATTTGAGAAAAATTTAATTTAATTTAATACTAAAAAATATGTAAATTAAAAAATTTTAAAATATGGCAAAATTATCAAATAAAAATAAAAAATTTAAATTTATAATTGTAACATTTGTCAGATATACAACACTTCAATTCAGAAATTAGTAATTATCTTAATTATTAATTATAACCAATTGA
The DNA here is from genome assembly GCA_022537955.1 of Schmidtea mediterranea. Taxonomy (NCBI): domain Eukaryota; kingdom Metazoa; phylum Platyhelminthes; order Tricladida; family Dugesiidae; genus Schmidtea; species Schmidtea mediterranea. The sequence goes on from CM039680.1 coordinate 173,640,240, forward strand.
TATTTCTCACTATTTCTACATCTCTTTATTCATTATTATATTTTTTGTTAATTTTTGAATTACTAAAATTACATATAGGTGAAAGCCTCTAATTTAAAACCTAACAAAGCCATATAAAAAACTATAATACATAGTATGATATAGAATAATTATGAAATCGTAAAATATTGCAAAATTATGGTGAAAACATTATGATGCTGGGTTGTATTGCAAACTATGGTGTTTGTAATTAACATTTAATTAAGGAAAAAATGAAAAAAGGGATAAAAAACTAAAGCATTCATCGAGAGAAATAATTTTGAATAGGTATATATATATTACATTTTCATTTTCAGTGAAAACAAACGAACCTCTTGATCAATCTTGTATATCGAAATAAAGTTTACTTAATTATTTTTTCCAAAATTATTTTCAGTGTTGTATTAATATTGGCGTAATGATTTTAGGACTGTTTATCCTGGATGTTTCATCCAGTGAACAGTTCATCTAAGGGACCGGCCATTTATGGTTGGCCCATCCATCGGTGATTCATTCAAAATAAATCAGTAGCATACTCACAAATTAGTATAATTTAAAATATAATATAAGTGTGTTTGTTTATATACCATTGTTTAGTCCGAATTTTGGTAGTGGAGTGTATTTATTCTAATATAAAATGCAATATATTTATATTAGATAATGTATATACACAATTTCCTTATAAATAATGTCATATTATTTCTGTTATTTTCTATAACTAATTGGAGTATTATGCAAAAAGCAAATGTGATTATCACACCCTTAATATGCTAGCATACTTTTAATTTAATGTTAAACGTTTTAATGAACGCCCTTTAGAATTTAAGAGTATGTATATTATGTTATTGTATATTATCTCTGTTTATCATTATATTTATTTTATGTTTGTGATTAGAACTTTACATAGAAATAACTGGGGTTGTTCTTGTTTATGTGTTTTTATAACAGTTAAAATCAAGAATTAAATATAACAATTCAATGAAATAAACAATAAATATATTAAAAGATAACGCCAATAAAAAACTTTTCGTACGATATATTTCGATAGCATAGCTATCATCTTCAGGTACTCAAAACCAACTAAAAATATTTTGAATTAACATTTAATTTAAATTAAAAGATAACGCCAATAAAAAACTTTTCGTACGATATATTTCGATAGCACAGCTATCATCTTCAGGTACTCAAAACCAACTAAAAATATTATGAATTAACATTTAATTTAAACAAATTATTTTTTATTAATTTAATTTTTTAATAAATAAATATTTTTAAAAATATATTTTAAATTAATTTTAAATTTTAAATTATTTTACTTATATTCTAATTTTTAAAAATTAATGTTATTTAAAATTTTCAATTATTTTAATAATATTAAAAAAAAAAGCAAACATGATTTAACATACGTAAACTATTTAAAAACATTCAAAACATTCGTAGTCACAGTATTGCCGTACTCTGAAGGCTTTACAAATTATAAGAGGAAGTTGGGTAAACTGATAGGAAATTTAGAGTATAAGATCGTCTCTAATTCGTGTAAGGTACGCAATATGTTTATTAATAAATCAAAAACTCCAGTTGGATTGTGTTCTGATCTCGTTTATCAATTTACATGTAATGGGTGTAATGCCACATACATTGGAGAGACTTCCCGTCATCTCTGTACTCGAGTTCTAGAGCATTGTCGATTGAAGGGTTTGACCAATATTAGTGAAACCAATAGAGGCTGTAAAAGTGATATAGGAATGTCTGATTTTAGAATTTTGTTGAGAAGTCTTAATAGTTATTGGGAACGAGTGATATGTGAAGCATTGTTGATAAGGTCATTGGATCCAAAGATTAATGTGCAGAGTGCTGTGACTACGAATGTTTTGAATGTTTTTAAATAGTTTACGTATGTTAAATCATGTTTGCTTTTTTTTTTTAATATTATTAAAATAATTGAAAATTTTAAATAACATTAATTTTTAAAAATTAGAATATAAGTAAAATAATTTAAAATTTAAAATTAATTTAAAATATATTTTTAAAAATATTTATTTATTAAAAAATTAAATTAATAAAAAATAATTTGTTTAAATTAAATGTTAATTCATAATATTTTTAGTTGGTTTTGAGTACCTGAAGATGATAGCTGTGCTATCGAAATATATCGTACGAAAGGTTTTTTATTGTCGTTATCTTTTAATTAAATCGTTGCCAAATTTATTTAATTATTTATTTATTTAATTTAAACAAATTATTTTTTATTAATTTAAATTTTTAATAAATAAATATTTATAAAATATATTCAATTCACTTTTAATTAATTTAAAATTTTAAAATTTTCACTTATATTCTAATTTTTAAAAAATTACTGTAATTTAAAATTTTTCAATTACTTTAATAATATTAAAAAAACAATCATCTTTTCTTCTAAACAAGTCTCAAGAAAACTAATGTCTAGTTCCTTTCTTTTGAGGGAGTTATAAACCTTCATAAACCTTTTGAATATTATTTATTTATAAATCATGCTGCAGCTGTTCCAATATTCAAAATAGGTTTATGAAGGTTTATAACTTCCTCAAAAGAAAGGAACTAGACATTAGTTTTCTTGAGACTTGTTTAGAAGAAAAGATAATTACTTCTTTCATTTTTAAAATGAAACTAAGTGATTGTCTTTCCAGTAAAGAGGTCCAATTAATACATAGAAGAACGTTAAGAAGAATGTTGGAATCAGAGAAAATAAGGAGAACTTCCATTGATAAAAAACTAACAAATATTGGATTAATGTTAAATAATGCTACGAATGAGTTTTGTTTACAAGTATGCGTAGAATGGTGTATCAAAAATTCGATTGTGCAAATAAAATCTAAAGAGGTTGCTCATATTAAAAAATTGATTAATTTGAGAAAAATATTTGGGATTTCTAAATTTAGTGTGGAGAATACTGTGATAAATTTGAGTAAAATAGTTTTGAATGATGATGAAGAGCGTGTTTTAAAATTTGGTCCAAATCACTGTATTAAGAATCGCTTGGATGAAACAAAATTGTGTGCAAAAATTGAAAGTTTATATTTTCATATAGCCCGATCGATAAAAGGCATTAATGGTAATTATGTGAAAAGCTCGTTAAGTGCAAGTACGATGGAGTATATCGATAAAAACAAAAAGCAGAATATTAGGGATTTTATGACTTTAAAAAACTTAGCTAAAAAAAATATAAATATCTGTAAGTTTGACAAAGGAAATGGGATAGTTATTCTTGACCATGATGTGTATGTAAATAAGTTGAATGATTTGTTAAATTCTCCTCAGTTTGTGAAATTGCCAAAGGGTCGGAAGAATGGAAAATTGCCTCCTCTTAAGGATGAAGAGTTTGCAAAAAATGTTAAATGGTTTTATTCAGAAGAAGCTTATTGATGAAGAGGTAGGTAAGTCTTTTCGTCCAATAGGATCGCAGCCAGCAAAACTATATGGGCTACCAAAAATCCATAAAGATGGTGTACCTATGAGACCAGTTTTGTCGATGGTTGGTACTGCCCAGTATAAAATAGCAAAGTTTTAAGATAGATTATTAAAACCGTTAATGCGATCAAGTTTGAATGTAAGGATAGCTTTGAGTTTGTGTCTTGTATTGCAAAGCTACAAAAACGAAGTATGAATGATGTTATGGTTTCGTTTGATGTTTGCAGTTTGTTTACGAATGTACCACTGGTTGAGACGATTGATTTATGCTGTGCGTTGTGGAATGAAAATGATTCGGAACATCACATTTTGGATAGAAGGGCATTTCGTAAACTTCTTGAATTTGCTACTTCAAATGTCAATTTTCTTTTCAATAATGAATGGTATCAACAAATAGATAGAGTCGCTATGGGTTCCCCTTTAGCACTAACGATGGCATCAATATTTTTGGCTAGTTTGGAAAAGAAAATTGCTTCTTTCCAATTTGAGAAATCCGTTGTTTATAAAAGGTATGTGGATGATATTTTTCTTGTATTTGAAAACCAGAAACATGTAGAACCGTTTTTGCATTTTATGAACAGTTTACATCAAAACATTGTATTCACATGTGAAACGGAGAGAAAGTCATCAATTGCGTTTTTAGATTTGTTAATTCAACGCAAAGATAAACAGTATGAGACAGAGATTTATAGAAAACCAACTGATACTGGTCTTTATACTTCTCCAGAAAGCTTTTGTGAATTTAAGTATAAGAGAAATATGGTGAAAGGATTGATTTATCGTTCATGGTCTTTATCTTCTACTTTTGCTAATTCGGTAAAAAAGTGTTGATAAATTGGTTGAGTTGTTGATAAAGAATGGATATTCTAAATCATTTTTATTGTTGATGATAAAAGAGACTGTTGATAAATTGATTAAAATACCTAAGGATCCATGTTTTGGAAAGTCTGAATGTAATTTGTCGGATGGGTGTGAATTGAGTGTTGGTCTGGGTGATGGTAAAAATGGATATAAAAAAATTGAGCCTAAATATGTGTTAGTATTGCCGTACTCTGAAGGCTTTACAAATTATAAAAGGAAGTTAAGTAAACAGGTGGGAAATTTAGAGTATAAGATCGTCTCTAATTCGTGTAAGGTACGCAATATGTTTATTAATAAATCAAAAACTCCAGTTGGATTGTGTTCTGATCTCGTTTATCAATTTAAATGTAATGGGTGTAATGCCACATACATTGGAGAGACTTCCCGTCATCTCTGTACTCGAGTTCTAGAGCATTGTCGATTGAAGGGTTTGACCAATATTAGTGAACACAATAGAGGCTGTAAAAGTGAAATAGGAATTTCTGATTTTAGAATTTTGTTGAGAAGTTTTAATAATTATTGGGAACGCGTGATATGTGAAGCATTGCTGATAAGATCATTGGATCCAAAGATTAATGTGCAAAGTGCTGTGACTACGAATGTTTTGAATGTTTTTAAATAGTTTACGTATGTTAAATCATGTTTGTTTTTTTAATATTATTAAAATAATTGAAAAATTTTAAATTACATTAATTTTTTAAAAATTAGAATATAAGTGAAAATTTTAAAATTTTAAATTAATTAAAAGTGAATTGAATATATTTTATAAATATTTATTTATTAAAAAATTAAATTAATAAAAAATAATTTGTTTAAATTAAATGTTAATTCAAAATATTTTTAGTTGGTTTTGAGTACCTGAAGATGATAGCTATGCTATCAAAATATATCGTACGAAAAGTTTTTTATTGGCGTTATCTTTTAATTAAATCGTTGCCAAATTTATTTAATTATTTATTAATAAATATATTATTAACAACTAAATTATTAAATGACTCGATATCTCAGAACTAAATATAAAATGCATAGTTTCATTTGTTTTATGGAGTGCCTGCAACATTTATTTTTTACCTAATTTACTAAATTTTAATTATTCAAAATAATGTTAGGATTGTAAAATTAATAATATTAATAATATAATCATGTTAGTCAATGCAAAAGTATAGAAAATTAATAAATTATCAAAGAAAACGAGGGAGATCTAGATTGAGCAATTGTTAAGATCACAGTGGTAATGGATTCTTTAGGTTATGTTTTAAAGGGTCGAAATGCTAGGGAAACGCTCAGAAACATAGAATTTTTAATTAATTAATTAATTAAAGAAAACCCGAGTTCTGTAAATAACAAGAAATTCAAACAAGAGGAAATGGAAAAAGCCATTATCATGACAGTAATATTACTAGCGAATGTGAAGAGATTATAACGAGAGAGATTATACCGATTAATCATTCCTCGGAGACCAAAAACATGAAAGGAAACCAAGGTTGTCAATAGTTGTGGATTGGGATGATGGTCATTAATCAAAGTTATTATTACCACTATATAAGGAAAGCCAAAATCAGATACAACTGTCATTTTGCCTTCAGTAGGGAAGAAGAATTCGAGAGTAGGATTAAAGAGAAGATCGTTAAAGTTAAACTCAGAGTCAATAAAACAAATTCAAGAGAAGTTGAATCAAGTTAAATCAAGCATTAAGAAACGAGGTTATTATTATTGTGGAAAGTGCGGAACCAAAATAGTCACAGCGAGACCTACCGGATAGTCAGAAGAAGCAGTTTCTTTGCGATATTTGAAGTTTTGTGATTCGTAGTATAAATTAATATATATATATATATATATATATATATATATATATATATATATATATATATATATATATAATATTAAATAATTACTCGATTAATTAATAAATCACAAAGATTTATCAATCTAAAAGTTTACGGAAGCAAAGTATAAAAAAAATCATAAATTCCAATGCAAGTTGCAAGAACAGCACCGTAACATGTTTTCCAGTGCCCAAAAAATATTATTTTTTAGAGCCTCAGCATTTATTTTGGATAAAGTAGTTGTTGAATCTTGAAATAAAAGTTCATTTTATTTTTTATGTAAAATTTAGTTTTTTTTGAAATGTTGTTTATTCGCGGAAGTGTTGTTTAGTTTTTTGGCGAAATTGTGAATTTAAAAATGGCGTTGAATTATGGTAAATGTTTTTGATGATTTGTAGTTGGAATTATTTTACAATTAAATTTAACTGGATAAAAATGACTTATTTTTCTCGATATAATGAAAAAAACAATCTATAGAGTGATTGAAAATGAGGACATTTGCAGAAATATGGATGAATCAGTTGTTATGGATGATAAAATCGCCCAAGGAGGTTGCGGAATTGTTTTCAAGGCACATTCGTTTCATTAGCAGTATGTATTAACAAAGCTGTGTGTCAACAACGAATACAAACAATTGAATTGCATCCGAAAAATATTTATAAGTAGAAATGTTCACTGTGAATATATCCTACATTTGGTAGATTAAATGATTGATCAAACTGACTCCGATATTTTTGAAGCTTTCATCATGACTAACTTTTATCCAGGGGCTGATGAGTCCGGTAAAAATACCATTGTTACAAATGAAATCCCACAGTAGTTATAGTATTAATATAATTTATTATTGTAAATAATGATGACAATTTTCAATTTTTAATTGTAATAATGACAAGACAATGTATGACAGACAACAAAAACCTTTCTGAATGAGAATATCTTATGCATAAATTTAGCAACACATAATTGTTCTATTACTAAGTAGATGGTATGCAAGAAGCAGGTAAAATCGCATAAAAAGGAAAAGGATATTCGGTTTTAAGACTCATATAAAAAAAGAATAATTAAAGAGATACAAAAATTATCTGAATTATTTAAATAATAAAAAAATTGAATAATATTTTGAAATCAAATTTTAATTTGAATATTAATTTTAAATCAAGTATAATATTGAATCAAATTGAATTTATAAGTAATTTACTGTGATATCAATAAAGTTTAATATATTGTGGGGAAAAAATGTTGATTCCTAAGAACAAGAGGAGCATTATAGAAAATCAACAATAAAAATAAATATTATTATGTTTTGTTAGAAATTAATTTAAAAACAAGAAATTTATTTTTGATAAATGAAAAAATATATTTAAAGTGAAACTGATAGTTATTAGCATTTAATTTATTTTCATTGCAACAATATATTTAAGTTGTGTTACATCGGGAAAAATTGATTAATGGTCATAATGAAAATAAATGAAATAATAAATTGAACAAAATTATTATTAGTACATCTGAAATCTGTTTATTGCATTAAATTGAGACAATTAGTTTCTGGTTCAAAATATCCCGATATTAATTATTATTTATGTTATTAATTAATTAAAAAATATTATAATTTCAAAAACTGTTCATCATTGAATTTTAAATTTTGAAAACAAAGTCAATTCATAAAAAGTTATGTCATAAATTTAGGATTCTGTCGAAATTTTAATTTTGATCTGTCTGATCCAATTTATGTGATTTTCAGATTTCAAAGTTTCTGTTTTTAATCTATCGATATTTCTAATAAATTTCTGGTTAAGTTGTTTGATTTATTCAATTAGTTTTCAATGTTCAATACTATTTTTGCATTCATTAAAACAAATAATTTTAAAGAATTTTGAAAAAATTTGTTTTAAATTACACAGTAGATTTTGATTATAAATTGATAAATGAAATTTTGTCGGGTTTTTAATTAAAAGAAATTCTTTTTAATTCAAAATTGATCTTAATAATCATTTTAATAATTAATTTTGATAACTAAATTATTTCAAATTTCACTATAAATAAATGAATAAGTAAAAAATGTATATAATGAAAATTGCATTGCATATGAGATTTTCTTCTACAGCGCCATTTCTATTTTCCGGATGACTTTAGTTGGGAATAAAATAGAGATATATTTAAAATATTTCTAACAAGTAACAAAAATTCAAAATATATAATAAAAATTCAAGGACACATAAGTATACAGTGCGAAGCTAGGTGGTAAGCCGGATAAACGCCACGTATTAGCGAAAGATGGTAAGGATGCCGAAAACACTGAGAGATCGAAAGTAGTTTTAAACATATATAAGTTAAATTAAGCTGTAATAAAACTGTTATAAAACAATATGTAAACGATCTATTAATAAAAAGCAGGCTATATATATATATATATGTGTGTGTGTGTGTGTGTTTTTGTGTGAGTTCTTTGTAATCTTCAGATTCTTCATTAGCTTCCGAACATTCTTCTGGATTGTCACATAAAACCACATCACCTCCCCTACAGTGACCATATGCTACACTTATATTTAACCCTTTTATCATCTTTGGTAATGCAGTTTTACAGTTTTTAATTGTGAATAATTGATGTTTTTTGCTAGTAATACGAGTTTGTGGTACCGAAAAGATTTTTGTTATAACAATCTAGGCATGACTTATGTTTTAAGTCAATACCCTTCAATGCTATACCCTTAGCTTTGATACTTTCAACTTCAGACAAGAGTCTATAATATTTTGGACGAATGAACACCCACTGCTTATATTTAAGTCCTTTATTCTCGTCTTTGAACTTTCCAATGACAGAATCCAGGTTCCTACTTCAGGTTCTTCAAGAGTTATAAGAGCCGATGCCCAAGACATACCGGTAATTCCATAAAAGTTAAGTGGTTCCAATTGGTTATGAGGACTTTGAACGAAATTGCTGAGAAAAGTCAGCCAGAAGAAAATCATCAAGTTTGAAGTAAACCATCATATAATCTAGTAAAGAGTTACAATTGGTTTCTTTCCAAATAGATTGAGCCTTATTATATTCAGCTTCAGTTACATCTTCCCAAATCGGTGGAAGTTCATATGTAGTTTCATAAACTTTTTAAGAAGTTGCACAGTTATAAGGGAAAATGCCTTTAGTATCGATAATGCTACATACAAATTCTGAACGAGTTAAAGGAAGATGGGTCAATGTTCTAACCGCGTTACTTAATGAACTATTAATAAATTGACAAGAATCAATTTTACAGTTAATCTACTGATTCTTGCCGAAGAAGAAAGAAACTTTTCACTTGTTACAGGAATACAACTTATTTTCCACGTGTTAAAATCACTCATACCATACTTGAGGATATGGTGAAGATCATACCCTCTCAAATTATGAAAAACAACTAGAAATTCAAACCTTATTTGTCGAGAAATATTACATTTGGAACAAGCTGCTCCCAAATATTGTCCGGTAAAGTGATCCTGGTCCTTAACCGGTATTGATAAAGTCTTACTACAAAAATAACAACAAGTTGCCGAAGTAAACGAAAGAATATCTGAGTCTGTTAATAATATTTTCTTTTTATAATTATTTTTATAAAAGGGTAAAACAGTATTAATTGAAATATTATTTATTTCTTGTAGAAAACTAACTACGCGATCATCACCCAAGAAACTCTTATGATTTTTTCCCTGTAAAATTGTTAATTAAAAGTAAACCGACCGAAATCGGCATATGTATTTGAAAATGTCTGTTATCTGAGGTTAAAATAGCCTCAAATCGGCGTAAAGGTCGAAAGGAGGAGTTACAGTTTTAGCTCAATTCTTAGATTGCAAGTTATTTAAAAGTAACGTTTAGAGAGTTGTGCCCAATTGATTTTTATCACACAACCCTTTATGTTCATTTAAAGAATTTATATCATGAAAACAATTTAGACATCGATGACACCATATACTTTAAACTCTAGTATCAGTAAAAGAATGATTCCTATAATTTAAAAGCCTATCTAATTCAGTAACAGCGATATAATAATAAGAATCAAGGCTTTCTAATAAAATTAATTTAACAACAACTTTAGAACGATGAATTATTTCGACATATGGGTGTTTGAAAACTTCAGAATTAGAAAAATTATTAATTAAGTTATTTTCATCATACGTAAGGACATTAATTGAAAGATTTTTAGCTTCAAATATTAGAATGTCACGAAGTTTCATAGGTAAATCCGAAGGTGAAAAGTCAAGTTCAGATGTGTTGTAACTAAAGGTTTTATTTCTATGATGGTTACTATTTATCATGATTTAAAATAGCTAAAATACTGTAAATGAAGCATAAATTATCTGAATTAGCAACATTTACAGTACAATGTTTATATAATAAGGATAATGGTGTTGAAATAAATCAATGACCACTCAAACGATTTATTTGTAAAAACTTGATAATAACAAAATGAATTTCTTTTATTTTATTTATAACCCAGTTACTACCCTAGTCATTAATTAATGTTATGTTTTCACCAAGAAGAGTAGCACCTTCGTCTGAAAATGAATCACTTATTATTTTGGCAGAGTTTGAAATGATGAAAAATTGAATTCAAACTCCACATCAATACAAAATTGAATCTTAACAGATCCCATTTGATTGATAACATTATTTAATTTATTAATTAACGATGTGGATACTGTAATTAACTTTAAATTTAAATTCGAAACATTCATTCTAACAATGGCATGTGATTGGTTTAAATCGAAGTTAACAATAGATGCTATTAAGCCACCATATTGATTAACAATAACAGAAGGAATATCAACAGGAAAAACATCAGAAACATCATCTGAATCAGAAATAACAATTACATCATCAGCTGTTTTCGAATCGTCAGAGTCAAAAAGTATAATAGTATCTATAATTTTAGGAACTTTCGAAGGACATGGATTATTATTATTTGTTTTTCTTTTCTTTTTTGTTTTATTGTTATTATTATTATTATTATCACTCAATGGTAATTTAAAAATATATTTTCTCATACAGTTAAACTGTGTTAAATGTTCCTTATGGTTTGAATAAAAGTCTGTATAATTCATTTTATGGGTGGATTTACATGTGGGACAAATAAAATAGGTGATGTGGTTATAGGTATAAGAATAATAATTCTCCATAAAAATTGGAGTAAAGATTACCTGTTATAATAAAAGAAAATTTTAAATATATAATCAATAAATCACTAAAATAAATCATTAAAAATAATTAAAATAAATCATTAAAATATAAACATTAAATTAATTTTACACAAAAAATATAAAAGAATTTGATTGGCTAATTTTCTTTTGAAAATTTTATATAAGTAGATTAAAATAGTTTCAAATCATAAAATGAATAAAAGTAAGTGGTTATTCATTAATTGTTTTTCTAGAAACATCAGTTAAAAAAGAAGCTTTTAAGTTAATTCTTGAGGAAAATTCCTTAAATGCTATGAGTTTAAGCAGAAATTCTCTAGTAATATTTTTACAATATTCAATAAAATATTTAAAATTTCCCATCATCTATTCATTTATTTTCATTAAAATTAATATTATTAATAAATTTTATTAGGAACCAACGACATTGAAACGAAGCATATATAATATGAAATTTGGTGAAATTGGAGAAATTGATCAAAAAAATATAACAATGTTATTATTAGCAATCAACAAAGATATTAGTTTTAATGAACAATTCACTTTTGAACTATGAAAAGGAATTTAATTATGAAAATAAAAAAGAAACTGAACATTTTATGATTAAAATAAGAAATCAAGGATATAAAAAATGAAACCAGACTATTCGACCAATTTGGAAAATTATTGAAGCCAAATGTATTTAAATAAAATTTATTTAACTTGTCTTATTTTCGTCTTATTTTTTCATTATTTATCATATTATTTTGAATTTATTGTGTTTAAATTAATAAAATGTTAATATTAAATTTAATTCAAATATAATTAATTAGCATTTTATAATTATGATACGATAGTTGAAAATTTATTAGTACTTACATTTTACTATTTTATTTTTGATAATCGGAGTTTTCTTAATATTTTGAACATTTTATTGATCATTTTCATTAAGGTATTTTAAATCTTTGATTATGTTGTTGACAGATTCCATTTTCTAAAAATAAAAATAATTAAAAATATGATAAAAACTTACTTAAGTTTGGTATTTGTTAAAGTGAATTTTTTAATAAATGCATTCAGTTATATATTAGCAAACATGTTAGTAGTTACATGATCGACCAATTAAAATTTAGTTTATAAAACACACTTAATTACATAACACCAAAAACATTTAATTACATATAATCCTCTGAACTTAATCCTTTAAAAGTAATACTTATTACATAATACATCTTTAATTACACATATAATTAAAAAACAATTTTGAAAAGAAACTTTATTCAATAAATTCATTTATTTTTCATTGTTTTTAACCAAACTAAGCAATGCTGTCCACATGTTTTTGTCATCGGATTTTGATAACGAATTCAATTGTATTCAATTGGCATTAGCATCGATTCTAGTTTAATTATTAATAAAGGAGGATAATAGAAACCCATTGGATTAAACACTACTTTTTATTTGAATATTTACAATTAAAGCTTTGTTAACATCGATACATATAATTTTATCTAAAAGAAAAACTCCAAGAAATTCTTTTCCCAATAATTTTCTACCAATAGAATCAATCTGAATAGAACTAATAATAATTAAAAATATATGTAATTAATAAAATTTCCCACTTCATACTTGACAATTAATAACTCTCAATCTGGTTTATAGTTCAAACTATTACTGTTCGATTGGAAGTAATTTGAAATTCCTTTTCAAAAACTCTCCTAACCATTAATTTCGCGTCTAGCAATACTATTATAGGTACAAATTTAGTACATGTCAGACTTTTTTTCTGGATTTGTTCTTGTTAATTTATACACCTGGTAACAAATATTTGGGTTGATCAAAGAAATCAAATTGGTGTGGGAACATAATGAAAGTGCTTTTGATTTTTCAATCCATGTTTTTCGCATAGGTTCATGTTCCGTGTAACCCATTTCCACTAAAGATGTATGTTTAGTATCTTGTTTATAATTTATAATAGTTTCAATTATGGCTTTGTGTGCAAAACTATCATTTACTCCTTCAATTTTGGTTGAATTAAAAACTAATTCAGAGTCTTTAAAAAAAGTTTGAAAAAAGAAATTGTTTGCTGTTACGTCAGCTTCTTGTGTAATATTTTCACCTAAGCTATTTACAAATTTCAACTGAATATATAACAAAGTATTGCTCAAATATAAATATTCTGTTTGTGATCCGTTAATGTAAAATTGAATTGAAGTGGTATCAGCATCAGTTATTGAATTCATTGAGAAAATATCTTTAAATGAACCATGTTCAATCACGTCTTGAGAAGATGGTCTATCAAAAAGACATAATTCAGATTTTTCATCAATCATTTTTCAAATATAGTTCCGAATCCTCTCATTCTTTTGTTTATATGTTTCTTCATACTTTTCCTATGTTTTAGTGTTCCTCCTTTTTGTTCATTTTCACGATTAAATACATCACTTACTTTATTAATAACACTAGGTAAAGTTTGCATAACACTAGGTCAAGATTCTTTAATTTCAGATATTGGATTTGATTTTAAAGCAGGTAAAAAATCAGAATTATTATTTATTACGTCATTTGCGGTTTTCATAGCGAAATTCCTTATACGTCTAACAATAGATAATGCAAATCTATCTGTTGTTTTCAACAAACCGGTTCCATAATGATTACCTATAAAATATGGTAATTCTCCACCAGATTGACTACTACTATAAAAATTTATAATGCCAGGATTACTCATTTATTTTACGAAAATGTAATGTAAGAAACGTTTTATTTTCTTTAGCAAATATATATTTTTCATTATCGTCACGAATATTGATTTCTATATTGTTTTTATATATGGTTGACGATACAGACAAAAATATTTGGTTTTTCTCTATTATTTGAACTAGATCCTCCTTTTTATGTTTTTTAACCCATACACTTTTCAATAGAGGTACCAAATCATCACGACAAGTATAGATTCAATGATATTTGTATAGAATCTATACAAATATCATTGAATCTATACTTGTCGTGATGATTTGGTACCTCTATTGAAAAGTGTATGGGTTAAAAAACATAAAAAGGAGGATCTAGTTCAAATAATAGAGAAAAACCAAATATTTTTGTCTGTATCGTCAACCATATATAAAAACAATATAGAAATCAATATTCGTGACGATAATGATGATCTATACTATAGATCATCATTTGCTGATTACTTTGCAAATTTCTAGTAAACGTAATCCAATAATATCTTTTTCTGAATATGATACTTCACTTAATCCCAAACTTTGAACCAAGAAATTACTAAATTTAATTTTACTGGCATCATCTTCCAATTCAATTTTGACTAATCTTCCTTGTTCAATTTCGCAAGATTTAAATGAATGCGGATAAAAAGTCATTAATTGATCATTTATTTGTGATAAATTAGTAATGATTAAATTTTCTTCAAATTTATTTGTATACTCGACATCATAAAAATAATTTATAGTTAATCGAATTGTATCAAACTTTATTTTACAATTATTTGAAGGAATTTTAATTTGATTCAAGTTTTCAACAAAATTTACTTCTTTTTTAATAAATCCTAATTTTTGAGCTTCTGCAATACTGTCAAATGAAATTTTAAATGGAAAATATTTACAATTAATATTTAAAGTATTTCCATCAATGTATACTAGATAAAATAAAGCGTCGTGACTAATTGTATATTTACTCTTTGTTTCGTTATAGTAAAAATTTTCATAACTTGTATGTAATGTACTCTTACTATATTTAATATTTGAGTTGTTATAAAATGGAAAATTATTGTATATAAAAATGAAATCGGTCAGAGCAACTTGCCATTCACCTTCCAAGTAAATTGGATTTTGAAATTCAACATTAAATTTATCAGCTTTATTGTTTGGATGAGAAAGAAGACAACTATTACAGAAATTTTATTTAATAAAAACTGCTCCAAAGAGACAGTGTGTCCTTTTAACGGGACTATTCCGACCTCTTGTTGGTCAGACTAAATTAGGTTTTCTTTTTTATTCTTATCATCTTCTGATAGGAGAGCCCAGAATCAATCTTTCGGACAAGCACCACTCACTCTTCTCAGCTCCAGCCTCCGCTTCTACTCCCACTCAGCTACCTCTCCTGTTCTGGTTTCAGCTCGGTCTTGCTTTGAAGGATACCGTGCCAAGTTCAAATCAGCTCCGGTCATCATGTTAATATAATTGATTTCCTCATTTCATTTATAATATAATTTTTTTTCCTCTTTTAACCATCATCTAAAATCAAAAAAAGACCGAAGAAAAAAAGTAGTTGGACAACAATTAGCCCAATATACATAAAAACCAATGAAGTATTATTACCGTACTACAGTAGGTTTACTAAAATTTGAAGCACATAAAACGTTAAAAAATCACGAATCACAATATCAATACAGCACTGTAAAAAATAACAGATATGTAAACACGCATCTGCAACAGTAATAATTTGTACTTAGGCCTATTTCTGTAAGTATTTTATCGTTTTTGTCGTCCTATGTTCCTAATGTCCCAACGATTAGTGCATAAACTGCGGTTTTACAATTGTTTGTTTTGCCTGTTTCTAGTGTTATATCTTTATATGTTTCAAAATTTAGTTTTCTAGCATTTTCAAAGTTCTTAGTGTCATCATATGGTACCTTAATGTCTAAGAAGATAATTTTGTTGTTAGATTTTTTTTAATTATTAGATCAAGCCTTAGTGTGGTGTTTATTCCTAGTGGTGGTCTTTCAATGTCTGTGTCATATTTCTTTGATGTAAAAAAGTTAAAGATTACATCAAGTACCTGATTATGTTTATTTCTCCTAGCGATCTGTGTTAAGGTACAATGATTAAAAATATGGGCTTGCGTTTCCCATTGTGTACTACATAATCTGCATTTAATTTCATTTTTGTCTTTGTGGTTTTTTGGTTGGAGTTAAGGTTAAGGATATTATTGCGCGCTTTTATAAAGAAGAAAAATTGGTTATCACTAAGTGATTGACTTTTAATTAAGTATTGAGACATGTTACTGCTACTAATTGTTTTAGCGATGTGGCCCTGGTACATCATTTTTTGCCATTCAAGGGCATACCACTCACTGGTAAGGGTATGTATAGATGAGGAGGCACTTTTAATATTCTCTTTATTTATTGTGGCCATGAAGTCATCCTTCCTAATTTCCAATTGGAAAGAATTATCTAAATCATACAATAATTTACAAGAAATTCCAAATTTCTCTCTAAGACGTTTATTTGAGTTTCTAAATTCAAGAAAAAGGCAGGGCGCTGTCGCTAATTCACTCTTAATATCGCTGTTTACCCAACTCAGGGCCTTATCCAGATCAACACAGTTATGGAAGCGGGCCTTCGTCTCCTCAATCAATTCATTAAGTATAAAATTACGAATATCTAGGTCATTTGACATTAGCAACCTGGTGAGTTGTATAATACTCTGGATCAGGTATTCATCTATTCTAGGGACAGCGCCCAAACCCTTTAATGAGCAGTGTGCATAAATAAAGTTATTATTAATATTTTGGTGTATATCCCCTATCGCATTTTTTATTAGTCTTTTAATTTTTTGGTCAAAGCCAAGTTGTTGTTCCCTATTGTTTACTTTGCGTTTCTGTTGCAATCAAGTATCATGTGGTGAATGGTGCAGTTTCTAAAGATGAAATTTAGGCGCGAATGTATAAATGTTTTGTAAGCGTGTATTTTTTGTGAAGGGTGAAGGTCTGAGAGGAAGTTTGCTTCAGCATCTTTAAGCGCTTTGTCTAAGACGTTGTCAATGTTATGATTGCCCTTACCCCCAAATTCAACTCCTAAGTATTTATAGATGTTTTCGTTGTTGATTATTGGTTTGTTTTCATTACATATTGTGAGAGGTTTTTCAAAATGGTTCTTAAATCTTTCGAAAAAACCGCATTTATTGGGTCTAAATTTGAGTTTTCCATTGTTTGTATATTCTATAATGTCATTAAGCATTTTATGTATTTTTGTTCTGTCCTCAGATATAATAATTCTGTCATCCGCATAGGCTAATATACTAACGTGGTAGTTATGTACTAAAAATGGGTGATCTTTTAATATGTTGGTTAAGATATAATTTATAGCTTAGTAAAAAAGGGTCATTGGCATGGGGCAACCTTGCTTAACTCCGTTGTTTACTGCTATGTTTTTTGTGATTGTTTTTTCACACTCACAAAATGTTTGGCATCAGCTGTACATATTTTTAATTAGTTTCAATGTATTGTCATTTGTACCTATTTCAGTAAGTGTGTGCCATATTAGGTCATGAGGGATGCTGCCAAAAGCGTCAGCAAGGTCAAGCCATACAATATTAATATTAGTATTAGTGCGCACTGCTCGTTCTTTAATTAATAACAAAACCGAATTATGTTCAGCACAATCATCCTGATATCCAATGGCTTTTTGATTACAATTAATTAGATTTCCACTTTTAAACCATTCGAGTAAGCGGCGGTTAATTAGGGTAGAAAAAAGTCTATACGATATATCTAGAATCGCAAGGGGTCTCCAGGAGGCCAGATCATGGCTACTATTTTCTTTCCCTGGTTTGATAATAAACTTACTTTTAAAGGTTTTCTATTTAGAGGGGCTCTTGAGGTTACGAATTATATTATTAAAAAGTGCGCACAGAAATGAAAAATTCGGATCAATTTTACCCCAATCATGATAAGATATATGATCCTTATGGGTGCAGACGATTTGTCTACAATTTAAAATGTTTTTGCTATTTCTGAAATATTTATAGTTTTAATTATTGAGGATTCATCAAGTTTATTTAATTTATATTTAAATTTAAAATTATTTAGGTTTACTGTTACTTTATCAAAGTTCTTCACCATTCTATCGCAGTGGGGTGGCTTAATATCGATTTTATTATTAAATATATTTTCCATAGTTATTTTCATTTTAATATTAAAGTCAAAACGTCTCCTGAAAGTAAGTTCAATTTTCTTAGTAGGTTTGATATTTTTTTAGTATTTTTAATTTTATATTTATTATGAAAGATGGCTTCATGTATTTTCTCTATTTCACAGAGTCCTTTATCTGGGACTTCAGCGTTATTATTTTGTAAGATAGTTAAGTTATTTAAAATTTTTTGATATTTTGAGATATCTCCAGATGGAGTTTGGTCTATAATAATACGTTCAATTATCTCATCTAGGTCTTGTCTAATTACAGATACATTAGGTATAGTAATATTGATATGATTATTAAATAAACATTGTATGATTTTACAAATAAAAAAACCACTTTCATTAGGGTTTGCGCATATAGAATAGTTTAATTTTGTTAAGTTAATATTTAATGGGTATATAATGTTTTGTACATTTGTAAGAACATTCAGGAGGGTATGGGCGATTTTATTATACTTTAGCAGGCTGTTGGGGCTTAGGGGATAAATTATTGTTTCGAATGCCTTTAGTTTATTTAAATAAAAAACGGCCTAACATACCTTTGAGGCTTTAAAGGAAAAGATTATTTCTGTCCAATTTGGGTATTGATTAAATGGAAATGTTTCAAAAAATGTTTTAAAGTTAGACTGAATTAGGGCTTTGCTCGTGTAAGTTTGTACAATAATTGTTGACTTAGTGGCAACAAATGCATGCAAAAAAAGATTGATAGAGTGTTGATCTAGTCAATCATTTCCAATGTCTTTTTTTTGGACACCGGTATATTATCAGGTATTATTACTCGGTAGATTTATGTAAAAATTGTTATTCATTTATTTTTCTAAAATGTATTGATAAATGTGTTTTGGTATCTTTACTAAATTTAATCAATTTCCCACTATCATCGCGAATATTAATTTCAATGTTGTTTATAGTTGAAGTTGAAATTGGGAAATACACTGGATTCTTCATTTCTAATTGTATAACTTCCCTTTGTTCATAATTTTTAATCCAAATAGATTTTAATAGGGGAACTCTAACATCTTTAACAGTTATGGTCCAATAATATTCTAATAAATGAACATTTGTTGATGATGATGTAATAATCTTGGAATTTTATTACCAACAATTTCTTTATCAATAAAAGTTTGTTTATTTAATCCTAAGGTTTTGATTAAATTGTTGTCAAAATATATTTTTGAAATGTTGTCAAAAACTTTTATTTTAACCAATTCATTGTTTTTAAGTTTTAGTTCTTTAAACGGAGACGGAATAAATGACATTAAATGTCCTTGTAATTCAGATAATGTGTATATGAATAAATTATCTTCAAAATATTTTTCAAATATTGTTTTTTCTTCATAACTTATAATTATCCATAATTGTTCCATAACACCATTGCCTGTAAATTTTGGTAATTTTATTCGACAATGATCATCTTCACTAATGATGGATACAGATTTTAATTGAATATCTTAGTTGAATAATAGGGAATGCTACTTTAAATGGAACATGTGGATAGACAATAACCAAGTTCTCATATTTTTCATTAAAAACGTCAACACCAGGGGTATGTTTAGGATTATTAATTCATAAGTTTCATTTTAATTATTTATTTTCAAATATTTTATTTCAGTACCACTCTTCATCGTTTCATAACTTAGGTAAGAATTACTATATAATACAGAAAAGTTTTATACACAAAAGTAAAATAAATCAAAGCATCTTTCCACTTACCATCCAAGTAAATAAGATTTTGAAATTTTACATTAAAATTACTAGCTTCATTATTAAGAAAAATAAAAGGACAACTATTATTATGTAAAATCATATAAAACTGATTTTCTTTCATAATATTTATTTAATTAATTGATTTTCAGATATCCAAGTTGGAGTTTCATATCCATGCCATTTAACATAGTATTGTTTATATTTACCAACATTGTTGGTTTGAATAAACATCAATTGGTCACATTCCATTTCAACCTCTGTGCGAATTATTGTAGCTATAAATTGCTTTTTGTAAAACATTTATCCAGGTTTTATTTCCTTGATATACGAAATATTTTTTCAAGTGATCGATTAAAGTTCGATTAAATATTTCTACATGGGCTGCTGTAAATTGAGAAAATACAGAGTAATGATTTATTCCTTTGATAATTTCTTTTACTTTACTATTATAAAATTCTTTACTTAAAAATAAATTTAATTTAATTAATTACTGACCAAAATCAGTTTGTAAATTACGAGGCTTGCTATCAATAAATAATTCCTTGATTGCTTCAGCCATTTCATTGACCGATTTTGTTTTTATTAGAATAGCACAAGCGAATCGACTAACATGTCAAAACACATGTCAAAATATATTTGTATCCCTTATTAATTTTAGAGAAGGGTATCATTTCCATCAAACCCATTTGCCATAAATCATCAACTCCCATTGTTTTATAACTAAGGGTTTTGAATTTCTTCAACATTAGTTTATTTAAACTGTACGCCATTTGACCAGATAACAATTTCTGAATTTCCTTTTTCAAATTAACTACTTCCTTTGCCAGTTTTCTTACACCACCAAAACCAGCGGTGTTCATATTTTTTCGATATTTTTCAATGAGTTTTGATTTTTGGTTAATGTTTGCTTCATAATTACAACAAGCTGTTAGTATATTTAAATTTAAATTATGTTTATCTGGGAACGAATTCTTGGCACCCATTATGAAGTTAATGACGAAATTGTGCCTATTGCAAATAACACTATTGGAATTAATGTCCCCAAAAGTCCACCATTTTTTTTATAAATTATTTTTCCCATCAGACGACGATTCTTAGTGTTTACTAAAGATAAAAGTAATCTTTCATGTTTTTGTAATACAAGTTTTTTAGCATTAGTAATGTTTACATTACCACGAACTACATTAACAATAACTTCAACTATATCATCTCTCGCAACAAAAACTTACTATTTCATTGGGACTAACATTGAAGAACTTCTCGAGATTCATTATGACAACGTTCAGGGATCTTGTGACCGATGTGTTGCAAATTGCATTATATGTAAAGATAGTATGAGAGTAACATGTTCAAATGGATGTCCATGTTGCAACGATTTCCAACGTGACCAAACAATCCATATATTGTTAGCCGAATGCGTAAAGCATATTACTCTGATATTTTTAATTTGAAATAAAAATTAATCTTTTTTATTTAATCTTTATTGTTGTCAATAAAAATATTTGTATGGATTGAAAATTTGTTATTTTAATTATTTCTATAATTCAAAATTTATCGATGATTTATCAATCTTTTTTTACATTGAAAAATTATTCTTAGACTTTGAAATAAATTAAAATAAAAAAAAATAATAAAAATAATAAATATTAAAATATTAATAATAATAATAAAATAAAATAATAATAATATTAATATTAAAAAAAAATAAACCAATACATAATTATTTAATTCACTTCATTAAAACAAACAATTAAATTTCATAAAAATATTATTACAAAATAAATAAACAAAATTATTGATTTGATTAAAACAAATAATAAAAATAATTAAAATAAAAAAAATTTTTTTAAAATCGAGACTTTTTCGAGGAAATATTTTTGGGCTTTTTAGTCGGTAGGTGATTTGAGCTAATTTTATTCGAAAATACCCCTCACTATGGTGTTAAGATAATTTTTATTTTTAGGCTTTTTAATCGAGAAAAAATACTTAGGCTTTTTTATCGTGAATTTAAAAATTTGAAAAAATTTGAAATTTGAAAACTTAAACAAAAAATAAAATTAAAAAATGATTCACTTCATTTAAGCAAAAAATAAAAAAATTTCATTTATTAAAAAAAATAATTTAAAAAAAATTTTAAACCCCTTAAAAGGAAATTTTAAGGGGGCTCTCAACTCTTTTTTCAAGCCAAATATCCCACGGGGCATAGTCCTCATTATACACTACTAACATTTACTTATTAGCAAGTCAAACAAATGAGATTTTAATGGAGCATCAGACATCGCAAGTGATTAAATTGACTATTTTTTAATTTTTTTGTCATAATATTTGAAAAATTTTACAATCAAACTTGCTTAATACAATATCTGATAATTTGAAATCATCAAGATGTTCCACCAGTTTATATAGCATAGCAGGGTGTGAAAACAGAATTTGTTTAACTTGGTAAATCTTTCACTAAATAAAAGACTAAATAAAAGTACTTAAAAGTCGACAAAGTATGTTCTTGCATTATTTTCGTTTTTAACTTTTGGCTGCTTTAAAAAATTTTTGGTCAATATGATTAAACAAAGTAAAATGATTATAAAGTCAAAGACATTTAAAGTTACATTAAACAAAGAATATAATTTTAAATAAAAATTATCTAGATATTTATTTCAAACAAAATTGCATCACATTTTTGAAATTTTTTAATTTAAGTTTAAATAATAATTTATTCAAATCAGAGCAATAAACAAATCAGCATACCCAAATAAAAGAGTACAACTTGCATTTTATATATTAAAAAGCATTAAGTAAAATCTTTTATCAGATCTCCATTGATCTATTTTCGTTTTCAAATTATTTTATTTAGATGAACGCCGAATAGCAAATTGTGTCAAAAAGCAATTTCCCAAAGTGATTTTTTGTAAGGTCTAATTTGCTGCGAAAAAATATAGATTAAAGAAATTAAAAATCATATGTAAAATTAAAACAAAAACAAATAAGTTATTTGGTTATTTATTCTGGATAAATAATAGTTTTATCACTTGAATATTTTGTCTCCAGACCAGATAATTATTAATGACGAACTGATTCAAGATGAAGTTGCGTGACAGATTGGTTTTGCTGGATATTTAGCCATTGTTAGACAGTAGGCTTAAGTAGCCTAGTAGACTCAATTCATTTGACAAGGTATATTAGAGGTAATTAATTGAAAATGTTTATCATCCAGTCCTAATCTCCCATAGACTAATAGGTGGTCACATCGTCTCATTACAGAATATTCCACAATTGGATAAGTTTTCAATTATTGAATTTTGTAAATTTGTATATGAAAATAATTGAATAATTTTTTAATTAAATCATTTTTTTTTTATTTTTCAGGTACCCAAGAAATTTTGTGCCTGGATTGATCAGATATGTTTTATTTGTTTAACATTATTCAAATACATCGAGTAGCAATTAAAACTTAGGTGAAAAATATTATAAACATAAGCTAGTAGATGGCATTCTTATCAAAGACGGAAACTTTCATATAAAAGTTACATGAATCGTCTTTTTACTGTCATTTCAACATCTAGTTTCATAGAAAAACTACAAACACAACAACCCTATAATATAAAAAAACAAAAAAATTTATGCACAATCATTTATAACGAGCATTTTTAAATATAAAACTATGCAATTTAAGGATATTTTAAGCGCTTTATCAGATGCCACTTTTCAATGAGTAAGAGATGATCAGATAGAAACAGTGTCAATTACAATTTATTCAATTAAATTCCTATTTAAAACTTAATAAATTTTAAAAATTATGAAAAATATAGAAAATTACATCGATAAACACAATATATAAGTGAAATATTAAATTTAAAGTTAAATATTTTTAGGTATTCAGAAATTAATTAAAAACTATTGATTGATGTCATGGAATAGAACTAATTATTATAATCACATATAAAATATTATTATGTTACATACTTCTGATAAGAAATGCAGTAATCTAAATTATTTAAATTTTACTAAATTGAAAAGTTTTATAATTATTTAGTGTGTAATTATGTACTAAATTTTGAAAATCAAATAAATTAAATATTTATTTATTCGTTTATGTGATTTATTTACCGGTTAAAAATTAAAAAAATTATTTTAATCATTATTTTACTAAATTGAAAATTTTTAAAATTGTGTAGTGTGTAACGTTCTGCAAAACAATTGTTGGATATTGGGAATGGGAAGATGACAATAAACAGATCTACACAATGTATCACGTTGCCAGATGATTGTAAGATGACATCAACTAAAGACGAATTGATTAAACAAGTTTCCCCAAATTTCAAGCAAAATTACAAAAATAATCAGTGGCTCAGTTCATATGCAATATTAGCCGCTACCAACAATGATGTGAATGCCATCAATTTCAAAATTCAAGTTGGAATACCAGGCGAAGCGACAACACTGGATAAGCCAGGTATTCCACCGCACATTTTAATATTGAAAATTGGAGTGCCTATCATTCTTCTCAGAAACATCAATCCACCAAAAGTTTTTATTAATACGAGACTTTCAGTAAAAATAGTTATGAAAAATAACATCGAAGCCACAATTTTGAATGGCAAATTCAAAAGGGAAGATATACTGTTACCATGAATTACAATGATCCAAACAAATATGCTATTTGAATTTAATGGTTTACAATTTCCGGAGCGACTCGCATTTTCAATGACCATTAACAGAGCACAGGGACAAGCGTTTCAAATGTGTGGAATTGATTTGGAGAATCCGTGCTTCTCACATGGGCAACTGTATTTGGCCACTTCACGCAAGGGAAAACCTTCCGATTTATTCGTATACACAGCGGACAAAACAAATATTGTATATCCGAAACCACTCGAATGAATAAATAAATAGTATTAAAATAGATAAATTTCAATGTGTTGTTTTAATTTTTTTGTCCTTGAATTTCTTTTCTTTTGAAATCGCAGTAACGCACGATGGGTAAGCTAGTTCATAATAAATATGAAATTAAATTATAATAAATATGTTAATAACATGAAGGTTAAGAAATATTTTAAAAAACTTTAAAAAATGTAAATTTAATCAAAAATATTAATTTTTAATGGTATTCATAATATTTGCCATTGTTGTACATAAATTGTCCTTGTCTCATTTAGTAAGACATCCCAATTACCGTGGATAATTTCTGTCACATTCATTGTATTTTTATTAATTATTCCGAGCAGTCTCTTGGCATCGAAAATCGTAATGTTGGGGTTCCTCGTATTTTGATATTTGACAGTACACCCAATCCATGGCTCTGTATGTGTAAATGCAACATAACTGGGTGTTGTGCGGTATTCTTGATTATTAACAATAATTTTAGCTTTCCTATGTTGAATGATATCATTAATACATTGTTTAAATAATTGAGAATAAAATCAACAAGACAATAATAGTAAATTCCAAAAATTAATTTGTTGCAATTCACAATTTATCATAGAAAATTCGTAAATAAATTACTTTCCAAATTCCAACTAAACATTCACAAAACCAAATTTAAAATTTAAAACCTCGTGTTCATAAAAATTGGTACGATAAAACAAAAGTCTTTAAACCTTTAAATAATTCCAAAATTTCACAATTTTGCGAAAATTACCAGACTGGTTTAAAACTGAAGGTTGAAAACTTTATTAAACAAAAATGATCATTGGAGTGACTTGGCAAGTGTACATCAAGGCATAAATCATTCGGGCACTGTACACGTTCCTCTGTACAAATAAGACTCATCAAAAAGATGTTCATTTACACATGTATATACTGAATAATATACATTATGATTTAATGTTTATCAAATTCAAAGTTTTGTTGATTAATTTCAAATTTTGTTCTGGACTAATGTCAAGTGAAAATATTTCATTTATTGATATTTTTGATACATGAAATAAAATGGTGAGAGTATTGAATTATTTATATTTTATTTAAATACTGTTTGATTTATAGAGAGAATATCTTGAAACAATAAATCCATTATGATGTATGAAGTATGCCATTTGTGGAAGCGAGTTGGAATTTAAGGAAATATTGTTTATAATCGCTCATTGAATTCGAATACTAAGAACTTTCAAAAAGGATCAAAATTCAAAAAATTCATGTTTTCCATGAAAATTATTAAATTTTACAAAGTATTTGTAAAATCACAAAACATATTTCATATTTTCTCCTTTTTTATTTTTTAAAATCTTTTTCTATTTCAGCATATGTACAATATTCATTTTTACGCTTTACAACAAATGATTTATAAAGAATATTAACAATAATAATAATAATAATAATAATAATAATAATAATAATAATAATAATAATAATAATAATAATAATAAAAATAATAATAATAATAATAATAAAAATAATAATAATAATAAAGACATTGTATTTTCTAAAAAAATTGACTATGAATCAGATTTGCTTATGGCATTCATAGTCAAATTTTCTAGAAAATATTAAGTAATTAATATATATTTTATTATGATTTTTTCTAATTTTTTGTAGCCTGTATACATAAAACAATGTTAACATAGATTTTTGTAAAATCAAGTTTTTTGTGGTTTTAGTGCTCCGCAAATTTTTCTAATTATCCAAATTGCTCTGTAACTTTTAAAAGTTTAGGAACCACTGTTCTAAGGATTTATTGTTGTTGTCAATAAAACAAATTCATTTATCCAATTTCACTGACAACAATAAATTTTAAATTTAATTAATTCTTTTTTGTTTTAATCTTTAAATATTACAACGTTATGTAAATATAATTATTTAATTTTTTATTTTATCAATATTTGCTTGTTTCCGTTGGTTCTCTTAATCTTTTTGTTGAGCACGAATTTATTAGTTAATTTGAATTTATTTTTTATAACCGTAACATCTTAATAACAAAGAAAAACTCTCAAGTTATGAAGAATTTAAAAATTTTATTTTTGAAGTTTTTTTCCTATTGACAAATGAAACAAGTTTTGTCGCTAAGAGAGACAATCAGATATTTTTATTTAAAGAAAATTATCGTTGTGATTTAAGGGCCCCTTTGAAATAATCGAATTCAATTAATATAGAGATTAGGGAAAATATCAAAGTCATAATCAACGTTTGTTAATTTAATTAGCATTATAAAAATAAAATAATAATAATTAGAAAGGAAATTAAGAAAATATTTAATAAATTTATAAAAAACTTTAGTATTGAGTCGCCGAAAATATATTAGACAAATATTCGAAAAATTTAATTTCTAAAGAAAAATTTTTGAATTTTTTTTTATAAAAATGAAAGTAAAAATTTTATTTATAAACTTCTAGCAATTTGTAAATTGAATTTCGTAGATTACTGTAAAAGTAGACGCTAAAGGTTTTTATTTGAATCTTTTAATTTCTTAAAACAGATGAGTCCATTTTAAATTTATTAATTCAATAAAGTAATTTTACACTCTAAAAAGAGAAGAGTTTGTGTAATCAATGACAAATTGAATTAGATAACAAAATGGACAATAAAATTGATCCACATTCGGTTTTTGACTTTTGATGCAATATCAAAACTCTTCACTTCTTAAGGCTAATAATTCGTCGTTGTGTTGTATTTAAACTTTGCAATTCTGACATTGTGCAGACAACCTACTTATGATCCTTGATAATCCATCTGCATTCACCTTTCAATATTTCAGTTGGAAATCGTATTCCGACAGATTTACCATTCATATCCGAAATTGTGAACTTATTGCTTTCTTTGTCGTATTCATTAATACCAATATCTTGAGATCAGTCCAAGCCACAAATTATTTCCTATATAATTATTGTATAAAAATCTAAAACATATTAATGCAACACCAATAACTCTTTCTTGGGTACGCAGTATTTCTTTTATGAACTGTCAGATATCTTTAGTTATATGCGATAGCAGATTTTATAAAATCTTCGTTTATTTAGTTCAAAATTGGTAGTCACATTGAGAATTGCATTGTTGGAATCCCAGATGTCTTAATTTCATATTCAACGATTCTTATGAATTTCTAAATTAAGTCTACCTGCCATAAATATTTACCTAAATTCATTTACTATTATGCCATTTGTTTATAATTCATTTTTCAGAACTCATTCTTCTGCATAATTTCTATCAACTTCACTCCAAATGCTCTATGTTAGAATAATGTAAAATTAAACAATTTATGTCTAAATATTACAAAAATGTGATGAAAAAGATTTTTGAAAACGTGTTCATACTTACAAGCTACATGGCAAATGTAAATTAACAAAATTATCATAGAAAATGTTGTAAAGTTCGATGGTAAAAATACGTATGTAGAAGAATGGTTCAACAAACTTGAGATTATTTTGGATGCCAAGAATATAGAAAATGTAATGAATGTAATGCTATTTTTACTTAAAGAATAATCATATACAGTCTTCAGACAGTTAAAGAAAAGCAATAAGACGATGAATTTCAGAATGTTGAAAAATGAATTAGTGAAAACTTTTGGTACAGGCAAGCATCTTTATGAAACATTTTCAGAAAAAGTTAATAATGGGTGATAACATGGATGTTCATGTAAATCAATTAAGGTCACTGTTAGAATTTTCAGGTGATCTATTGCCCCGATTAATTACCAAGTTATTTTTCAAACCAACAATTTATGTCAACAACGTCAATAATTGTCATGTAGGGAAAAATCGTATGCGATTCTTAGCATTGGAAGCAGGCTATTAACTGTAAATAATGAAATCTCTGAAATAATTTCAAGTTGCAATCAATGCTTATCAATTGACCCAGTACCAGTAACATGCGAAAAAGGTGGACTAAGCTGTGATTAAATTGGTGCCACTAACTAATTGGCCTAATTAAATTTGCTACAGACAAATATTTAACAATTATTGATAGTGGGAAATCAGAAGAATATTATGAATAAAAATGTAGAAGATTTATGTAATGCGTTAAACCAAGTGCTATATGAAAGAGAAGCTCTAAGAGAAATATTATTAGATAATCATTTATCTTTTAGATCAAAAGCATTTCGAGAGTTTGTGGATAAATGGAATGTTGAGTTAATATGTAGAAAGTGAATGTACAGTTGAAAATAGGATCATTAAACGTGTTAGAAGATGGGTGTGTTATAAAAATTTTAAATGAAATAATTACACGATAAGGTATATACAAAATAAACATACACGTGCAAAACAAAGAGCTTCTATAAGCGTTGAGTTCGAAACTTTGATGATAACAATAAATGAATTGACAAATTCATTGATTGCGTGTTAATGAAATTAATTTATAATTCTTTGTATTTTTCTATTTTTATTTGTGTTTATATGACAACTATAACTTTATTGTTATTATGTTAATCTCAGAAATAAATAACAGTAAAGTACTAGAAAATGTGCCAATTGAATAGATTGAATAACATGATTAAGCGCATCTGACGATAATAGATTCCGATCTAAGACTATTTCAGATACTAAGTCAAATTAAAGAGACAAATAATCTTTGTTATCGAAGCACAGCTTATTAAAATGGTTATTAATGAAATTCTGGGCTCTCTATCGTAAAGGTTTATTGTAAATAATAGAATGCATAATTCCAAAGCAGTTTTGACAGTTAATATTTTCTGATACCCCATCAAAGGATACCAATTTCAAAGAACTAATTTTCAAATAGTCTGCAGCTACGTAAGTTTCCTCACACTGATCATTTGTGACAAATAAAGAATGTCTCAATTTGTAAATAAAATTCAAACTGTTTCTTATCCCATTTTCGGAAACTATTTTTGATGAAATTTATCCCTTTGGCCTTTGAATTATATTTAAGAAATCCTCTGAAAAATTCTGATCCAGAATATAAAATGTGTTTATGGCAAGAGAACATTGTCAATAATTTTTATTGGAATTTCAATTAATAATCTATTGTTCAATAAATTCAAGTTCTTAGATTTGACATAGTTAAATTGCATATCATTCATAAAGAAAATTCAACTCTTTCAAATTTTTTTCAACAATTAAGTGATTATGGTGAATTCCATCATCTTTTTAATTAATTTATTATAGATTGCAATAAGGCCCACGAGGATGCAGAGACATCGCAGCTGTGGAAGAACCCCGATCGACAGATCCAATTGTGATTTTTTATTGAATTGATTCAGATGGGTTGATGTTACTTGATTGAGGATGAGAATGTTTGAGTCAGAATTTGTCCAGGCTTTTCCATTTGATTGTTCACTATGACCTGAACCCAACGCTGCCATCAAATATCCCAAAACTAGACCATCAAACAGAAAGTTATGATATTCATCCATAGCACATTCTTGAATATTTGTTGGGATTTTATCAAGCGCAGTTTTAATACGACTTGGAACTGTGGCATTTAACATATCCATCCAACGAAGAGTTTTTCCTGCTTCACTTTTATCGAATTGTGCAGCTTGAGGAGAAACAATATGAGATATAATTCCAACTTGTGGTTTAAGAGTAGACAAAGTTTCTCGAGCTGTGCTAGCCTCTTTGTCTAGACGAGTCATAACTCTACACGAAACATCGTATTGATAAACAGCGTGAGACAATTCATATTTAAGAGCCTGGTTTCATAATAAATTGTTGAAGCATCAAAGCATCCCATTCATCCTGAAAAGATTTCAATAAGGCTGAAATGGATGTAAAACTGGGCATTAGAACTCTAATTTCAATCAAATCATCTCGAGAAAACTGTACCCCAGTGACTGAATTTAAATCGCTGGTTGTTAAGTATTCATCAATTAACCTTCTTCCATAAGCATGCCCTGAAAATCTATTAAGAAATGGAACTTCAGGAACTTCATTGGAAATCGAACATATCAATGACATTTTAAGAAATTTGAACTATTTCAAGTTATTTATTTTTAAATTACAATTATATTCCTCTAATTTAACCGATGCTCACAAAATTCACTAAAATACAAATTCCAATTTTTACAATATACACTAAATATTTAAACAATTATTTTTAATTACAATTATTTTTAAACTATTATCACCCAATTACAAAAAAACTAAATTTCCAAATAAAGTCTTTTTTTATTTTCATTTTTTCACAAATTCTATTTTTATTTTTCCCGGCCTTAATTTTAATTATTGTTGTTACTTGGAGAAAAGACTCAGATTTTGAATCCATTCTCCAAGTTTCTAAACTACATGGGGCTAAAGGAACAGACTAACCAAATTCTCAACAGATTACATACAAAAAATCCAGGTCAAATAAAAATTTTACTAATTTACATTAGGTAACTCAACATCATTATTATATATATAAATATATTTTGTGTTCCTCAAAATAATGATAAATATTTCAACTTCATGCAAGTTACAAATCACATTTACAATAAATAAAATAAATATATTATTTAAATTCAATTAAAAACGCTCTCTGGCTAATTAATTAAACAGTTTTATTTCTGTCGTTGATGTAAGGCGTCAAAAAACAAATTTGTTTTTTCACAACTCAAAAATTACAAAATATAAAACACACATTCCTCACTTGTGCGACAGTGTAAACTCAAATATCTAGCACTAATCGCACACGACAAATTTATTTTTATTTATTATTATTATCCAGCTATTGTATCAACATGTGCAAAAATAATATTAATAATAATAATTATAATAACAAAAACAATTTACGTGAGGCGTCATTAAGTTTAAATCTAGCATATAAACTGAGAGAATTTTCAGTTAAACCACCTATAATAATCGAGCTCAACAAAAGCATTCAATCACATATACACGTATATACATATAAAGATTCACACAAAATATTGTGAAACTGTAATATTTTACTTTATCCGGTAATTATCTTTGTAACTGTTAAAAAATATTATGGAAAAATATATTTTCCCAACAATAGAATTAATTTAGATTGCGTTATCAAACAAAAGACCCACGTTCACTTCTGATTATGAGTGTTGATGTAAAGCTTTCTAAAATGTTTAATGTCTTTTCTTTTCTTTTTTGTCTGATGGGTACCTAAAGAAAATCTCTTAGGTATATCTCAAGAAGCTTCCGATTTGATAGGCACTACTACTATTTACCCGCAATGACTGCTAATATTCTGATGCACCACTAAATTAAGGATCTACTAAAAAAATTTCTACTTATCTTAATTACGGTCATGATAATAGATATCGAAAGATAAATAATTATAATTAAACACAAAATGAGTAAAATTAAGTAAAATTTAAATAACAGGACAAATTTTATTGATTAGCTAAATGGTTTATATTGTCGACATTAAATATCAAATTGTCTTAAGTTGTGGATCATTATTGCACATTCTTATGAAGATGTACGAGCAGATACGTGATTTTTAATTTTTCTTTCTAGTCGTAGCTTGGATGGTGTACCTTGATGAAGCAGCGTTAAGGACATCAGATAGGGATTTGTTTGATCCATTCTATTTAATTTCAACCTCCTGATATAAACATTTAACCTACTTAGGCCTAACTAAATACTCTCTTTGAGTTCCAAAAAAACTTTGGATTTTGATAAAATACACAATGATTTGTTTTTAGAGCAATGCAAATTATATTATGAAAGAAATTCAAAGCAAACCTCCAAAATATTCAAGAGATTCCAAAGCCATACTATGGTAATGGAAGAATATCTAAAAAAGATTAAAATTGGTGATATGGTATTGGTTAAAAATAGAATGATCAAGATGACATTTCAAAATATTATGGCCCTTTGTAGATTAAAAATGTCATTAATAAGAGAACATTTTTACGAAAAAAAAATGGAAAAAATGGTAAAGAAATTATAACCAAGTAAAAAAAATATGAAATCACTCTCGGAGCGCTAGGTAAACATAAAACAAGTGTATGAATTAGAACACCTATGATTATTCTGGAAATGTGATATATATATATATATATATATATATATATATATATATATATATATATATGAATGAAAGTTTAATTTAATAATAATACAGTGTTTAAATATTGAAGTAAATTAAATTAAATTTGAATTTTTGTTGATTTAATTATATCTTAGGTTTAATTGTTATTTCTTAAATTTAGCATTTTTTAGATCACTCTTGATACTTAGTTTAAGTCAACGCCCACTAATAATTCATGCAATTTGGAAACCCCTTTTTAACTGCATAAAAATGTTAACGCAAAACGTCTTAAAATAGTAATTGTGTAAAATTATTATTTACTTTATTCCAAACCAATCAGACAATAACACCTTCATTACAAGCATGTATTACACCACAAATAACGTGTTCTAACAAAACTTTAGTGAGACCCTTGCACTTGAATGTTTTTGGATAGTTGTAGCACACAATGAGAAAAGTTAGTAAGTTTCAAACGAAGATCACCTCTCTGTACAATGTAAAGTTGATTTTGTTGCTTAGAAAGCAACATTACCAAGTCACATAAATCTGGAAGAGGCTTCCACAACATATGTCAACAAGAGATGTTTTGCAATCACAAATAATTTTGGGTAACGATCATGAAAATGGAACCATGTAGAAGAAAATCAATTCTTCATTGCAACCATCACCTCCTCATTATTCTGTACCTCCATTAACTCCTAAATATCAGCAAGATAAATCACGAAGTCCAAATTCTCAAACGTAAGAACCCATTCAGGAATCTTCACCTGAATCAAGTCTGCAAAGCGCCTTTCCACGCTTTCTATCAGTTTTTCCAAGTGAGTCACATAAAACACCAACTCGCCGTCATCAGGTTCAATACTGCTCTCTCGCACAAACCCAGCGAATACTGGAAATTGCTGAAATGATCGGCGAAATATGTTGAACTTAAATAGGGTGAACTTCTGAGCATCGACACAACGTTTCCCATCTATCAGTAACTTTTTGACCTTGCAACTACAAGTTAGACTCATTAAAACGATTAAATACATCAGACATATAGTATATCTGCCTGTGCACAGATAGAATTACAAGATTTCTTTTAACCCATCTGAAACACTCAAGCACTCACTCATAAAGCTCAACAAAACGAGTCAAACACTTTCCTTTCGATAACCGTGTGTGCATCAAGAGCCTTATATGCATTTCATCTCTATCTTCACAAAGCTCATAGAAAAATTTGTCTCGAAGAGCATTTCCTTTGTTGTAATTCACAGCTTGAATTATGACTCGCAGTGATTCATGTAGTGTTTCACTCAAATATTTGGCCGGGGTGATGGTGATGAAGAATACAGTGGACGGTGATAAGAGAAGGGACATCTATCTTAAGACGTGCCAAAAATCCCAGATGTGCACTTACCATGGATGTTGCCCCATCACTCGCACATGAAAGCAGATTTTGCAGAGGAATGTTATGCTCTGTAAAATACTTTTCAACCACTTCAAAATCTGCTTTGCCAGTTGTTAAAGTCTTTAAAAGCCCTGTAAAGCATCATTTTTCAAAGTGTAGATGGATTTAATATATAGTAGATAATGAATAACTTGAAAATCTAACATTATATTTTATTTTTATTATTATGTAATCTATAATGTGGCTATATTAAGTATTCTGCATTTTAAATACAATTAATATATTTTAATTGTTCTGCTCCCATATTTCCCCCAATTTGCCCGCGATGAATTGTCCTAGAACCTTGGAAAATTCCTGATTATGTCCCGACGTTCTGGTAATGGGCATATGTCGTGGGTTTGAGAAGATTTGACCAAGAAACCTTACTCTATTATTGACGAATTTACATTTCTCAAGATTGATTTACATGTGAAAGTGCACGCTCTACTCGTGTGCCGCTAAACCTTATAAGATTTATATACGGTGGTGGTTTAAAAGTTATATTGCACGTGTGAATATATCAATTTTATTTGTAGGGTATGAGAATATCGAGATTTAATAGTTATATTACCTGTGTGAATGCATCTTTTTTGTGTTGCTTTTTATGCATAAAATTATTGAGATTTAAAATATACGATAGTAGCTTGAAATTTACATTGCCGACATACGTTCAGTCACAACACTAATATTTTATTGTTCTGTGGAGCCTAATACCTGTGTTTGCATTCTCATAAGCAAATTGTCTTTGTTTTTACTATCGCCCAGGAAAAAAATAGGACGCCCACCAAACGCCCGCTGCAATTTTTTAACCTTTACTAGTGGGCGTTACGGCCCAGATTGGGAAATACTAGTTTAGATCCACTCAAATGTCAAATATTGTGCGCTTATTAATTCCTACTTTCTCGTTGATAATAGATTTGATAATAGATTTATTGATAGCTTTTTCTCTCGCTCTCTAAAATACGTTAATGATAGCATTGCACATTTCTTTTTCTGATTTGAAATTTCTTTTTCATTCAAAATATCGAACTCCGTTTGATTATCTAGTTTGCCAGTATTGATTAGATTCCTGATTTTTAACTAAAAAACTGCATTCTCGTTTGTAATAATTATAGAATTAAATGTCCTCCTTCAGGTATTTCGGCACCCTCAAGTTTTCTGAAGACATGTTCCTCTCTTGTATCTTGATCATTATAATTTTTAATCCATTCATTTTGCTTGTTGGTTGCAAACTCTTTTTACTTAAGAAATTCCTCATTTTCTGCATTTACTTGCAGAAAACATTTAGATTTAATTATTGTATAATTTTTATAGTAAGACATGTCATATTTTTGTAAAATATTTTTTGTGATTTAATGATTAGTATTGAAATTTTTTCGTGTATTGTTTTATGTTGTTCGAATTTGACTGAATTTGATAGTGTTTTCTAAAAAATTTTCCGGTGGCAGATAAATATAAATATACATTTCAAAGTGTAAAAATAAAAATTAATTTAGTTAAAATTTTGAAAAAATAATTAAAAAGTAAATAGACATTTGATCAGAAAGAATACATCTAGTTATCAAAAATAAAAAAAATTAAATTAGCAACTAATCGAATGATTAGTTGTAGGTTCACAACTCATGAGGAACCCACCGTGAGTCAAAGATTCTAAAGTTTGAAATAATATTTGGTAGTGCATTTGAATCCTAAAATAAAAATAAATAAGTTTTCTAACAATGTATATTTTTGGTTTATTAAAGTTTAAGTAGAATTTGTTTCTTATATGGCTTTGTTTTAAAAAAAATAATGAGTAACTAAAACAAGAAAAATTTTTTTCGATTGCTGAAAAAATCAAAATTTTTTAATAGGGAATTTTTTGAAAAGTTCTTTGTTATAAAAATGATGTCTCATCGATATTTTTGGCATGATAACTTTGACGCTATGTAGAAAAATGCCATGAAGCATCATAAAACACTCACTACACTAAAATTCATAGATATGCAGATAATAACGAGGTAAACATCAAATAATATTCAACTAGATCAAAAAAATTTTAAAGTTTAATAAAAATAAAAAATTATTTAAATAATTTTAAAAAGGATAAAATGAAAAAGTGATTATTATTAATATATAATAAATCATTCGTATTTAACAATCTAAATTAAAGTTTTAATGTCAAAAATTCAACTTATTCAGCAGTCCAATTACAATAAATTATTATCTAATTTTTAATTAAATTTTATACGTATCTTATTTATTTATTTATTTTCTTTTAAAATTTATTTATTATTATATCAGATAACAAAATAAGCCCTTGCTGCGAAGTTAAAGTTATATTATTGAAAAAAGTTTCGATTATCAAATAATCCTGAAGAGGGTCATTTAATAATCGAAACTTTTTTCAATAATATAATTATTACTTCGCAGCAAGGGCTTATTTTGTTATTCACTTATCTGATATATTAATTTATGCTGCAACCAAGGGATCACCGTTTTATATTTAGATTTTATTTATTATCATTATTATTTATTACTTATTTATTCTCTTTAAAAAATTTATTTATTATTTATTCCTTTACTACAATAACCCTAAAAATGTATTGATCAAACTGTCTTAATTGCTTCTCACTAATCAATGCTCGTCCTCGTATTCTCCTAGCAGAAATTAAAAATTCTACTTTATCAATAAAAAAGATTAATCTGAAAATTCATTTTATAAGATCATAACATTTATTGTGCCATGATATTTGTTTCTGTATTTCTTGCTATTGACAAAAAAATAATTATTTTCAAACCAAGAGTGAATCCAGCAAGTGATCTGTGTATTGTTTAAATACTCAACACAACAGTAAATTTCATAATATTTTTTAAAGTTCAATCAAATTTCAAAAACAATCTTCGTTCAAAAGTGATTGAATGAGACTTTTTAAAGATTCGGTCAATTTATTAACTATAACACCTCGTGAGCTTCGTTGTACCACACCAAAACACTTATATTGTTTAAATCACGTTATTAATGGATTATTTGCTGTAAACTTCAAATCTATTTGTTTCACCAATCGTCAAACAATCGAATTAACATTTCTCGCTTCACTACAGAAATCATAATTCTTGTCATCTGATATTTTAATTATTATTACTATGTTGAGTTATAATTTTATTTGGTTCGGTAGGAACTGTTTGCTCTGACTCCAAGTGCTCTTTAAATGATAATGGAATATTTGTGTCTGTGTTGTTGATTTAAGACTCCCTTATATAGGGAATCTCTCCTCAACAACTAATTTGATTGACGGAAATTTACATTGGACTCCCGGGTAACTAGTTAAACAATTTACTTTCCTATTTTAGCCACTTCGGCCATTCCCCAGGAGAAGACTGCGAAATAAATCATTTTAGAGAATAATTAGTTCCCTTCGTAATCGAATTTATTCAAATCGGAGAATTTCTCCCAAATTTAATTTATTTGTTTTCGTCATTTTAATTAGTATTTTCTTAAAATCTTTTTCTAGGGGTCCCAAATTAATTTTATATTATTATTTTCGTACTCTTCTCGTTAATAGGCATCGGCACATACCCATTTCCCTGGAAAATATTAAAATTAATTTTTTGATTATTTTTAATTAATTATTTTATTTTTACAAATTTTTATTTATAATTTTTTTGAAAATCACCTAACCCAACAACTATATTGAATAAAAAATTTATGACTGTATTGAAAAGGAAGGTTAAAGTGGCTGAAAACCGTAATGATTGAAATTTGGTGTATATGTGACTGGATTCAAATAGGCACTATTGATTGCATGTCTTTAGTTATTATTGGATGACAATTTTTGCAATGTTTTATATTGAGTAATTATAAACTTTAATTAACCATAAAAAAGATTAAATTAATTATAAATCTCTAAAATTTCTCAATTTTTTTATTATATCAAAATTGTTAAGAAAAATTATAATTATTAAATATAAATAAAAATATAAATTTAACATAAATAATAAAAAATAATAATTCGGTACAGTGAAACTTTTCGATTTAACCATTTAATTTTTGTTTTAATGTTTTCAAGACTATATTGTTATTATCACATAATTAATAGACGACTTTTCAGTGCTAAATATGTCAATATTTTTGTTCAAACTATTGATAAACTAACCAATAATATCTTATTTTTATTTATTCTGGCTATTTATAAAGGATATAATGAAGCCGAGAAATTACCATATTGAATACGTCGTTATGAGGTATTTATCAACAGATAAAATATGGATTTCGGAAATTCCTGTTTTGAAATTATTAACTTCGATTGGGAATTCAATTCGAATTTGAAAAACATGATATTGAAATATTTAACGTAAAAGTATAATTTAAAAAATAATATTAAATAAAATAAATAAGAAAAATATAATAAAAAATAATAAGATTTATAAATTATAATGAAAAGAATAAATTATTAAAAATTATATTTATAAATATAATAAAAGAATAATATATATTATTAAACTGCGAGTATTGATAGTGTGCATTAATTAAAAACGCTTTTCAAAATTTATTATTATTACTTATATAAGAGTATTATTTTATGATTAACAATATTTTGAGCAAGAACCCTTCATTCTACAATCATTTTATTTTAAATTTTAAATTTATATTTTTATTATTATTATCATTACAATAATAATACAATAATAATAATAATAATAATAATAATAATAATAATAATAATAATAATAATAATAATAATAATAATAATAATAATAACAATAATAATAATAATAAATAATAATAATAATAATAAATAATAATAATAAAAATAAATAAAAATAATAATAATAATAAATAATAAATAATAATAATAAAAATAAATAATAATAATAAAAATAAATAATAATAATAAAAATAAATAATAATAATAATAAAAATAAAAATAAAAATTAATAATAAATAATAATAATAATAAATAATAATAATTACATAATAGTGAATTTTATGTCGCCTTTCATTAACATTGATTCTATTTCTGTAATAATGGGAGATTTAACAGTTTCATCGAAGTCTTCTTTGATAATAGCTCCCATTAGTTTCATTTTTGTGACATAATAAAATTGTAAATTATCAGTACAAGGAATATTATCAAGATATATTACATAATATTTTAATGGCATATTAAGAGTTGATTCATTCCAAAATTCAAGATTATTGTTCATATAGTATAGTAGAAACCCCCAAGTTATAACCGTGAAGTATACTTTTCGATGCAGAGAAGTAGACGTTCAGATTTCCAACCCTGTGGTGCATCTTTAAGATGTTCTACTGCAACTATAGCTCTAGCAGCTAACTGTTATGCTTCACATATTTCATCCAATTTTAAATTATGGTTACCTGGTTTATTTCCATCGAAAACACATTGATCCATTTGGAAATTCTTATTGGTGGCAACGATATGAACACCAGCTTTAATCATCATTAATTGATCATTTTCATTAAAAGGCACTCATCATTTTAATAATTACTTTGAATTAAATTTCACAGGCAAAATTTTCGAAATTTAGTTTTTTATTCAAATTAGCAAATTTACAGTGAATGACTTAAACAACAATTTTAAGTCTTTAATTTTAATTTTTTAAATATTTTTTTGCAAGAATTTATCAATCTATTGTTTCTTAATTTCATTTTTTTCATTTTCTTTGATTTCTAAATATTGTTGTTACTTGAAAAGACTCAAATTTTGAATCCATTCTCAAAGTTACTAAACCACATGGGGGTTAAAGAAACAAACTGACCAAATTCTCAACACAATAATAATAATAATAATAATAATAATAATAATAATAATAATAATAATAATAATAAAATAAAATAATAATAATAATAATAATAATAATAATAATAATAATAATAATAATAACTCACCTATACAACACAAATATAGAATGAGTGTATTTCGGTTTTTGCTGACACATTGATCTAAATTTAAAAAATAATTTCCAAATTGCAGTATATGAATTTCAAAATAAAGTTGTATGATATCACAATAAATATTATATCACAATTATATTACATGGGGTTACCCAAATGCCTTGACAGTAAGAGCAATATATTTTTCGAATATTTATATTATGCATCTACTCATATCTACTACGGACAAATTCAACAGCGATTTGCATTAAAATACTAAAATTTTTAATAAATAATATTTAATTACAGGGTTATGCAATTCTATATTAACATGTATGAAATTCTACACCAAGCCACTGAGACAAATTACCTATAATATAAAAAGAAAATAAATAAATTTATAGAATATAAACACACCAACTCACCTTGAGGTTGTTTGTAAAATAGTCGATGAGAAAAACCCTACACTATAGAAAATCAAAATGTGATAGAGAAATAAAATAATGCACATTAACACAATCCATAATAAAACATGCATGTAAACTTTTAGCATGTAGCCATCAGAAGTTGAAAAAACCCCTATAATAACTTAATTTATAGACATTTTTGAAATATTTTTAGAAAGAAAAATGGTGGAAAAAATTTTAATTTAAATTTTGAGGATTTTGCTAGGAAATTTCGAGTAAATGAGGATTTATCTTCATATGATTTACCCTTAAAACTAAAATTAATTTAATTTTTCAGACATTTCTGTAGAAAAAAACAAAACCTGAAATCCAAAAAAAAGCATAAATTGTAAATTATATTGGTAAGTTTTAAAAATTAATCATAAACCAAATTATTTTGTGTACATATTCGAAGATTTTTTTCAAAAGATGTATAAAAAAAAATATAATTATTTATTTCAATTAATAATTTTTATAACTTTAAAAATAATTTAACTCACTTTTTTTGAATAATTTCCGAAAAATAAGTTACCATAAAATAAATCGTTTCCTGAATATTCATAATCACTATTAATAATAATATACATGAGCTTGTAGATCAAAAGTTATAATTATAAGTTTGAATAATGATTTAATTTCCTTGTAAAATCATAATTATACTCTTAAAACTTTATAACTTTAAAAAATAACTTACTTTGCAGCCATTTCAGAAATGGTTGAAATCCATTAAATTTTCTCAAAAAATAAATTCCAATAAGTTGAATTGTTTCAACTTGCAATATAGCGGAATTTATCTAAACTTCGCTTGGTGTATATTAAAATGTATGTGATTCTATTTAAAACATGTATGCAATTCTATATTAACATGTATGGATTTATATATTAACATGTATGTAATTCTATATTAACATGTATGCAGTTTTATATTAACATGTATGCAATTCTATATTAACATGTATGCAATTCTATATTAACATGTATGCAATTCTATATTAACATGTATGCAATTCTATATTAACATGTATGCAATTCTATATTAACATGTATGCAATTCTATATTAACATGTATGCAATTCTATATTAACATATATTAACATCTCTTTTTGTTGTGCATTTTCAAACCACCGTCTCATATTTCTGTAAAAACCTTGGCACTGTAAAGAATAATTATTTTCTGGCGCCAAAATATTCTCTAAGCATCCTTCAATAGATGCATTAGAATTTTTTCCGCTTGATATTTATTTTTTATCATTGAAAAAAATTCTTCAATCGGGTTAAGTTCTGGCGAGTATGGAACCAAAAACTTACACACGATTCTATTTTGCCTAAAATGTTCTTTAACCGAAATTTATTTGTGGAATTTTGGGTTATCCATAATTAGAATCTTATTCGGCTGAGATCTAAAGTAAGGTATAAGCTAATTTTCAATGAATTGAATAAACGATTCTGTGTTGAAAGCTCCAACTTTAGATTCGTAGGTGATAATTCCATCAATACCAATTGCACATTTCAATCTTCGGTTTACATTTCTGTTTGCCGGAACTCTGATATATGCCTTCGTATTTTCTGCAAGAATGAAGATTAAATCCAGTTTCATCTAAGAAAACTAGATTTTCATCTGCAACCCGTGACAGTTCTGCTAAATAGATTGCACGGGCTTCTATTTTTACAGTCGTGTTTCTTTCTTGAGGCACTAATGTAAGCCTTTTATTGGTTATTTTCATTTTTTAAATTTTCTTGAAATGGTTGTTTGTGAAAGCATGCCTTTCAGTTATTTCATTGCTAATTTCGCTTTGAATAAACGAATTGTTACATACCAAGACATTGAAAATCGTTTGTTTGACATTTGTAAACGATGTATTTCTTTCTTGGCTTTTTTTACATATTTCAGGCGCTAATGAAATATCTTGATTTTTTTCTGCCGCCACGATATGTTTAACCACTGTTTGACGACATAATTGAAGTGTCGTGGCAATCTCAGAAACTGAATATTTTTCAGATTGGAACAATGACAAAATAAGTTTGTTGGTCTCTTTTGAGACTTGCTTTCTTTCTTTTCTTGCCATAAACTTAAGGGTTAGTGTTTAAAATTTCGTTCATTAAAAATATAAATTTTATATCTATGTTAATATAGAATTGCATAACCCTGCAATTCAAAATTCAAAATAAATCATAAATAGAAATTTAGTAGTTTTATCAGTTTTATTAAACTTTGTTTGTCTGAATTACTGTTAGTTGTTCAGTTATATGCTTGTGACAAAATTAAACACTTCTCGAAACCCACTTGGAAGCTACAGATGTTGGATTTGAAATAACAATAAAAATACTTTTCAACACATGACCGGATATATTAGGTGCATCAATGCGTGATTGGGAGTGTAAGTGTAAATAATGAACTTTAATTTTGACGAAAACAACTAACATTTTTTAAAGAATAAAAATTTATTAATTAAAAATATAATTATTTTTGTTTTCTTAATTTATTGAATTTAACCATTTCAATTTTAAATTATTAATATTATTCGTTGTGTTTATAAATAAATAATTAATGTGACAGTATTCAGGGTTATATAATAATAGGCATGATATAGAATTATCACTTGACTTGTGACTTTGTCCTTAAAATCTTTCAATAAGTCAGAGTTTCGGGTAAATAGAATTATTATTATTAAAACAAATAATATTGTAAATTGCAATGGAATTTAAAAAATGATTGACTCAGGTTATATTTTGTTCTATGAAACTTGACGCTAGAAAAAAATAGCACAAAGTGCAATAGATTTTACCAGTAACCTACACGATCAAATCGATATCAATGAATATGAAAATGAAAGAATGTTTAAAATAATAAAAAATTATAACCACATTATTCAGTAGATAACGGACAGTACAAAGAAATCGATAACATCAAGATTCCATAAGAAACTTTAAATGTTACTGATGATTTTGAACTAGATTTTAATGATTATTATTTTATTTTTTTGTCTTCTGAAATAATGATCGTAAAAATGCTATGTATTGGCGTTTTGGTCCTTCTCAAAGTATACCATAGTTTAGATGCATATAAAGTTATAAAAGAAGATTCATGTGAGAGATGTATGTGGATATATGGGTAAATATAAATATAAATATTTACAAATATAAATATAAATATTCTATATATATATATATATATATATATATATATATATATATATTGATAACCAAGATCCGAATACAATTAGTCAAATGTTTGTCAAATGAGGGCGATGTAACTGTTGAGAATAGGGTAGTTAACTTTAGGTCACCTATATCAGACATGACCAACCCGTGTGAAATTTGACATAAACAGAATTTAATTCCCTACAAGATGGTTTGAATAGAAATTTAAACAAAAGGGTTTGTATTACCCACAGGTTTTCTAAAAGATATTATGTTTAACACAGAGTTCGATAGGCTTTATTAATATTTCACTGCAACAACAATCCATAGATAGAATCAAATTTTTTTTCGTTCCGCGCTGGTCTTTAAATTCGGTATTGTATTTTACATGGGTGAAAAGTGCATAATAATTATTCAAATTGACGAATCAGACCAAAAACAGAGAACTGTTTGATGACGTCAGATTGGAGACGATGAAAGTTATTAATAGAAATAATTCGGCATGGTTTGTATCATTATAAGTTGCAAACATGAACTTATGTGCATTTTAATAGATCATGAATCCAATATTAATATGCTCATTTCCTTATGATAAATACCTAATACCTAATAGCAACTTTGTTCCTATGGTTTTCTTTTCTATAATTCTCTGAATTTTACTCGTAATTCTTTCATTTCAAATATTTTATAAATCAGTCTAATTCTTCATAAAAAAACAACTTAAAAAATCGATTAAATCATTACCGAGTGTAAAAATCACAACACCAATTACTAATTAATGATCTGATAATCGAAGGTCCATAAACGCATCAATAAAAATAATGCCTAAAGTTCTATAATACAAAATAAATGTCATAGTGACACGTCATAAGCATATCATAGAGGATTTTCAAATGAATAAAATAATAAATTAAGCAGCGCAAGTATGAGCAGTTCCCACAAGACAGGTATCATTGGTATTCCACCCTCTTTATGACACTTTAGGTAAACCATAACGCTTTGCTTAATATGTCTAACTGCTCAATACTAAATAGCCAAATTTTTGGATATGTTATTGAAACCTTTAATTATTGCTGATTTTGAGTGTAAGGATAGCTTTGAATGTTCTGGGTTTGTTACACTGTTGATCAAAAGGAGTACATGTGAATTTATCGTCTCATTTGGCGTTTGCAGTCTTTTTACGAACATTCCATTAGTGGAAACCATTGAGTTATATTGTAAGACGTGGAAAGTAAAAATGTGAATGAACATGATAAAGTAGATGAAATTGT
Source organism: Schmidtea mediterranea (assembly GCA_022537955.1). Classification (NCBI taxonomy): domain Eukaryota; kingdom Metazoa; phylum Platyhelminthes; order Tricladida; family Dugesiidae; genus Schmidtea; species Schmidtea mediterranea. The sequence goes on from CM039680.1 coordinate 173,685,221, forward strand.
ATTTTATAAATAATTTGTATTTGCAACATCGAATGGGAATTTTCTTTATAATAACGGGTGGTATAAACAGGTGGATGGGGTTGCTATGGGTTTTCCTTGGCACCAACAATGGCTTCTATATTAATGTTTAGCTTGATAAGGAAAATGTCATCTTACAATATAACGAAATATCTCGCTTTCGCGTTTGGAGCCGAGCACCGGTGGGGCGTGGAATCAAAAGATAAGCAGTCATAACATCCCGGGTATTCTCGTGCTTACTCGCGTTAAACTTCAGTAAACAGAAGCATCTGATTGTTTCTGTTTTCTATGAACAGAATTAGTTCGTTAGTAATGCTTGCGATAACCACGTTGATATATAGAATGAAACACTTCGCTTTGGTAACTTATAAATAAATTTGTTTTTTAAAGGGGAGGGGAACCGGTTGGAAACCACTGTTATAACCTATTAGGCCTATGCGGCGTGGTTCATATTATCTAATCGATAATTGAATTTGTATCATACAAATTAGATTGCTCAACATTAGGAGGGTAAGGTGCAGTAGACTAATATCTACCTAATTCTATTATTCTATTATCTTCCTTTAGTTTATGTAATCCACGACATTTGTTGTATAATTTCCTTGCTTGATGTTTCATTGAAAATAATGGTCGAAATCTTTGATTTTCATTGCTAACCTTCTCATTTTCTTTATTTCCATAACTTTTGTTTTTGACGCGATTGGATTAGGAACAATATTTCTGTTTCTTGAGTTTTTCCTATACATATTTAAATATCTTGATGTTTGGCTATCTAAATTCCGACTCTGACGTCCATGATTTAAATTATTATTCTGTTTCAACGCATCTGAGTAACTCTTTTTTTTGCACATCATCCACAAATATCTCTAAAGATGACTTTCATATAATTTGACCAAATTGCGAATATCTTCTACTTTCATAACTGGTTTAGAAATAATATATCTTTTACCATTTCTTCACGACTGATTCCTGAATCAAAAATACTTTCCAAAAGATTTCTTATCCATGATTTGGAAAGTAGAAATTTTACTGTTGATGATAAAAGAGACTGTTGACAAATTGATTAAAAATCCTAAGGATCCATGTTTTGGAAAGTCTGAGTGTAATTTGTCGAATGAGTGTAAAACTGGATATAATAAAATTGAGCCTAAAAATGTGTTAGTATTGCCGTACTCTGAAGGTTTTACAAATTATAAAAGGAAGTTAAGTAAACAGATGGGAAATTTAGAGTATAAGATCGTCTCTAATTCGTGTAAGGTACGCAATATGTTTATTAATAAATCAAAAACTCCGGTTGGATTGTGTTGTGATCTCGTTTATCAATTTACATGTAATGGGTGTAATGCCACATACATTGGAGAGACTTCCCGGTATCTCTGTACTCGAGTTCTAGAGCATTGTCGATTGAAGGGTTTGACCAATATTAGTGAACACAATAGAGGCTGTAAAAGTGATATAGGAATGTCTGATTTTAGAATTTTGTTGAGAAGTCTTAATAGTTATTGGGAACGAGTGATATGTGAAGCATTGTTGATAAGGTCATTGGATCCAAAGATTAATGTGCAGAGTGCTGTTACTACGAATGTTTTGAATGTTTTTAAATAGTTTACGTATGTTAAATCATGTTTGCTTTTTTTTTAATATTATTAAAATAATTGAAAATTTTAAATAACATTAATTTTTAAAAATTAGAATATAAGTAAAAAAATTTAAAATTTAAAATTAATTTAAAATATATTTTTAAAAATATTTATTTATTAAAAAATTAAATTAATAAAAAATAATTTGTTTAAATTAAATGTTAATTCATAATATTTTTAGTTGGTTTTGAGTACCTGAAGATGATAGCTGTGCTATCGAAATATATCGTACGAAAAGTTTTTTATTGGCGTTATCTTTTAATTAAACCGTTGTCAAATTTATTTAATTGTTTATTTATAAATTATTATTATTAATTATTATTAATAATTATTAGTATATTATTATTATTAATCATTTTTATTGTTATTATTATATTAATTATTTTATTAACTATTATTAATTATTATTAATTATTAGTATTATTAATCATTATTATTATTAATTATTTTATTAATTTTTATTATTAATTATTTTATTAATTAGTAATTTTAATTATTAGTATTATTATAATTATTATTATTAATTATTATTTTAAATTATTATTAATCATTATTTAATTAATTATTATTACTTATTATTATTAATTATTTTATTAATTTGTATTATTAATTATTTTATTAAATAGTAATTTTAATTATTAGTATTATTATAATTGTTATTATTAATTATTATTTAAAAATATTATTAATCATTATTTTTTTAATTATTATTATTAATCATTAGTATTAATTATTATTATTACTTATTTTTATTATTAATTATTTTATTAATAATTATTAATAATTATTAGTATATTATTATTATTAATCATTTTTATTGTTATTATTATATTAATTATTTTATTAACTATTTTATTAATTATTATTATTTTAAATTATTATTAATCGTTATTAAATTATTATTTTTCTGATTATAATTACAATTAAATTTTAACAATATAATTTTATAAAATAATAATTACACTTGTTCAGGCTGATCTTGAATTGTAACAATTCCATTATATTTCACTTTATAATCAACTTTCATTGGAACATTTTCATCAACATCTTTTTTATAGACATTGTAAGGAACTCCATTCATCGTGTAGTCTACATTGACAAAAGAAACTGTTATGGGAAGAAAGTTAACGTTACTCAGTTCGAAGAAATCCTACAAATTAAATTATAAGTTAATTATTTTTCCACAATACCTTTTTATATTTAAGTATTTATCTTCAAAATTCGTAACATTTGACTACCGAATTCTTGTTGAAATAATGATGATATTTAGTATTATCATCAAAATATTGTAAAAAAAAATTTTACAATTAATTCAGATATCAGTTAAAGTTTAATTTTGCTGAAAATTCTTGTTTTGTCAATTCAGAGCTCTGACTTAACTAATTCATGCTTTATAGATATAGAAGAAGCAATAAAATAAGATTTTACTAGAGTAAAAATATTAAATTAAAAATGTAGTGTCGATTTAGTTTATCTGAAACTATAACTTAATAACTTACTAAAAATATGGCATATATCGATCTAATAAATGTATAATGTCCTTATTCAATTAAAAAAAATACACTCAATTTTTAACAGAGATAATTAATTACTAGCCTAAAATGACAGCTCATTATAAGCATGTAAATTTAATATTTTTATCCAATTTTATTTATCCAATAATTAATAAATAAAATTCAAATTCAAGGTTTTAGTGAAAAATAAAATATTTGTTAATTATAAAAAAACTTAATTGTTATAAAAATCATTATAAAGAATTATGGTAATATAAGAATTGAAAATTATAAATAACTCACTTGAAAGGAAATATTAATATATGGGTTTTCTTTTATTTCTGTAATAACAACACTTGTAGGACACATATCGGTGTCATTTTTATGAATATTTATTGAACGTGGAAGAAGAAAAAATAATAGTAATACTGTAAAAACAATGCATATTAGAACGGCCAATATGACTTTCAACATCACACGCTTAGGTCTAAGTCGTTTGTCATTTAGTGGAATTAAAGCAATATATTCAGCTTCTGAATCTACGTAAAATAAATATTATAACTATAATTAACTTTATATAGAATAAACCTTTTGAAATTTTACCGTTTCCTTCACAAGTTGGACACACTAATATTTTGTTGGTTTCACTTTTCACAGTTTCTAAATCTGTGTTTATAGTGACATTCTTACAAAGAATTTCATCTTTAGTAAACCATCTTTGCATGTTAAAAAGTATCAGTACTCACTAAATATAAAAACAAATCATTTGACCTCGAAAAAATTACTTCAACGCCAAAATAAAAGTTATAATAAAAAATTAATGTAACATTACATAACGTTACTATAATTTAATAATAAATCTTTACTCTTATTATAAATAAATATGAAATGAATAAACATCTAAATGAATGATTGTAAAGAATATAAATTGAGATTTAACACTTAAAATTGAGAATCTTATACATGTATTCAATAAATACAACATGAAAATCCTTTATATTCTAAGTGCATTTGAAAAATATAAATTATTTATTAAATTTTAGCTATAAATGATGAATGATTTCCACTTCAATTAAAACTAAAAACACGACAATCTTATGAAATCTTGTGAGTTATTTAGTAAAGAAATGTGAATTATTGAGCTTTTACCAAAATAATTCTATATGTTGGGTCAGAACACAAGAAACTTGAAAATTGTTTCAACGAATCAGTATAAAAACCCATCACTCAAACAAATAACACCAATTAAACAACCTAGAATCAATGATCTGTACCTGGTGTGGTAAAGAAGAGTTATTGGCACGTTCAAAATGATTCCCACCAGTTACAAGCATAAAAAGAACTATCGGCACCCATTTGCTTTTCTTTGTGTATCCTTTGGCAAAGATAATCTATCGTTAGTTGTTGCTTCTTCCATGCACCTGCATAAACGTACCAGAGTTTCCGCTCGTCTATTTTGTTTAATGGCCTCGTCATGAAATTTGGCGACATCTTTTCCAAATCTTTATGATTGTATTTGATTTTGACATGAAATTTTATAAGGGTCCAATGGTTACCTAATCCATATCCAGCGCCTGCATAAGAGTCTAACCTCTAGTCACCCGTCAAAAACGACGTTGGTACTGTGTGCTAGTGGGTGAATAGTATCAAAGGGGTGAGCCTATTTTCAAAGACTGCCAATGCCCTAATATTCGGTTGGGTCCATGAACTGTCGTAGAAGATTTCATGTTCTGGCTTTAACGGTCCCCACACTCAATTATCTAACTGATTAAATTTTTCTAACAATAGAACAAAACCAGACACAATTAAAATTATTATTAATGATTAAATATAAAACAACAAAAGCAAATATCACAATTTAGTCTTGAGTTATATTTGCGGGTACTCAAATCCCATTGAATTTGAGTATGTGCCCCATGCGAGCAGCTTTAACTTTATTCTGCCTCTCGCGCTCTTTTTTACCGGGCCTGTTTTTCTGCCTGTTTCTTTTCGACTTTTCTTCCGGCTGGAGTGAGATTTTCGTGTGGTAACCTTCACTCCGATATCTTTTCCCATAACATTTCAAATGATGATTGCTTCATGCTCGGTGGACAGCTGACTGCCACACCGTACGAGTCCAGCTCGGATCTTATCTTTCAACTTCAATTCTGCTATTTCACTATCCAGCGCTCGGATCCTTTGTTCGACTTACTTCAAGGCTTATTCTTTTTGAGCCAACTTTAACTGTAGGTTATCTATTTCGGCCTTCAACTTAATGACTTCTTCCAGCCTTAGCCAGGTTCGTTCAATGCGCCGGCATCGGCGTACTAAAGCTTCGGCATTTTGATTTTGAACCATCGCTTCCTGGTGGTATTTAGCCACATCTTTACGAAATCTTTCTGCTATTTGATTATTTTGTTTCACTAGAATAAATTAATGAATAGTTATAACATGTATTTATCAAAACTTGGTTAATATTAATTTGGAAATTTTATTTTATAAATTTATCTTTGAATTCCTATCAAAACATTCCTTTTCGGGATTCTATCGCATCATCTGGATGGGGGAATGGATGAAGGAGACTGTATTTTATTCCGCGCTATATTTTTGGGAGGGTCTCTACAACAATGCTCGTATACACGACACTTGGCCAATGTGGTAGAAGCATTGTTAGGGACACCTTGGAAATCATCCTATTCTCAAATGACACCAATCATGATAATAATAATAATAATAAAAAAAATAATATTAATAATAATAATAATAATAATAATAATAATAATAATAATAATAATAATAATAATAATAATAATAATAATAATAATAATAATAATAATAATAATGGTGGTGGTAGTAATAATATTAATGATGTAACAATAACAATGAGGATATCTATAGAAATGATAATGGTAATGATAGCCACAACAATAATGATAATAATTATAAAATTAATAGTAATAAAAATAATTTTAAGCATGACAGGGGAAATTTTAATAATAATCATAAAAATAATATGTTGGCGATGGTAATAATAATAATCCTAATACTAATGGTTTGATTAATGCCCGAAACAATATCAATAGAATCGATTTTAATTAACTATATAGTATTATAAAAGTGGAATTTCACTGTTATAAATATTAGTTTATATGATATAATTAGCACCAAAACCCTACGAGTTTCTTAACACTTTGATCTTATATTAAGGGTTTTCATTATAATCATTTAAAATCAAAAATCCAAAGAAATAAATCAATAAAACTCTAAGCGATTAGGGTCAAAGTTGAGTTTAGAACTAATGATAATCTTGACGATAAACATAGTAACAATTACATGAATGATATCAAATATAAAAGTAAAATCAATATTAATAAGAATAGTACATTAGGATTGATAATAATAACAACAATAATAATATAGCAATTTGAGTGAAATCGATAATAAGTTCATTTGTCTAATGTTTGCACGAAATAATTTTTGTGAGACTTTTAGAGTGGATACTAATAGGATAAATGAAAATCTAAATGAGACCTCGAATAATTCTATTATCGATTATCGAAAATTTGACGTTTGCTCTCATTCAGATTTGAAATCATTATTGTTTGCTGGTAGCGTATTCATTTAGGTATTTATACTATGTGTCGTGGCTTCAATCGGCTTTTAAAGTAAAGGTTTGTAATTTTCGAATTCAAAATGATTTTTGTATTTTTTTGACCGTGATTTTTATGAGTGGTGGTTTCGTTCATTATAATGTCTATTTTAAATTTATCTTCGCTTTTTTTATAGTTCGTCGAAACTAACTATATGTTCTTCGAATGGATAATTTGGCTCTTTATATTTTCCCACGGCCACAACGCGCTCTTTCGAGGGTTGGGCGATATGAATTAGAAAAGGAGAATACAGGGCGGTTCCAGCAACGCCTTCACCGCGAGTTCCCCGCTAACCACAGGTTTAATCCGGGGTAAAAGAATTCATTTTACTTCCTCGTGTGCTTGTTTGCTATAAATGAATAAAAATCTGTGAATGGATTTTATTTTCCGAGATGGAGATTCGATCGAAAAAACGAATTCCCTAATAAGTTCATAATAATATCCTGACAAATATAAAATAGAAAAATAAAAGAGTTTTATGAAAATGCCTTTAATTTTAATAGTTACATAACAACACATGAGATACACATAATAAAATTAACAAATTTTACTTTTTTAGGTTCTAGATATCGTGACCTCAGCAAAATAATAGTAGTAAATGAGATATATAACTTCGGAAATATAATAATAAAATGAAATTTTCGACTTTAACCAAATATTAATATTAAAATGTGACTTTGAAAGAGTACGTGATAATAAATTTTAAAAGATGTACTGAATTTTATCTGCCAAGCACTGCCCTATATACCACGATTTTCCATGTGTGTGTTTTGATGCGGTAAAACAAGGAATTTAAATTTATATATTTAAAATATAATTTTTTAATTCTTTTGATTTATCACTAAATTTTTTATATTTTTTGTATAAAAATTTTATTTAATTTTTAATTATTTTATTTTTCTTTTAAAATCACAAAGTTATTATTGTGCTGCTCAAACAAGTATGGGCTCAAATTAGTTTTTGCCAAACACCTCTAAAGCAGGGGTGGACAAACGGTCGATAGTGAACAGGTTAGCAGTCGATCGCGCAATTTAACACGTTGACGGACAGTAGGAACAAGCGAAGTTCGAAAATTGACACTATATGTTTTTGTGATTTTTCACAACCACGTGCATACTGAATCTGCAACTCGTATAACAGGTGAAATATGAACTTCAACCTAAAAAGATGTTTTCAAAACACGACACTATGCTTCTACGTATACGCCAGTAAGTGCACATTTGTGCTGCTATAGCCGTAGTGTCTAAAAACGACCGTTTCGTTTTGGACGGCTATAGCAGTCATGCCACATTGTGAACTTCGCTTTGACGGCTATAGCCGCAATTGTCCGTCAACGTGTTAAAATAATTTATTAGGTTAATTTCAAATTTTTTAAATTTAAAATATGTACCAAAAATTTAGCTGACGATAAAACATTAATTTAAAATTCAACATGTATCTATAGTACAACTGGTGTGAATAATTCCCTGAATTCAGTTTGCGGTGAACTGCTAAACAGCATCATCGAAATCTATATAAATATATATTAAAAGACACTTTTTTGGAAATATTGAATCGTTCGATCAAATACCATAATGTTCTAGTAATCGTACTATCGATCATTAATACCTACTTATTTAATTTCTACATCAATCAAGACGATCTTTCAGTTTCAAATCAACAACAGAAATTTCATTGGTCGTTTTGTCATGTAAATCGGAATATCAATTTCAAACTTACAGGAAGATCACTCGCCTTATAATTTTGCTCAAATCTTTTCATCTTTCAGGAACGTTATCAGTGCTAAGGTGTATTTGGATCGTGCCACTAATCATATCAAAGATACATTCTTTTCGGATATATGTTTTTTTCTTTACATGCTATTGTACATATTTAACTTGAAAACAATGACTCGGAATATGAAGATTTACTTCTTTTTTTTACTTTAGGTGAGGAAATCTTTTAAAAGAATTTCTAAATCCTTTGCATGAAATTATTACTTTTTTGGACACAATGGAAGAAAAAAATGAACAAAACATGAAGATCCATTATGTGTAAAACAATTATCGTTTCTTAATTTAAAATTACAAGAAAAGGAAAAATATTATAGAGTTGGTCAGTTCGGTAAATCCTTTGAAAGCAAAATTAAAACTTTTTGCTTCACAATTAAAAAGGAAAAAAACATATTAAAGTTGCTGGTGAATGTAATATTGGAATTTTTTTTGAACTGGAAAACTTTAATCAAGAATGTGAGAAACGAATTGCAAATTTCAATAATCTTCAACCGATTTTTGAATTTATTTCATTGCCTTTTGAAGAAATTGATAACGAGAATATTTCATCAAATATAGCTCATACCTTTCAATTGAATTCATTGAATCTAGAGTTAGTAATTTTAACATTACAATCATATATAATTCTGAAATCACATGCAAATTAAAATAAGTTTTGGAATTTATTACCAGAAAAATATCCATTATTGTGATCGGTCGCAATGAGAATATTTGCATTTTTAATTCCACTTATAAATGTGAAACAGCGTTTTCTCAAATGAAAAACATCAGATCGCAATTAAGTAGTTATCTGACTGATGACCACTTAATGGTATCTATTTGATTGTGCATCAGTGTTTAAAAACCTGTTTTTACAAGGACTCGTTGATGAAATGGAATGTCACACATCTACATCAAAAACTTTGAAACAAAATTTTATCAATCAAGTATTCTATATTCCACAAAATAGTAAACTCAATGTATCTATTTAATACATTATTATTAATAAAAACATTAATTAAATTTTGATTTGATTTTAATTTAACCCATTTTTGGAAGTCGATTGCGTAATAATAAGAAATATTTAAGTTTGTCCACTGCTGCTCTAAAGAATATTGATATTTACTCTAAATGCTTGGTGGTATTAATAAATCTATATTTATGAATTTATTAAAGTCTTTGGGAAAATTCAAAATTGTGCAAGTTCAAGGGAAACACGATGACAACTTTCCTATTTTAAATCTAATTATTTTACAATTTCAGGAGGTTTAAACGATGTTTACGATAATATCAAAATCCACCAATCCCAGGTCGATGCGGTTGTGGTATTATTAAGGAAACCGGGAATTTTATGCTTATTTTTCGGTTCACATTATTGTTGGGTATCTGATGGGAAAAACAAGATAGTACGACCTCTCTCGCGGGTTTCCATCAGATACACACTGTCAGCGATATTACCATAGAATAATCGTCAAAAATGACGTTGGAACTGTGTTAAGATGGGCAGTTTTCAGTAAACGGTGATCCATATTGCTATGACTGCTAACATCCTGGCAAAACTTTGGGTCCAAGAGCTACCGTAAAAGATATTTACTCATTTTATTTTATAGTCACTTTAATAATGGTTTGATTGAAACAGTGTTGGAAAATAAGAAAAAATGAACTAATACTCAAAATAACATTTTTAATAAATTCTTAAAAAATTTATTTAGTGTTTTAAATTTTTCGAGAAGGTACTGCAAATTTGTGGATTTGCCTTAAGATTCTGGCGTCTTGCAGCCTCCTTTTTCATGCTTGTTTGGCTTGTCCTGGTCGATATTTGGGTCTATTTCGTATTGGGTGGATGAATAGAGTCATTCGCTCTTGATTATTAATAGTAATCTTATTGTCAAGCGTTACTGGCACTGTCCTCTTTTCTGGAGTACTCGTGTGTGCTTCTACGCTTTTCCTGGTATCATTACGCCGCTTGAGCTGGGAGTTTTCTTTCTCCGATCAACCCAACTTGGCTCACAATTCTTCGTAGTGCTCTTTAAGTAACTCGTTCTGCTGTAATAATTTTGTAGCTTGCGGGTCGAGTCCATGTCTCTTCTATCTGACTGCATTTTCTAATTAGCGCTTCGTTATGATAACGAGCCACATCTTGTCGAAAACGTCTTATCTCGGATTTATTGTGATGCATTGAATAACTTTAAAAATTTTTCAAAGGGTTAAGATAATCTTTTGGTAAATGATGTCAATGATGGTGATAAGAAACAACCAAAAGAAAAAGAAAATTCCAATTCCAAGCCAAGTTGGTTTTATCTCGTCAATGTTGTTATCAATTCTTATTAGTTTTATTTGTGTGGTAATATGAATTAGATGACATATGTATGAGGTACCCATTCTATTTTTAGAACGGAATTTCATAATTCCGCAAACTTGTGGTTCCAGGTAAATTTATTTCATTTTAGGTCCTTGTTGATTTTAATTTTTGTTTTAGAAACATGAATAACTTTTTCCAATTTCGGTTGAATTTATAACTAAGTTCATGGGATGATACCAGAAGATCATAAAAACCAGAAAAATCATTTTATTTTATTAATTAATAAAGATCTTTGCTTATTTTTGTCTCTTGAATTTTTAATTATTTTGTATTTTTAAGATAATTAACCATTACATCAGCGGTTTTCAACCGGTGGAAAAGTAATTTTAGTAATTTGTTTGCAAATGAAGGTAATCTAAAACAACTGATAATCATGTATTTGATGAAATTGATTGACCGGAGTAGCCTGCACTTCGTGATAAAGATAAATTTTCTTAAATATTAGACAATATATTCATATGGAACCCCAGTTAAGATGTATTCCTATCAACTCAACAATATTAATTAAATTATTTACAAATAAAATTATTAAATTCGCTTGTTTAGTAAATCTCTTACTGAAGATCAATGAATGCTTAATTATAATTACTAATTTCTTATTGGTTGATTTTAATGATTGTGTGTCTCCTTGTATTTATATCTATAACGGAGTTCTTAGATTGGCAATTCAATGGCTTCAGATCTCTCGCTGGAATTTATCGAACTTGAAGAATGTTTATCTAACCTCCAAGAAATACAAAAGGTAAATTTGTAAACTGTCAAGCTCTTTCATATTAAATACCTTTATACATGCTTTAAATTTCAATAAAAAAATTTAAATAAGTTTCACGCAACTTTAGAACACTAATTTGCCGACAAAATAAAACAATTAATTTCTGTTTTTTAATACAAAAATAAATTCTATTAAATTGTATTTTTAAGAGTTTAGAAAATGATATGTCAAAGAATCATCGAACTGAAATTGTTAATGAAAAGACGGAAATGAAAACCCATCTAAATAAAATGAATAAAATCGGGAATAAAACCGAAACCGAAGATAAACAAATAAAATCTTTATTCAAAGATGTGGAATCCAAGAAAAAATCTGAAATGAAATCAGGTTATTAATTTATCAATTAATTATTAATATAATTTTCTATTGTTTTAATTTAAAATAATGTGGTCAATATTTGATGACTTTTAAATATTGTTTGTTTAAATGAACAACCTTATTGCAAATACATTTAATATTCATCGTCATTGAAATTAATTTTGTGGTTGTGTTTTGAAATTTGTTTACTTTAATTAAAAATTATTATTAAATTTAATATCTTTGCAGTATTATTATTAATAATAAAATTACGCTGAAAACACATATGGACTCTATGTCAAAGATTAACTTCATTAAGAAAGTAAATAAATAAATTTTCTTTATACAATTTTAATATTTTAAAGTAGTATTATTTGCAATCTTACCTTTTTGATAATATTTTAAGCTTAGAATCTTTTCTAGTTCAATTTGGTAATAGGCATTCTTCAAGTCGATTAACGAGAAATAATTTGATTCGTCTAGTAGTTCTTTCATGTTTAGCATTGGAAACATCGGTCTTTCTACATATTGTTATTCAGAGCTCTAATACATAAGCCAATTCTTATGTCACCCTTTTCTTTTTTTCTTAATACACACTAATGCAGCGGTTTTCAACCTAAATTTAATTGTACCACCATGTAAAAAATTTTAATGTCAGTGTACCACCAGCAAAAGTCAAATAAAAAAAAACATAATTTATAATTATAATACCCACTATTGATTATTACTGACTTGAATCTTAGGCTTAAAATTAGTTATTGTTAGACGGTTAGTCACTGTTACTCATTTAAAACAACAAGACGCTTGATGGACGATTATAATCTTTGAAATTAATTTGGTAAAAATGTTAATTTTTAAGTTATAGAATTTATAAATCATTTATATCATTTTTCGCGTACCACTTAGCGCAGGGGTGAGCAACCTTTTTAACCCATAGGCCAATTTAAATTTTAAAATTTTGTGGCGGGCTGCACTCATTAAAAATTTACAAAGCTTTATATATACTAATAAACATTATAATATAAAAATCAAAAAAAAATGCTTGGCTGGCCGCAAAAAAAAATTTTGCGGGCCGCGGGTTGCTCATCCCTGACCTAGCGACATCTAGCGTATCACCATAGGTACGCGTACCATCGGTTGAAAACCGCTACACTAATGGGATATTTTTTGAGTATTCACACTTTTTGTTTTGGTCTCGATCCTATCCAATAAGTATGTAAGTTGCCTTCGTGGATTCAGTGCGGTTCGCTTATCTCTAGCAATGATTTAATGCTTAACTAGATGAGTCCTGCCCACATCTCATTTATGTTTCATTAAAAACCTTGTTGTATTTTTTTGATAGATTATTTACTTCCGGTGTCTTACTTTACAAACATATTTAACAGATTTGGTTTCGTGATATGATCTTTAAAATTATAATCAGTAATATTTAAAAGAATTCTGAATGTTTTTAAAAAATTCATTCCACCAATAACTTTTGGTCGAATCTCATCATTTATATACCATTAAATGTTTTGACGTTCTATTATTCCCTGGATTTTAAAGTTAATAATATAGATTCGACGATGCTAAAGAGGATATTCTTGACACACTTTACTCGTGAATTTTCACTGTTGAGGGTGCCAAAAAAAGCAAATGCGTTAAAATAAACAAAAAGGCATCAAAATAAAATAAAAAACTGCAAAAACATAAAAATCAGCACGACACAAGTTCGCGGTTATTTAAATATTACATGATTGAATTTGCTTTTAGATATTTTTATTCGTGTCAAAAAGATAAAATCACTAATATACTTATTAAAACGTTAAGAAAGCTTTTTTTCCCTATCCCTTATATGTTAACCTTTATAATTAATGTGTATGACTGCCTGTATGATTGATTATTTCTTGCTAAAACTATTACATACTTTTTGTTTCGTGGTATTGTGGCATCTTTTAACACACAAGCGTCAGCATTTTGGCACAACTCATAGTTTTCGTCTGTATATTCTTCGTCAGGTCTGAAACTTGTTGATCTGATCTCCGCTTGTTCATTTCATAGCACTGGTACTTTAATTATCCTTGTTTATATAATAATGTGTACATTGCACATTTAAGCATTCTTGTCTGCGATGGCCGATCTTTCTACATACCCAGCTTCTAAGGTTTTATGTCTGGATTTGTATTAGAGCTGATTTGAGTATCTCTTATTTTGCTCAGTGTTGCATTATTTTTCCTTTCATTTTAATATCTACCTTCTTGTTTTGGTTGTCTGGTCCTTTAAATGAATAAATTCGATTCGATAATAATTCAATCTTCTGTCTCCTAAATTAAGTATCGTTTCTAAGGTCGTTTTTTTAAAATATACTGATAAACGTAGCAAGATTAATATTTAATCCATTCGTTATGAAAATTTGATTTAATAAAAATTTATAAACATGATACATTGCAATATTATGATGATTTCTAAAATTTACAAAAATGTAAGTTTATGTTTTATAAATTTAATTGTCCTATATTCCTACATTCTGGACTGCTCACATCTGCCAAGTACAATTAGACCATTAAAGAATTTGCGAAAGATGCATAAGAAAAAAATATTTAGATGACATAATCTTAGTATTTCATAAAATATTCAAATATTTATTCGTGTAACTAATCTTTCAATAACAAGATTATTTGTTTTGTTTATATTTTTCTATTATTGTATTGTTTACATGAGCAAATAAATGTTTCCATGGTTTTAATACCGAATTAAATGCAAATCTATCAATGTAACATAATGAAATTTTTAGAACGTTACACTGTAATGTAGCATTGTATCTAAATGTTTTTTTGTTCTTTTTTTAAAAAAATGTGTTAGTTAATGAGCTTTTAAATTTGGTCTCAGCCATTATTTAACATAATATTACCTCAACAATTAACCTTACAAAGCGCATTTTTTCCAAAATGTTGTCTAAAAAACTACAAAATCTAATATTGACTTTTCTCTACTGTAATGAGTTTGACATCGTTACATAATAGTGTCAAATGGTAAGGTTACTGTGCAATCGACATTTCGCAGTGAAACACATATTACTTTGGGTTAGTTTTGGCTACAAATCATATTTTTTAATAAAATAAATCATTTGTTACTGTTAACGACTTCCTTAACTGAATCTAGAATGAAACACCTACACACGGCCTGCATAACATACGAGCTTGCACAGCCCATCAGCTTTATCACTCGGGCTGTGAATCCTTTCTAAAAAAAACTTCTAAAAAGTCCGAAAGAATTGATAATTCAGATAATTCAACACATTAATATATAATTTTATTATAGATTATGGTAGAAACATGAAATACATTACTAAGTGTTGACAAAATTTTACATAAACAGTATTGTATTGTTTTTAAACTACCCAATTAAAGAACATGCCCAGGAGGTTCAGTACTTTGTACACTATATGACCTAGTCTCGTGGTTCGTAATATTGTATATATGTTGCAGTTAAAGCTAAATTTCAGCATATAAGCACACTGACCAGTAAATCATAAATTAATTTGAAATTTAAATTAAAGTTGTTTAAAATATTGAAACAAAATCAAAAAATAAAATTATATAAATTTTAAATCACTATTTATTAGTATATTGAAAATTAGAACGCTTTATATAGTAGATCAGTGGGTTTACACATTGACCATCAATTTTGAATATTTTTACTATAGACTAGTTAATGTTTATACTCACTAGGTTAAAACTTTACCTGTAAGTTATGCGAGAAAAGAACAAATTGTTTAAGTAGATTGTAAGTTAAAAGTTATACTTTTCATTAAATTTACATTTTTTAAAGGTTTTGTAAATATTTTTAAAAGTGAGAAATTTCGAGTATAAGATCGTTTCTAATTCGCTTAAGGTACGCAATATGTGTATTAATAAATCAAAAACTCCGGTTGGATTGTTTTATGATCTCGTTGTCGATTGAAGGTTTTGATCAATATTAGTAAGCATTGTCGAGAGTTACAATAGTAGACTGTTAAAGTAAAATAGGTATGTCTGATTTTTAAATTTTGTTGAAAAGTTTGAATAATTATTGGGAACGTGTGATATGTGAGGTATTGTTGATCAGGAATTTGGATCCAAAGATTAATGTGCAAAATGCTATGACTATGAATGTTTTTAAATAGTTTGAGTATATTAAATTGTGATAAATTGATGTTTCAGTATTGTTTGAAAAATTTTTAAGTTTTAATATTATTAAAATAATTTAATTTATAAAATATCGGATTATTATTTTAAAATTTTATTATAATATAGAAAAAAAATTATAATAATTGTATAAAAAGTTTTTAAAAATTAGTTAAAAGTATTTAAATATTTATATAAGCATTTATTTATTAGAATACTTAATTAATATAAAAAATAATTTGTTTTAATTATATAAGTTAATTTATAATATTTTTAGCGGTTTTTTTGTGCCTGAAGATGACAGTTAAACTGTCGAAATATGTCGTTCGAAGAGTGTTTTATTAGCGTTTTTTTAAATTAAATCGTTGCCAAACTTATATAATTTTTTATTTAAATTTTACTAATATTTTTATTCAAATTAAGCAATATTATTTATTAAAAATATCAGGTCGTTTATGTATAATTTTCAAAACTTGTATGATGTATTAAATTTTTATCAAAATACAAAATTTTAAAGCTTTCCTAAAAGGTTTTTATTTACAAATAATTTATGGAAATATTTTCATGTGATTGGGATAATTTCCTGCCCTTGTCCCGTGATTTATATTAGTCTTTTTAATCAATTTTTTAATACTCAAAAATAATTAACTTTAAATTTAATATTTCATTTATAATTTACATTTTATAGTCCATGCCTTCTACTTTCCCACAATTTAATGCAATATATTATCATTTTCCAAATTTCTAAAATAATTCTAAATTGAAATTTTAGTAAATAAATTATAATTTTCATTGTTCACTCTCGAACTTATTGAAAAATGTAAAAGATGACTGTGTCCATAATTTAGTCCCTCTGTGTATTTTTTATTATATAAGAATTTTTAGTGCGTGTGTATTTCTATTTTATATTGCTCGCTAGAATTTATTTTTATGCTTTCTATAGTAAATTCACTTAATTTATACGGTGTTCATAATCATTGTCTTTATTTCAAGTAGGTGAGGTTAATTTTTCTACTTATAAATTAATGATGCTTCATACTAAACTTTACTTTATGCGTAAACGTCTTTTACTTTATGCTCTTTAGTATATATATCCATGTATCGAAATATCAGAAAGCCTTCAAGGGATGTCTCCAAATGAAATCAAATCGAATTTAATGAAAATAAAATCTAATAAAAAGTGAACAATTATATATTTATATGATCGAAATTTTGAATATAAATGTTTTCTAGAATAAACAAGAGTCATTGAATCTATATTTGTCATTAAGTTTACATAGCATAAAGTATATAATGAGATTTCTATGCTATAATTGCATAATTTCCATGTATGCTCAAATTTAAAAAAGGAAAGTCTTAAAATTCTAATAATGTATTTGGCATAGCGAAATCAGTTGAATCGCATTAAGCATTCAACGAATTATTGTCTAACGCATTCTGTTATTTATTTAGCACTGACTTATTTAAATTTATAAAAAATTCCGCAAACTCCATTAGTATTGTTTGACCAAAGAAGTTGCCTTTACACTCCCTGAAAATAAATTTTAAAAAATATTTTGTGTTATAATGAAATAGAAAACCACATAATGTCACATTTTTATGTTATAATATTCAATAATAAACAAATTACTAATGTGCATAAGTTTTGTAAAATGTATCATTAAGTATTTCATACATAACGGGATAGCCTAATAATCTCCCATCTACATAATTTTCCATGTAACAATTTATGACTGGAACGCTATGTATTTTGATGTGTGTTTTTGATTATTATATAAATATTTCTACGTGTTTCTTATAAAAATTTGAATTAAATAACTTATTAATGCAAAGCTGAAATTTTTACTTGAAAAAGGCCGTCATTTATGTCGAGTTGTATAATAATTTAATAATAAAACTCATACATTTTGCTGAACTTCGATATGTTTAGACAGACAAAGTAACATTATTCAAACAATATTTGATGCTGTAAGAACTTATTTTGGGCTTTTACATCTGATTTCTTTTCATTTTTTAATAACATTAAGAATTTTTTATTTTTTGATTATGAATCAGTAATGATTTCGATATTTTATTTATATAATTACTGAATCATAGTAAAAAAAATGTCATTGAATATTTTATTTCTTAATATTTCAATTATTTTTCGAAAATAAATGAAATATCAAGATGATTCGAATTAAA
Organism: Schmidtea mediterranea; assembly: GCA_022537955.1. Lineage (NCBI taxonomy): Eukaryota > Metazoa > Platyhelminthes > Tricladida > Dugesiidae > Schmidtea > Schmidtea mediterranea. The sequence continues at coordinate 173,703,512 of CM039680.1, forward strand.
TAATTAAATATTACTTCAGTCTCTATCATATTGTATGATTTCAATTTCAAAATCTTCACTACTCTGCTAAGTAATACTCTATCAAAATAACTATATTTTTGTGTTACCGTCAATTTGATTTAGTTATACATTTAACTACTTTATATCCAGTGCTAAATTATTTCTTGGTTAAAACAACATTAAAGAATTGAAAAAATATTTAAATAATTAGAAATTATTTTTGCAATTTTATCAATAAATATTTAAAACAGACTATTTAAGCACTGTTGTATGCTAATATTTAAATTTACAATAGTTGTAATTTTAAATAAATTAAAAATAATCTCATATTTAATTTTTCATTTGTTTAATATTCGATCTTTTTTCATAACACTTTATCATATTAATCTAAATAATCAATATTACTGAAGTGTCTAAAATCTTGTATGATTTTAATTTCAAAATACTCACCACTCTGATAATATTATTTGATGTTAGAAATGATAAACAAAAAATAGATAAAAATACTGACGTACAGATTTTTATAAAATATTATTAATTCAAATTCAAAAATCAAAAAATTATGTCCTTTAATATAAACAAAGTTCTTTTATTTCGTAGTACTTAAAAATAGTTAATCACTATAATTTGAAAAAAATATTTTAATTAAAAAAATGCGAAAATATAAAAATGAAAAACTGTTTTATCATAAAAAAAATCATCTGCTAAAATGCTAATTTGCTGAATTGATGATGAAAAATTTCGCAGGAATTCTATTTGTAATAATTTATTCCAAAACGATGGAATATACAATCGAATTAAATAGATGGAATAAATGAATTTTGTTGCTGCAATTATGTTTGACATACGCTTTTCAATTGTAGATTTTCCGACAAATAGACAAATTTGCACTGATCTGGATCAACTAATTCAAATGATGAAACAATCGGAAACAAAAAAAGACATTGATAATTATGTAATTAGTTATTCATTGTAAATTCTTCAGTATCACTTGGGATTTTTTTCTCTCAGGAGGAAAACAACAAAATTTGGACACCAAAAATAAAAGAACAAAATCATAATAATGACAACTTACTAAATGACACTAGAAAGTTGAAATCGAGTTCATTGAGCAGAATGAAAAATATGAAGCTCGATCAACATAATCAAAATTTGATCGCACGATTTTCAAATGAAAAACAATTATCATATTACGGATCATTGCCAAAAATAATATCAACAAATGATGAAGATTGTTTTACCGTAATTTATAAGGTGGGAATTATTTTTTCAGAAAGTGTAAAACAGTGAATGTTAAAATATATGTAACTACTATATAATGTATAAATATGTAAATGATATATATATATATATATATATATATGAAATAGAGTAAAAAAGTAAAATAAAAAGTAAATTAAAATTAGAATACGATTCCGATTTGTTATGTTGAAATTTAGTGTTGGTCTCGAAAATCAACTAGACATGGGAGTTATTTAAATGGTTCTAGGAGGTTTCATCGGTGGACTATTCATCGGCGGACGGTGGTTCATCGGTCCAGCAGTGAATGACAGCCTCGGCATGTCAAGTAATTATCCAGGACTCTACCGCCCATGATATCACGTATAAAAACCACCGTTATTTACTGAATAGAAGTAGGACGACGAAAATGTATAAAAGACACGATACTTTAGCTTAACGTTGTTGTTAAATTTCCGGTAAGCATACCCTTTGGGTTCACTCTTATAGGCGGGTTTGAATCTAAAAAGAATTTTTTAATTAAACGATTAAAATTTATATTCCATGAATCATAGAAAACTTTTTTGAAAATTTGTCATGGAAGGAAAGAAAATTTTTCAATTATAATATATTAACTCTAACTAACCCTACACTGATTTTTGGGTGGGTTACCCATACTACAATTAACTAAAATTATGAAACGTCCGCCGATGAACAGTCCACTGATGAATCGTCCGGATACGGTTTAAATAACCCACGAAAATACAAGTTTAGAAGAAAAAGTAGTTTAAAACAGTTATGCAATTTGATGAAAATAAATATACTAAAAATGAAATTTATTGTTTTAAAGAAAATTAATGATAATGAGAGATACATTGATAAGAATAATACTCGCCCCTCCCCCAAACAAAAAGGTAAAACTAATTAAATTACGGTACATGATTGCCTGTTATTTTTCAGGTGAGAAACAGAAAAGTTTTATAAAATTTTAATAAAATTATCTTTGATTCTATATAGTGTTTCGATATAGTGTTTCCAAGTTCAATTTTCTTCAGTTCAAATTGTACAGTAACTGTAATTTAAAGCAAATATTTTAAGTATTTATTTAACAATTTTTAGTTATTTATTTTTTTATTAGAAAGTAAAACAATTATTTAATAGTATAATATTTTATTTCATTAAAAAATAATAGAAATAATGTAAAAGAAATCCGTTGAAATTTTATGTGAGATGAATATTGATGTAAGAATTGTGTGTTTTTGATGTTGAAAGAAATTTTCAAACCTGACTCATTAAAATTGTAAACGTCTTTCTAGAAACTTTGATCAAAAAATATAACAGTTGACTTTATTTATTCTGTGTTTTAAAGTTCAAAATAACTTACAACAAAATTAACTAAAACTACACAAAAATGGTAGTTGAGGAAATTTTTATAAAGTTTACAATAATGATCTATAGTCAAAAACTCAGATTAATGATATTGTAATTGAAAACAGTTCTAAAATAAAGAAAAATAATTAAAAGATAATTTAATAACTATATATTTATTATATCAGATAATTGAGTAACAAAATAAGCCCTTACTGCGAAGTATTAATTATATTTTTGAAAAAAATTTCGATTATTAAATAATCCTCGATTAATAAATAAAGAAACTGAAAAAGATTATTTAAATAATCGAAACTCTTTTCAAAAATATAATTAATACTTCGCAGCAAGGGCTTATTTTGTTACTCACTTATCTGATATATTAATTTATGCTGCTACCAAGGAATCACCATTTTATACTTATACTATATATTTATTAACTCTATTTATTTTGAATTTTTTTTTTAACAAGGAAAATATCGTTTTTCGAAAAACATTTCCTACTCGAAATTTTTCCTAAAATTGAAAAAATCAAAATGACCAGAAATTATTTGCATATAATTTTAAAATAAAAGAATAATATTAAAACTTCTAGACTTTCTGAAACCTAGGCTTTTAATATTATTCCTTGAAAATATTTACACAAAAATACAGTGCAAGATTTGTTGAATTAAATTAAAAGTTTAAATATTTTTAAGCTCAAATCTAGATATTTGTGACTGAAATTTATTTATATTAATTTTTTTATATTATATTATTACCAAGAAAAACTAAAAATAGAATAAATCAAATAATTGACATTATTTAACATTATTAATACATTTCATTGTGCTATTGTAAATATAAAATAAATAATAACTATTATCAGAATTAATATTTTGGAACTCTGTAATTGAAATGTTAATGAAATCGTTAACTCAAAATTTATTCGGTAGTGAATTTATTATTTGTTGAAAAATTAAAGAAAAAAGACATAATTTTAGGACACTTGATTTCTGTGTTTGTCACACGAATTGGAATTATATAATAATTATTCACATAGTGATAAGCTGGCATATTATAAACCGGTGGCCAAAATTTGGACTTTAATAAACTTGAATTGCTTTTACAAATTTATAAATATTTCTTCATTAGAAGAAATTTACAAACTACAAAATTTGCAGTTTAAATTTTTTAGTTAAATTTTATAAAAATTTACCGAATTCTCTTGGAATATTTCTTTAAATGAGCAAGAATAAGAAGCTCACTCGAATAATGGGCATTGGACACGATTTTTAAGATTGAAGGTTTTCCAAGGTGAATGGTAAAAATAAAAAATAATATTTGCAAACTTTTAGTATTAAATTTAAATTTTATTGTCACAGCGCTTTCTGTATCAAATTAAATTTTTCAAACTCAGAAAATAATAAAATGTCATATTTCATTTTAATTCACTTTAAATAATTTATAATTTTAAAAACAAATTTTAATTTTATTAATTAATTAAAATAATTAGAATAATATTTAAATACAAGAATTTTAAAATAATTTAAAGTTTATTTTTTTAAAACCAATAAATAAATGGTGAAACCAATATTTTATACTAAAGTAATGAGAAAAAGTAAAAGGATTAAGAATGCTAATTTTACATTTTATTGAGTTAATTGTAAATTTAGTATGAAAGTTCTTATGATACAACTTCTCATGCTCTCGATCAAAAGAAGAAGCTCACACACTAAGTTTTATTTATACCACAAAATTACGACTGTTCCGATTTACATTGACAAAATCAAATGCTATTGCATCTAAGGAAAATGCCTCTCTAAATATATTTTTTCTAATTTTTGCTTTCATTTAATCGCTTCAATAGTTTTCTCTCTTCAATAATCAAAATAATCTGACAATTTTTTTTATTCTTTATAGATCTATCTTCTCGTCAATTATTCACAAATTAAATTACACGTAAAGAATGTGGATTTTATTAATTTGTGAATTTTACTGTTTTCATAGTAAAAAATAATTTGTAAAATTATATAAATAGTCATCTCTTCATTTGTTACATGACGATACATTCCTTCTTAAAAATAGTAATTTTTAAGTTATATATATATATATATATGAATTTTTTTTGATTGACTATGAATATCAATAAAACATTTATTCATATTCAATCAATATAAAAAATTCTTTATGTCATTGTAAAATGAAAAGCAAAGTTCTTTCAATATATATATATATATATATATATTGTTACATTTAACTTATGTGTCTTAGGCAACTTTATGTACACTTATTAGTTATTTACAGTTCTTTTGTATAATTCTAACAATTTCATAAGTCCAAAAGAACTCTTAATTTTCTTTTATTTAGACAAGTTCTCAGACAAATCTCAGTCACCCAACTTCTGATTACAAAGTAAACATATTTTGTCAGTTTAATTTTTTGATTATAACTTTTGTTGGTTAACAGATGCCTCTGACTGTTTATCAGCCTAACCGAACAATGAAAACGATCCTCATTGATGAGACCACCACTGCCGGTGAAATTTGTCAGTTGTTAACTGCTAGAAATTATCTGATGCCTTGTATAAAATTCTCTCTTGTTGAAAAGACATCTCACTTAAAAATCGGTGAGTAAAATTATTTTGTTTTACTGAATTTAAGTTTACTATCGGCAATGAAATGGAAATTCCTATTTAGTAGTTTCTAAATTATCTATTTTTAAAATTTAGTTGCCTTCAAAGGATAGATTTGTTTAAAATATCAATTTGGTTATATCATTAAAAACTTATTCCTTTTATTAGTAATTGACACTGAATAAACAAAATTCTTAAGATTTGCCACAAATTTCTGTCAGTTTTATTAAGTCTATCTATGAATCAATTAAATTTCAGGTCTACGAAAGATCTTATTTGATGAAATTTTTTTGACTTTTGACAAAGAAGTTCTTGAATTGGAAAGAATTTTAAAAATTGTTTTGTATAATTGGCATTTTGTCTTTTTCTTAATGTTGATGGTATTTACTAACTTTGTTTTTGGTGTGCTTTGATGCGTACACCGGTACTACCGGTATTGGTATAAATATTTTTCATGAATCCTTTGAACACGAAAATAAGTTTTTATTATTACAATCAGTCTTTTTTATGTATTACAATCAGCACCTTTTATTAATTGCACGAATAATTGCATACTATGTAATAACAAAGAAAACAAGATATAATAAATGTATGTAAGAAAATGCAAATAAAATTAAAAATGTAGACGTTTCAAATACTATGTTTGTATTGCACTATGCATGTCACACATTACCAAACATATTAGCCCCATAAATAAAAGATATAATAAATACAATCTATATCAAATTATTTTTTATTTACTGTTTTAAACACGTCAGCTAGCTTCACATCTATATCAAGTTTAAGTCATCCGTTATTAATATGCATTAAATATTTTTATAAATGCCCTATGAAAACCGGACAAATTAATAACTGACCTAAACCAAGAACGTTTAAACCGCCTTGTCCGGATGAAAACCGGCCTGGTAGCAACATTAGTCCGTACTATATTAAAATGCATTGCATAGAGTAAAGAAACAATATTTATTTTACTAAAATTCAAATTATTTATTTAACTTAGAAAAATAACAACAATTCTTTTTTTAATTCTTTAATATATCAGTGAAAAAACCACATTTATATTACCGTATTTTTCGGACCATAAGGCGCACTTAAAATCCTTGAGTTGAATAGAGAGTTGAATAGGGTTGAATAAAGTTTGACTTATCAGAGTTTTGTGTCATTTAATGTGTGCGCCTTATAACCCGGTACGCCTTATGTATGAAAATAAAACCGTTAGGAGTCGATCAATGATATTATGCCTTATGGTCCGAAAAATACGGTAGTCAAATTATTATTTCAGAGGCTTCCAATACAATAAATTTATTAAATTAACTTTTAATATTAAAATTATAAAAAAATTAATTAATTTTTAACTTCTAAATTTTGATAGAATAAGCCCTCAAAAATAGCAAGCTATCAAGAATTTCATCATTCATATTGGATCTGATTTTAGTGTAATTAAGACCAGATGTCGAAAATGCTCTTTCCGAATTCATAATTGTCGGCAAATTGTCATTAACTGATGAAATATCTGCTCAAGATTTTACCTTTTATTTTTTGCTCGATAAATATTTTTACTTCGCGGCGTATGATCTTTTCCATGTTGCTTCTGAACGCCGCGTCATATTCTTTTGTATTCGTAGAGTTTTCCAATTTTAAATCAACTTTATGTGTTTCATTGTTAGCCGTCCGTTGTTAGGTGTAACATAAACTGATTCAATATTCACATCGTCACTGTTGCAAGGCGAACGAGCATTTATACCTTCATTTTCAGTGCAAACATTGAATCGCCTTGTGAGCTAGGTTATAAGCCTTTTGATTCTAACTATAGATTAAAAATGTAATTTTCTAAACTGCCGACCTCGACAAAATATGAATAAGAAATATATATGTTTGGGTTGCGGATAAATTTTAAATCATCAGAATATTTCGTTTGTCACTTTTTAATGATAAAAATTAATTCCTCTTTAAGCTCCTTACTTAACGTGGAATTTTTCCATGATAGTTCATCTGACATGAGCTTAAGTGCAACGTCTACAGTAATTAAATTTATATATACCCAACAAAGTGCTTCTACAGTCATTTTTACTGGCTTTAATGTAAATATCACAGTTTTTAAATCAAACTCGTCCAAAGTAAAGCTAAAATTTTGTTTCAAATCAACCAAATTCTCTCAAAAATGGCTGAAATTCGAGTGATTTTATAAAAAATATAATTACTAAGTTGATTTTCATAGCAACTTATATTATAGAGAATATATCTCATTGTTGTCTGGTGTAAATAAGAAAATGGGTGACCAGACTATTCGTCGCAAAAAATGGATAAATCAGAGTGGACAATTCGTCGCGAGATTGGGTTAAAAGTAATTGAAACATTGAGCATCAAGTAGTATTTGAAAATAAGTTATGAGGACGAGGGGAAAATATATTCCCTTTTCTAGATCATCTGCGTTTCCGCATCACACCTGTATTCTGATAACGAGAACGCATAATTCGCTTGACAGATGTGTTAGGCCATAAATTCACTCATATACAGCTGGGGAGGGATTGAATTTTAATGATTCTTTAGAGATAATAAACCAGACTCGTAAGAATGGCTCCAGAATTTATTGAATCTGAGAAAGGCAAACAAAGGCTGACTTACGACGGCTATCTTTATAACATGGAGAGAAAAACTGAACAGAACAAGATATGTAGTTGCTGCGATCGTTCCTGTAAATGTCTCTGCCATATAGCCAATCGAATGATATTGAAACCACCATCTCAACATTCACAAGCAGCATTAAACGACGTGCAGAAGAAAATTAATATTTTATATATACTCTAATTTGTATTCATTGAATTCTCCGCGACGAATTGACGGAAAACCGGGAAAAACAGACTGAGTAACATATTTTAGTAAGTTTGTCAGGTCTAGCATTAAATCATTCAAATGGTGTCTTCCACCAGTCATCATAGAAAAAAGCTCTAATAAGATGTATTTTGTTGGTAACATATTCGAGATCTATTACTTTACGTTTCTCAGTACGAACTGCTAGTAGTTCCAATAAATTTTTATCTTTCTTTTTCCGTGCAATTTGAAAAACCTCTGTAAACGCTATTAAAGTATTTCACATTGCATATTTATCATATTTTTCCTTAAAAATTCTTAGCATTTGTTCTAACAAAATAATTCTTTTACATCAAAGTAAATCTATTTTTCTAGCGACCTAAACAAAATTTCATTGAATCAGTACTAACAAAAACTTTTCCTTCGCCTGGATATGCATTTATAGAATAAAAATTACTTTCTTCTATCAGCATAATTATAACTACAATTTAAACAGTGTTTTTATTTAAAAAAAGAAAAACTGAATATTTAAACAAATACTAATTTGTTATAAGTAATTAGTTTTTTACTCACAGTAAATTAAAATTTTTAATTGCATTCTTTTCGCAGGCTTTTGTAGTTATTGTTCTCTTGAAAAATCGATCAAAAATTTGAAATTAGTTTCGAAGTTATCACATGAAAGACACGAGTTCAAATTAATCAAGTTTTCAACATGTACTAGCAGGACTTTTTGGCACCGCCATTTTTGCCCTACCATTTTGGAACAAGATGTTTTGACCGGTCTTATTTGAGATTGCCGAAAAGTGCCCCGCAACCCGAATGTGCGTCACATCTTGTCCATCGCAAATATTAGAAAACCTGCCACTTTCTAATCTTTATATTTTGAATAGCTTAATTCCGAATATATTATTTGAGTTGTGTCGTCAGCCGTTTCATTTAAGATGGGTTCTTGAGTTCTAAATAATGTTTTGATGGATTAATAAACACTGACTTTCGGAAAACTTATATATTAAAGATTAAATATTGTACATGTCGCTAAATTTTCTAATTTGTTTATTTCAATTTCTTAAAAGTAAAATATTGGACATGATTTGATACATGTTTTTCACTATATTTATTTTAATAGAAATTTATAATTTGTAAAATAGTTTATTATAAGCGTTAAATTAAACATGAAGTTATTTCTTTATTGCACCAAAATGTCTTGCGCCAAAACTTCACGTACCAATGAAAACGCTAAAAATGCTTTTGTATGAAAGTACCCATTATTAGAGCTTGACCGATTGCATTATTCTCCGATTGTACCGATTTCTGATTTTGCCGATTGTGAGAAGTACCGATTGTAATTCCGATACCGATTGGCTATGAATTTTAATTTTTGTTAACTATTCGACTTTTCATAATTGGATTTTTTTACTTGGTTCTTCTAAATACGCTTAATGTTTGCATTGGGTATTATAATATCATTAAGTGATGCACGTCTTGTTTCGTCGCTAATCTATATTTATCCAGAAAAGTTTGTTGTCTTTTGACTTCTGTTTGTTTGTAAGTCAGAGTAAATCCCCGTTATCTGTGAATTAATTATTTATCTTGAACAATCGGCTCTGGATGGGCAACAGATTTTCGATTGTACCGATTGTGACATTTTGCTCCTATAATCGGCCCGATTGTGAATGTTACCGATTAATCGGTAATCTATAATGAACCATTATAGATAAGTACTAAGCAATAATTGCAAATTAATCTCCTTACGGTTATCTTTTTGTTATCATATTTGTGTCTCTTCAAAGCCTAATGTATGATTTTGACGGACAAGTTACTAAGTTAAATCTTTACGAATGGTTGACAAAATTGCTTTCTAGAAATAATACATCTGTGAGTACTTTATGTTTTAAATATTATTTCTAATCTGAATTATAAGAATTAAAAACCAGTTTCAATTTTAAATTAATAATTTAAACAAATAAATTTCTAGACAAAATTTTTCTTTACAGATTTCACATTTTTGATGTTTTATAATGTTTAGAAAGAATATTCGAGGATGACGAAACGCCAGTATTATATTTACTCTCATATCCTGACGGGGGTAATAAAAGCATGGTATTTTTTGAAGATCGAGAAGATAAATATGGGCTATTTACTGATCCAGGAGTAAGTCTATTTATTTTACTGACATTACGGAAATGTGTTTACATTATATCCGTATCATTAAATGCAAATTTTATATTCCTCGTGAAATTTATCAGGAGATATGAAGCAATTCATAAAAATATTTTAGTCAAATTAACATTAAAAATATTAACTGTTTATAATAAAAAAATATTTACTAATTAAAAAAATTTTTAATTATTAATTAAAATTTATAATGTAATTGTGCACTATTTGTTCAAACATAAACTACATTGAGTAAATTGAGATTCCAGCGAGATGCTTGAATACAATTATTATGGGCTGTCTCATTGTCCTCACCCCTAAAGGTCTCTGGCTAAAGTGCAAATAATAGCTAAAAATGACAGTTGTTGAAAAGTACATTAATCTCATATGACTTTTGTGTTAGTGAAAAATGAATAACGTTTTATGGTATTTTACACCTTTCGTAAATCAAAAATTTTCTTGAACCAGTAAATTCGAAAAAGTAAAGATATGAATTTTCTACTGCATTTATATGCAATTCAAACTCAACTGAATGTTACATGAAAACTGTGAAAACTGTCACAACCTTTCATCCATCGTTGTATAGAGGTAATCTTACTTGTAGTCACTGTGATGCATTAAATAGCAAAAAGTGAGTTTAGCACTAAATGAACGCCACTGTTTAGTCCGCCTTGAGCTGGAAGGATGCATTTGATGGGGGTTCCTAACTAAGATGTCAAAAGTTCTTTCTGCTCACTGTTTGCCCAGGTTTCCTTGTAATTCTACAATATTTAGAAGTCGTATTAAATGACGAGATGCTTTATAATATACAAATAAGTAAGCAATATGGCATGAGAAAAAAACACATTTAAAAAAAGTAAATGCAAGTTTTATTACAAATATCCAACTGTATAGAGGAACTTGTATAAGAAAAATATAAAGAATATAAAGAACACCTTTCATCCATTGCGCATGGTTCTGTAATAGAATATATGTTGAATTGCCGCTCCAGGAATTTGGATTTTCCATATAAAAGTTTTGAATTGCATTTTGTCCATTATTTGTAAGGAGATCAAAGATTATAAATGTCCGACTGGTCAAAAGAGAGTAAAGGTTAGTGAATTAAATTTTGATCTATCTCGTCTGCAATTTATAAGGCAACTTCAGATTTTTATCATTTTTCTCTTTATTTCACTCTGTACACCTGAATAAAATATAGTTAATCCAACTAGATTTTTTGAGAAGTACTAAAGATGGCGCTGGAATGTTGTCAGTGTAGTATTAACAATAATAGTTTTAAAGCGCTTATGCATTTTCATGGCTCCAGGACATCTCATTGTAAATCAAACACCTGACTATTCCTCCAGAAAATTGAGATTTAGCTGTATTAACTACAAAGAAGTAGAAAGGTATACTGTATAATAAGCAATCATATTGCTTCGAATCTGAGATAGGTCACTCATGAAATGATGTTATCCAGATTTGTAAACTTTGCCTTGTCAATGCATGACCACTGTTTGAGGAAAAGCTTGAAGAGGTCTATATTTGGTCCACATCATTCATCGAATGCTACAGAAAATGCTTTTGACAAAATAATTTCAAATATAGGATTACGACATGCAATCCACACTAAAAACTTCTGAAGAACCTTTTCAAGCAAAGTGTTTGCTCCTTGTTATAGACCAGTATTCGCTCCAGTCGTGTGGAGGCTCTTATTTTACCTACCAGAGCACATTTGCAAGACATGTATCACATTGTACTTCATTAGTTTTACTAGGGATATTTGGAAATCCAATGAAGATTGTCAGTGTAAACCTGATGATGTAACTTTTTTTATATCCCAACTCACATAGCCATTAAGTCAGGTAAGTATTGCTCATCGTCAGTTTATTATTCGTGGGAATTCCGTTTATGGTGGGACTTTCATCGGCCATTTCCAAAATTTTATGTTTTTTTAAAAATTCAATATCATCTTTATCAAAATCCTTATTATTTTTGAATTTTGATATAAGAAGTATATTTACAACATTTGAATTAATATAATAATGATAAGGCATAGAAACCATTTCAAGATTTTCCACAATCGGATCAATGAGAGTTAATTCAAACCCAAATTTTAACAATTTCGAATTGGCTAGTTTTAATATTCTATCTGCTAACCTTTCTTGTCTGACGGAAGATAAAAAACTAATATTTTCAACCTTTCCATTGAATTAAGATTCGTATGCAAACATTCGTTACAAACAAGAATATTCAACATAAAGTTTTATATTTAAAAATAGAATTCTACATTTTTAAAACACAATTGTTTATATAACAATTTAAACAAACCTTTTTTTAAACTATTTAATTACATTTATCTTTTTATAAAAAACATCAAGATTTATATGCTCAGAATTAGATTGTTCATCATTTAATAGCCGAGAAAAATCACTTTTAAGAGTTTCATAAGAATCTTGATAATTTGATGATATTTTTTATTGGGGTGGAAATTCTATTTCTTCCTTCTGGTCGTCGTTTATAAAACCCTATGTTTCACAATCAGCTGTATAGTCTTCTGTACTTTTAAAACCGTCCGTACTATTTTGATGATTTCCATAGATAGTTCACACCGGATTGGTTTTGGTCGTTAATTAGTTCACCACAGTCAGTCTGTACCCATGGATTGGACTATGAAAGACTGTTTGAATTAGAGGAGTTTGACATTTTCACAAATAATCCAAGCAAAAATTGGTCAAACCTATTTTTATTATGTTTGTAGATGTTTGTAAATCCGGGCCATCAAAATGTTAATGATGTGGTAATTCATTTTTTTGTAAACTAAAACCTAGATTCGTTGTTCGCTGCAATAAATGCGCCTAGCAGGAGTGCATTCAATCGAGTAGAAAGGGGACTAGCTCCTTTGGATCGAGAACTGTCAGGCCTAATTTTATCACATGGGAATACTGTAAATATTTGATCATAAATATTAGTTAAACAATATATTGATATCAATGGACTCATTTCCTTCTGAAGTTATAAATATTTGCGTGTCTATATTTAATATTGTATTTATTTGCACTATCTGTATTCAATACAAGGAGGACTTTTCATTTTATTGTTCGTTCGATTATATACGTAAAAATGTTTTTTTTATTTACTTATTTTCTTTATACAATTATTTTAATTTAGAAATGGCTTGGAAGCAATTTTGCTGAGAATGAAAAAGAAAGATATTATATTAATGTAAGATTTACTTATTCTTATAATTAGAGCTTGACCGATTGCATTATTCTCCGATTGTACCGATTTCTGATTTTGCCGATTGTGAGAAGTACCGATTGTAATTCCAATACCGATTGGCTATGAATTTTAATTTTTGTTAACTATTCGACTTTTCATAATTGGATTTTTTTACTTGGTTCTTCTAAATACGCTTAATGTTTGCAATGGGTATTATAATATCATTAAGTGATGCACGTCTTGTTTCGTCGCTAATCTATATTTATCCAGAAAAGTTTGTTGTCTTTTGACTTCTGTTTGTTTGTAAGTCAGAGTAATTCCCCGTTATCTGTGAATTAATTATTTATCTTGAACAATCGGCTCTGGATTAGCAACAGATTTTCGATTGTACCGATTGCAAAATTTTGCTCCTATAATCGGCCCGATTTTGTGAATGTTACCGATTAATCGGTCGAGCTCTACTTATAATATTAAAATTTTTAAATTGAAGTTTCAACATTTCGGCTCGTAGAAAATTTAAATGCAACTATAAATTGTGCATCAAGTTATTTATAATGCATAATCTAAATATATAATTCTTGTTCTAAGGTTTGTATGTATGTATAATAATTGTGTTAATTATTTTAATTAGGTTAATTATAATAATAAGTAAATAAATAGTATTAATAATAACATTATATTTATATTTATTAAAAAATATTTTTTGACTATGAATCAGTAAAGATCAGGGGTGTCACTAGGGGGTGCGTGTAAGATTGTATCTACCATGGTTTGAAGTGAAAGGATGTTTCAAGATAAAGATTCGTCTTTTTTCTTGCTTTAAATCCAAACTTATTTGATGTCCAGTGCATCAGGGTAACTATATAACAGTGTTAACTTGACACTGTTTTTACACTTACCCGGCACGAAAAGAAATCTGAGCGCCTCCCGCATTTTACTGATTAGAGCCATTAACTCAAAACTAGTATACTATTGTGAAATGTACTGCATATCACTTAATGTATCGTATATTCTATAGTTAGAATCAGACATATAAAATTAGAGTTTATAAATAATTTATAACCATAGTAATTTATAATTTTAAAATATTTTGCAACTCGATAATTTCATTAGTAACTTTTTGTCTGTATTAAACGTATCATGACACTGAAATTTGAATTAACCCATTGAGCAATTTTAACAGAAAATAGTAGGAGATTCGTTTCTCAAATGTCACTTTACATTCATAGAAAAAATTGTTTCTTGGTTTATTATTTGTACATTGTCTGCTAAGGTGACACACTCTACTACACGAGTAGGATAATTCAGTTTCATACATTGTCGACTGGTATATCTCACACAATTACAATTCCAACAAGTAATGTATCTTAGACTTATTTTTGTTCAATTTGTCTTAAATATTTCTTTAGATTTCGGATGCATTGCGTTTTTCAAATTTTTTTCTTATTAAACGACATTTACAAATTTTCCTTTTACTTTATTTCTGTTTTTTGTTTTCTTTCCAAAGATACAATGCGGTAAAAAATATTGAATCCCATGTTGGATAATTAATTTTTTCAATAGTAATTTAAATTTTTTGAAATACAGTATAGCTGTTTCTGTATCATTTAGATAAATTTAGATTTCCAAGAAGAAATATTTTTTCGGGCCCCAAAAAATAAACAAAACAACATTATTTACTTTGATTTTATTACATAAACATACATATTTCATCTTTTATGATAATACCTTCGAGCTTTCTTACTGGCATACATTTTAATGATGTCATCAAAATTTATCTGTCGAACTAACTTACTTTCTATGTCAATGCAGCATTTCATTAAATAATCTTACTTATTTATGTATTGCTATATAAATAATATGACCCTGATAAATAGAAATGGCAAATGACGGACGGGCTAGTCCCCGTAAAAATTTCTCGGGAATCCGGGTCCTACTTTCCACTCTCGACAGTAGTGATCAAAGAAACTGGTTTTAAGTATGCTTCTTGCAATTTTAAAAATAAGAACAATTTTTAATTTAATATTTATTTAAATACAAACTCTGCCATTATCTCAATCAATAAATCTACACGGATAATTTCTCAATAATAATTCTTACATTATCAGCAATTAGTTTTATATGTTTTAAATTTATTCAATATATTATCTAATCTTTTACTGTTATCCTTACAATAATAATTTCTTTTTTAGACTATCGTTCAATATTTTGATTTATAAATAACATAATGTTTTCAGTAAATAAGTAGATGACAATAGATAAAGGTATTTTGAACTAACTCAAAATTTCAGCACGGCCTTTATCAAAACACTGTTAATTGAATAATTAACATTAGCAATAATACGACATCAAGGTATTGTTAAAATTAACAAAATAGTTTAATTTAATAGAAATAATAAAACATTAATGTTTTTGCGAATTTAATTGATATATATTTAATTTATTCAAGGAGATCTTTGATGGCCCATTTCCTCAATTGCCACGTTACAAATCACATTTATTTTATAGAAAACTTCACAGAAAAACTTGGAAAAGGAGTTTATGTGTTTTAAGAAATTCGGGCATTTATGCTTATAAAAAGTCAAATAAAAATGACGTATGAGTTTTACTTTACTTTTTCAGTAACTTTCTAATTAGTTTACAGACTTGCAGTTAATTATCAGTCTTCATCCCAGTCTTCATTTGTATACCACAATTGGAGGCTGGTCCCAATGTAAAGCACCTACTCCCTATGGATTTTGTTTGAAAGTAACATTATTCTGAAATAAATTAATTTTATTTACAAGTCAGACTTATGGTGAGCAAAATCCAAAATATATTGCTTATTTTTGTGCCCCTTCAGAAGCTTCATTGAGATATTGGTCATCGATGTTCAGAATTGCTTTAGTAAGAATTCTACAAAACAATCAAATATATTTATATTTTTTTAATCAAAATATTCTAGCAAATCATGATTTAATTCCATGTTTTGATTTTTGCAAATTATTTATTACTAACATGATTAGTGAGGCGAGGGCCCCCAGAAACAAAGACATTTTTAAAGCTCATTAAACAAAGAAATAAAACGCAATGCAAGATAAGGACAAGGAATTTATTTTTAAAACAATGAAAACATTTTAATCTCATTTCTTTTAATTTTGTTCAAGGTTTGACTTGAGGAGAATAAAATTCTCTACAACTTCACTGTTCAAAACATTTCAGTTAGATAAAATGGACTTGATGAAAAACTCGCTGAAAGCTCTGATTTTTGTGTTTTAAAATCATACTGTCCAAATCTCGTACTAAATTCTGTTTTCTGTATATCATTTTCAGCTAATGGGATTTGATGGTATCCACTAGATATTTCAAGTGCATTGTTTTTCCTATAGTGTCGAAAATTATACTGACTAACTGTATTGGAAAGATAACTCTTTCTTTTTTAGCATTTAAGGCCCTCTAATACACACACATACGAATACTCTTTTGTTATTTCATTCTTCAATCCTCGAACATGTGAAATATGCCTATCGTGTTCTGATTTTTTTGGTTCATCATACGCTTTGATTAAATTTATGGGCTCTTTTAGATTTATTGGTTTAAGTATTTCTTATGTACTTCTCAAAATGCCATTTTGAAGTCCTTCTCTAAAGATTAACAATTTATATCTTACATAATATTCTTTTTTTTGTCTTTTGTGGTTCGTTTGCTCTTCTATTAAAATCTTCAGCACACTCATCTGCTTCTGTTTTGTAATTAGAAAATGTCTAGCTTTCATTGCTTTGGATTCCTTCATCGGAAACATGTAGACTTAATCCATGAATATGATTCTACTATGTTCGATTCTTTTCAAAAATCTTCCTTCGATTCTAACTTGAACAAAATCTTTGAATTAAAATGTCGTCTTGTTAAACAAAATTTATGACTTTCTTTCTTTTAAAACATATTTAGATATATAATAATCTAATGACAAAGACGGATTCATTAGAGGAACAATGGGGGCGATCACCTCCCCACAGAAGATCCTGAAGTTGCTTTCTTGGAACTAAAAGTAGTCAAAGTAAGACAATAGTCCTAATTTTGTAACTGTGCATACTAATCAGAACACACAAAATAATAAAACAATCATAATATATTATGGTTAATTTTTACTACTCAAACTACACAGCATAGGCTACACTGGATGCTTTAAATGAAATTTTGAAGGAAATGTGAAACATAAAAAAACAAACGAAAAGACAATATTTATCTCAATGCTCGACAATATTTAAAAGGACATTACAGACCGCTTTCTGAAAAATTGAGAAAGTATTGGACATTTAAATTTTTATTCCCAAAAACTTGACTCCTTCAAAATATCAATCAAATCTCGGAAAATTTTACGACAGTGTTGAATAAGGAAGCATTAATATTAAAATACTAGCTTTCTCAAAAATTGTAAATATTTAAAAAGTCTGTTCAGAAATCTGGTTGTTTATCCTCATCTTTGGAGGAAATCATTTTTATATTGAATGAGGACATGTCCCCCATCTATCTTAATTACCTATTATCCACTACATTCTACCAGTAAGTGTTGATTCCGCCGAGTATATCTTTTCAACTTTGAAGAGGTTAAAAATCTTTTTGAGAAATCGAATGGCTAAAAAAGATTAGCAGGATCGGCATTACTTAGTATTCATAGAAATTTATAAATTAATATTGACGTAGTAATTGACCGATTTACAAGGATTAAAGACAGAAAACTGGAATTTATATTACACTTACATGGAGCTCAGATTTCTCTGAGCGCCTCCCGGCATAGTACTGGTGAGAGCCATTAGCTCGAAACTAATATACTATTGGGAAATGTACTGGCTATCACTTAATGTATCATAAATTAAAAACGTTAAGATTATTGTACAAATCGAAATGCAAAACTTATAAATAATGATTTGTATTTTAAAACTTTTAATGTTAAAAATGTAAAAAACTAATATTTTAGTAGGTAAAATATGTGAACCAACATGTAAATAATCAAAGTTTTAAGAATAGGTAAAAAAAGAATAAAAAATGTCTGGTTACAGATAAAAGATTTGTTCACCCGTCCAAAAAAACAATCATGAATACGTCCCGGTACAAGGATCCCTCAAATTTTTATTTTGTCAAATATTTATGCTTGCAACGCCATGTTAGCTTATACAAAAGTGAATTTCGAAATAATAAAAAAATTAAATAAAATCAAAATAGTCAAAAAGTTTTATTTACTATATACATTAAATAAACAAAGGTGTAATTGTTGTTTGACTCAGAATTACAGTACTTTCTATAATTCATTAAAAAAATAAAAATATTGAATCCTTGATCAATTTCACTAATTCAATCATTACAAATTACTTACTCACAATCTAATTATTTCATTACTTATTCGTTCCGGTATGCAAAATGTTGAAATTACTTTAAATATGCATTTTCTCTACATTTATCAATTATAACATCAACAGTAACAAATCTCAAATATTAGGTGCCATTATAAATGATATAATATACATTTTGTGATTGCAGTTTTACATTCTGAAGCCATTTCAATGTTTGTTTACTTATTTAAGGAACGCACATTTTTTCATAAAGCATATTTTGTTGACTATTATAAAAATATGGTAAAGTTCAGTGCAACAATTATTTATCTTTCTCTAAAAGATATGTAAAAAGAAACTGCGGTTTTTAATAGTAAATATTTTACAGTTTAATTTAGTTTATTATACACAGATTTCGGCATATGCAGTTTCGGATTAACCTCTACGTTGGCTGTAGATACTTTCATTGTCTAAATTCGTCATCCAGTAAAACAATTTTTTAATTAAATGTATTTTGTTTTGCACAATAAAAATACAATTTATTTAATTTCATAATTTCACACTTTAATAGTATTTTAAAGGCTTTCGAAGATCCGAGGTACCGGGCACATTGTGAGTATCAGGTAATCATATCCTGATCAGAACAAACACTTTTCAGAATAAATCAGAACAAACCTCTTTTCAATTACAGGTCTTTAAGAATTTTTTATACTTGAATATGAATCAGTAATAAAACATCCATATCATTACTGGATTCATAGTCAGATAATAAAAAATCCAATCAGAGGTGAAAACTAAAAGAAAAAGTTCTTTTATATAAATGAAAGAAAGCGCTAATCCAACAATATATTTCGACAGACTCATTGTCATTATCAGGTAGAATCGGACTTAAAATTACATAAAATAAATTACTTTTATTTAAACAAATTTCTTTTATATTTTAAACATATTTTCCTAAACTTCATAAATTTTGTTTTTATAAATCTCAAGTTTTCAAAATTAAATTTTTTAAAATTTTATAAAATCAAAATCTTAACAAAACTTTAGTAAATTCTCAATAAAATATTATTAAATTTTTAAACAAAACTATTTTAACTTGAGAACGGTGATGACGGGCCGTCATTCCAATGTATGTGGTATTGCATCCATGGCATAAATATTCATAACAAAATTCTGATTACCATCTAAGCTTGTTTGATATAAATAATGATGTCTGTTTTTGGGTTTGTATTTTGCAATCGTGTAAGTCTTTAAATATATCAACAAACACGACTGCAAAATACAAACATAAAAACAAACCTCACTATTTATATCAAACAAAGCTTAGATGGTATTCAGATCTTGGTTATAAATATTTATGTCATGAATACAATGCCACATACATTGGAATGACTGCCGTCATTTCCGCTCTCATGTTCTCAACCACAGTCTGTTTAACGAATTGATTGATATTAGTAAACTCAATTTTGTACTGCAGGATGAAAATAAATGTTAAGTAGTTTTGTTTAAAAATTTAAAAATATTTTATTGAGAATTTATTAAAGTTTTGTTAAAATCTCGATTTTAAAAAATTTGTTAAAATTTAATTTTTTAAACTTGAAATATATAAAAACAGAATTTATGATTTTTAGTAAAATAATTTTTAAAATATAAAAGAAGAAATTTGTTTAAATAAAATAAAAAAAAATTTATTCTATATAGTTTGAAGTTCGAATCTACCTGGCAATGACAGCGAGTCTGTCAAAATATATCTGTTTTTTTTATTCGTTACTTCAATGCCAATGTTTTGTGATGTTTTAATATACCGAGTGTTTCAAAAGGTAAAAAACGATTCTATTTATAAATAAATACTTTTAAAACAATAGAAATATTTATTTTTTTTTATTATTTAAAATAACAGATATTTAAATTTTATTTCAAACAAAAATTATAATAAATGCTCAAAGTGTTCACTATCTACATCAATGGAATGTTTACACCTTTTAAAACAGCGTTATATGCATTTTGGATATCCTGTAATGGAATTTGAGCAAACGAGTGAATTATTATTTTCTTTAGATCTTCCCAATTGTAGTAATGATCATCATAGGCAATATTCTTAAAAACGGTTGTTTATTATTACCTTTGTTGGTTTACTGTTTTTGATATTCATCCATCCTCTCTATACGAAAATTGTATATTTTAGCCTATTATAACTTTTTAGTAAAACACTATCGCCAATTGAAAATTGAACTATTACTAATAAAATAAAATGAGTAATAATGATGCAATCAGCCGTGGTTTGGAGCCGGTTTGGTCAGGTTCGTGAGATTACATCATGCAAAAAAACAAACTAAAATATTTATATTCTTTTTCGTTTATCACTTTTAGAAACACTAGGTTTATACTAAATGAAATATGTTAAATATTTTCAAATATTTTCACTTAGTAAGGAAGTGCGAAAATTTATGTTAAAAATAAAATATTGATCTATAACTAAAGGTTAAAGGAAAACTAAGGAAATTGTAAGTTAAAAAGAAAGATACACGAGGTTACTAGTACATGTTTATTGTTAAAAAAATGCATTATTAAAAACCTGGAAACATTTAATTGAGCAAAATTAGTACCCCATACACCCCAAAAAGACTTATTAAAACGAGTTAAAATATTGGGTAAGCGTAAAAATACAAAAAAATACAAAATATTTAATATGTGTAAATGACTTTATAGTTTGACAAATTGTCATTTTTCATTTTAGAAAGGCAAAACTTTATTCGTTAATTATCAAACTCAAATACAGTTTGTAGCAGATACGCTAAGCAGCTTCCAGGAAATGAATGAGATCAAATTATTGCCCCATCTGTCAAAATCTTTGGGATGTGTTACTGGGAGAGCAGATTTGCAAACAGACCTCTGAAATCGGAACTAGAATCAAAAATTTCCTGAAATTATTAAATAAAAATTAATTGCATAATTTATTATAGGGAATATTTTAATACATTTTTAATATTACAATAAATTATTTTTCTTATTCAAATTGAAAATAATAAATTTAATATTACTTTAATTAAAATTTATTTACTAAATATTTTGAGCCTGTAGCCTTCGTTGGCATGTCTTAACACTCACATTTTTAAAAATAAAAATCATATTATATTATATAATTTTAATAATACACACATATTATATTATATAATTTTAATAATACACACATATTATATTATATATATGTGTGTATGTGTGTGTTGGGGTTATAATAAAACATGAATAAAAATAACAAAATTTTAAAATTATCAAAATTAATTCAAATTAATTAAAATTTTGAAAAAAGTAAAAATTAATATTTTCCAGTGGGGAAAAGTGGTAACCGGTAGTAAATTTGATTTGAAGACGAATAAAATACTATTAGATTGATCTGAGTGTTGGGCCAGAACACAAACGGCCTTGTAAATGTTTAAATGAATCGGTAACACACATGCAAATATAACATGCAGATTTAAATTCAAACCTATTAAAACACCAATTAACCCTATCAAAATGAGAGAGAAAACAATAAAATATAAAATCATAAACACAAAAATAAATTAAAATAATAACAAAATGCAACAAGATCCGCACGAATTAAATATTAACATAACACGAAAACCCAACGATTTTGACCGAAATTTGACAATTTATTAAAAAATACAAAATTTCATGAAAATGAAATAAAAATCAAATAATTTGAATTAGAAATAATTCAATTAAAAATCTAAAGAAAAAATTGTCAAATAAAATCTCAAAATAATAAAATTAAAGATTAGAATATACCAGAAAATTCCAAGGTCAAAATTTGTTTTACTAAATCAAAAAGAACACGCAAGGTTAGTGTCGTACAATAGGTATATATACCGATTTATTTTTACACAATTTTAATCGGTTTTTAACCAGAATCAGTTTTCAGAAACTTTAAATTACGATGTAAGTGAGAGTTTTATTTGGAACTCTCTCCACGTCGCATCCTCGCAACCTCAATGGAGCTCTGCTTGGGTGTCGGCGTGGGGAGAGTGGTGTATTTATGCTATTTTGTTGAATGTATCGGGTATATTATGTTTTTAATTTTAAATAAATTATTATAATGCATAAATTTATTTTTTATTGTCGAAATTTTTCCGGCCCACAGCCGAAGACACATCACAAGTTAATAAAATCCGACATATTATTCGAATTCGTGTAAGTGCGTGGAATATCGCCAATGATTCGTGCCCGTGAAGACTCCGGCGTGCGGAACGCAGGGGTCGGAACGTCAATATTATTCTGTATAGGGGAAGAGAGGGATAAGGAAGTGGTCTTTTGGCTATTTCCTCGTCTCTCAATTTCCATAAATTCGACCTAAACTATTCTACATACGGCTCAAAATCACCACACGAGTAGTCCAGTGGGCACTCATTAATTATAATGTAAACACAAAATGCGCCTAAGGCTAAATAAAGGGGAAAAGTGACCGGGAAATAAAAATGAGAAATGAAATCGCTGCTATGAATTTAAATCAAACTATTACTATAAATTCAAAATAGTCACGAATTTTAAACGGTGGATAATAATTTTAAATAATCATAAATATTAAGCGGTTACCATGAACGTATGAATAATAACTTCGATAAGGATATAAATTTAAATAAAGTCGTAGATTCGAATAGTCGTTTTTAAACTTAAATAATCCTGAATGAAAATGGTTAGAGTAATCATTATAAATTTTCATTGCTAAAGCTGACCTAGATAGTCGAAAACTCATTTAAGTGAACATAAAATGACGGGAGTAGTTAAATATTACAAATCCCACAATGAGAATCAACATCGATATCCAAGTAAATGCAGATTAGTCTAAATAGTCACAGTTACCACGAGATTTAGTATGATAATGTAGTTACTATAAACCACAGAAGCGGGGATACTAAATCAAACCAGAGTTCAAATATAATAAACTACCAAGGTCTCAACATCATGTTTAGGAATATAATAAGAACCACCCAAATTTATGCTAAAGAAGTCGATAAAGACGGCCCAACTCTAACCGAGATTAGGAAAGTTAATCAACTGAGACCCCACTAACGCCATAAATAAAGTCAGACGTAACGTTATATCACGAAGTAGTGCAATCCGAGAACAATGCAACAAAACGAATATTGAAATTCTCACTAACCCAATTTTAGCCAAAATTCCCCAATTATAAATCCTGTTACCCAAATACAACCATAGGCCAGTATTGAGTCTGCCGTTCATCATAATTCATATAGTTAAAAATTGACAACTAATAATACTTCAGCAAAAATTTTATTGAGAAAAATAACACCGAAACAAAGTAGAGAATTCACACCGATGGTGATTCCATACCCGGATCCAGGAGATAGTACTATAATAAATTTTGCAAAAATAATGAATTAATATAACCAAATTACAATAATGCAAATCGGCTTTGTCTTCATTCTTCCCATTCGTGTTCTAAAATCCAACAAGATTTTCTTCTCGATGCTATTAGATAACTAGAGACCCACATTCCCCAAAGACGATGAGATCTCACAACAATAAATCCAACTCCACATTCCCGACTCAAGACTCGCCTAAGTTATAATTATGTAGATACTAAACACAAATTAAACCGGAAGGCACAGACGCCAGAATCCGTACTAGCGATTTTCAAACGAGAGTTTCCCATGTAGAATAAACGTGGATTTCAACAACATTTGAATCTGACGTACCACATAAAATACCAACAATTAAGCAGATCACAAATAACAAACTGAAATTGCTACTTGATATAATAAGTACACCAGAGTTTGCGGATAGTAAAGAATAACCTTTTTCACTCGTATAGGTCCTAAAGTCGAGTCCCTGAAAGTGAAAAATTTAAAATATGTAGTATACAATCCCAAAATAATACTTCCGGTTGCAACAATATAACTACCATAAATTGCTTCCTAGTCTACAGTTATAGAATTAATCCGTATGGTACCAGTGAAATAGAAGCTTGCCATTTGTATTCCGATCAATCAATAATGACATTTAATCTCCGTGCACCAACTACAGTGCAGCATGCGGCATGCACACCCCGTTAAGCGAACACGCACACTGAGCGGAAGATCCAGTTGGTAACGTCAGACGGAGTGACCTTTCCAACACACACTGCTAGTAGGCATGCATATTCTCTCCTCGGGTCTGTACATGGCACCCAGAACTATATATTAGATAGGGATAGTTCGATTCGACAGTTGGAGGTTTAAATAGAAAAGTAAATTGGAAATGCACCGACAAGAAAACTCGATGAATAAGAACACAACGGCCAGGATCGCAGACGAAAGTATCATGTTAAATTTCGAAAGGCAGACATTAAGTAAAATATATTTTTTATTTATTTCATAACTTTACTGTTAATCCGGTACAAGCCGTAGGTAAAAAACCTTGCAACCTCAACCCAATCATGCCAAACTGACTAAGTCCAATACCCAGGATAGGATGAAGTAGCCCAAGCTTAGTTACTATAATTTCTTTCCCAGCAAATAAACCGTGATTTTAATTTGAAATTATTCGACTCCCGATATGATAGCCCTTACTACAAATATTCTCCTTTACTTGTAACAGGTGTATATAAAATATTAAGTTTGATATTGTCTTATTCAATTATTTATGTTACAATTTTTTGGTTAAATCACGATTAGGATGTCACCAATTTAATTTCGAAATAGACAAACGTTTTAGACTTGTAATCAATAATTGACCATTTTTCACCTGGGTCTTATAAATTTTATGATTCCTAATTTTAACTATTTTGAATTATTTTTATGAAATCTTTAGGTATTTTAATTATTTTGAATTATATTTACGAAGTTTTAGGTGTTTTAATTATTTTGAATTATGTTTATGAATTTTTAGGTACTTTAATTATTTTGAATTATTTTTATGGATCCTTAGGTATTTTAATTACTTGTAATTATTTTTCAGTGGTATGATTATTAAAATTTCAATCTTAATATGTTTAATTTTCCTCCAAATACTGTCGACATCATTGAAGCATTACACTAACTTGGATATTTATTATTAGGATCCATTAAATTATGATGTTTGCTCACTTGACCAAAACCAGGTGTGGAATTTTCAAATATATTCAATTAAATAGATAATTTTAACTACAAAAATTTAAAAATATACAAAAAATCAAACCTGATCAGAGAATAACTAAAAATGAGGATCTTGTATGGAAAACAGTCTCGGAAGTCAACTCTGGAAGAAAACGGTGAACTGCGGATACATTTTGTTCAAGAGAGTAAGAAGGCTAGAATTTCTTCCAGTAGCGGTGAATTACATCACCTAGGATATAACCTGTTCTAAGTAATTAGAGAATTTAAACAAAAACCGCAAGCTTCCTTTAATATCGATAGCACATTATGTTTATTAACTCTAATAAGAGAACTTCCAGACTCTTACACACGAGTAATTTTTATTCTAGCTTCAACATAGCTTAAACCGGATAGATTTTAACAAATTTCGGTATCATTTTATATTATCAATTGGATCGTAAATAAGAGTGCCGACATATGAATTACAAGTTTATAATGTTAAGTCCATGCCGTGGAATACTCCTAAATACAGTAACCCCATGAGAAGTTTTCTTGACCTTTGGATAACGTCTTCATTATCCTTACAAATCTACGAGAATATATTTATATAACCTATTTTAGACGAATCAAGCGCCCTCTTTATGGTCCCCACGCATGTTGCCGATCAGTGGCGACAAGCTTGGAGACGCGTCTGGCGGGAAAAATACCCCGATGTGCCCCAACCAAGAGAAACCCAAGGAAACGTCTTACCCTCAGGAGAGAATAATTGGAGACCGTTTATGCAGAACGGACGAATAGGCGGTCAGAATCCGGCCCAAGAGATTCATAATCGGGCCCGATCTCTTCTGGCACGCCTCCAAGACCACCAACGCCGGGTCGACTCCCACGTAATCTGGGCCTGACAATACTTGGCAAACGTAGAAGAAGATATTGCGGCTGGCAGAATCGCCGACACCGATGATTATTCGCCGCCGCACAGCCCCACGCTTGGTCATGCTGGCGGAAGAATGGATAATCGCAGTAATGATCATCCGATGTCCCGAGCCAGTCGCATCCGAAACACGAAACGGCCCGTCTTCGTGTACTCGGGCTACTCTGCCGACGAAGGGGTGGAGAGATATTTCAAAGATCTCTGATCCCGTTGCTCTGTGGACTGTGGATTTCTTAACCTTGCCCGTCACATTGATAAACTTGAAATTCATTTTAATAAATAACTTGTTGTTTAAAATTTCAATTTTTTTTTCTCTTCTTAGTGTAACGTTTGCAAATTTATGTTTAATCAAATTTATGTTTAATAATTCTGGATTAGTAACAAAAAATTAATTTTCACTATTACAGAAAATGGAAACCCTGCAAATATTACAGACGGAACTAGCGCACGCACGGAAAACTAATAAAAACAATTTACGATCAAATTGTCCAGCTGTCCCGCGAGATTCAGCAGACAAAAGCCACATGGGTGGACCCAAAGAAGGCCAAGTTAATGTATCAAAGGCTTACAGCAGCCCAAAAGGGATGGGCAGACGAAAAACAATTAAATCAGAGCCTCAGAACGCAAATAAGGGGACTGGAGGTTGCACTATCTGCCTGCCAAGAGGGGGCAGCTGTAACTTACCCCCTTGTTTTTGCCATTGCCCAACTGGCTTACCGAGAGACGGTAGCGACTCCGCAAGCCACATCCAAAACAAGCAACTACCGACCCGGACGCAAGGAGCGGGCCAAACGCCGAGCCACTCGAATGCTAAATACAACGCAGCCGATTAACTAAAAATGCATCACTTCTTTTATGAAACATGTACCCATTAGTTTTGTTTTAATATATATTTATTAATATTTTTTAATCGTTGACTAAAGAATTCAATGGATGCGATTGATAAAATCTACGACATAAAGGGGACCTAATAATCTAAAGTGAGCACAAGTCTTCTAACGACAGCTCGTTGAACCCAGAGATCGTTCGGGCAATTACAGCATTATTAATAACGCTCACTTTTTGCGGACGATCTATCCACTTGAACACAGTTCCAACGTTGCCTAGCAACGGGTGCCGAGTGGTAGCAAAGAAATATTTATATGACGTTACCTGGGTAACCACAGTAAGATTAAAACAAACAATAGTACCATGAGGTATAGTGAAGGGTTAGGAATGCAAAAAACAAACAAATTAATTAAATTATTTGACGAAGAACCCATTAATCAAGGGCCTCCGGCTGAACGTCAGCGTAATGGGTTTCCCAGGATTATTAAAATGGGCAATAAAAAACCTGACCAGTAAAAAAATTTTCCTTTATTTTAATCTTAATTAATGGCAACCCATTGTTGGGCCAGCACACAAATAGCCTTGAGAATTGTTTAAATGCATCAGTAATACAGCACAAAAACCCAGCACCAAGATAACTTAAAATACAATATACAACACCAACTAAACACTTTAAAATCTGAGAGAATATAAATATAAAATCAAAAACATAAAAGTAAAATAAAATAAATACAAAATGCATCAAGAACCACACGAAATTTACATAAAAAATAACATAATAACAAGAAAATTTGACCGTAAAATGACCATTTATATTAAAGTAAAAATTAATGAATTAAATGAATAAAAATAAAATATTTTTAGCTGAATAAATTTATTTAAAAATGTTAAAAATAAATTACCAATTTAAATTAAGAAATAAATAAAAATTTAATTTAGATAACACAAATAATTTCAAAGTCGAATTTTGTTTAATCGCAATAAAACTAACACGCAAGGTTAAGGCCAAATTATAGGTATAAATACTTATGTGTTTTCACAAATTTTCAACTACTACTTTGCAGTATTGATTTCAACCAAAATTAAGTTGCACACTTTTTATCTTGTTTTACTGTGTGCTTTTCAACTATTGTGCAGCAATATTTTCAGGTTATTAATCTACAGTTATGTTTTGTAGCAATATTTTCAGGTTATTAATCTACAGTTATGTTTTGTAGCAATATTTTCAGGTTATTAATCTACAGTTATGGTTTGGAGCAATATTTTCAGATTGTTAATCTACAGTTATTTTATTTTGGTTTATGTACATCGATGCCCGATTTAAAATTTGTTTATATGAATGCCAAATATACAGTTTGCGTCGAGACTTTTGCCTAATTCATGTGGTAATTTATTTTTTCTATTATTTTATTTTTGGTGGCCCACAGCCAAAACATAACGCAAGATAGAAAAATAAAACACACTATCGAACTGTGTAAGTGCGTGTAAAATCGCTAATAGTTCGTGCCCGTGAAGGCTCCGGCGTGCGGAACGCAGGAGCTGGAACGTCAATATTATCCGTACATAGGGGAAATTGGAGGGTAAATGAGTAGTCCATTGGCTGCTCCTTCATCATCCGTTTCCTAAAAAATTGACATGAATTTTAACAACAATCGGCTCAAAATATCTAACACCGAGTAGTCCAGTGGGCACTCATTAAATATAATATGAACATACATAAATCTTAAGGAAAAAGAGAGGGAACGGGTAGTGGGGAAAATTGCGAAATCTTTGTAACAGTTAAAATGAATAGCCATCGGAAAAAGATTAATCCGAACGACCAAAATCATGAAAAATAATGGTTTTAAATAAGAATTAAATAAATTAATTTGAGTTGAGGAGGAAAATATGGGCGGGACGCTGCTCAAATTTTCCGAATTAATTCAAATACTTAACAAAAATAGTAACGTAAAAATGGAACGCGTAAAATAAGTGTGGAACGCTGCTCAAATTTTCCGAGTCAATGAAAATACTTTGTCGAAAACTGTAGAATAGGGATGAACCGTAAAATAAGGGCGGAACGCTGCTAAAATTTTCGAATTTACAAAAATACTTTATCGAAAACCGAAAAATACAGATGGACTATGGCTAATGTTGTATATCAATAAAAAAATTTTAACGCTGAGGAATAAGGACGGATCTCTACAAAATCTTAATAATAATAACGATAATGATAAGGGTAATGGTGATTATAATAATAATAATAATAATAATAATAATAATAATAATGAAAATAATAATAATAATAATCATGGTATTTGTAGTAATGATTATTTGTAGTAATAATTATGATAATAATAATAGTAGTAATAATCATAGTAGTAATAACAATAAATATAATTGTAGTTATAGTATAATAATAATAATAATAAAGGTAATAGTAGTAACAATTAAGAAAGATAATATATATAATAGTAACAGTGATGATGCTAGTAATAATAATAAGGAACATTGTAGTTATAATAGGGATAAGAGTAAGAGATGTACTGTGTTTACTTAACATAACCAAGGGTTTACAGACCATAAAAAATCATCAACATGGACAATAATAAGAAGTACTAAGCAAATGGACATAAAGATAGATGATATGAGA
This sequence comes from Schmidtea mediterranea, assembly GCA_022537955.1. Lineage (NCBI taxonomy): Eukaryota > Metazoa > Platyhelminthes > Tricladida > Dugesiidae > Schmidtea > Schmidtea mediterranea. The sequence goes on from CM039680.1 coordinate 173,733,651, forward strand.
GTATAGGTTAACATTTGAAAGAGATAGGAAAATAATGGAACCTAAAAGTCGAAATCGAGCACAGGCCTTCTATCGGCAGCTCGTTGAACCCATGGATCGTTCGGTCAATTATAGCATTAGCAATAGCACTCACTTTTTGCGGACGATCTACCAGTAGTGGGATGCGTCACCGCTAGATCGTGTCATTGCTGGATCAACCCCCCCGGGGGGGTAAAAAATTTTTTTTTTCTAAGTCTAAAAGTACAAAAAATTTTTAAGACAAAGACAATGACTCATTCAAGGTCATTCAAACAAAGACCATGACTCATTCAAGGTCATTGGATGACTCATCAAACACTTTCAAGGTCATTCAAAATTTCTCAAGGTCATTCAAAATTTCTTAAGGTCATTCAAACAAAGACCATGACTCATCAAAAATTTCTCAAGGTCATTCAAATTTTCTCAAGGTCATTCAAACAAAGAACATGACTCATAAAAAATTTTTCAAGGTCATTCAAACAAAGACCATGACTCAACAGTGCCAATAAATCATCATTGCCATTTCCATTATATATTTTTACATATTTTCTTAGTATTGCATGATTTTGATTGGTCGAATATAGCATAAATAAGCTTACACTTTCAAATATTTTTATAAAATGCCAGAAACTAAATTTTTTATAACTTTGTTGAATGATCTGGTCTCTAATAATAGAGAAGAAGATGATATCATTAAAAACATAAAATTCATGGTAAACCGTACCGAGAAAATCGTAGAAGACATTCCATTTGATTATGAAAAAATTCTCAATTTGCCAACATTGGAGAGAAAGAATGCGTTCAAATCAATATTTAGTTACATGTTTGATGAAAATAATAAATGGATGCGAATAATAGTAGGATTAATGTATATGAAACACATGATTTTAAAATCTGGATCCGACTATGAAAATTATTTTCACTGGTCTATAGAGGTAAATTATTTTATATTGTTATTAATTTATCATTATTTAGGTGATAAAAACAAAAATTGATCCGTGGGTAGAAACAAACGGTGGATGGTCAGCGATTATTCAAGTTGCCGCAGAAGCCAAACGTTCAGATATTTATATCGCAAATTGTAAATTTTTATTAAAACTATTAACTGTAGCATCGGTTTTATATTTATGTAATAAAGTTTATCATAGATTTTAATAAACTTTTCTTTTTTATTATTATTAATAAAAACTATATTTTTAAAGATTTATTGATTATTACATGTACATTCTTTATCACCACAATATTCTGTCATTATATTTTCTATAACATGATCAACACAAGTCTTAAATTCGGTAGGCTCAACTTCATCATTGATAATTTTGGTATCGGCAATATCTTCAGTATCATTAATAATTTCAGTATCATTATTAATTTCATTATCAATTTCTCCATCATCACTCTGACATTCAGAATCACAACATGAATCTTCTTTACTCAATGCTTCAACTAGAGTCAACATATCTCTAATTTTTACACCGGTTATTTCTTCGAGTTTATCAAACAAAAAGTTTATTAAATATTCTAAACGAAATTAATTAATTATTTTATATTTTATATTTTACCTTTTTCAGACATCATTTTTAAAACTATTTTAAAACTAATTATAATTTGTTTATAGAATAACAAAGAAAACATTAATACATTTATTAAACACTAAACACTATACATTAAAATAATTGTGAAAGTCTAGCAGTAACAATTTTCCAGATTGGAGAAAGCACATCATTTTGATCAGCTTTATATCCTTGGATTGCTATTGTTAAATACCAGTTTTCCTGTTCTTTGAAACCTATTTCTGTAAATGCATCATAATATCTGGTATATTGACTGGTGAAGAAAGCATTTTCATTACATTTTAAATTGGAATTGATCTTTTTGAAAACCGTATCAATATCCTTGATATCTATCATTGAGAGAGTCCCAGTGAGAGATTGAAATTCAGTTTTATTGAGTTTGACTGGATTTGCCAATTGCATATTGATAGGTTCCTTTAAAAAATACATTTTATAATTGTGGAACATCTGAACTGGTTGGACACTTATTTTCTTGGTCATGTTTGATTTATGATCTTTATAAGGTGGTGACGCACTTTTATACCCTTGACAGATAATGATTAACCAATCAGAATCATGCATGATCACAAAGACAATGCATGATAAGTGCATGATAATTGCAAGATAAGTGCGTGACTGAAAAACTGTATGTAAATTAACCCGTTGAGTTTATATATATGATTTTACACATATCATCTATATAAAATGTATTATTAATATAACGTGTTTTATTATTATCAATATTATTATTATTATTGTTATTATTATTTTAATTATCATGATTTTTATTATTATTATTATTATTATTATTATTATTACTATTATTACTATACTAATAAAATTACTATTTTTATTATTGTTACCACCATCAAAATAAAACTATTACTATCAAAAACATTTATTATTATTATTACTATTATTACCAAAATAAAACTAACAAAACAACAAAAATAAAATACAATTATTTTCTTAAAAGTTTCATTTTTTGAAAATTTTGTATTGAATTTGTAAGATTCCATTCCACATAGCGTTGATATCTGAAATCACAACAGCTACACCCCAGAATGCAAGGGTATTCAGTTTCCATCTCCTTGACCATTCGGTTTATTTCATTGTCCCAAAGAGCTTGCTTAATCAGATTGGAAATATCGATTCTTGTTTCATTGTATATTAACTGTTGATGCATTGACGGTTCTTGATTCTTCAAAATCTCCTTTATTTGAGGATAGTAATAAATAATACGATCGATTATCATTGGGGCATATTTGTCTAAATAAAATATAAAAAATGAAATAAAAAAGATAAATTTACCGTATTCAGCGATATTTTTCTTTGGCATAGCATACATAATAGTATAATATTTTAAAAATGAAATCAAATGAATAAGCAAGTTGTTTTAATCAATCATTAGCCAATCAGATATCGACCAATCCGGTGATTTCATTTTGTATGTCACAAACAATATTTTTGTATTCTAGATTTCGCACCCCTAATATGACTACACCAGCTGTCACTGAGATAAATCACCTATAATATAAAAGAAAATCAATAAATTTATAGCATATAAACACACCAACTCACCTTGAGGTTGCTTGTAAAATCGTCAATGAGAGAAACCCTAAACTATAGAGACACAAAAAGTGATAGAGAAATAAAATAATGCACATTAACTCAACCTATAATAAAACATGCATGCTAACTTTTAACATGTAGCCATCCGAAGTTGAAAAAACCCCTATAATAAATTAATTTAGACATTTTTGAGATATTTTTAGAAAAAAAAATGGCGGAAAAATTTTTTAAATTTAATGCTAAGGAAACTTATCCAAATTTTTATGAAAATGATGAAACTTCTTCGTAAGATTTATTTGAAAATTGAAATAAATTACATATTTTCATAGGCTTTCAGAACAACATCTGAGACTCGAACAAAAAAGCATAAACTGTAAATTTTATTTTTAAGTTATAAAAAATTATTCTTCTTACAGAATTTTGGAAATCGATAAAATACGAATTATCAATGCCATGGAAAATGGTGAAGACTATTTCCATTTTGGAAAATTATTGGGAATAGCTAGAAATTCCATAAAAACAATAATTTATAAATACCGGAAATTTGGAAAATTGTCACAAGGCAAGATTGGTGGCAGTATATCCAAAATTTCGGAAGAAAATGGCAACAAACTACTTGATTTTGTGGAGAAAAATGTTTATGCTTCATTAGAGGAAATGAAAAACTTTTTAATTTCCGAAAATTTATTGAGTTCAATGAATTTCCAATCCAGATTCGATTTTCTGAAGGACGCACTGGATAACGAGCTGGTGAAAGAAGACTACAGAGATTTAACTAATTACTTTTGGCATATTAGGAGATTTTTTCCGAAATGTATAAAAAAAATACATATTTTTGGAGACTATTTATTGTTACTTACTTGATTTCCTAAACATTATTTATAGTAATATATGAAATAAATGATGATTAAAAGTTATATTTAAGAGCTTGAATTATGATCATATTTCCTTATGAAATCATAATTCAACTCTTAAAATTTAACTTTAAGTTATATAACAATATAAAAAAAAACTTACTTAGCAGCCATTTAAAAAATGGCTGAAATGAATTCACAAAAAATAAATTCCGCCAAGTTGATTTATGTATCAACTTGAATTATAGCGGAATTTATCTCAGTGACAGCTGGTGTATTTTGCCACTAGCAAACACGTTAACACACATTGGGTTGTATTTTAAAAGTCTCAGTGCAGGAAATAATTCTGGTTCGAACATACAAAGACATTTTGTTGACATGTTGTATAGATTGATAGATTGTCCTATATCCATGGTAACTGTAATTGACTGTATTTTAATATCCTTTATTCTATATTGTAATTTATTGACATCTAAAGGTTTCTTACATCCCATAATTCTGCATTTGCCGGATTTGAAAAATATTATAGGATATTTTCTACTCCTATATACAATTTGCTGTGGTTTACCATTTGGAAACGTCATTTTTGATACATCGAAAGTTCCTTTATAATTTATATTTGATAACATAATTAAACAATAAAGAAATATTAATGTATATATATATATATGATTTTTAGGAAGAGTTCATTAAATCATATAATATAAACAAAAACCTATAATTATACAAATTAATAATGGAATTAAGAAATGATGTTGTTTATCAAATCGTCGGCCCAAGTGGTAGTGGTAAAACTATGTTTGTGATTACTGAAATCTAGTTTATTTCAAACAAAATTCAACAAGATTTATTAGCATAAGGGTGCAGATGAAGAACATGGATTAACTCAGGATAATTTCTGTAAATTGAAAAACATGAAAATAGTAAAGGGTTTCGATAAAAACTGGTCAAGTCGTTTAAGGAAAGGTGATGTCATTATTATCTATGATTTGTATCAGGAAGCTAATAAAGAAAAGGATTTTAATAATTTATTCACAAAAATCAGTAGACATGTTGGTGTTACTGTGATCTTTATTACTCAAAATCTATTTCATCAGGGTGGCGCACATCGAACAAGGAATTTAAATGTTCAATATTTAGTTATTTTCATGAATCCTAGAGATGCAACAGTTATTGATTTTCTTGCTCGACAAGCATACCCTAATAATCGTAATTTTCTCATCAGTGCATTTCAAGATGCTACAAAATCACCACATATATATATATATATTTCTTGATTTCACACAACAATGCAATGATGATTTACGGGTAAAAACCGATATTTTCAATAAAGAAGGTGCCATGGTATATAAACAAAGTTGAAAACTTTAACATGTAAAAATTTTTATGAAATCCAGGCTTAAAAATATATGAAAACTTAGACAAAGTATTAAAAAGACTATAAAGAAGCGTGTTCCACCAAAAACCAGTTATACACCATCTAAAAAGCTAATAACCGAGAATTACCCTGCAATGAATCTTATTTCGAAAAACATTATTAAAAAGAGTAAGAAAAAAGTTAAAATTGTAAAAAATCATAGGAGTTTCCCATATTTTAATGCATTGTTAAAGGCGTCGAGTATGAAAAGAATGTCTATTTTACAATCATTTTCAACTTTTGTTGTCGATGATTTACTCAAAATTCTATTAAAAGTAGTCAGAGGTAAAATTAAAATCAGTAAATCTAAAAAACTAGTATTGAATAAACATCGTAAGCCATTGTCATCGCTAGAAAATAATAAAAATCGTCAGCAAATGAGAAAAATCATATATAAACAACAAGGTGGTTTTATCGGAGCAATGTCACCATTAGCATTATCATTATTATCACAATAAACGATGGGGCAATCATTACCTAATGTTAAATTAAAATTTAAATCATCTTGTTGTAATGGAGAAGATTTGGACGAACCCAGAAGACGAAGCAGGTTTCGGTGGAGTGGCAAAGTTAAAGAAAAGACTCCCAAAGTCGAAAAAGGAAACGCAAAAGTGGTTGTCAGATCAGCTTGCGTACAGTTTAAACAAACCAATGCGGAAAAGATTTCCAACAAGAGCTTATAAGACATTCGATATTAATGATTTATGGAAAATGGATTTGATGGAGATGATACCGTATTCAAAGATTAACAAGGGTTATAAATATATTTTAACGTGTATTGATGTTTTCAGTCGTTTTGCTCGCGGTGTACCAACAAAGACAAAATTTGCAGAGGAAATATCTAAAGCAATTAACTCAATGTTTAAAAATGGACATCCAGACAATTTGCAAACCGATTTAGGTATTATTATTATTATTATTATTATTATTATTATTATTATTATTATTATTATTATTATTATTATTATTATTATTATTATTATTATTATTATTATTATTATTATAGGCAAGGAGTTTTACAATAGTAAAGTTAACCAAATCCTGGATCGTCTGAAAATAAATCATTATTCTGTACATTCTCAATACAAAGCCGCACATGTTGAAAGATATAACCGGACATTGAGGGATAGATTGAAGAAATATTTCGTGCATCAAGGTAATAAAATATGGATAAATGTATTACCGAAAATACTTGTTAGTTATAATAATTCATCACATCGAGGTCTGAATGGTTTGAGACCCGTAGATATCAGCTCGAAAACACGAGTACGGTCTAAAACAGTTGCTATTACAAAACCAAAATATAAAGTTGGTGATCACGTTAGAATTAGTAAAATATCTGCTTCACCTTTCATCAAAAATTTCGATAGTAATTGGAGTGATGAAGTATTTCAAATTATTAAAATTAATACTAAACAGAGTCCTGTAATGTATGCTATTAAAGATAGTGATAACAATGTAATACAAGGGAAATTCTATGAACAGGAATTACAAGTTATTTCAAAACCTACAGTGTTCAGAATTCAGAAAATATTGAAAACTAAACTGGTGGGTAAGGATAAACAATACTATGTCAAATGGCATGGATATCAAAAACCCTCTGGATATCATCAAAAGACCTAGTAAAATGAGTTTTTATACAATTTTACCTAGTAATAGTTGCCCGCTAATCCATCCGGAAAATCAAGCAAGTAAATTTATGGTTGATCTTCAAAATCCTATTTATTTACATGGAAATTGGGAAGTTGCTTTGCAAGACTTTACATTTGTGTACAATACATTCCCATTTTATAGTCATTGTAAAATCAGTTACAAGAAACGTGTACCCAAAACCTGTAGTGGTATTTTCTCAATCAATAATTTTGAACGATATTGTCATATTCCGAATCAGATTTTAGATGAAAATTGTGGCATGTTTTTCAAAGATGGATTGAATGTTAGTTGTGATTTTAGCCCATTTACAATAAAGTTTGAAAGTATTGAGGATGCCAAGCGAATGGGTTGTGATAAGCTTAGCATTGTTGTTCCTGGTACTGAATACCTAATACGTTTCAAAACATTTGATGAGAAAAGTGTAACAATCGAAAACATCAAAATATCCGTATCATATATTAATGAGGTGGAAGATACATTTGCATTTACTAATGAATTATATATTGAAACACTTGAAGAATTAAATAAATATATTTCATTCAATTGTTTACATATATTTAAAACTATTGAATTTGTTAAAGATGGAATATGTAAATTCAGTCTGAATAATAACATTTGTGAAGTTACATTTGATAAAAATTTGGCTAATACATTGGGATTAGATAAGCAAACATATAGGGCAAGTGCTTTTGGTGTACGCAAACCAAAAATAATAAAACTTCATAGGCAAATGTTCATATATACTAACATCATCGATCCTATAATTGTTGGTGATTCTTTGGTTCCTCTATTGAAATCTGTTTGGGTTGATAAACATTACCAAGATGAAGTTGTCAATATAAATATCGATAATCCCATGTACTTACCGGTATCAACATCATGTATAAACAATATAGAAATAAATATTCGTGATGATAGCGGTAAATTTATTGAATTTAGTAAAGATACAAAAACTCATTTGACATTACATTTTCGTAAATTAGATGGCCAATAACGATATTATTAGTATGTATAGTGGTAGCCAAAGTGGTGGCGAATTACCATATTTTATTGGTAAACAGTATGGATCAGGTTGGTTGAGAACAATTGGTAGATTTGCACTTCCTATTCTTAAACGCCTTGGTAGTTTTGGCATGAAAACTGCTAAAGATGTGATAATGAATGAGCAGAAAATATTACCATCTCTGAAATCAAATGCATTATCCGAGTTAGGGAAATTTCTACCAAGTGTTGCAGGTATGTTTCAAAAACAAGAACCTGCACCGGCTCAAAAACGTAAAAGACATCATAAACATATAAACAAACGAATGAAAGGACATGGAACTATATTTCAAAAATGATTTGTGGTAAATCTGAATTGTGCTTATTTGATAGACCATCTCCTCAGGCGGTAATTGAAATGGGGGCCTTTGAAGAAGTATTTCCGATGAATTCTATTATGGATAGTAGAACTGATATTGAATTTTATATTAACGGTTCCCAAACTGAATATTTAGATTTGAACGATACATTGTTAACTGTTCAGATCAAAGTTGTAGATAAAGATAGAAAACCGTTGGGTGAACCTAGTGATGTAATACCAAATAATTTCTTGTTTCATACACTTTTTAAAGATGCTGTTCTCGGATTTAATAATATCAAGATTGAGGGTGGTAACAGTACATATATTCACAAAGCTCTAATAGAAACTATTATAAATTATAATAGCGATACTAAAAATACATGTTTAACTCCTATGGGATATGGTAGTGATGACGATAGGAAAAAGTGGATTAAGGGTTCGAAATTATTTACCATGTGCTCATCATTACAACTCGATTTTATGGATCAACCGAAATATTTACTCCCAGGTGTTAATGTACACATTAGAATGAAAAGATCAGAGTCGACATTATCACTAACAAGTGCCACCACAACACCAATTCTTCAATTAGTTGATGCAAAATTATTAGTAAGAAGAGTTCGTGTTGAGCCTTCTGTATTAGCCGGTCATCAACTGGGGCTTAATTCTAAACATGCAATATATCCATTGAAAACAAAGGAAATTGCTCAATTTGCAATTGCTAAAGGGTCAGCTTCTTTCTATAAAGAACAAATATTTGGAGATAGAAGAATGCCCAACTTTATATTGGTAACATTTCAAAGCGAATCTCAATATAATGGATCATACTTAACATCAAGCTCAATTTTCAAAAATTTTGGAGTAACATCGCTAACTTTATCGAAAAATAGTGATTATAGAGAAACATATACTCAAGATTTCGATAATGACAATTATTGTGCTACATACATGCAGAGTATAGTGAGAAATATGGGTTATTTGGATAAAACCCTTAATTGTGGTATAACTCTTGATGATTTTAAAAACAAATATCCATTCTTTACATTTGTTTTGGGACCCGATTTTGATTTAAATCAGAGTCAATTACCTCAAAATGGAAATTTACGATTAGATATAAAGTTTGCTAAAGCTACAACTGAACCGGTACATGTTGTAATATATGGAGTATTTGAAAATGAGGTTCAAATAACTGCAAACAGAACAGTGTTGGTATAAATGTATAGATAATTTATGATAATTTGTCATGGAGTAAGTTTTTAAATGTATTATTAATATTATTGATGTAGTTCTGTTCAGGTCTATCGAATTGGAAAACAAATTCTAGGACATGAATTTTTAGGGGTATTTCCTCTTGATAAAATTCCATATTTACGTAATAATCAAGCCATAATCGTCAATACTCAATCGTCTCATCTCCTGGGAGAACATTGGTTAGCAATATATATGAAACCTAGCAAGATATTTGTATTTGATCCTATGGGTTTCAATTATCCGGCTTTAATGGTTTCAAAACTGCAAACAATGGGTAAACCTATTGTGTATAATAAAACTATGTATCAAAAACCATGGACCTTAACATGTGGTCAACATTGTTTAGCATGGTTATTATTCAAGCGATTTGATGTATAATAAATGTATTAATGTTTGTGTTATGTTTTATTATTATTGTTATGTTTTAACTAATAATATATATATATTTTTAATTATTATTATTATTAATATTATTATTATTAATATTATTATTATTATTATTAATATTATTATTATGTGTTTAATTAATTAATGTTAACAAAGCCAGTGCATGATAAGTGCATGATTAGTAACAAGTAACGCATACATACACACTCAAGACTGTATGTAATTTACAAAGAAATCACATACATACTTTTGTTAGTATGTGATTTACAAAGAAAACATACCTACACAATATAGGCTGTATGCGTAAAAATCTCTCACCTATATGTGTGTATTGCTTAAATGTGATTGGCTAAATCCTGAAAATATTATTCTCTTTATAAACATATGCAAATTCAAAATCTATCACAATTAATTCATAAATTTTAATATGGCAGGACAAAATAATATTTTAAGAAGTCTTCTAACTTCATCCATTGGTAATTTTTATTTATTATTTATTACCATTAATCTTTTAGTAAATTTCGACTGGTTCGATGTAACCGAAAATGAGGATCTTTTGGATTTGGATGACGTTTTTGGTAAAATTTAATTTTTTTTTTGTTAAATGATTTTATTAATATTCTTTTAGATTGTAATAATAATAATGTTGAAAGAATTATTATTGAAGATACTCCCACTTCAATTAATGAAGATGTTTATGAGGTTATATCTATCGGTAAGTTTAATATTTATTTATTTTCAAAATATAAAAAAAAAACATTTCAGATGATGATGATGATGATATGATTCCGGCAACTTACCCAATAATTATTTTGGATGATATAGTGGATGATGCCCCCACTTGTATTGATGGAAATGATATAGTGGATAATGCCCCCACTTGTATTGATGGAGATGATATAGTGGATAATGCCCCCCCTTGTATTGATGTTGACGATTCATCTGATGATAATATTGATGCAGATTTATGTTAGTAATTTATTTATTTTTAAACTTTATTTAAATATATTAATTAATTATATTTTTAAAAATTTAACGAATTTAAATAATATTTTGAAAAATTATGAAAAGTATAAGATTTTGTGAAAAGTTGATTATTGAAGATTTTATGGAAATTATTTAATAGCGAAGAATTTATGAAGATTTTATGAAATCATGCAGAGTTGATTCTTAACTAATTCTAGGGAATGATTTGTGTAAATAATAAAAGGTTGTTTTTATTAAATTTTAGGTTAATATATATCTATTCTTTATTAATAATAAGAAAAAATAATAATAATAATCTACAGCAAGCATTGAAAACGGTATTCATTTTATATAATAATAATAATAATAATAATAATACTTATTTGATGTGATAATAATCTGCAGTGAGCATGCAGCTATATTTTGAAAAAATGATACTTATTTTATATAATAATAATATTTTATGTGATGATAATAATAATAATAATAATAATATTTATTTTATATGATAATAATAGTCTACAGTAAGCATGTAGCTATTCGCCCTATAATTTGCTAATAATAATAATCTGCAGTGACATGCTATTCACCCTATAATTTGAAACATTTATTATTAACAGGTCTTTTTGTTATAAACTTGCATAATAATGAATGATTCGCGAATGTTGCAATATTTATGCAAAACAAGTGCAAAGCCATGTCTAATACATTTGACTATATAAGAATTATCATTTAATATTATACAAGTCTTTATGTTATAGAATTGTATAATAATGAAAGATAATTTTATGAAATATTGTAAAATAATTATATATATATATTTTTTTTAATACAAGTTATTTAATTTATTATTATTTTATCAGGTAAATTTTACCCAAAATATTGCATGATCTCAAAGAATCATGGTGAAATATGTCACGAAAAAATGAAACAATACTATGTCCATAGATTTAATTGCATTAGGTTTTTTATTTGCCCTGTATGCAAAACATCCCAGACCATAAAATACAAAGCTTTTTATAACATTCACAAAGACCATTTAGATTCATTTAAAATAATTAAAAAGGAGCTGTTTCGTATCAGTAATAAAAATAATGTAAATATTATGAATATTATAAATAATATACGCCCAACAAAAATAACTAAAAATAAAAGACCTGCTGAACATAGGCCATCTAAAATACCAAATAAACTTATAAAAATCGAAGTCATTGAAATCAGTGATGACGAATCAATTAATAATGTAGATATTATAAATAATGTAGATATTGATATTATTACTAATGCAGATATTATAAATAATGCAGATATTGTAAATAATGCAGATATTATAAATATTGCAGACATTGTAAATAATGTAGATATTATAAATAATGTAGATATTATAAATAATGTAGATATTGTTAATAATACTATTAATCAAGTTGGTGGTTCATTAGAACCTATAATACAAATTAATTTAAACGGCGCAGTTAAAACAATTAAATTTAATACATCAGAGGCGCAACTGATAAAAATAATGTTAACTGAGAGAATCAGTTCTAAATTATTTGATGAGATTGGAAAGATGGGGGGTGATGTTAAAATTCAATTTGCTGTTTTAATACAGTTTGAAAAAGATGGGGAAATCCGCGATAATTATTTTTCCAACAACGCAGAAAAATTTTTAGATAGTTTTTTATCTGAAGGAGTTAATAAACTCAATGAAAAAATAGAAAAGTTCACCCATTTAGGCAGTGGATGGAGAGTAATCAATATTTTAGAAATAGATTTTATACTTACCAAATTTTCCCCAATTAGTCGTTTATCAGGTCATCGATATATTCAGACTCCTTCTGCTATTGCATCTAAAAAAGCTATTATAAATGTTAAAAATACTGACGATAAATGCTTCCTTTATAGTATTCTGGCAATTCTTAAAAAAGATTTAATTTTAGAAAATCGGACTAGACCTGCAAAATACACCGAGTTTTTAAACGACTTAGTATATGACGAAATTACGGATTTTCCAATGAAATTAATAAATATACCCAAATTTGAAAAGAAAAATGACAGTTTAAATTTAGCAATAAACGTCCTTTCTTATACTCCAACTGTGATAATTGACGAGGTTCCTGATAGTTATGTCTTCCATCATCCTCATTTAAGTATAATTCATCGTTCAAAGGTCATTGGCGGAACACCTATTTATTTGCTTTTATTAGAGAAAAGTGATAGGAATCACTACATCGCGGTGAGTGATCTGAATAAATTAATGAATTGTCATCAGAATCCTGATTGTCCAGTTCAAATTAGATGTAAATGGTGCCCACACTGCCTAAATGGTTTCAGGCTGGATAATGCCTTTAATAAACATGTAGCTCTATGCGCTAAAAATCAGACGGGTACAACCCTTTACACATTACCCGATAACAAAAATTTAAAATTTGAAAATTATTCTAAAACCATCACCCCTCCCTATGTAATTTATGCCGATTTCGAGTCGGTTTTACCACCTGATATTAGACATCACCAAATTCATATGCCTAGTTCAGCAGGCCTTTTGCTAATAAATAACTACACAAAAACACAACAATATTTTGAATTTTATGGACCTGACTGGATTTCTTTATTTCTTAAAAAAGTAGAGGAAATTGCTGTCACAATTGTCCTACCTTATTATGATGTTGAAGGGAAAAAGTTGATAAGTTTTATGTATTTCGCTGAACAACGAGAATTTAAATCATGTAGAACTTGCTATCTTTGCAAGAAACCAATTGTAAATCCTGCTAAAGACCATTGTCACTTTACAGGTAAATATCTTGGTGCAGCGTTCCGAAAATGTAATTTTGCGCGTAGAATATATAAGTTGCTTCCGATAGTGTTTCATAATTTAAAAGGTTACGATCTGCATCATATTTTAAAACATGGTCTCAACGGTTTTCCTTCTTGGAATTTAGACATTATCCCTACCTCGACTGAAAAATTTATATCTTTAATTGTACATATAAAAAATCTGGCTGTTAGATTTATAGATAGTATGCAATTTGTAAATTGCTCTTTATCTAAGGCTGTAAAAACACTTACTACACTACCTCTTACTACCTCTGTCTTTCCTGGTTCTATGATAGATTCTAAGGGTATATTTCCTTATGATTATGCCGCATCTTTTGATGTTCTTGAAACTACTTATGAATTGCCTCCTAAATGGGAGGGTGTGACAGATGATGAGTATGCGACTGCTGAATTGGTTTGGATGCAACAAAACTGTGGTAATTTGCGTGACTATATGATGCATTATTTAAAAGTTGATGTATTCCTACTCGCTGATTACTTTCAACAGTTTCGTGAAAAGGCCATTGCATACAATGGTCTTGAACCTTTAAATTTCTATGGTATTCCTGGAATGTCATGGGCGTCAGCGCTTATGACATTAGATGAACCCATAGAGATTTTACAGGACATGGAAATGTTCAATTTTGACGAGGGAGGAATACGAGGAGGGTTAACGTTTGTTAACAAACACTATGTTGCTTCTTCAGAGGACACCAAATTGCTGTATATAGACATAAATAATTTGTACGGTTGGGCTCTTAGCCAATCTTTGCCGTATGCTGATTTTGTTTGGGTGTATGATGGTTTGGATGATGTATTGAATGAGTGTATGAATGTTGCGGATATTGAAATCCTTCCATATGGATATACTATGGAAGTTGATATTGATATCCCTGAAAATTTCCATGATTTTTTAAATGACTTTCCGATTGGACCGGAAAAGATGTGCCCACCAAATTCAAAAGTTGAGAAGCTAATGCTCACGCATTATCCAAAGAACAATCATGTTCTTCATTGGAGGCTTCTCAGGCTTTATCTTTCGCTTGGGGCTAAGGTTGTGAATGTACATAGATGTATAAAATTTACACAGAAACCTATTTTTAAAAATTATATAGATAAAAATACTGACTTGCGAGCAAATGCAGTCAGCGAGATATATAAAGATTTATTTAAATTATATAATAACAGCTTGTACGGTAAATCCGTTGAAAACCTTAAGAAGCGAATGAATTTGCGACTATGTAATTCATTTGAAAAGTTAATTACATATTCGTCAAAACCGGCATTCAGAAAAACCATCGAAGTTGATGAGAATTTGTTTGCCGCGCATCTTAATAAGGATTCAATATGTTTGGATAGGCCTAGTTACATCGGACAATCAGTACTAGATCTATCCAAACTACGGATGTATCAGTTGCAGTATATAGAGCTGCAAAAGTATAGAACTATTTATAATTGTGATATAAATTTAATTGCCGGTGATACGGACAGCTTCTTTTTAGAGATAAAAAATTTAAAATTAGATACTTTATTAAAAGCGATGATTTCGGATGACCTTTTAGATACATCTAATTATGACCCCTCTCATCCTTTATATTCAAGACGACTAGCATCCGTTATAGGAAAGTTTAAGGATGAGAGTAAGGGGGAGGGTATAGTGAGTGGGTTTTCTTGCGTCCTAAATGTTATAGTTTATTGGGAAATAAGTCGACTATGAGGGCTAAGGGAGTAAAATTAGCAGGTACAAATATAAATCATCAATCATATTTAGATTGTTACAATAATAACGAGATTATATCTGTACCTCAGACTAGAATAGGGTCCCGGAATCATCAGCTTTTTACTTTTAAAAATAGTAAAATAGCGCTAAACAACCACGATGATAAGAGGTCATGGGTTGATAAAAATGTTAGTTTTGCCTATGGACACTATAGAGGGCTTGATGCAATTAATAGTGGTCATAGTATTACAAGAACACAGCAATTTCAAGATATATTCAAAGAAATTCTGGCTCCTGATTGATCATCAATTTATCAGACGAACAATTATGTGAATATTATATATTTTTGTATATTTTGAATTTTGTATATTATAGAAAAAAAAATAAAATTGTACATTTACTTATTTTATTATGTTTTTGATTATTATTAGTTGCTTTTTTTATATAAAGGGTTATAAAACATGTTCACAATAGTTAAATTTCGATTTTATCTGCATTATCAATGCAGGATTGAATAACATCTCGATATTTACCATACACATCCAGAATACATTTTATTTAGAAATAATATGCAACTAGATAATTTTATTATTGACTTATTGATTTATTTATTTTTTAGTAGTAATAAATAATCATAGGTTTCTGTCAATAGTCTATCGATTATTAAAAATGTCTGATTCCATTTAATTCTGAATTCCGCTATCTTAATTTAGAAGATTAATATAATAATAATATTAATAAATAAAAACTTGTAACAATAATAATAATAATAAAATATTATTAGTTAAAACATTACTTATAAAAATAAGTAATAGAATAAAAAAAAATTAATAATTAAAACACTACTTATATGCGCTACCCGATATCGGATGTATGTGGAATGGGCTTTGAATAAAGCTCTTCGATAATATAACTATAGTAGAATTATTTCTTTATAATAAAACTTTTTGTTGTATATGTTTTGGTTTTTTATTATATATTAATAATAATAATAATAATAATAAAATCAGTGATAGTTAAAACATTACTTAAAAAAAAAAGTAATAGAATAAAAAATTTTAAAATATTAATAATTAAAACACTACTTTTTTTTTATAAGTAGTAATTTTAAATTTTAATTTTTTTTTAAAAAATAATATGACCTTGAGAAATTTTAAATGACCTTGAGAAAATTTTGAATGCCCTTGAGAAAATTTTTGATGAGTCATGTTCTTTGTTTGAATGACCTTGAGAAAATTTTTGATGAGTCATGTTCTTTGTTTGAATGACCTTAAGAAAATTTGAATGACCTTGAGAAATTTTGAATGACCTTGAAAAATTTTTATGAGTCATGTTCTTTGTTTGAATAATTTTGAGAAAATTTGAATGACCTTGAGAAACTTTTGAATGACCTTGAGAAATTTTGAATGACCTTGAATTTTTTTTATGAGTCATGTTCTTTGTTTGAATAACATTGAGAAAATTAGAATGACCTTGAAAATTTTTGAATGACCTTGAGAAATTTTGAATGACCTTGAGAAATTTTGAATGACCTTGAAATTTTTTTGATGAATCATGGTCTTTGTTTGAATGACCTTGAAAATTTTTGAATGACCTTGAGAAATTTTGAATGACCTTGAGAAATTTTGAATGACCTTGAAATTTTTTTGATGAATCATGGTCTTTGTTTGAATGACCTTGAGAAATTTTGAATGACCTTGAAATTTTTTTGATGGGTCATGTTCTTTGTTTGAATGACCTTGGGGAATTTTATATGAGTCATGGTCTTTGGTTGAATGACCTTGGGAAATTTTGAATGACCTTGAATTTTTTTGAATGACCTTGAAAGTGTTTGATGAGTCATCAAATGACCTTGGATGAGTCATGGTCTTTGTTTGAATGACCTTGAAAGTGTTTGATGGGTCATCCAATGACTTTGAATGAGTCATGGTCTTTGTTTCAATGACCTTGAATGAGTCATTGTCTTTGTTTTAAAAAATTTTTGTACTTTTAGACTTAGAAAAAAAAAGTTTTTTTACCCCCCCGGGGGGGTTGATCCAGAGGTGACACGATCTAGCGGTGACACATCCCACTACTTCTACCCACTCGAACACAGTTCCAACGTTGCTTAGCAACGGGTGCCGAGTGGTAAGCGAAGAATATTTGTATTGGGTTGTCTGGGTAACAACCATATAGTTTCAAAATATCAAAACCCAGAAACCCGCAACCATAATTATAAAAGGAACAGACAACAAAATAAGTGGCCAGTTGGTCGAGGAGAAGAAGTGATTATTTTTGAGAACTAAGTGAAAGTAATAAACAGATAGAGAATTTAATCAGATTGCAGTGACTTTTTGAGTGATACCCTTAGGGTGTCTACTGATAATCAAATAGTTGTATCCTGTGGTGAATATTTGTGAATAAAGATTTCTTTGTTGGGATTTTGTCTTATTGATTATTGAACACAAGGAGTCGGATCGAGAGATTTATCCATCGACGAACATTTAATATCCCAACATATATATATATATATATATATATATATATATATATATATATATATATATATATATATATATATATATATGTATTTAAATTAACTGTAATAATTATTAATTTAATTACTTTAATAAATTTATTTATTTTATTTTTAATTACTATATTTAATTATTTATTTTAATTTATGTTAATTTCTTTATTTCTTTATTTATATACTGCAATTTTTATATAAAATTATGAATATATTGCAATAAATAATAACAATAAAAACAAATATTAGCGCCAAGGCGCGAAACTCATTTTAGACCCCCATTTTCTATTGTTATTATTTTATTGGTTTTTGGATTTAATTCAATTTCCAATGTTAAACATGTAATAAAAAAATTAACAAATTAATAATTCGTTTCAAATGAAATACAGGTTATATTTTGTTTACATATATTTTTATTTTATTGAAACAATATTATTCTGGAACGTAACATTCAACTAATAAAATTTTGTATACAAACAGACAAAACTATTATTCTAGATATTTACTTTTCTAGCTTTTAAACTTGTAATATTCATCATTTGCATTATGTATTTCTAATACTTTAATTGTTTTTTGACATATTAAATAAAAACTAATATTCTATTTTTAAGCGCTTTTACAAGAGGCGCCTCGATGCTTTGCATCCACCGCTTCCAGATAAAGCCGGCCCTTAGTATATCATTAATTTGAGGAGCAGTATGAGAACAATTTCATGATGCTTTATTAAATTTATTGATATTTCAGATGCCATATTGTTTTTAGTTATTATTATATTTTTTATTTAAATTTATTTTATTTTTATTATTTTCTCACTTACTTCTTAATAAATAACAACAAAGTCATAAAATAGCACAGTGAATTACATTAAATTATAAATTATTACTTTGAATGCAAAACAAAATAATAAAACATTTCGGTAACTTTGCAACAAATCAATAAATTATTTAATCAAAATCGCTAAATGCGGTATAACAGAAATATTAAACTTTCGACCGCGAACTTCTCGGCAACAATGACAAATCTCATACATTACTGAATTATGTTGCACTATTACATATTTAGCTGGCAGATAGAACATTGTTACAGATTGTCTTTCTAGAAATTTCTGCGTAATAATTCACCAGCCATTTTTTTCAGTCGACGAACTCAAGAGACATAGGACACAAAAGAAGAAGACATATCCGTTTTCTCCTTTAGTCACCTCAATCTTTACAATATTGAATATGATATTTCAATCCCAGGTTGACTTACAAAACAAGCTTTTTTTAGCAATCAAGGACCTACATCCCCAAGGTTTTTCATCAACTTATGAATTCTTACGAATCATAGTTGCAAGGCCTATGTCAACAAAAAAAGATAAATAAAAATACCAAACCACCAATAATGAATTTTCAAATTGGAAATCGGTTTGACGTCGAACACGCTGATCTAGTATGTCATCTACCAATCAATAACGGAAACGCATTCATATTAACAATTATCGATAGAAAGACACGCTGGTTCGATGCAATTCCATTGCAAACTATCACAGCCAAAAATATGGCATCCAAGTTTGTTCAAGACTTGTTTTTACGTAATAGTGTCAAAGAAACATTAAAACAGATCGCGGAGCCCAATTTGATTCTCAAATATTCTAACAGTATACCATCCTCAGACAAATGGTCTACTAAAACAATTTCACAGAACCTCGAAAACATCTTTGAGGATACTCTCAATTTCAAAAGGTTGGACCAAATCTTTACCTTTAGTCCTATAGCATTGGAGAAACACTCAATCAGCTACTACAAGATCAACTTCATTACAGCTGTTATTCGAAACAAAAACTTCTTTACCACCGGAAATCATTGATTTTAGAAACAACTCAACCTTAAAAAAACTTGAATCAGCACATACACATTTTATCACTATGAATTCAGATCCTCAATTCACCACAAGCACCATATACAAGCCCTCCATTCCACAAGCTTTTGAAAAAGCAACTCATGTAACCACTTCCCATTCTGGTTTAAACCAAGATACCTAGGCTTTCAAAGATCATTGACAATTACGCACACTTCATCATCGATGGATAAAATCAAACAATAAGCCTAACAAAACTAAAGCCGACATTAGGTTTTATCCGAAACGAAAATTCACAAAATGACGAAATTCGTCATGCTTACCTCAGTTAAAAAAACAACGATTTCATAAATGATAAAAACCTTTAAAAGACTACACCGATTTAAACCGTTTCCCAAGTTATACTGAAATGCATATTCCAGAGACAATTCCAAACAATACTAGAAATTGGGAAAGTATTTACAATCCAAAATCGAATCGAACAATAAACAACAACAAACAAACATTAAAATCAAACATATCCAACGAAACAAAAGAATCAAATACACAACAATCAAATAAACACCATATTCCGAAAACCTTTCAAGATAGAACTTTATAAAAATCAAGATCGAAAACATCTTAGACGTAGACCTTAGACCGTAGAAATATATTTGTGTACATTACCAATAATTATTCAGTAGTCTGTATTCACACTGAAGTTCATCAATCATTACGGGTAGCTTCCTAATAAAACTAAGCTATACCGTTTGACATTGTCAGGTAAGTTTAGTGTAGTAAACCCTCAAACTGCACGGTTTTTCATTGTACGGTTTTGCAATTGAGCGTCCAAGTCTTAAATACCAAAATTTCTATCTGCGCTGCTTTTTTGCCGTTCTTGACAAAAAATCATGTTAATTCATATTTTTGTGAATCATACATATGTCTGAATGTGAAAATAGTGGTTCCTCGTATTTGATGCATATACATATTATTTAAAAAAAATATTGGCTGTTTTATGTTTCCAGTGGTCATTAGGATGAGGATGTAAAATTACATAATTTTAATTAATAGATAATTATTTAATTTATATATATTCAAAAATATAAAATCACGGTCATTAGAATCAAGCTCGTCAGAATGTAGCTGTGATTAAACCCGCGTTATTTATACTTAATTTTTATTTATGTTTATATTTGTTATGTATAAGTCTTTGAATTGAAACTATTTTCTATAGTTTTATGTTAATATTAATGTAAAAATGTATATTAGTCTATGAATAAAAACTTTATTAAATTTTTTGGAATTATTCTAATATCTGGAACCTAACCCTATCATTACATATAAAATCGGGTTCACGGTGCTCGGTTTCGTTTTGCGCGTTGTTTTTGTGTAACGTATCTACCGCGCAGTTGGAAGGTTTACTGCATTCGTGAAATATGAGCTAAAATCAGTCAGCTGAAATGCGCATATTGTAATAAATGAGACACCATTCAGTGCTTCCACAAAATTTACGAAATTGGAGTTTAAATTTAAACTTCATTATATTGAAGACCATTATTCAACTTCTATCTCCGACATATGGTATTCATCTGACAGCCCTCGCATCACATTCACTATACTTGCTTTGCAATTCGAAAAAATATATCAGCTTATTGCACAATAAAAGATTCAAATTCAATTTTACATTTTGATCTGTTAACTGATAGAAACTACCATATTCGAATATTCGATGATAATTTGTCAAAGTTTTATCTGTGAAATCACAATTTCCCAAGTTTAGAAATTAATAGGTTCATTTTGCATCATCTCTCGTCAAATCATTTGATTTCACATTGTTAACACATTTATCTGAATTTCTTTTGATTGATCTTATCAACGGTCTAGAGCCCTTCCTCAGTAATCACCTCAACCCAACTACCAGTTGGCAGTTGTCTGGCTATGGGGAAAGGTTAAATAAATTTTACAATTGTATAAAAAAATATATTAGAAAAACGAAAAATGTATATATGAATTAAAGCAAGATAGAAGTATTAAATGAGAACGATAATATCGAGGAACAGAGTTGGGAAGTAAAATGAGATTCACGAACGAAAAGTAAGAGTAAAGTAAAAGAAAATGACTGTTCATTCAGGAACGTTCATGAATTGAAAAAGTGAAAGTTTAATTTTAAATTTATATTTGTTTATCCTTTTTTTAAAATGATATCTCGTTTAATTTATTATTAATATTTTAATTTTAAGTATATATATAAAACGGTGATTCCTTGGTGGCAGCATAAATTAATATAACAGGTAAGTGAATAACAAAAAAGCCCTTTCTGTGAAAGGCTTATTTTGTTATTCACTTATCTATTTTAATTTTAATATTGAAATTTATTGAAGACCTAAATTTTAATATTTAATCTATTGAGGGTCTGAATTATAATATTTGAGAAACGAACTTATTGGGAATCATAACTTTAATATTTAATATACGATTCATCGTTATTTATGGACCTAGGAAGTCATTAATTTACGATTTTTGGATCCTAAGAAAACCCTTACTTACCCAATATTACTAAAAAAATTTATTTCAATTAAAAATACTATTAACTGATCATATAAACATTTACAGAACCATGTGAAGACTGTAGATAATATTTACAAATCTTTAAGGGAAATGTGGAATAGAAAATTTCAAAACAAATAGATAATTAATTGATCACATGTCAATATAATACAATACACGAACAAGTCGCGGTGTAATTATTTAAAACCCTTGAAATTCTTTTTTTGACGGGAACCCTTTGAAAGTAGTCGCGTGACCATTAGTCACCCAGTAATTTTGTAATTTACTTTTTATTTTATTTGTAACTGTTTTCTCATGATTTTGCTGTATTAAGTTCTTGTTCTATGTAAGAAATTAAATTTAGTTAGGGTACATGTTTTTATTTTATGCATTATCACAACAAAAAAACCCAATTATTTTCAACTCACTTTAAATTTAGTTAACGTCTAAACGTAGTTATATTGAATTATTGAAGTTTTTCTTTGTCTTTTACACAACATAAAGTTAGTAATAAAATATGAGGGATTCTTAATATTAAGGAATTCTAGAAATAGATCTCAATTTTTACAGATGACCACTCATTTATATTCCAAAATGAATACAATTAAAAATTGTTAAAAATAATGATAATTTGTAATTTTAACTTCAGTTCTTTATAATTTTTTGAAAAATAAAATAAATTGTTATACATTATTATAAAATATTTTGAAAAATATTATTTAATATTTTATTACTGTTCAAATTTATATTCCATTAAATAATGTGATTAATAATTTTAAATTAAATGTAAATTTATTTTATTAACAAATACTATCATTATTTGTTTTAACACATCAACATATATATTTATAAATATCTATTTTTCAAATATTTTTCCTTTTAAATAGTTAATGTCATATTAATGAGTGAAAAGGATAAACCAACAAAAACAATTTTCAGAGTTATTACTTATTGCACAGTAATAGCAGTATGTTTCAATTTTATAGCTTTTGTTAGTCCGTTTTGGGTTGCAACAAAACCTAGTGACCATCGTCAATTTTTAAGAATTGGTTTATGGACAGTGTGTTTTGACGGATACATGAAACCATATCAGTATCATAAAGCATATTTTGGTTGTTATTACATTTATTACGTCGAATATGATGGTGTAAGAGATTGGTTAAATCCACGTAAATTGTTTATAGTATGAATATTTTGTTATTATAAATATTTTAGCTTGGCTTTATGCTGTTCAAGTCATGATGTCTATTGGGTTAATTACTCATGCGATTTCAACATTTATTGTGATTTGTCAGAGTGTTATGGTGTTTTCCCATGCAAATGTTAAAACTTTGGCTACAATGCTTTTTACTAACTTCTCAACAGGTAATTAGTTATAAAATTTTAAGTAAAATTTTTCAACCATTTTGATTACAATTTCACATAAAATCTGAATTAATCATATGTAAAATTCATTTATATTATTATCAGACTTACAAAAGGTCGATATGTTTTCTTTGATGGTTGATACACTTTTTTATGTTGATACCATTTTGTAGATTCTCAATTGAAAATCTCTTTTTATTAATAATTATTGGACTTGTATCGTACTCGTCACAAAATATATTTTTGTACTTTCCAAAATATGCCATTTGTTTTAATATTCAGTCTCCAATAACAACTATTAAATCGGTTTGATATGAACTAAAATGATGGGAACGGAAACCTAGTAAGTCGTATTCAAGTTATCAAAGGCTTCCTATACAGTGGAATTCCCGCCAGTGGTAAAGGGGCAAGGGGGGGGGGCAGATGTACTGGTCACCTTTGGTTAAGGGCACCAAAAAATGAATCACATTTTTGTTGAATTGGAACTGTTTGTGTGACGATGGATAGCAAACGGATGATTATTATATCGTATCTGCGAGCATATATATGGAAAAGGACCGTCTGAGCTCTCGGTGCTGAGAGCCTTTACACGATCTACTGACATCAAATTCATAATTTTTAATTATAAAATTACGTATTTATATGCGTTTGGAATAGAGACGCATTTTGTGCATCTCATCGTCACTGATTCCTTTTACACGGAACTCCCTAAGGGTTTCTCAATAACGGTAACTCGCGACATCAAATCCATAAGCACAATTATTTACAAAAAGTTTTATCCTGGAAAATTTTGCCGTGCTAAAATATAATTTATTAATAAAAATATGGACAATTATCGGCAACTTTCAGGACTTTGTATATTGCTTGCGTTGATTGCTTTCGGGGTGGAGAGCCAAGATTCCCGATGGATACAATTCCCAGAATACAACTCGCTCTCCTGGTCCTATGCCTTTGCAGCGATTGCCTTTATTATCACCGTTGCCGTGTTCTGCATGCTTGTACACGTGTTTTTACAGGTGGCGCGAGATTTAGAAATGATTGAAAAACGAAAACTCAACGAAACATACGATAGTATTTATCCTGCAAGTGAGAAAATGCCCACTCCATATGATCCGAGGTCGTCATCGCCTCCAGTTTATAATGAAGTTTGATTTATAGTTATTCCTTTATATCATTGAGGCTGTGCTGTCAATATTTCATATCGGACTCCATATCATTACCTGTTTTTGTTCGTTACAATTTTGTATTAATTACTAAATAAATATTATTGTACTTATTGAATTTTTATCAACATTGTTTTACTGATTTTGTTTTTCTATGTTGGCTATATTTGTTCGGTTTCCATAGTTACGGATTTTCTTAAATACAGAATAATTAATACTAATCAAACCAGCATTATTACTTATTACCAATGTGGCTACCGTCCTTGGTAACCATATTAAGACTGTATATAATTGGTGTACTAAATTTCATATATTGGTTTCTGTTGTCATGGTTACGGATTTCACCAAATAATTACTACTTATTATTAGAGCTGTATCGAATACATGATTATCACTATTCGGCTGAATACGAATAGTATAAAATAGATGTAAAAAAGCATTCATAATATTAAATGTACGCTGACTTTATTTATAAAATGTAGTGAGTAAAAATATGACTTTACTGTTGTAATAATAAATTTAAATATTCATTAAAAAACCTTGTAAATTATCCATAGCAGCTTAGGTAATGGGCATATTAGCTTTCAAAAAACCAATCGTTCGATGCTGTCATCATTAAGGCATTTTCTCGTATCACCGAATATATTCTAGGCAATACTAAACAGACGTTCATTTGGTACACTCGTAGGTGGTGCACAAAACTAACGCTTGACAGTATGAACTAACGCGGGAAATCCTGACATGTTTATTTCCCACTAATCCAATGGGTCAGTATCTCTTGAGATACGCGGTTCGGACAAGTAATTATTCACTACTTTTGATCTTGCCTTCTCTGCCATTGATCATAAAAGATGGCTATGACCTCAAAACATGTTTGCATTATTTGACAGTATAAAATCGTAACCGTAATTCACAAAATTTATTTAAAAAATTATTTTTTTTAAAAAAAAAACTTTTCTTGAATGTTTAAGGTTGAGAACATCTGGATAATATATAATTCATATTTATTGGTTCAATTTCCGCACAATGCAAAAAAATCTATATTTTAAAACGATAATCTAGAATAGTTACGATGACTTTTCGAAAGAGTAAAAAATGGTCTGTTTTCGTAAAAATCTCCGGCCATTAGTGCAAGCGACCATTATAGTGTTAACAAAACATACATAAACATAAGTATTTATTTAGTCTTTAGTAATATATAAAATTAACAAAACAAAAATTCATTTTATAAAGTATTAAGTGGTAGTTTTTTTTATTAAAATAAAATTTCAGAGAATCTACTTCTCTATCTGATAAGCGAGTTCTTTTCTTGGATACTAAGTGTCTCGATATGGAAAAGCTTTGATTATTTTCAGTCAGGGTTGCCTGACCTCAATATTTCGTTGGGATTCTCCCGATAGGAAATTATATTTCTTGACTCCGTTATACATGGCAAAAGGTCACGGTTTCTGCTCCCGTATTCTAAATTAAATTTTTTCCAGTAATTGGCATCACTTAAAATTTTGAAGTGATGCCAATTGGGTTAAAATCGTGAACTTTCTTTGACATTTTGCACATTGTGTTTTGCCTATAGATATTGTTCCGACGTCTAAATTTAATTACTGATATATTCCAAGAAGATATATCAATTAAAATGGTTGCCAAGTAACAAAATATTAAATAAAAAAGTGATACAATCAGAAGATCGATATATAATATAGTGAAATAATGTAAATAAAAGCGATATGATATATAAAGCAAGTATAAACTATAAAATCTTAATATATTAACAAATTTTATATTGGTTTTCGTTTTTTAATAAGACGTTTCTTTAATTGAATTTTTCATTTTGGGCAATATAATTTGAATTATGTATCTTTTTAATTTATGTATAAAAGATAAATTAAAATACCAGTCAAATTTCTTTAAAGAGATACTTCAAATGGCTTCTTTTGTATACTCGCTTTGAGATAAGTTATACAAATTGACTAGTGTTTTTTGTATAGGTTCAATCAGTGTAAGGAATCTTTCTATTATAATTATTAAACTGTACCATCTAGTTTTACAGTCAAGCAATAATTATAATTCAGTATTTTCAGCTTCTTTTACGTATTTTTGAAGTATTGAATTACATACTGGGGAAATTTTAAACTTTTTGATTATTAGGAATTTTCGATTTTATATATTGTGATTAATCAGTATAATAATTCTTTTTTGTATGTTAGACTCAAATTCTTCTTCAGAATATACAATAAATTCGCTATCATCAACTGCCAGGCATATAACATGGTTGTTACAAAATTGCAGTGTTGGTTTAGATAATTCACCAAATTTAACCAAAACGCAGCCCTCTTCACTTATCATAGCAAAAACGGCTTTAATTATTATTAGTTAATATTATTAGTCTAACATTTCATATTAAAATCCAAATAATACAATACTAAATAATTATACAAAATCGGATTATTATTATTGGGCTAGAGCTGGAAATTTTAATTAATCAGTTAATCAATTTTTAAAAAAGCCGTCAAAATACATAACTAGAAAACCACACTACGATCATTTAAAATTCATTATCTCACATCATTTTTTTAATAAAATAAAAAAGAAAAGACACTAGAATATAAATAATACAAGATTAAATAAAATAAAAAAGAAAGGAAAATACAAAATATTTATTTAAAATTAAATTAAAAAATTATTAAAGCACTGTAGTGTATAATTATCCCCATTTTAAATTTGGAATCCATCATGGCAAGATAAAGAAAATACCGTAAATTATGGTTGTATTAACAAACAAAAGACCATAATTCTGCAAAACAAATTGATCATAAAACAAACGAGCCTCAATCTTATTGAATTAACAAACGAAATACCATGACTCTGCAATTAATTAATTTTGGCTTGAATTATTAAACGAAAGAGCCATAATTAAAACCGCTATGATGAATATAAAAAAATGATGGAAAAGAATTAATAAAAAATTAAAATGTGAATTTCTATAAATAATTTTATATAAAAAATTTAATTAATTATATTTAAGTTAAAAAAAAATAGAAATTATGGTAAATGAAAAATAAACTCATGCAGACTTAGTAACAAACACACCAACACAAAACACTATATATATAGACGCGTGAATTTCATTAAATCAATCACTTGAAATCGGTTGAAGTTAACAGAATTTTTTATTGCAGTGTTAGTTCAATTTTGCTGTGGTAAGTTGATTTATGTCTCTTAAATGTAATCGTAAATTTTTCTAAGGAAAACTTTTCAATAAATGTTTTCATTTTATGATTTTGTTTTTATTATTTCTCATTAGTTTCTTTTATACTCATGTCTCTCGTTAATAAATTTGCGATCATTTGATAGTCGAGGATACGTTTTGGTATTCTCGACAGGTCCCACTAAATTTGATTCACATTTATGTATATATCAATAAAATTTTGGAAGTGCTGACTGGTAGTTCAACTGGCGAGTTAATTTTCGCTGGTCGTAGCACATGGCCATACTACTTCCAATTCATCGAAATGTCCGCGACGAATTCTGTTTGAAAGACGCAGGTCTCTCCCAGCAGGGCACCGTTGTACAAACTACAACGCCTGATAAAAACACCAGTCGAGGTAGTTACAAATAAAATGAAGAAGTGTGTCGGAGTTAAGGAACTATTAATCAAATTTGAAAACAGGGAAAGATAAAGGGCAAATTATGACGAAAGTGATAAAACAAATAAAATAGGAAATTTTCAAAAATATAAGGGTGAACGCTGCTCAAAATTTTGAAAAGTACCTTAATCAATAACGGATAAAGTTGACGAATGATGAATCGTAGAAATAAACGAGTAAGGACCAAGATATAGAAATATAAAAGCGTAAAACCTTTCATCGGCAGTCAGGAACTCGAAAGTGAAAATATCATGAGACGTAGATTTAGAAATTGAGCTCACCTGCTCAAGAATTTTCAACCCTTATGTAAAGTACCAACGTGGCAACTACAATGTGTACATAGGAGAAATAGAATAATAATCTTGATGGCGTTTAGACAAAAGTCACACAGAAACACTAGGAAAATAAATTAAAACAAGCATCATTCACCCACATTATTGAAACAAAAAATTTGAGTATACTTATATTATTATTGCATTGTCATTTTAAATGTTATCATATTTCTATTTCTATACATTAATTGACAAATTTTTGGTACTTCCATATACAATATTAATAGATTTTTACAATATCATAAAAGTGCCTCAATTTTGAAAGTATCGTTTAAATAACGAAAAATATATTAAGAATTCTTGATACAAAATAAATATTCTAAAGAATATGGAATTCCCAAATTTACTTAATTTATTGAAACACGGAAATAAAATATTAAAAGTCCCAAAAAATTTTAAAAAACTCTCGACCCTAATCTCTATCAATCCCCAGTTACCTTATCTCGACTGGCTCATATAGCACTCCAACAACCATTTTAATCATTAAGACCAGCACAGGATGAACGAAATAATCAGCATTCAAGACCTACACTGAGACTCATCTCTCTTCGAACCAAATTCGCCTGTCATTCCGACTTTGTTTCATATTAAATTCGGGTGCACCTCAAATATTAGCAGTAATGAAAACAGCAAGTTGAAACTGAAAATCCGAAAAAATATTTATTACAAGTCGGTACTAGTTTCTGATTCTTCGGTGATCTCATTCAATTAAATCGCAACAACCAAATACAATAACGTTTATTCAAAATTACCACAACCGTTTACAACTCTCTTTACTCACACGATTTTCAATAACACTTTTAATCAAAACAATTTTTAATAACTCTATTCTCTAACGCTGGAACAAATCTTCTAATGGACAAGCTCTTCTTTCTATCGACCACTGGCTTATCTTTAATTTTGTTCTAACCTCCGGAGTTTCATAAATTTATCTTCGACCAACTGGCAATTTTACTATCTTGTTTCTTCAATGTGGTGGGTTTCTGGGTTTTGATATTTTGAAACTATATGGTTGTTACTCAGGTACCCTATACAAATATTCTTTAGCTTGCCACTCGGCACCCGTTGCTAAGCAACGTTGGAACTGTGTTCGAGTGGGTAGATGGTCCGAAAAAACTGAGCGCTATTGCTATAATTGACCGAACGATCTCTGGGTCCAACGAGCTGTCGATAGAAGACCTGTGCTCGCTTTTGATTCTTAGGTCCCATTATTCTCCTATCTCTTTCAAATGTTAACCTATACTCTCATATCATCTATCTTTATGTCCATTCGTTTGGTCCTTCTTATTATTGTCCGTGTTGATGATTTTTTTATGGTTTGTAAACCCTGTTCACAGATATAATTATTTTTCCAATAAAGTAACAAGACATACAAAAATCAGATTATAATAAGTTTAATATGTTAATATTTATTTTTATTAATCTTCTATTAATTTTTATTAGAAAAACATTCCTCTCATAAAATTTTTGCATGCTCTAAGGATGTGGATACTTTATTCTAAATATAATAAGTGTAGTAAACAAATATAATCAATAAAACCTTTAAACAAATGTTTTGTAATACTTACGTAAATAGTCGCAATATAATACTAGATACAAATTAGCTGTATCAGACAACGCAACTCCTCATAACAAAGTTAGATCACTACTAAACCAAAATCACCCTTGCGTTACGAGGCTGGACGGAGTGCCATCCCCTCCACTGCTACCGTAAATTAATGGCGTCTAAATAAATATCGCATGTATCTCTCAGAACGAATGCGACTAAACAAGGGTTAATAATATTTTACATAATTAATATTTACAATTATTATTTAATTTTTAAATATATACTTTCAAGGTGATTTAATGAAAAGTAAAGCTCCTAAATACAACTAGTAACTAATTAGTCAAAACTATTGGCTCACTCACAGGGGAAGCTTGAGTCCTTAGCAAGTCCATAAGCGAAGTATGCACGAATTCAAACTTATTCCCACTTCTCACTTAGGCCTAATTGTTTTTTGTTAAATATTAATAAATAAAAATAATAAATATATTAAAAAATAATATAAAATAATAATAAGTACATAGATAATAATTATCAACCGAATCGGAGAACTCTAAATAGCCAAGAGAGGTTTCAGTCAAAAAAAATATTTATCGATTTTTTATATTAAACTTTCAAAGACAAAAGATTTTATAAATAGAAATAAGAATTAATTTCATTTCAAAATCATGACGTAACAAATTATAATTGATTTCATGAAAAATAGTTTATTAGAAACGTGTTGGCTTCGATTTCATTTTTAGTTTTTGAAAAACCTTTGAAAATGAAATGTCACAATTCTAACACATTCTAATACGGGTTTTATACCAAGAAAGATTTCCTAGAATTCTCTCATTGGCAAATTATGATGATCAAGTAACTTTAATGTCATACGCCCAATTCGGAGGTCTTTGACAAATCGAAATGTTGGAATCCTTTGAACAAATTATAACACACAAATCCTAACGCATCTAGTAAACTTACTGATGATTCGCCGAAAGCTTTATTTCCAATTAAATCATCACTAAAAGGATTTTGTAACTTTTCCAACAATTTTTGAGTTTTTGAAAAATCGTTTTTTTCTGCTGCTTTAATTGCTAATTCGGCTTCGTAATTTCTTAAAACAATTCGAGGATTATTTTCACGCATTTTTTGCAGAGAATTTTGGCAACCTTCACTAGGATTGGGAAACGTTTTCCAATACGATTGTAAAATAATGAAATAATTATCAAGCCACTCTTTCCATAATTTTAAATCGTGAGACTTTTTTTCATCATTTGTCCAATCCTAAACGTTGCAAATATAGCAATTTTCGTACTTTCTAAATTTAATTTACTTTTATTTTTTCTAATTTCTTTTCCTTTTCTTCTTCATAAATAACGAATTCGCCACCCATTGCAAGGAGTACATTTTTATCGTTGTTGGCCATACGCCAAAAAAAATCACGATTTCTAACAAATAATTCTCGGTAAAATTATTTAGCATAATTTGTTTGAAATGTGAGTAAGTATAAGACAACCAGAATTGAGCTTTTTTGCAAAAAAAAATTTATAATTGATTTCTTAAAATCAGCATCTTTGTATTTGTTCGATTTGTTGGGGTTTCATAAATTGCCAAAAATAAATTTAGAGGAGCAAAAATTCAATACAAACAAGGTAAAATTCAGAAAATTTAAATTAAGAGTAAAATTAATTTAAAAATTTCCGTAAATTTCGGAACATAAAATTATAATTAATTATTCAAAAATTAAATAACCGGTAACACTTAAAAATCTGGACTATTTAATAAAAGTAAGAATTATTGACTAAAAAGCATTTATCAATTTTCTTAAAATACATTGATTTAAGGGTATATCGGTTTTTCATTTTTTCCTATCATCGGTTCTATATTGCTTTATACCTTACATATGGGGGGATAACAGAATAGCTGTGTGACCGGATCGTACCATACAAGAATAATCATCCCAATCTTACAAATTATGCTGTTTCAAAATATTTGACGGCACTTAGAATTTTCAAATCTGCAATATATTCCGTTATACAGTACGAAGTAGATCGCGGAATTACTGAAAGAAGTGTGAGGTCAGGAATATTACCTATAAAAATGCATCCTATTCGTGTTCGTGTTTTACTGAATTCCGCGACACATAACCTGTTGTGGCCAGAAAATATTTGTATCCAGAATCCTTCAATCAGACGGCCTAAGTTCCTAAACAACAAGCACCAATGCCCAACTGTAAATTGGCATTAAGCTTTGCTTAGGAAAATTTTTTGGTTATTATCGTTAAAGTCGGTTGCTCTCTGACTTTTCGTGTCCTTTAGATAATAAATAAACAAACCCAACACGGAAAGACTTTATTTCACATTGTAACAAATACAAGTTGTCACTTAATTTGCACTTTTCTCTCACTGATAATTATTGATTATCGTTAGGTAAGGCTACCCAAGGGGTAAATATCTTTCTGATACGATAATTATATTTAACTGCTTTAATAATTTTCTAGTTCAACAACACTTCGTCACTATTACTCGTCTGCACAATACTTTCTTCGACCAACTGGTAACTCATCTAATTTGCGCTCTCCGTTTATACTCAGAATAATACAATTATAATTCCAAGCCTTTAGGGATCATTGATCAATATTAATTTTTCGAGTGCACTCATTTTATTTCCATAATTATTATAACAAACTCAACAAAATTATGCTTTCAGTAAAGACCTAAATCCGTCGAGCACGACCTTTTGAAGTGGAAAATCAAGTGCAAAAGACCTATGCCTTATATTGTATTTATTTAGTTGTATATTTAAACCTGAAAGAGCATGAATATAACTTTTTTCACCTTTGGTATGTTTGAATTTTTTTCGATAGTCCAGATTTTTAGTTGTCACCCGTTATCATTTTATTCAATGAATTTAAAAAATTTAATTATTTTTGTCTTTCAATTGATTAACAAAATTTTATATTTATATAGGGTAATTTGGTACGTTGATTCTAAAAATGATATGGACACTTGTGTATGACATTCAGAGGTTTAGGTAAAACGATATTTTAAAATTAGTAAAAAGGTTATTTTAAAGTCATGTATTAAAGAGAATCATAGATAATAACAAAACTGTAAATGTTGATAATGCCAAGTTACTAGCATTAATGAGTTTAGTCAAACATCACATTCAAGAGTTTCTAGATAGAAGAGTTAACATTTAGTAGCCAACAGACATTACTCATCATTCTTGGATCTTACCGGCTTTGGTAGTGATTCTCAATAGACTTTCTCAATAGCAAGTATTATCTCTTGATAATCCTAATCTAATAATAAAGTGATCTAATTGCACTTAAGTAATTTCCTTGAAATCTTTAGATATATTTTTAGTATCATCGCGATTATCAGATTATCACAAGGAACTGGAAGTATTGCTGGGGATAAATTAGGATATATAATAAGTTTTGCGCTCCATTTTGTCATAGAAAATTAACAGTCATCACAGTAATTTGCCTACTACCGTCATGTCATTGAAATTAACCTTTTTTACCAATTTTTGAATATCGTTTTATAAAAAAACTAGAGGTGATGAAAAAATTTCCGTTTCATTTTTGGAATCGACATGTCAAAATATCCTTTCCTTTATAAGCATCTTTCAATTAAATAAAAAATCAAAAACTTAATTTTTTTCGGGTAAAGTTATTATGTAAAATATTATTAGGTTTTTTGATAATTTGTTTAAAATAAACGCTAAATTATTTATTTTATTTAAATATTTCTAGAAATAACCATTATATGGTAATTGGAAGAAAAGTTACATTACTTCTTTCGGTGGTCGGACAAAATTGTAGGGGGAAATGATAATAAATTGTATTTTTTAAATTTAAAATGCTCACGAATGAAATAAAAACTGGAATACAATTAAAGCACTTTTACGTGAA
The DNA here is from genome assembly GCA_022537955.1 of Schmidtea mediterranea. Classification (NCBI taxonomy): domain Eukaryota; kingdom Metazoa; phylum Platyhelminthes; order Tricladida; family Dugesiidae; genus Schmidtea; species Schmidtea mediterranea. The sequence continues at coordinate 173,768,026 of CM039680.1, forward strand.
ATAATCAATGGCAACTAAGCATTGAAACAGTAACAATGAACCAAATATTTGTTTTGGATACAAATTGAAAACATCTTAAAACAACTTATGAAATATGCAAAATATAAGGGAAATAGAGCTGCCAGCCATAATTTCTCAATCGATGAAAACAAAATTCATAGTAGGAGAAAATAAGAGGATATTCTTTGACAATCAATCAAAATTATGGATTGATATTGCATTTGGATTGCGTATGAGCAATAAAACATACCGATGAATTGCAACATATCAATAAATTATTTCAACAAATTGATAAATTTTCTCATAAAAGGGATAAATTGTTTCATCAAATTACAATCAACGCATTTATCTAGTTGGATAGGAACTTCCCATTTAGTTTGTCTTTATCTAGTTTGATAAAACAACTTATGTCAAAAATAATGAAGTTTGACGCTGTTTAAATAATAAATTTCTAGGTTCATTGACCAATCAGAATTTAGGGATTTTTAGGTTTTATTCAAATTGAAAATTTATTTGCTATTTCTGGTTAGTTAATTTAAGTAATTACTACTTTTAGTAATTACGTCAGTTTTGGAAAAACCAAATTATAAATAACCATTATATATATTAGTTACTAATTATATCACTACCAAATATATTTATTACTACTTACATATATATTTAATTATTAATTTTAGTACAAATGTCAACGATATTTGGGGAACTCAACAACAGTAAATAATAATAATAATAATATTAATAATAATAGTAAATAATAATAATAATAATAATAATAATAATAATAATAATAATAATAATAATAATAATAATAATAAATAATAATATATAATAATAAATAATAATCATAAATAATAAATAATATTAATAATAAATAATATTAATAATAATAGTAAATAATAATAATAATAATAATAATAATAATAATATTAATAATAATAGTAAAAAATAATAATAAAATAATAATAATATTAATAATAGTAAATAATAATAATAATTAATATTAATGATAATAATAAATAATAATCATAATAATAATAGTAAATAATAATAATAATAATAATAATAATAATAATAATAATAATAATAATAATAAATAATAATAATCATAATAATAATAAATAATAATAATCGTAATAATAAATAATAATAATCGTAATAATAATAATAATAATAATAATAATAATAAAATAATAATAATATTAATAATAATAGTAAATAATAATAATAATAAATAATAATAATAAATAATATTATTAATAATAAAATAACACAATCTTAGAAATAAATTAAAAGAAAAGATAAATAAAATCTTACTCTTTTGATATAGAACATTTAAAAGCTTTTTTCATTTCTTCAATAGATGCAGTTTGAGTGAGTAAAAGTTGATCATTAATTTTAGAATTATTACCAAATTCCTCAACAATTTTTTCTAAAACTAAAAAAGTATTTGTGTAATCTGCGCCTGTATTATACATGGTATCCAAAAGATTTTGTAATAAATCTTCATTTTGTTTCTTATTTTCCACATAGTTTAAACCGATCTGAGTAAACTTTAAATAAAATTATTGGCGAAAAAGTAAACTTTTGAAAACATTTGTTGTAAATATTCTTTTTTATAGGTCTTATCAAAACTAGTTTCAATTATGGTTCTACTTGCTTCCAGTGGAATAAGATCTTTCAAGGATTCCGATAATTTCAAACAATTCCATTTGCAAATACTAGGTTGATTTTCATACGAGTATCGGCCGGCAGTATCAGAGGCATTACAAATAAAATTCGGATCGTAGCGATCCATAAACCCAAAAGGTCCATAGTCAATGGTGACTCCGACAATACTCATATTATCTGTATTCAAAACTCTTAATTTAAATTAGTTGGTATGAAATCTAAGTAATAAAATTACAATTAAAAATTTAGTGCCATTTTCAAAAACCTCAATTGCCTTATATTTTTTACCCAAAAGTTTAATTACAATTTATTGTTTACAATTAAAAAATTTAAAACTACTAACCCATGACAGAAACCAACCGTTTGCCACTTGGCAACCATAACTGCAGTTAACCTAACAATTTCTCTGAAAAACTCCCTATAACATTCTGACATATCATTAGAATTTTTCTTTCTCCATATCTTAATTTCATAAAATGAAATAAAGTTGTGAAGAAAAAATTAATTAAATATTACTGAAACACTGAAAAGGAATCATGCATGGTTTTTATACAAATATCAGTTTTTAAAAATGAAATTTTCAATTTTTATAATATGGAAAATGTTAAGTTAGAAGTTGAAATTATTTCATTTGTCAAAATTGACAAAATAAAAGCATTTATCTGTTTAGGATGGGCCTATAATGATAAGATATGTTGAATAGACAAAATTGACGACTCTGGAAATCCGTCATGGTTTCCTCAAGTAACATCGCTGAAAAATCAAAGATTCGAAAACTTTTAACATACATTTAAATGTTTCCTCATTTATTGAAACGAGTTTACGATTAAGTATTTTAGGCAAGGAATGAATAGGAATCTTTTAAAGACGTCAGTTAACAAACAATTATATGATTTATAAAACTATTTAGATTTTCAACTGACTTAATCTCGACTTTCCCAAATTCTTTCTTGTACCTTTAAGAGTTACGAGTTACTTTCCTTAATTTTTTTGGTCACTTATGATCTGGCTTTTTTAAGATATCTGAATTATTTTTTCTTTCTAAAAATATCAAAAATTTAATCCTACACAACACAAATTATTGATATTTTATTTTCAGCTCTTTCTCTTTTTGGTTTCGAAATAATGTTCAAAGGATATTGTACATTGGGGAGCTTTACTAACTATATTATTTATGTAATTAAAATTATGAATGAGAAGGCATTATAATTAAACTTCCCTTTGAATGCAATAAAATACTTTGAAAATAAAAAAAGTATGTTGATTTGATTTAACTCTTTCACTCTTCTTTTGAGCGCTTATAACGAATTTCAAGTTTCAAAACATAACATGCGCCTTTTTCAATTAAAGCATGACTGTCTTATTTTTCTAATATTTTCAGACCAATTTTCTTTGTACACCAAACATCAAAACCATTTTAACGAAACAGGAATTTTGAACAGAAATATTGAACTGATAAACATTGTCTAATCAGGAAGTCTTTTAATTAAATTCTGCATCGAATGATGTAAAATTTTTTAAAAATCTAGTTTATTTCCTGATTTTATAAGCATTGGATCATACAGGTGATGCAAATTATATTAATTGATATGAACGCTTTCAAAATAAACTAAAATTTAATATAAAGTATTGAATTATTTAATTTACACTTTGAAAACAGATTATAATAAAAACTGGAGTTTACATTCACGATAAATAAGAAAAAGATAATTTGTTTAGTGAAAAATTTATTCACGCTCATCAATTGTGAGCTAAAATTTATCCAGTCACTTCAAAAAATCCGATTAAATACTAAAGAAAATATGAAGAAAAAAATTAAAAAAATTTTGATCATTGAGACTATTAACCATTTCTTATACTAGAATAATTGGGAAATATGAAATTGTGTAATCATTATATACAGTCTACCCTGTCAATAGTGGACATGACCTATTTCATTTTTAGTCAATAAAATCATTACATTATGTAATTATTACCACCATGTTTTAAAAAATCGAATGTAAATTATATGTCCACTATTTTTTTCAGTAGTGTACACCCAAAAAAAGCTCCATTATTGACAGGGTAGACTATATATATATATATGCGTGTGTGATTTCCCAACTAAATTCATGTCGATTTGTTCAACGAAAGTTAACATAACCCAATTTGGCACTCATATTTACTAAGTCTTGAAAGTAAAATTTAAAGTCATCTTACAAATATTCAAAGCAAATTATAGAGTAGTTAGTAGTTATCAGAAATACTTGTGTTCGTTATATTCTCTTTGAGTTTTGGAAATATTGAAATTCCTGCTACTTAAATTCAACTTATATAACCCAAGCTTGTCTTAAAAACCTAATATAATAGTTGAAGGACAATATTTGTAATATTTTCCATTGGATCCGTCATTGAAACTTAAGAAATTAAAGTATAAATAAATGAGGAATCGGTATTCGATCAATACGAATGTCATTAAAGAGCTCACAAATCAGGCAAGGCATTTATCGCATCAGTCAACATTATCGCTCAATCTTCAACAGCCACATTAGCCTCATATTCCATCACAATTACTCATTACCCACAAAAGTTTCGATTGAATGTGAAATACTCAACACTATGTCAATTCGCTTATGAATCGAATCAACCAAAATCGACATGGCGTTGTTTCGAATATATGTTGGATCTTATTGTGTTCCCACAGATTGTTTAAAAACATAAATATGTAAAAACTTAAATCCATATAATAAATCCATATAATAATCTACTGATAATTGTCAGTAGCAATAGTAATAATTAATTTATATTCTAGACAGTTTTAGTAAAATATAAACGCATAAATAAAAATATCTTTATAGAAATGTGTTTGGATTTTTAGACCGCTAGAAAATTAAAATAACTAATTAATGTAAGTCGAAACTTCAAGCATACAAAGGCTCTAATTTTAATTTTGAGTTATAAATTAAAACCAAGCTAACACTCGATACTATTTTTGTTAAATGGATTAAACCCAATAGTGATACTCACATCAGTGACTTAAAACATATGACAATTTCCTAAAATCAATTGAGCAGTAATAAGTCAATAAATTTTACAATTAAAATTAAGAAAATATAAAATTCTATGTCAAATTTTCATCATTTCATTTATCCAAAACACAAACAATATTTTTACAATAAGTACATTGTTGTTTAATCAATATAAAATGTGAAATATCAATGTTATTGATATCAATTAAGTTAATTGCTATTTAACTAAATTCACAAGATTGATAACATCCAAAGATTTTATATTTAGTGATCCGGCTACCCTTTTTAAAAGTAATTGAATTATCTTTAACAGATCCCTTACCTTGAATTATGTGATAAGTTCTTCTATCAAGCACAGATTGAATATTGTTTACGTAAATTTCGTGAGTATTGATTTTTTTCAAATAAGTGTTTTGCAGTTAATTGATTTATGTTACCGATTCGATCTTGATATATTTATCGGTCAGCGGTTATATTGCAAAGAGATGATTTGTGTATGTGTTTATCCGCATGAGACGCTACAGATGCACATGAAAAGAAACAAAACCATGTTTTTTCAGGTTTTGGTTTGAATGGATATCGTACGAAAGAATAGTGATGATCAATATATATAAATGTGCTTTCCTATTCTGGGATATGTGGAATTGCTGTAAGGACGAGACTGACTAGTTCTCTTACTATTTCTAAAGCAATAATTGAGGGGGATCTTAAGATGTTAAGTTGGACTTGGCGTACTTTTCATCGTCAAACTGTTAGAGGTTTTTCATTTTAGTACTTCTGTTATGTTTGTTTACAAAAACTTCAGACGTTGATGGAATTATCCATCGTTACACAGCTCCTGTACTTGCTGATTTTGATATTGTCAGATTTGATGTGGTAAACAAATTCCGGGAATTTTGGACTTATGCTTTTAAATCTCATTTTTAGACACATTGACCAATTACAATTAAAAAAATGTGATTTCCCATTGAAAATGTTCACTACAATTTTTAGGAATTATGTCAATTTAGGTTTTATTGAATATTACTTTATTTTATAACTCAATTGATAGTAATTATGTATTATTACCTACAATAAATATACAGATAGAGTCATACAAATGGTTTCCATGCAATTAAAATTATTATTTATTACTATTATTATTATTTATAATTAATTAATATTATTATTTTAATTACTTATTATCATCATTATAATCACAATTATTATTAAATATCGAAAAAATGATGGCCTATTATTAATAAAAACTCGAAAACGTCAAATATAAGAAATATATTTCGAGGAAATTATCCTCATCTTCAGTCTGCCATCATAATCTATGTTAAACCTTATACACCTAATTCTGTTTTTACACGAATTATTTTTACACGAATTTGAAATAACACGAGTAAATACGAAAAAATATTTCTATTTTTACACGACATAATTTGAAATAACACGAATACAAAAAAAACAAAATTACTTTTTTTACATGAATTATTGGATTTAACACGTTTTTTTTCAATGAATTTTTTTAAAGTAAAAAGAGAGCAACTCACCACGATGACAGTCAACTCACCACGCTAAAATAGCTTGAACTTTACTAGAACAATTTTGTACAAGTAAATTTCAAGCAAGTAAATTTCAAGCATCAGCTGTTTTGTTTTGTTTGTTTACACACAATTTAGTTCCTATTTGACAATTATAATTGAAAGATCGTTAGTTTTTGCTGATTTTTAACAAGTGCTAAGTAAAATAAAGTAAAATAAATCTACTGATGTCCCAACACAGTCGGCTAGAAATGATAAAGATTAACAAAATCATTCCAGTGATGGCAGTGATATTGTAGTCTTTCGCAAACGTTTACGTTTATTATCAGACAGTGACAATAAATAAAATTGTTTAATGTTTAAATTTTTCTTATGGTTGTACTTTATGTTATTTAAGTTTTTTGGCAATGAATTTCTGGTATTATTTTTTTTATGAAATCTAAATTTTAATTTATTTTATTATAATTTAGTTTATTTAATAAATTAAAACGAAAATAAATTCTTAAAATAACTACAACAATATTTTTTTATATTATTTAGTCTAATTTTAACTTATTTTTTGAGGTCTAGAACCAATCTATTATTTTTGTACTTGGCCAGTATCTTTTTTTACACGATTTTTTTTTACACGAATTTCTCGGGAACCATTCTATCGTGTAAAAACAGAATTAGGTGTATACGGAAACAATAATGATGTTATAGTTACGATTTAATTAAATAATCTCAATAAATTTGTTGCTGATTAACCGTTTATTTTAGGGGGTTGCGATTTAATCACTAAAGCCTCACATAAAACTCTTTACTAACTTAGTCCTGAAGTTTTTATATAAAATTTTAAAATCCTTTTATATCCGTTATGCCTTTGCACAACATTTTTCTAAGCTCAATAATATTACTTAGGCCTCTATGTTCGGCTATGTTTCCGAACCTGTGAGCGAAGATGGCAGGAAGTCTCTCCAATGCATGTGGCATTGCACTAATTACATGACAATTTATTCACCAGATCAGAAACTAAACCTGTTGGGGTTTGAGATTTATTACTAAATATATCTATTGATTTTAACGATTTCGATACTATTTTAAATAAATTTGAATTGCCTAATGATTTTGTGACAAACAATTTAAAATTTCTAAAACCTTCCGAATATGGAATTACAAAAACATTCGATTTTATGGGTTCACCATCATTTGGTGGGCTACAACTGCCATTGTTTTCATCAGGCGCAATCATAAGGCAATCAATGGTTTCCTTAGTCACTCTTTCTATAAGCGCCTTAAAATATCCATTTTTATTCAAAAGAGAAACCAGCTTTTGCATACTTTTATTAGACTGTTTAAATGTCGAAGATAATGATCACGATCTAAAAATCAAACCCTTAATCATATTTCTTTTATATTTAAAATCACAAAATCTATTCAAATTATTGTATAAGCCTGTATCTGTTGGCTTTCTGAATATTTCGGTTTCAAAACCCTTAGCCGTTTTTTCAACTAACAAATCTAAAAATGGAAGAAATGAATTGACTTCTTCTTCTACTGTGAAATTAATATTAAAATCAAGCCCATTTATATAATTTTAAAAAGGAACAACATCATCAGAACTAGAAAATTCTAAAAAGATATCATCAACGTAAGGCTTATATATTTAGGCTTAACAAAAGGTAATTCCGAAATCTGTTTCTCTAATTTTGAAAGAAAGATTGACGCAAGAGTTGGAGCTAAAGGTGATCTGCTTCCTTAACTTGTTGATACTACTTATCATTAAAAAGCAAAATTAGAAGTGGCAAACCTCAACAATTCACGTAATGCAACTTTGTCTAATGCCTGATAATCCAACATTTTCTCTCTCCACAAATCACAACAAAGATCAATAGTCTCATTTAATGGGACATTTGTAAACAAATTAGTTACATCGAAAGAAATCATATAATCAGAGGAATCAACAGCTTGGTTAGTTATAAAATCAACAAATTCAAATGAATCTCGACACTCATATTCCTTAGAAATCAAAGGTTTTAACAATATATCAAGAACGTTAGCAACTTATACTGTACATAACTTATCATGGAAACCACTGGGTGCATTGAAACATCCTTTTTGTGAGTTTTTGGTAAGCCATATAATTTGGCAGGTTGAGACCCAACCGCTGTTTACCAAGATCACAATCTAAGTGTCTATCTTTCATCAAACGGAAAACAAGTTTATTAAGCATTTCTTCATCTTTTTGGGGATGATATTTGAGGTTTTTGTGTAAATTATCTATCTTAACGAATTATGGACCTTATAATAATCAACCTCGTTCAAAACTACAACTTCCATTCCCTTTATCAAACTTACAAGATCTATATCACTAAGATTAACAACTGTATTCTGAACATTAAATTTAAAAACACCAAACATCTTACTTAATTTAATTAATTTTTTTTATTTTGAGAAAAAACTTTATCAATAAGCATTTTACAAGATAAACTAACAACAGTTTTAATACATAGACCAAAACAATCATGACCAATTACCTCATACAACATTAATCGGATTAATGACAGTTATGCTGCTATTTCATATCGTCTAATCTTCTCTACCTCAAGCGTACGTCAAAGAACCTTCAAATGTAATTTCTGAACATCACAATTTGAGAGGCAATCATATAACTTTTTCTTGACTATGAACGAAGGGACGATTTTTTCTTCAAGATGTTTCCAAAAAACATATATATTAAGTTTATTAATATTTTATTATTAAAATTATTAATAATTTTTTTATTAGTATTTTTATTAATTATTATTATTATTTAATATTATTATTTAATATTATTATTTATTATTATTTTTATTAATTATTTTTATTAATTATTATTATTATTTAATAATATTATTTAAAATAATATTATTATTAATATTTGTTATTATTATTATTATTATTTATAACTAATTACTATTATTATTATTATTATTATTATTATTATTATTATTATTATTATTATAATTATTAATAATAATAATATTATTTATTATTAATATTAATTATTATTATTAATATTTATTATTTCTTTTATTAATAATTATTATTAGTATTTATCATTATTTTTAGAAATAATTTCAAAAAGTTTTTTTCGGTATATTCAAAAAATAGAATAAATCAATCAAAAAATGTATCAATACTAAAGGCTTATATTAATGGCATTTGGTAAGTAAAAAATGGCAGCAGATATTGAAATATTTATTTATTAATTATTATAATTTATTATTATTTTTATGAATTATTATTATTATTTAATATTATTATTTTTATTAATTATTATTATTAAGTAATAATATTATTTAACATATTATTATTATTATTATAAATAATAATATTATTTATTATTAATATTAATTATTATTATTAATAATATTATTATTTCTTTTATTAATAATTATTATTCGTATTTACCATTATTTCTAGAAATAATTTTAAAAAGTTTTTTTCGGTATATTCAAAAAATAGAATAAATCAATCAAAAAATGTTAATGGCATCTGGTAAGTAAAAAATGGCAGCAGATATTGAAATATTTATTTATTAATTATTATTTATTATTATTATTATTATTACAAAATCTGATGGTTAGTCAAATTTTGTAGAAAATACAATGTATTTTATAAATAAAAATAAAAAGAAATCAAAGGTGAAAAACAAAAAAAAATCCTTATAATATTATTATTATAATTATTATTATTATTATTTATTATTATTATTATTATAATTATAATTATAATTATTATTATAATTATTATTTATTATTGTTATTATTATAATTATTATTATTATTATTATTATTATTATTATTATTATAATTATTAAAAGCTTATATTATAAGTTTACCTCTGGATAAAACGTTTCAATTACATAATCCAATAATATTTTTAATATTTCTGGTTTGTCATAACTTGGGCCGTGTCGTTGCGTTGATAAATCTAATGATTTACAAATTTCAAAGGAACCAAAACTGAAAAAACGATAAGTTAAAAGCGAAGAAAATTGTTAGAAATACCGAATAAATGTCGGAGAAATTCGAAGAACTACACTACATCTTTCCATTATTGGATGACCATCATAAAATATATCTCGTTCAATTAATGTATCTGAGGTCACACAACTGCCAGCCCGAGTTGTTGGAATGTTTAGAAAATGCATCGCCTTATTAATAAACAATAAAATGATTTTCCCTATCAAATTTACTTCACTGCAAAGAAATTCCCTTAAACTCGACCTTAAGACTTTCCTTCCATCAGCAGTTCGTGAGTACGGTGTTTTCCCTGAGCCTTTCAACTGCATTTCCCATCTTTCTCCTTCTTTATTAATTACCTCTCCTAAATACCTAAAATGCCTCAGTGATTAAAATGATTTCCTTACTATCTGACAACTAAAATTTAATTAATTTTATTATTAAAGACAATATAATATATATAATTTATTTTATAATCTACTTCTGATAAAATGAATTTTATCTTCATTTGATGCATATCATACATTCTGTTTTCGATATTATCACTATTTAACATTGAAATAAATGCAATTCATTGTCATGTATAATTACTAGTTTACCCGTCGCGCGTTTCCACGATCTCAAACGAAAGGAAATTCAAGGACAAAAAATCAAAACAGCACATTGAAATGCATCTATTTTAATACGATTTATTTATTTATTCGAGTGCTTTCGGATAAACAATATTTTTTGTTTTTTCGTCCGTTGTGTATACGAATAAATCGGAAGGTTTTCCCACACATGAAGTGCCCACATACAGTTGTTTATGTGAAAAGCACGGATTCTTAAAATCTATTCCACACACTTGCAGCGATTGTATTTCTGCTTTGTTAATGGTCATCGCAAAAGCAAATCAAATGGCATATTTGTTGGGACCATTGGAATTCGTGGAAACAGTACATCTTCCCCCCTTGAATTTGCCATTCAAAATTGTGGCTTCGATGACATTTTTCATAATTTTTTTATTTTTTAAAAAATATTTATACCTAAAATATTGGCAATATTGTAATCAATGTCTTCTTAAAGATTCTTGGCAATCGGGTGAACAGTGTAGTAATGCATACAGGACGTAGATAGATAGATAGATAGATAGATAGATAGATAGATAGATAAATAGATAGATAGATAGATAAATAGATAGATTAGATAGATAGATAGATTAGATAGATAGATAGATAGATAGATAGGTAGATAGGTAGATAGATAGATAGATAGATAGATAGATAGATAGATAGATAGATAGATAGATAGATAGATAGATAGATAGATAGATAGATAGATAGATAGATAGATAGATAGATAGATAGATAGATAGATAGATAGATAGATAGATAGATAGATAGATAGATAGATAGATAGATAGATAGATAGATAGATAGATAGATAGATAGATAGATAGATAGATAGATAGATAGATAGATAGATAGATAGATAGATAGATAGATAGATAGATAGATAGATAGATAGATAGATAGATAGATAGATAGATAGATAGATAAATAGATAAATAGATAAATAGATAGATTAAATAGATAGATAGGTAGATAGATAGTCAGCTAGAAATTGAATAGCATTCATATATAACTTATAGACAAACTTGCATAGATTCCTGGCAGTTTCACCACAAATTACCGTCTACTATAGGATATATAGTGAGAAATGTACACATCTACTTGAAACAAGGAGAAAAATTATAGACAACCGTTATAAATAAATGACATTTGTATAGAAAAACAGAAATACACCAGCATTCATTAATTAAGGCAATAAGGACAAATATTATGGGTATATGGTAAGTTAACCCTTTGACGCTTGATTACTTTATTCGAAAGAAAAGGTAAACGTGGGTTTGAATTGTACATAACTAAGTCGGGTTTTGACTTTCATCAGTGACTTATCTATGGCAATGTTTTCATTGTGATAATACAGCGATCCGTACATCCAGTTCAAATATTCTATAACCCATCTTATCTTACTTAATTTATCTTCATTGTTTGTAAAATATATAAATCTGAATATGCTTACAAATCTGGAGTGAGCCATCGTCTTCGTATATATCAATGTATGGATAGTCTCTTCGTTAAACCAAAACGATACAATAGTAGCATTCTTTATTTGGGACATTATTATCGTAAAAGCTTTAAATTCATCTGTAGACACTTCAAACCAATTATTGTCCATCCTAATTTAATTATCTGTAGCGCGTATCTATTTGTCTCACTGGCTATTGAATCCCAAAAATGCGTATCAAGAATAATACTTAAAACATCCAAAGAAGACAAATTCCATGAGTCTACCTTAGAGTCCGCCCTCCATCCCCTCGTCACAAAACGTTAAACACCCCTTCAAATATGACGTCGCAAACAGTATTTCATTTTGGAAATGTTTCAAATCACTTTATTGACATTTTAGTATGTATTCAGTGTAATGCTGCACTCTAATATTGTATGAGAAAACATGTATTTTCAAAGGAGACCCTGGAAAGATGATATTAGTATAAAAATCTGTTGAAAAAATACAAAATTTAAGATGTGAAGTCACAGTTCTTTAAGCCCCTTCCCCTCGTCACTCATCGTGACAAATGTGTAACCCCCTCCCCCTAGGTGCGTGACGTTGTTTATGGGCGGTCCCTTAGATATTTTAGATAGGCTAGTTGAAGTATTGCGACTGTTTTCGACTTCACTGTTGCAATCTGATGCAGTCACTAATGTCTAATATATCGCTGCTGTAGCTTTCTTCCTTTAAACCCCTTTTTTTAAAAATAATAATTATTAAAAAAATTTTAAGGTAAATTTGTAAAAACCTAAGTACTGAAAATTACCTTCAGACATCATATGAATTGAAAAAAAAGACATAAGAAACAAGTATAAACATATTGAACACTGGATTGGATTGCAGATTGAAACTCATTTGTTATTAATTTTTAGTTTGGCGGGCTCAACCTGTCAAAAAGCGTAAATGCAGGTAAAATTAATTAAATAAATTTTTATATAAATAGATTTTTAAAGCTTTTCTAAAATGTTTTTATTCAGAAAAAATTTAGTGATTTTTTTATTATTCTGTAAATAAATTAAATGAAAAATAACTAAATAAAATTAGTATTAAATCTAACATCGATCGAATGTTATTTTATCTCCCAGTAAACATTTAGGAAAGAATCATCTAAAATGTTGAAAGTAACTTTTAAAATTTTGTTCTTTTTTACAACTTTAATTTTATCTTATAATGATATCGGTTGCCTAAAATTTAAATTAATAGATTTATCATTCTATAATAACACTGAGTCAATCTCATTTCACTTTCAATCCAAGTGAGCGATAGTGTGTGTAATTGAATTCTAATTTAATTAAAAAATGTTAATAAGTAAAGTACGCTGTTAGTTAATAATTACATTTACAGTGGAAATAATCATAAAATTTACATTGCTGCTCCATCTCCCAATTGTCCGGCAAAATTTCCAAATTGGTGTCCACAATAACAATGAGCAGCTGGCTCACTGCCTTTAAATAAATTATTTCCACAAAGATATTCAGTAAGATCACTAATATATGCTTTATCAGAAAATTCATGCAAACCTAACAGCTTTAAGGCGCTATTTGAGCAAGCAACAAGTTTGGGATTTTTAATCGGGTCTGGTTTAACAATACTAAAACAAGCACCATTCACTTGTCTTACATAGTTTGAAGTAATTGGATCAATTGGAAGCACTCTGAGTGCTCGATTATCAAAAATCAATTTGTCAGATAAAATAGAATTTTTGGCCATGCTAAATAGACATCGACTTAAAAATATCTAAAATTGTTATCATAATTTGTTAAATAGTATTAAGGATATAAATAAATGATATTTAAAAATTAGAATTTAATAAAAATATAAATAAGATTGATTTCGTAATTATAATTATCATCATATTTCAAAAATAAAGATATCTATATGGAGATTTTCATATTATTTTCAAAAGTACATGTTATGAAAAAATATATAATCATTAAAACTAAATATTTAAATATTGAATACTTATTTGGGATCAACATATATAAATAAACAAAAAGAATTTTATTTTAATATATTTAGATGGTCAAATTTCTTAATATTATAAAATTATAACATTGAATTCAATGAATTTCATATGAAAAGAAATTTTAAAAGTACTTCTTAATTTTTGTCATCTACAACTTCATTTTGAAAGCTCTTTCGATTAAAAATGCATTTTATTAATTCTAAGTACTGTTGGGCAAAAACTAAGGTTTAAAATTTTTGTTTATCTGAGACAACATAGGATAAAATTCGAGCGCGCAAAGTTCAAATTGACGAAAAACCATCAAAAATAGTTTATTTTACATTAAATAATACAAAAAGTGGTGGGTTCCTGGGTGTTGATATTTTGAAACTATATGGTTGTTACCCAGACAACCCCATACAAATATTCTTCGCTTACCACTCGGCACCCATTTCTAAGCAACGTTGGAACTGTGTTCGAGTGGGTGGATCGTCCGCAAAAAGTGAGCGCTATTACTAATGCTATAATTGACCGAACGATCCATGTGGTGAGTTTCTGGGTGTTGATATTTTGAAACTATATGGTTGTTACCCAGACAACTCCATATAAATATTCTTCTCTTACCACTCGGCACCCGTTGCTAAGCAACGTTGGAATTGTGTTCGAGCGGCTAGATCGTTCGCAAAAAGTGAGCGTTATTGCTAATGCTATAATTGACTGAACGATCCCTGGGTCCAACGAGCTGCCGATAGAAGGCCTATGCTCGATTTCGATTCTTAGGTCCCATTATTCTCCTATCTCTTTAAAATGTTAAGCTCTACACTCATATTCTTTATCTTTACGTCTATCCTCATAATTCCACTTGTCGTTTTCATGTTGACCTCCCATCCTACTTCACGTGTTCTAACATTCATATGACCATCAAAATAATAGTTAAACGATAACAAACATGTATTTAGGGGTGTCACTTATACATTAGTTGATGTTCGAGCAGCTCGATGCTTAGCTCGCTCTTTTCGTCCTGGCCGATGAGTGCTGGGCTTCCGGGTGATCTTCGTAGTCGTCGTCGAGTCTCGATACGCTAGCTGAGCCGGGGCGAAGACCAAAGGGTATGTCACCACTGCGCCCTCTTGACAGGCTGACACCGCCACCTCTAGCCCCTTTATTTGCGTCCTTAAGCTCTGATTTATTTTCTTTTCCCCCGTCCAGCCTTTTTGCGTGGCTGTTATCTTCTGGTAGAGCATTTTCACCTTCGCCGGCTCTACCCCCGTGACTTTAATTCGTTTAATTTCGTTGGACAGCCGCAGGAGCTGAGCATGGAGATTCTCGTTAGCTTTCCGTGCGTGCTCCAACTCACGTTGTAATACTCTCGCTGGTTCCATATCTGTAAAGCAAATTTGTCATGTTGCATTATTTTATTTTAGTGCAATTAATGGATTTTAATCGTTAATAATAGGGTCCGGCAGGCGCGATTTTATTGATGCTATGGATTAAATAAGCAAAAAAAAAATTTTTAACTAATACATTTAATTTATTAAACTAAGATGGAGTCATCATGCGTTATCGCCGATAATTGCCACTATCAGTTTTTCTATGACGTTGAAGGGAATTCGATTTCGCAAATGTCCGGACATAGAGATGCTCCTGGTATCGCTCAGCAGTTTCTTCGTGCCTTCGCATTTTTCGAGGGAGAACCTTCCGCGGAATGACTACATCCATGGGCTCCGTACTGACGTTTAACCTCTCGTCATCGAGGTTGAATGAGGTGTTGTACGGCGGCGCGTAACCGTCCGTACAAGCAATCCTGCCAGGCTGCAATATCTTCGTTCACGTTGGCAAGATATAACCTGGCCCTGGCTACTTGGAGGTTAGTCTGGCGCGGATGTTCCTCAAAACGAGCGAGGAGGAACTCAGCCTGGCCACGAATTTCTCTGGCTGGATTGCGGCCCGGTTCCCGTTTTATAGCTACGAACGGGAGCTCGACCTCCTCCGTTTGTTGTAGAGTGCCGGATCTGGATTCTCTCAACTGGGATACGGTAAAGCCCGCATCCCACATAGCTTGTCGACAGCGATTTGCAGCATGCGCGGGAAATCGGATGGTGACTCTGGATTCGTCAACCCACGACTCATCTAAACAAAAAAAATCCAAGTTTAAAAGTGATCCTTCGAATTCTCTGGGCCATTTAATTTCCATGTAGTTGCGCGGTCGCGTGCTAATAAGTGAAAATGCACGTTCCCTGGGTTATTTCAGTGTCATTTTCTTACCTTTAGCCTGTGATGTACCGTCAGGACGTATGTGGAGGAATATACTTTCTTGATTATCACGTTACGGGTCTCGCTTTTGTTGATAACATGGTAAACTCGGCTTAAGGGAGACTTGTTCTCTACGGCGGGGTCAATGTGAGCGTCTTATCGATAGGCGTCGATCTACTTGATCCAGTCGATGAGGGGGGGTCCGAACGATGTTTACTGAGGGAGCATTTTAAGTTACACTTACTGTTCGTACCAACTGCCACTAAAGGATCTTTTGGATTTACGTAATATCTTGATACACTATTCCCGTTCCTACAGATCTTTCAGCTTGGCCACTGCCCAGAACTTATTATTAGTTTTCCAACTATTTAATCAGCTATATTAGCTTATTCTACTTTACTATTCAAGGAATCGGTCATTGTCAAGAGAACCATATCATCAACAGAGCGCGTTAATTTTCTTTATCTATTTTGTTTAATTTATGGTAAAAGGATAATCATCAAACAACTCACTTAGCAATTCCTACATAGGTATGTTGTCCATTACTAAAGAATTTGTGAAGTAAAATATTAATAGAACATAAAAGGAAAGTTCCACTTATAGGTTTAATCTACTAATAAAGTATTTGTTAATTTAATCGTTAATAATACCATTAATAATTTTCTGCTCATACATTTAGTTATTGCTAAAGAATTTTGTTAAATAAATCATTAATAAAACTAAGTAATAATTTTCTATTCGTATATTCTGTTTACTACTAAGGAACTTGTCCAAGAAATCATTGATTAAATTATTTAATAATCTTTTTCCTCATATATTCTGTTTATTACTAAAAGATTTGCTAAATAAATTGTCAAATAACTATCAATAAAACCAACGAAGGCTATTTATAAATTTATTTTGTTACTAAAGGATTGGTTAAATAAATCATTAGTATAGTCATTTAACAATTCTTTATTCGTTCTTTATTTATTTTGCTATTAAGGAACTGGTTAAATAAATTGTTAAGTAAATATTAATAAAACCAACAAAAATCTACTAATAAATTTAATTTGTTATTAAAGGATGGGTTAAGTAAATCATTCACATACTCATTTAATAATTCTTTATTCATACATTTATTTTCCTACCAAGGAAATAAATCGTTAATCAAATTATTTAACAAATCTTATTTGTTTATTGTATCGTTACAAGAGAATTTCAAAGAAGTACCTTATTTTATATTAGCTATTTGGTCTATTATACACAATCTAACATTGATTCTCTTGACATGACCATTTTGGCAACAGGAATTGTAAGTTTCATTAATAAAAAAAACATTCAGTTGCGCTTAACAATTTTCCTTATATCCATTGGCAACGTGTTAAATTAGATCAACAGTCGGGTCATTCCCTCATCGAACGGGTCGGAGTTAGATCGACGGTTATGCCTAAAGTGTTGGGTTGACGTCTGGTACCTTTGATTAATGTCGATGGTATTTGGAGTGATGGTCAAGTTTCGGATGAACTATTTAAAAGGAAAAACCAACGTAGTATTCGTTTAAAGCATTTTTATTTTTTAAATTTATCGTCAATTTATATCTATTTTCGTGAGATTGATGCTGGAAATAATTATTCTAGGGCTTGGAAATAATTATTCACGTAAACAAAATTCAGTGATGGCCCAACAAAAGTATAAAAAGGGTAGAAAAATACAAAAAATAAATTAAACCATTAAAAAGATTTGAAAAACACTAAAAATAGCAAAATTAACCAATTTCATAAAATTAGATCTGTTGGGTTTTGGATTATTTCAAGTCGGTTCTCTCTGACTCCTGGTGTTCTTTAAATTAAAACAATGAACGACCCAACGTATATTGAAACAACAGGTTCACAATTTATTTTCACGCTACAATGACCAATCAAAGTTTATACGATTCTCTGCTCGGCGTTGATGCTTTGCAAACAAACAATATTCACCTTTTGATCCTTTAGTTCTGTTGACTCTCGTTTTCCTTGGTTTCTGTTTGGTTTGATCCCTTTCCGCCTTTCCGTATTCTTAATTCTATTTCTTCTTTTCCCTACTTCCCTAATTCGTTTATCACTTTTCCTACAGTCTGATTCTTCGAACCCTAGCTGAGGCAGAATGCCGATTTTCTCTGATTTTCCCTTTGCTTATATACTCCTCGAAATCAGGATGACAAATGGTTATTGCCGAGCCAATCTTTCGTTTGACATTTTCTCCTACGTGTTTGCTTCGGCTGTCATCCATAATGGTCCAACGAATCCAGATAATTAATGGCCCTACCGGTCTTCCTACGCGCGCTATCTTATCCTTACTCTTTTCCCATAAATCATTGTGTCAAGCTAATGGGCCCAAATCTTCCTTTTGTTTGCCTTTCTTCTTGTTTACCCAGCTCGGGTTTCCTTCATCTCTCGGGTTCTCCATTGGCTCGGGTTTCCCATTAGCTCGGGTTTTCCATTAGCCAATTAATTAATTAATTAACGTTTTCTGTTTTCATACATTTGAATGTTTTTCAACCCTTTCTAACCCTTTTCTGATAAATCCCTAACCGTCATCTTGTTGACCATTAGCTAATCTATAACTGTCCCGTTTTTCCCATTCGATTTCGATGATTTTTCCATTTATTGATTTTTCTCGGATTTCCGGATTCTCGCCTTTCGTAATTGCTTTTTGCATTTTCTAATACTGTTTCCATCGCACTTTCATTTACTATTAATTCTGTGCACGATCCCGCTTTTATTTGCCTTTTTTCTTCGCTTACTTTCCATTTGAATTATTATCCTAAATTTTATTTAAATTTTTAATTTTAATTTACAGACCTCAACATATCTCCCCCCTTAAAAAAATTTTTTCGTCCTCGAAATCTATGTTTTGCTGTGATTATGTATTATTATTATTATTAATATTACCCTTATTATTATTATTACTATTTATCCGAATTATTCCTCTAAAAAAATTATTTCAAAATTCATTTTCCAAAAGACCTATTAATTTCCCATTTGCATTTGTTGATATTCCCGTAGCCAAAACGTCACTCTGAAATGGATCCACGGTCCAATCCTTATTTGCGCAATTGTTTTTATTTTATTTTTGTTTCAGGGTACGCAATGGTAATTGTCTAAACTAGGGGATTGCTTCAATAATATTGACATTATCTTCAAAAGGAAAGATTAAAATTCCAAACCGGAAATTTCGTAATTTAATTATCTTATGAATGTAAAATAATGCTAATTTGATTATCTTATAAATGTAATGGTTTACGAAACATCACAAATCCTATTACAAATTAATATCTCTAAAAATATTTAGTTTATAATGCTAATTTAATTATCTTATAAATGTAATGGTTTACGAAACATCATAAATCTTATTACAAATTAATATCTCTAAAAATATTTAGTTTATCTTGAAGCAAAATAATATCGAATCCATTTTATAAAATAAAATCTAATTTTTCATTTCTCAAAAATAATTTTACGAAACATCATAAATCTTATTATAAATTAATATCTTTAAAACTATCCAGTTTATAAATTAATATCTCTAAAAATATTTAGTTTATCTTGAAGCAAAATAATATCGAATTCACTTTATAAAATCTAATTTTTCATTTCTAATTTATGTCACTGGTAGTTGGTGTGTGAGGATTAATTTATGTCACTGGCAGTTGGTGTGTGAGGATTTGCTTGAAGGAAGCGCACTGATACAAAAAAAGAACACAAATGTTAGAAATGTTTATTTTCAGATTCCCAGTGATAATGGTAGAAAATGATTGGTGAAAATAAATACACGCTGCAGAATATTTCCTACCTAAATATGGCTGTGATATTTGTAAATAAATACAAGCTGCAGAATATTTCTTACCTAATTATGGCTGTGATATTTTTCAGAAAATAAATACACGCTGCAGAATATTTCCTACCTAAATATGGCTGTGATATTTGTAAATAAATACAAGCTGCAGAATATTTCCTACCTAATTATGGCTGTGATATTTTTCATTCTCATCTCAGTCGAATAAAATTGTGGATAATAATTTTTTTTCAATATGAACTTATGCCGTCGTGCAATGAAATCTATTCTCGATAACTGAGCTGAAACAGACTCAAACAGTCAGTTCAGGTCGCGTAATCCGTCGGATATTATACAGTATCGCCAGGACGAAAATATTATTAATTGGATTTTCTTTGTAACAAGGTGTTGGTGTTTATTTCACTTTATCTACTGGGACAAGTTATGCACAGGGTAGGAAATCAAATCCCTGATTGGATCATAACTGGGTCGGCATGTAATAAAAGGCAAAGACTATTTAAGGAAATTTGTTCGATTCGTGGCCATTTTGTACTGTTTTAAAGTTAGAACGAATTTTTTAACAAATTATTAATAATGGTGGTAATTTATATGATTAGTTCGATTCGTGGCCATTTTGCACTGTTTTAAAGTTAGAACGAATTTTTTAACAAATTATTAATAATGGTGGTAATTTATATGATTAATTTTTTTTTTTTTTTTTTTTTAAAATGTTATCTAGAGAGAATGCATTAGCATACGTGTGGGTCAAGCTGGAGTTCACATGGGTAATGCTTGCTGGGAGTTGTATTGTCTGGAACACGGTATACAACCAGATGGACAGATGCCTAGTGATAAAACTGTTGGAGGAGGTGGGAAGCACGTCCCACGCGCGGTTTTCATTGATCTAGAACCTACAGTAGTTGGTAAAGTTATTCTTAAATGTATTACACTAACTAAAATATTTTATTAGACGAAGTAAGAACTGGTACATATAGAAAACTCTTTCACCCAGAACAATTAATTACCGGTAAAGAAGATGCAGCAAATAATTTCGCAAGAGGTCATTATACTGTTGGGAAAGAAATAGTCGATCTAGTATTGGACAGGATTCGGAAATTAAGTGATCAGTGTTCTGGTTTACAAGGTTTTCTACTTTTTCATTCCTTTGGTGGAGGTACTGGGTCAGGATTCACATCACTGTTAATGGAAAGGTTAAGTGTTGATTATGGAAAAAATCAAAGCTCGAATTCGCTGTATATCTTGCCCCCCCCCAAATCGCTACAGCCGTTGTTGAATTATATTAGAAAATTCTCTCACCAAATATACTCACCAATAATACTGATGTGCACGCTGGAATTATTTTTGTAGTTATTTTTGCTACATTTCTAACGGCCAATCTGAGATAATTTATTGTTAGAAATAGGCAGCGATTTCTAATGGAATCATGTCAAATAATTGATTTTTCTCAAAACTCTCTCCAAGCCAGCCAATGAAAAGTGAGCAAATATTACCAAATAATCAAATGGTTAAATGCGATCCACGACATGGAAAATACATGGCATGTTGTATGCTTTATCGAGGGGAAGGCGAAGAATATTAACGTTTTCAATTAAATACATTTTGAATTGAAAAAATTTCTATAGGTGATTTTAGGCTTTGATTTTTTACTAAAGTCATATTTTCGTTTAATCATTAAATTTTTCAGTCGCAAGGTAATTTAGTTATTCTTTTTATTCATACATTATTATTAATATTATGATTTTAAAAAGTTAATCTCCCCCGCACCGACCGACTCATGATATCACTTTGTTTACTCAGCCTGATAAGGTGAACATTAATGTTCCGAATGAATTTTTTACTCGTCCTGCGGTTTTTGACGTAGCCGATACTGATAGGCTCTATAATTAATTACCCTGTGGTTTCTTAACGTAGCCCGTGCTGATAAGCTTTCTAATTAATTACCCTGTGGTTTGTTAACGTATCCTGTACTGATAAGCGTTCTATATAAGTGTCTGCTTTACCACTTTTCGTTAGTTTTGTCTTGCCAATCTTGAAGTAAGCATTTTATATTTTATTTTTTTTTCATATATTTTTTTTTGAATTTTAGTAACGCCATCCCTCAATTACTATGGACGTAAGTGATTACTTGTCTTTTGTTATTTTTTTTTGTTTTTGTGACCATGCTGTCCTCAACTACCCTCATAGTAACCGAACACTTGCAATCGCTGTCCAGGGTAGCCAAACCCCGGTGATTGCAAGTGCTCGTGTTGCTTATTAAATTAACTTATTGATGCTTATTAAATTAACTTATTTACTGTTTAATTTTAGTTCGTTAATTTGTTTATGTAACTACCTATACCACACTCATGTGTTGGGTCATATATTTTTGATTTCCTGATTTTGTATTTATACTAAAAGCAAACCTCTAATTACAGCTACTCGTATTTTTCTGACAATTTTAGCCGTATTTATACTTATTAATTTATTACGTAATTCTTAAAATCAATTACTTGCCTGCACTAATTATTTGTCGAGGGCGCCATGGTACGGAGTTTTACACAGTATTTATTTCATTTTTCTTTTCAACCCTTACTATTTTAGGTCCCAGAACCTAAGTTTGAGCATCTCGATGTTATGCAATGGTTATTTGACTGCCATACTACCAGGTTTTTTAAATTTCTTTTTCAGGGTCCCTTTGCCACCGCGCCGAAAGGGATTGAAACGTACCTTTGCCTGTGTGGATACAGGCAGTAGGTTTGAAAGACGCCCGCCTTGCAATGTACGCAGGGAATGGGACTGTGGCATCCAAAGTCCCGTTCTGTTGGACTCTGACGACGAATAAAAACGAATAAAACTTTGAATAAATGTTCAGCATACCTTTGTTTTTAATTTATGCTAGAAAGTGTGGGGTAATTGTGTCCCTCTTCGCGATTAGTCTTTGTTACTACTAATGTGAAATTATTCCTTACTTATTTATAATTTTGTTCTCTCGCCCCAGTAGGTTACCCATTGTTATATAGTTATGCTAATTCATTCATTACTACTCAGCCCTTTGATATTATTTATTTCTAATGTTCATTTAAGGTATCATTTCATTATTTGCAACATTTATTTGAGTTATTCTATTTGCTTTTGTTCATTTTTATCTATTATTCATTTATTTAATTTTTTATCTATGATTCATTTACTTAATTTATCACTTTTATTCATTTATTTAATTTTTTATCTATGATTCATTTATTTAATTTATCACTTTTTTAATTATTTATTTATATCAATTTGTTTATTTATTTGATTATTTGTTAATTTACTTATATTTATTTACTATTATTTTTTTTTCTCGAGGACGAAAAAACACTAACTGGGTCCGTTTAAATACTTTATTTTTTTAGTCTAATTGATTTATCTCACCATCGTCTTCCGATTCCTCTATTTCTTCTACTCTCATTCGAAACATCGCGAAATCGGCCTCGTGTTGAAACAATAAGATTTCCAAACGGTCCAACCGCCTTTTCAGACGGAAGTTTTCTTCCTCCAAATCTGTTATTCTGCCCTGCATGCTACGAAACTTTTGCTTTAGTTCTTGCGTACTTGTTTTACACTCTTTGCATGACATCTCCGAGGCTTCTTGCATTCTCTGAAATTAAATGATAGTAATTTTTTTTTGTATCACTCTTTATTCGCAAAGCATCAACACCTCGCTTCGAATCTCAAACAAATTACACCGTTCATCCTATGGTACTTATAAAACATGCACATTATTAATATAAATGTAATATATTTTTATACTCTATTCATGCAGATCACAATTTATAGTCTTGTCTCATAATATGAATATGATAGTGGTTGAAGGATAGTTAGTTGTCTCTCCTTTACACATATCAAAATGGTGATGATTATGAATGTTATTGATAAGATGAGAAAACCTGTTATTAAAATGTAAATGAGATATTCACAATAGTTGACTGTCAAATCCGAATTTATCATCATTAGTTTATTTGAGTTAGGTTTTGTCGTCTCTTGGGTCGGTAATTGGAAAGGTGATGTGGTTGTATCTGATTTTCGTTTCGATTCATTGATTGTCTTGACTTCCACGAAAACTGTTTGCCATCCGCCTGGTTCGGTTATCCATCGCTGATATTTAACTGTTAATTCCCATGCCGTCTCTAAATCAGAAGTGTAAAATGTAAAAAAATGATTACCGGCATCTAATATAGTCAGGGTTTTTTGTTTGTAGATAATAACAACTCTTTCATCCTTTCCTGATTTTCTATATATCGTTACCGGTCCATTTTCAACACTCAGGGTTATACGATTTGACTCGTCTCTGAGATAGATAGACTGGGTCTCACTCTTAAATCGTGACCATTGGTTTCTCACTACCGTTCCATTTTCGAGCATATGTTCTCGTAGTAGTTTGCATTAACTGAATAATTTTGATTCATTTTCAATTTCTCGTAGCGGATAACTGATTTTCGCGAGTTAAGGGTGTCGACATTTAACCCTTGAAATGTGATTCGCACTTTCACCAAGTCCACTGGCTTCCAATATATATTGATTCCATTTATCTCTGGTTCTATTTCGATCAAGTTTCGCATCTCTTTTGTGTGCACTTCTATCGGAATTTGCGTGTACCACTTTGACATGTTCTGTCTCAACAGCCATTGGTATTTGAAATTTGGCTTTAACTTTCGTACCGCAAATATATCTTTATCATAATTCAGTTCTACCACTGGTGCCGTATTGTCTAGTAAATCAATAATTTCTATTTGGTCTGCGATCTCGCATTTACAGCTCCATACTATATTTGTTAGAGTGGAATATATATGTATTTTCTCCATTCCTCGGATTTTGCTTACGCATATGGTAAGTCAATCTTTTTGCCGCTCGCACTGTTACTAACATCAGCATTATTGCTACATATAATATCTTATTGATGTAGCTGACTGGTGTTGGATTTTTCGTGAATTTCTGTTTCAATTTTGTTTGACCCGTTACTTTATTCTGCTTGGACCTTAAGGGGTATCTAGATTCATCTTCCTCTGGCACTAGTTTACATCGATTTGCATGCACAATCATCGGGTTAGCCTTTTTACTCCTGAATGGTAATAACTTCAAATTGGTTTCGGTGGTGTCGCACACTTTGTAGGGTCCTTTAAATGGTCTTTGCAATTTAGGCGATAAACCTTTGAGAGGTTCCGGCCTGTTCAGATACACTAGATCTCCAATCTTTATGCCATGCGCATGTGCTTTTTTATCGTAGGTTTCTTTATATTTCTCTTGGTTATGCTTTATTGTCAAACCGGCTTTAGTCCATACTGACTGCATTTTTCTTGCATCAATGCTTTATAATCGGGTATCTCCATATATTGAGAAATTGGTGGTTGGAATTTGAGATCAATCGGCATATTATTTTCCTTAAATACATCAAGTAAAAAGGGGTCTCTCCTGTACTTTGATTTACTGCATTTCTGTAGGCAAATAGACACGGCTTTATGAAGTCGTCCCAATCTTTCTGTTTTTGATTCACATATGACGAGATCATATTTATCAGTGTCCCATTAAATCGTTCCACTAATCCATCAGTTTGTGGATGATATGGTGACGTATTCAATTTCCAAATTCCAAATAGGTCTGTGATTGATTTGAACATTTCGCTTTGAAAGTTCTTTCCTTGATCAGTTAACAATTTCTTTGGAGTACCATAGCGAAATATTATGTTTTCCACAAATATTCTAGCAATCGTGTCTGCTTTTTGGTTTGGAATAGCGTATGCTTCTGGCCATTTGGTAAAATAGTCACAAAAAACAACAATGTATTTGTTTCCTTTTGTTGTTTCCGGTAATGGTCCCAGAATATCCATTGCCGTCATCTCCATTGGTGCTGCGGGTACTGGCATCGGTTTTAATGGTACTTTAATCTTTTTACCAGTATTTCTGCGGGTGATGCATACTTTGCAACTGTTACACCAATTTTTCACGTCTTGTTCCATTGTTGGCCAAAAGTATTTCAATTTTAATCTCGATAGCGTCTTGCGCGTTGACAAATGACCTCCCAATGCTCCATCATGATACTGCATCAGTAATGCGTCTCTGTGCTTGGCTGGTATAATAATTAATGCTTCCCCATTTTTCCAAAATTTAAGTATTCCATTATGAATTACATATTTGCTGTTTGCATCTGTAAGTCGTTTCCAGTCTTGTTCTTTTCTTATTTTGACCGCTTGTTCCATAAATTGTTTTAATTCACTATCGTTTTCCTGATCATTTTGAAGTTCAGACATATTATTAACAGCTTTGATTGCAACGAATATAGTACCTTCCACTTTTTCAGGTGTCCCTCACTATTATTTTCTGGGATTCTTGACATTGCATCTGCGTTCGCGTTAGCTTTACCTGTCCGATATTTAATCTCAAAGTCGTATTCTTGGAGGGCAATCGACCATCGTATTAATTTACTGGCTGAATCTCTGTGTTTCATTAACCACTGTAATGGATTATGATCTGTATAAACAGTAAATTTTCTGCCCAATAAATATTGTCTAAAAGTAGTAATTCCATACACTAACGCTAACGTTTCCTTTTCAATCGTTGAGTAGTTTTTCTCGTGAGGTCTCAGTGATCGGCTTGCATAGGCTATTACGTGGTCCTTTTCACCTTCAAATTTTTGTCCTAACACCGCACCCAATGCAACGTTGCTTGCATCCGTCATCAAGATAAATTGTTTTGTAAAATCTGGACATCTTAATATAGGAGTTGTTACTAATTTCTCTTTTAATGTATTGAAAGCGTTTTGTTGCATTTGTCCCCAAATAAATTTATTGTTTTTCTTTAGTAACGTATTCAATGGTTGTGCGATGTGAGAGAAATCTTTTATAAATTTTCTGTAATAGCTCGCCCAACCTAAAAATTGTCTAACCTCATCGGCATCTTTTGGTACTGGGTACTCTTCCACTTTTTTGATGTTATCTGGATTAGTTTGTAACCCTCGCCGTGATATTATATGTCCTACATAAATCACTTCTGTTTTGCCCCATTCACATTTCGATGGTTTGATTTTTAATTTTGCACTTTTGAGCCGTTTAAATACAGTTTCTACATCTTTCAAGTGTTCTTCGAAATCATTTGAAAATATTATTATATCGTCGATATATACCAATGCATGTCGAATACCTCGTAGCACATAATTCATTCCTCGTTGGAATGTAGCTGGGGCTCCTGTTAATCCAAATGGTAACACATTGAACTCATACAGTCCTTTGCCATCCGAGAACGCCGTCTTTCCTCTATCTTCCTCTCTTACCCTAAATTGATTGTACCCTTTGTTTAAATCAATAACTGTGAAATATCGTGCCTCTCCCATTTGATCGAACATTTCTTGGGGTACTGGAATTGGATAAGTGTCTTTCCTCGTAACTTGATTTAGCTTCCGATAATCTACGCAAAATCGTAAGTCTCCATCTTTTTTCTTAACTATCACTATTGATGAGGAGAATGGTGACGCACTATCTCGAATTATTCCAAATTCCTTCATTGCTGTAATCTGTCTATCACTTTCATCTTGATGAACGTAGGGGATTCTGTATGGCTTTATTTTTATTGGAGTTTCGTCTAATAACGGTATTTCATGCTCAATTACATTGGTTAGACCTAAATCATATTCGTGTTTGGCAAAGATATCTCGGTATTTTCTCAGCAGTTTTGTGAATTCCTTTTTCTGCATCTCATTTAAATCATTGCTTACCACTTCAGGCTCCTTATACACCTTGACGTTTCTTGGTATTTTACAATTTGTTTCAACAGACATTTTCGATAATTTTCCCAATTTTGTTTTTGGGTGTAGCTGAACCGGTTTCTTACTGCTATTCGTTATATGGACTGGTACTATCTGATTTTCCACTTTGACAACTTCGTCACATATCGGTAAATCATATTTTTCGACTAGCGTTTGATTTGGTTCGAATATAAAATCACCATTATCCACACTCATGGTATTTGCACAATATACCATCTCCGATTGTGGTGGTATTGTCAATGTCTGATTCACAAACACTTCACCTGCCCTGTGAATTATTTTTCCTGTTTCTCCTGCTATCAAATTACCTGTCTTTAAATCAAGTGAGACTCCGTTCAGCTGCTCTAATATATCCATACCGATCAGACATCGTACTGGGCTTCCCTTCATTATGAGCGCATTGTGCGCTATTATTCGGTCTCCAATATGGAATATGACGTTAAGTTGTCCAATTATGTTTAATTCATTTTTTGATAATGACCTCACTATTTCGTCGGTAGGCTTTATTTGCATTTTCTCCTTCACGTTTAATACATTTTCCGATATTATTGTGTGACTAGATCCCGAATCAACCAAAGCTTCTACTTTATGTTTGTTCATTTGTATAAATATTCGGGTTGCTTTCCTCTTTTTGTTAATGTCATCATTGAGTAGTTGCATGGTAAGCCTAACATATTCTTTCTCTCGATCTCTGCGCTAGAAGGCTCGATTCTCTCTCCTACCATTCCTTCACATTGTAATGCGATATTTTCTACTGGTTTCATCTCTCGTAATCGACCAACTGGATATACTGGTGCTGGTTGCATAAACGATTTTGGTATACACAATTTTGTAAACGTGTCTACGCTACTCGCATTTAACAGTGGCTCTTTTAAGATTTGATAGGTTCTCAACGCTTCTTTATTCATTCCACTTAGTTCTTGATTGTCAACATATAACGGTGCACTATCACCCTCGTTGTCATTGTCATTATTCTCGTCCCTTGAAGGGGTTGTACTAGCGTAGCTCACCTTTTTCGTCTTTAATATTCGCGCTTTGAGTATCTCCAACTCCTGATATTGATGATGAGTAATGAAGAATCTAGCCAATAATGGTATGCAACCAATTACTAATTTCCACGACCAACCTGTGATCGCGTATAATCTGTGTGTTGATAGGACCTGCGATATTATTACTTTGATTACAACACCTATTACATAAATTCCAATCAATCCGGCACACGCTTGTCCAATAAACATAAACTTTCCCCAGATCTTTTTCATTGTATTATACGTCGCTTTCTTGTAATGATCTGGAGTTAACAAATACTCGTAATTTACCTTCCCACTTCCGCTTGGGAGAATTGTATCTACCATCTCCATTATTACTCTTTCTTTCTTTGATGGAAATAACAAGTTTCTGCGGGCTTCCTCAATGTCTTCGTTCGAGTAAATTCCACTTTGCGATAATTTCTCTAATGACGTAAAATTTACCAGATATTGTAATTCTGTCAATTCTAAGTTTTCCGGTGTCTTTACTTCTCGATGATCTGGTAATGCAATCCAAGATTCTGGTGTTAGTCTGTATAGTGGTGCCAACAATCTATTACACTGTAATACTTTCGGTTTCACGTCCTCTTCCAGTAAGATTCGTGTTACAGGCTCCATAAATCGCAACTTTCCATTTAAATTCACTGGTAACTCGTTGGTGCATTGGTCATACTTTGTCAGTTTAACTGGTACCGCTTTACATTTATAGCTATATAGTGCTTCACCGAAAATTCTGGCAAACACCCCATTTTCTGCAATTAACATTGGTGCTACCAAATTAGGATTGGTTATAGCCATTGCCATCCGATTTCGGAGTATTTCTTTGTTGAGATTGCAATCATTTATAATAACTTCTCGGTACACATTTTCAACAGTATTTTGACCAAAGTGAAATAAATAATCTATTTTGTTATTAAAGTAATTTGTCAACTTGATATCTCCGGCATGTATGTTTGTTTGGGCCTCTATAATCATTTTCTGAGATACATATATACCTTTATAATTTGTCTCATAGACATTTTGTCCACACTTTGTTTTAGTTTCTTTTCTCAGGAATCGCATCCCGTCTTCCTCTGAGGTTGACATTAACACTGTTGGAGTATCTTTCATCCGTAGAGGTGTGATTCTTGTTGTTGTACTCGTTGCTGGATCCATTCTTATTTTCTCGGGCTTTTCCCTGATCTGTTCTCCCGTTATTTCTTTAAAACTCATTGACTTCAATTGCACTAAATTGCACTTTTTGGTATCGACATCGTACACCAAAATTGATTCTCCTGTCTGACAGCTAGATTGTTTCATGTTGCAGAATGGATGTGTTTGTAGTTTACCAGTATCATCATCAAATGATCCATCAAATTCTCTTAATTCTGACATGTACTCTTCTACAACCACGGCTTTGTCAATTATAGCATCGTCTACTTTGTATGGCTCTTCTTGGCAATCACCATTCGACTTTATTATCCCTCGCACGGTTACAGTCTCACGGATTTTGTGGTTAAGCTTTGCTTGTAGTTTGATATCTGCATTAATTTTCAACTGTCCTGTTTGAAAGGCTGCCAAACAATTCTCCGGAATTATTTCTATCGGTCTAGGTATCGATTGCATTTTCACCATCGATGAGTGGCTCCATTTTCCACAATAAAATACAAAAGTAGTTCGTTTCACTGTACACTCTCTCACCTTTGATCTTCGAAACCCCGATTCTTGATATACATGATATTTTACTGGATTTGTCACTTTAAATTTTACTGGATATGCATCCGAACACTCTGCTACGTTTACCAACGAGTATACTCTTCCCATTTCGGTTTGGGAGCAGTCATATGCCACCAATGAATTCGTCGTATTTATTATTCCCAATAACATAATAATAGGAATCATCAACCATGGAAATGCAAGTTTTCCCTTTTTCCTCACTGTCTCTGTTTTTGGGCTCTCAGCCTTTTGTATTAACTCTTCCCATCCGCCATTGTTTGCGATCCACTTCATCAAATATTTATTCGTCATTTCAGTAGCTTTCTTTATCAATGATTTTGAATTGTCACTTTCCAGATACCCATAAGTACCAATCTCCAATATTATATAGGCTAGCACTGTCAATATTACATCTCGATCTAACTCAGTTCGTGTTAAGTCCTCAATTACTGCTTCCTCACAAAATTCCTTTTCTTCATAATTTCTTTTAATTATCGACGGTAATCTCCTCTTTAATTCCGTTGCCAATCTTTTTACAACTCTTTTCTCCCCCTCCGAAATATCATCTTCTGTTTCAGTTTCATCTAACAAATACAATTCCGTTACTAAACTTTTTAATATTCGCTCAGTTTCGCTTGATTCCTCTAAACTCAAAGATTCAATTTCCGCATCATTCTGTTTTATCCCACATATCGCAATGTCATTTTTCGTCTCAACAAAGTTCTCTTCACTTTTCATCTCATCTATGCTCGGTAGTATCCTATTATCGGTGCTCCTTTCCTCAACATCCCTTGTAACTTCATTTTCTGATCTCATTTCCTCATTTTCCAATGTTTCTAATCTCTGCAATTCATTAATTTCTTGATCAATTTCTCCTGGGTCATCTACAACTTCAGTTTTAATCTCTACATTATCATTGTCCACTTCCTCATACAGAGGCCAAAACGGTACTATTACTGCATCTTCTTCCATTTCACCACTTTGTTTTGTTGCGTACACATTATTAATACAATTTGGGTTACATCCGTAGTTTAACAAATATTCGTCATCATCCAATTCTCGTCCTTTGAACGTCAACACGATAATTCCGTCATTACCTAATATCTCCGCTGCTTTTTGTCGTATTTTCTTTGCTTTTATACTCCAATGTTCCTGATAATATTCAATCCTTTGATCCGCAATATTTAACGCTATTATCAAAGACTTCGCACTATCGTCTGCCGCCTCATAATCATGTCCTAGTTTTCGAATTACTTCTTTTAACTTTGCCTGATAACTCGTCGGTTTATTCGTATACGGTACGATGCATTCAAACAACTGTTCTTTCATGTCTCGATCCATTTCGATGCTCATTATGAATTCGATACTCGCATTAATTTTATCTCTATTCCCTGCATACAGGGTATCCTGTAAATCTGCTAGAATCTTTTCCCAATTTTGTCTGTCTGAATTCAAAGTATTAACAGCATTAACAACTTTTACTTTATTTTTCCAGCCTGGTATCAGACCGCAATCTACTAAGTACTCCTCGTCTTCCAGACATCGATTCTCAAATTTTAGTTGCACTTGCCATCCACTGTATTGACGCAGTATTCGCTCCTTTAGGTCTTTGATTTGTCCGTAGGCCTTTACACGGAATTGGCACTTCACATTATCAAGTCCCGTCGTTTCCACTATGATATCATCTAAATCCCTTGTTGACCGCAAAGCTTTGCCAAACTTTTGCATTTGCTTAAGTATCTCATCATCTCTGTTTCCTTTGAATAACTTTGCACATAAATTTATGGCTCTCTTTAGTTCGCTTTGGGTTAGTGACATCACACTGAGTTCTGCGATCCATCGTTTCAACTGGGAGTTGTCAGTTTCCATTTTCTCAAGCAATTTTTCAACTCGGGCTAACAGTGCAGTCGGATTCTCATCTGATGCGATCTTTCGCACTTTCGGGCAGGTTTTCCCTCACCTTCTGACACGGTTCCAATTATCATATGAGATTCAGTTTCTTCATCTGATTCGAATTTAGCCACTAGTTTGTTCAGCTTCTGTCGCATTTCTCGAAATTCCTTTTCCATTTTGTCTTGAAATTCCTCTCTCTGAGCATATGTCATGTTACTGGTGTTTGGCATATCTTCTTGGAATCTGATTGATTTCTTTAAAATAGGTCTGCTGAATCTCTCTGAGTTCCTTGGGCATGATCGCGCCATGTGGCCGTATCCCTTGCACGAATGACATTGTATCTGTCCATTTGTATTCACTTTGTCCCTTTGTGGTGAAGGTGACGCTGACGATGATCTTGATCTGGTAAAACAGTTTCTGCTAATATGCCCTTTCTTTCCGCATCGATAGCATTCGACATCACTGCTGATCCTTTTGTTTTCTGTGAATCTCTTGTTAGGGCTGGGATTTTTCCCATATTTGAACCAACATTAATTTGAGTAGTGTCCAGACTTTTTGCAATGTTCGCATTGAGGATTATTTACCTGTCCATTTGATTGTACACTCATCGCTGATCTACCGGCTTGAAATCTAGTATTTGGTCTTAAAATTGGACTACTGATTTGATTTATTTTCTTTTCATCCCATGGTGCTCTCACAGGCGTAATTGACCGCTCACGTCTCTCCACATTAACTCCAAAAGCATCTGATCTTTTTGCACTTTTTAAATTCAGCTCTATCTTCATGGCTTTCTTCACGAGCTCATCGAAATTGGAAAAATCCACATAACATAGGGCCTTTTTGATTTCGGAGTGGACTCCGGTTATAAACTGATCTTCTAACAGCTCTTTAACCTGCTTGGCCATATCTACTTGATCGGGTTTGACTTCGAAGGCTTTATCTGCTAAAGTGGTCAGATGATAAGCAAACTCACTGACCGATTCATCTGGACCTTGAACTCGATTATAAAATTTCTGTCGCATGATTCTTTTGATATCTCCACCAACCAGTTTCAGTGCCATTGCATCCTTCAATTTTGTCCAATCATTGCCAACATTTCGTTTGTCGACTTGCTGCCAGGCTTCTCTTGCCGCACCCTTCAGATAGCGTGGGAATCTCTGAACCATAATGGCTTGTGTCCATCCGTATGCTGAGGCGTACATATAATAATCTCCCATGAAATCTGCAAATTCAACAGGGTCTCCCCATATTGATTGACGGGTAATTTCTGACAACTTGCGAAATCAATCATCTCTCTATTGAGAGGCATAACAGCATTATCATTTGCCATTTGGACTTGTTTCTGACTTCTGAGGTTGTATCGGTTCACTTTGAGCTAAACTTCAAGCGTTAAACAATAATTTAAAATTACTTTTCAACTTCTTTTAAATCTCCCAATAATAGCCTTTTATAATCTCGTTAACACTATTTTCAAACTTCTAAGCCGACTTTCACTCACGTCAGTACTAATTCTTTTTATAATTCCTTTTTCACTAGCTTCCAATAATTTCCCTCCGACTTTCAATCACGTCGGTACTATTTTTTTTCAATAATTATTTTTTCACTAACTTTCAATAATTTTCCGCCGACTTTCAATCACGTCGGTACTATTTTTTTTTCAATAATTATTTTTTCACTAACTTTCAATAATTTTCCGCCGACTTTCTATCACGTCGGGCTCACCAGAATATATGTTGGGTTTTGGATTATTTCAAGTCGGTTCTCTCTGACTCCTGGTGTTCTTTAAATTAAAACAATGAACGACCCAACGTATATTGAAACAACAGGTTCACAATTTATTTTCACGCTACAATGACCAATCAAAGTTTATACGATTCTCTGCTCGGCGTTGATGCTTTGCAAACAAACAATATTCACCTTTTGATCCTTTAGTTCTGTTGACTCTCGTTTTCCTTGGTTTCTGTTTGGTTTGATCCCTTTCCGCCTTTCCGTATTCTTAATTCTATTTCTTCTTTTCCCTACTTCCCTAATTCGTTTATCACTTTTCCTACAGTCTGATTCTTCGAACCCTAGCTGAGGCAGAATGCCGATTTTCTCTGATTTTCCCTTTGCTTATATACTCCTCGAAATCAGGATGACAAATGGTTATTGCCGAGCCAATCTTTCGTTTGACATTTTCTCCTACGTGTTTGCTTCGGCTGTCATCCATAATGGTCCAACGAATCCAGATAATTAATGGCCCTACCGGTCTTCCTACGCGCGCTATCTTATCCTTACTCTTTTCCCATAAATCATTGTGTCAAGCTAATGGGCCCAAATCTTCCTTTTGTTTGCCTTTCTTCTTGTTTACCCAGCTCGGGTTTCCTTCATCTCTCGGGTTCTCCATTGGCTCGGGTTTCCCATTAGCTCGGGTTTTCCATTAGCCAATTAATTAATTAATTAACGTTTTCTGTTTTCATACATTTGAATGTTTTTCAACCCTTTCTAACCCTTTTCTGATAAATCCCTAACCGTCATCTTGTTGACCATTAGCTAATCTATAACTGTCCCGTTTTTCCCATTCGATTTCGATGATTTTTCCATTTATTGATTTTTCTCGGATTTCCGGATTCTCGCCTTTCGTAATTGCTTTTTGCATTTTCTAATACTGTTTCCATCGCACTTTCATTTACTATTAATTCTGTGCACGATCCCGCTTTTATTTGCCTTTTTTCTTCGCTTACTTTCCATTTGAATTATTATCCTAAATTTTATTTAAATTTTTAATTTTAATTTACAGACCTCAACAGATCCAAATTCATTGAAAACGCTTATATTCCAGAAAATAACTACGAAAATTAAGCCTAAAATGTAATTAGAAACATTAATTAAAAAGAATCACGAAAATCTGTAAACCAGGAGAAAATTGATGAAATATTGTAAAAACATGTAAAAGTTTTGTTTTACCTCATCAAAAAACATGCGTGTAAAACCACCCTATATAAGTCGAAGCCAGATTTACATTATTTAATGAAATTTTTCCAAACAAATTAATACTTTTCGAAGTGTCGAATCTCTGGACATTATAAATAAGGCGAACCTATGATTGTTTTTTATTTTTTCTATTTTTTAATATTTAATTATTATTATTATATAGATTTTTATGGTTATCATGTAGGATATTTGTTGAGTAAAAATTTTGCTATGATCATGACCTTTAACATCTTATTTAGGAAATAACTACTACTAATCCATGCATTAGTCGCCCATTTTTATATTTCGAATCTAAACTAAAATTTTAGTATGAAAGATAGACCCTGAATGTTAACTGTTGTTGGACAAAAACAAATATTTTAAATTGTTGTTTATCTGGCGCGATATCCAATAAAATTAGAGCGCGCAAAATGCAAATGGACAAAAAATCAAAAAATAGCCTACTAAACATTAAATAATACAAAAAGTAGAAAAAAAGAGTAGAAAAATACAAAAAGTATGTAAAATAATAAATAAAAACATTGAAATAGAATCAAAAAACATTAAATTTTAGCAAAATTAACCTATTTCATTGAATTGACTGCAAATTCATAGAAAACGCTTATATTCTAGAAACTAAATATGAAAAATAAACTTAACATGTAATTAGAAACTTTAACAATAAAAAATCATGAAAATCTGACAACTAGGGAAAAGTGATGAAATATGCGTGTAAACTTCCCTATATAAGTCGATGCCAGATAAACACAATTACAGATGAATGCTATTTTTCAAAAAGAAAGTTTTAGAAATTTGATTTTTGCAGAATTATTTCAATTGAAACTATGGAAAAGCAAGGAGCTATCCACATTTTTATCTTTAATTTTATTAATTATATTTAATGTTAAAATTTTGTAGACGTAACTGAATTTTGGTTTTTCATTATTTTTATGCAGAAATTTTAGGAAACGTATTTTTTGATTTATGAATAGATGTTAGGTGTATTGAATACAAATTTTCGAATAATATGATTTGTTTTATTTATTGTCGAAATATTAAAATTTTCTAAAAACGTATAATATCAAAATAGTCTCCTTGCATCGATCAAGCCACAAGAAAGCTTCGCTCGCATGGTGTTTGACCTATGCGGGATACCTCATGACCGATCCCCATCACGATCAATAATGCTAAATCATTAAGACCCACAATTAACCATTTATCGTAATCATTATTTTAATTATCATTTTTGTTTACTATTATAAGTAAATTGCTAATTATATTCATTATTATTAATCATTTTCATATTCCAATTGTTAACAATCTGATCATCTACATGCATACAAGAGAATAAAATGATTTTTCACCAACTAGTTTAAGACTAGTACTTCGGTGTGGAGGTACGCTTAGTGAATGGTAATTCGCCGGGTCAGATCTCCTCTCCAAGAACATCAACATCAAACCCTCAGTTGAGACCGAATGATCATGAGAAAGGAGCAAATAGTGTACATATAAAGAAGAAAGAATATAAAGACTAATGAGCAAGAAAGAAGTAAAACGATTATCCAGAATAATAATGAAAAAGAAATTTGAGCACTGATAAGAAATATGAAGAACAAGAAAAACAGAAATTACAATCTGAGTAGTAAATCAATGAAGGTATCATTTGGTCAAGTACTGCGCGATAGAAATCAACGATAAATAAGTATGTTGCCATAAAGTAAATTCCTTATTAGAAATAAAATTGTTGGGCCAGCACACAAATAGCCTTGAGAATTGTTTAAATGCATCAGTAATACAGCACGAAAACCCAGCACCAAGATAACTTAAAATACAATATACAACACCAACTAAACACTTTAAAATCTGAGAGAATATAAATAAATATAAAATCAAAAACATAAAAGTAAAATAAAATAAATACAAAATGCATCAAGAACCACACGAAATTTACATAAAAAATAACATAATAACAAGAAAATTTGACCGTAAAATGACCATTTATATAAAAGTAAAAATTAATGAATTAAATGAATAAAAATAAAATATTTTTAGCTGAATAAATTTATTTAAAAATGTTAAAAATAAATTACCAATTTAAATTAAGAAATAAATAAAAATTTAATGTAGATAACACAAATAATTTCAAAGTCGAATTTTGTTTAATCGCAATAAAACTAACACGCAAGGTTAAGGCCAAATTATAGGTATAAATACTGATGTGTTTTCCCAAATTTTCAACTACTACTTTGTAGTATTAATTTCAACCAAAT
This sequence comes from Schmidtea mediterranea, assembly GCA_022537955.1. Classification (NCBI taxonomy): domain Eukaryota; kingdom Metazoa; phylum Platyhelminthes; order Tricladida; family Dugesiidae; genus Schmidtea; species Schmidtea mediterranea. The sequence goes on from CM039680.1 coordinate 173,805,936, forward strand.
TTAAGATGCACATTTTTTATAAATCTTACTTTGTTGTGTAATTTTTTTCAGATATTTTCAGATCATTAATCTACAGTTATCAATATTTTCAGGTTATTAATCTACAGTTATGTTTTGTAGCAATATTTTCAGGTTATTAATCTACAGTTATGTTTTGTAGCAATATTTTCAGGTTATTAATCTACAGTTATGTTTTGCAGCAATATTTTCAGATTGTTAATCTACAGTTATGTTATTTTGGTTTATGTACATCGATGCCCGATTTAAAATTTGTTTATATGAATGCCAAATATACAGTTTATGCGTCGAGACTTTTGCCTAATTCATGTGGTAATTTATTTTTTCTATTATTTTATTTTTGGTGGCCCACAGCCAAAACATAACGCAAGATAGAAAAATAAAACACACTATCGAACTGTGTAAGTGCGTGTAAAATCGCCAATAGTTTGTGCCCGTGAAGACCCGGCGTGCGGAACGCAGGGATTGGAACGTCAATATTATCCGTATATAGGGGAAATTAGAGGGTAAATGAGTAGCCCTTTGGCTGCTCCTTCATTATCCATTTCCAGCAAAATCGACAAAACTTTTGAATAACAATCGGCTCAAAATCTCTAACACCGAGTAGTCCAGTGGGCACTCATTAATTATGAAATGAACATACATAGATATTAAGGACAAAGAGAGGGAACGGGTAGTGGGGAAAATTGCGAAATCGTTGCAACAGTTAAAATGAACAGTCATCGGAAAAAGATTAATCCGAACGACCAAAATCATGAAAAATAATGTTTTTAAATAAGAATTAAATAAATTAATTTGAGTTGAGGCGGAAAATATGGGCGGGACGCTGCTCAAATTTTCCGAACTAATTCAAATACTTAACAAAAATAGTAATGTAAAAACGGAACGTGTAAAATAAGGGCGGAACGCTGCTCAAATTTTCCCAGTCAGTGAAAATACTTTGTCGGAAACGGTAGAATAGGGATGAACCGAAAAATAAGGGCGGTACGCTGCCAAAATTTTCGAACAAACAAAACTACTTTGTCTAAAATTGTAAAATAAGAATGGGTTACGGCTAATGTTGTATGTCAATAAAAAATTATTTTATAAAGCTGAGGAATGAGGAAGGATCCCTACTAAAAACTCGATAATAATAATTATAATAATAATAATAACAGTAATAATAATAATAATAATAATAATAATAATAATAATAATAATAATAATAATAATAATAATAATAATAATAATAATAATAATAATCATGGTATTTGTAGTAATGATGATAATAATTATGATAATAATAATAGTAGTAATAATCATAGTAGTAATAACAATAATTATAATGGTAGTTATAGTAACAAATATAATAATATAGGAAATAGTAGCAACAACTAATAAAGGTAATACATATGATGGCAACAATAATAATGCTAGCAATAATAATGGGAAACATTGTAGTTATAATAGGGATAAGGGTAAGAGATGTACTGTGTTTACTTAACATAACCAAGGGTTTACAGACCATAAAAAATCATCAACATGGACAATAATAAGAAGGACCAAGCGAATGGACATAAAGATAGATGATATGAGAGTATAGGTTAACATTTGAAAGAGATATGTTGGGCCAGAACACAAACAGCCTTGTAAAATGTTTAAATGAATCGGTAACCACATGCAAATATAACATGCAAATTTAAACTCAAACCTATTAAAACATCAACTAAACCCTATCAAATATGAGAAAAAAAGATAATTACATATAAAATAAATAACATAAAAATAAATTAAAATAATGACAAAATGCAACAAGATCCGCACGATACAAACACAAACATAACATGAAAACCCAACAAATTCGACCGAAATTTGATAAATCAATAAAATTTCATGAAAATGAAATTTAAATCAAAGAATTTGAATTAGAAATAATTCAATAAAAATTTCAAATAAAAAATTATCAAAATAAATGAAAAAATAATAAAAATAAAGATTAGAATACACTAGAAATCAAAAATAACACGCGAGGTTAGGGACAGAAAATAGGTATAAATACCGATGCATTTTCACATAAAATTTAACCATTTTTCAAACCAAAAGTTGTTTTAAAATTTTTCAACCGTTTTAAAAATCTATTTTTAGGTAAGCAGTAGTTTTATTTGGAAACTTTCTCTCCATGCCCCATCCTCACAACCTCGGTAGAGCTCTGCTTGGATGTCGACGTGGGGGGAGATGTATTTTATGTTATTTTATCGAATGATTTTGGCAAGTAATTTGTTGTATTGTTTTAATATATTAATAAATATTTATAATGTATAAAATTAATTTGTTTTTCATAAAATTAATTGTTTTATTGTCGAAATTTTTCCGGCCCACAGCCAAGACACATCGCAAGTCAGCAAAATCAACATACTATTCAGATTCGTGTAAGTGCGTTGAATATCGCCGATGATCTGTGCCCGTGAAGACCCGGCGTGCGGAACGCAGGGATTGGAACGTCAATATTATCCCAGATAGAAGAAAGGAGAAATAAGGAAGGGGTCTTTTGGCTACTTCCTCGTTTCTCGTTTTCTTTAAATTCGACCTAAATTATTTTACACACGGCTCAAAATCATCACACCGAGTAGTCCAGTGGGCACTCATTAACTATAATATGAACATAATATGCGCTTAAGGCTTATTAAAGGGAAAGGCTACGGGGAATGAAAATTAATATGAAATTATTGCTATGAAATGAACTAATTCAATTTAAACGAAAATTTAAATAAAAACTCCTCAAATATTTATTAAATCAACTACCCCATTTCCTGACGAAACTAAGAAGTTATTTCGATCCAAACCCATTAGTATCACTGCTAGAAACACCTTCCTTTATTTTTATAAAGTCAGCTATAAATTGAAGTTGACCCGTCCAAAAAACTGAATCAGCCTAAATCAATAATTAAATCAAAATTACGTACATTGATAGAATAAGTGGTATTATAACGTAGTTAAATTAACCGACCCATTTGTATCATCCACCATGATCGTCAACGAATACATCCACCATGGATACCCATTTTTAAGGTAGTTAATTCCGATACGAATAGCCAACGAGTTCCAGATTTTTAATTGATTCCCCATCTCCAACACAAACCGACCACAAAAACCAGAAATTTAAATTACCCATTGTTCTATTTCCAAATGTCCAATGATATAGGACCTAACAACTCGAGTTTCCGAAAAATTGACTGAAGGCAAAATAAAATGATAATTCCAATATTGTGAAAACCCAGAGAACAAGAATAACTCTAGTAATTAAAATTCCATTCGCCGACCTAGGGGAATCTCATGATTTTTTTAACGCCATGAGAGTTTGATTGAATATTAGGAAAATATAAAAATGTTAAATAAATATAAATTAAAATCAATTGGGTTTGAAGAAAATTGGGATTAACGTGGGAACACCCGCCGTGACATCGTGAAGTTGACGATGGCACGAGCGAGTTTTCCGCCGTTATTACCCAAAGAACTAAATGCTTACTAGTTTTCATCGTCGAATGTCGACATCTATTTCAAAAATTTTAACAATTAATAGTTCAATAATTCAAACGGATGTCGACAATTATTTATTTACCTGAATAGCGACTATCGTCCAAATTCCATCCAATTGATTCGTCCAACCGGATACCGACGCCCACGCAAAAAATTAACCAATATTAAGCACGGATCATCTAATCCGTTCGGATAAAATCTCCTTGCAATTATGATAAACCACCTGGATTTAATAACCAACATGCCCAACGAGGAAGTGGCCGCAGCATCGGAAATGATCACAGAAAGTAAGAACATATAATTCATATTTAATAAATGAACTTAAATAATATAGTAAAAATTATAATCATTTTATCTTTAATAGTAATAAATGCAATAATATAGTAAAGATTATAATCATTTTATCTTTAATAGTAATAAATGCAATAATATAGTAAAGATTATAATCATTTTATCTTTAATAGTAATAAATGCAATAATATAGTAAAGATTATAATCATTTTATCTTTAATAGTAATAAATGCAATACTATAGTAAAAATTATAATCAATTTATAGTAATAAATGTAATAATATAGTAAAAATTATAATCATTTTATCTTTAATAATAATAAATGTAATAAATTAGTAAAAATTATAATCATTTTGTCTTCAATAGTAATAAATGAAATAATCCAGTAAAAATGATAATCGATTTTTCTTTATTTTTAATAGTAATAAATGTAAATTCTTATGTTAATTCTCATGATCAGCCGTTCTCCTAGATGTATAAAATCATTACGCCCTGTACTAGCACCAACCAAAGATTGTAGAAATTTTAAAAATCAGTTGCCTTATTAACCATTCGTGATTATCCTCAACCTATCAGGTCCAGCCATCGGATTCCCAATCGCCACGATCCCTCTAAAAAATTTCATCCAGCACACCATCCTATCGTCATTTTTATCGCCCTTGATTTTCATTTGAATCCGTTCACAGGTCACTCACGATTTCGCCGCATATTTAGCACTTCTTAACTAACCAGAAGACCTTTTTGTAAAGTGATCGATTATATTTTCGACATGATTTTTTTTGGTGAAATGAATAACTCATAAAAACTATTACCATCTGTTTGTTGGGAATTTATCAGATTAGCTATGAGAAAACATAAATATGTTCTTTAATATGTAATTGGGAATTAGGAGATAGATTTAGGGTTTCACCAAGGAATAATTAGGATCATTTCGCTCATCTACTTGAGTTTTAGTATCTATAATTAACGATTTTTATTTCAGTAGATAGTCCAACGAAGCGCCTGCCAATTTCCCTCGCAGACCGATGGAGATGGGCCTGGGCCCAATATAGACAAGAAAGATGTCCCGAGTTCCCCCCATCAAAGTTCCTCGACAGAAACAATCTGGGGCAAGAGATGGCCGAAAAATGGAGCCCGGCCGAAGAAATCTACCGGCAGGCTCGACATCTGCTCGAGAACCTGGAATTCCATCAGCGCCAAGTAGACCTACAGGTGATCCGAGCTCGCCAGTATTTGGCGAACGTTGAGGAAGATTTGCTGGCGGGTTGGATCGCCGACAATTATTGGCACCCCCAACAAATCTCCCCGACACAGGTCCCGCAAGCAGCTACGGCCCGAGCCCGCAATACCAAGAGGCCGACCATGTCAATCTCGGGTTATACACCCGAAGAATGGGTGGCGAAAGGCTTTCCCTGAACAGACAAGGACACAAATTCGATTAACGATAATTAAAACTAATTGTTATCCTTTTTTTGTTTTTGATTAGTTTGATTAATGATAATTAAAAATAATTTTTTTTTTGTGGTTTCGTTTTTGGTTTTTGATTAGTTTAGAGCTTTTATTATCTTCAATTGATTTTCATTAGTTTGTTTGGATTAAATATAAATTATATGATTTCGCCCTATCAATAAACCTCTCCCCTTTAATTATTTTCTTTTATTAGTCATGGAACCGGTCCAATTACTACAAAAGGAATTAACCCGCGCCCAGCAATCCAACAAAACTCTATACGAGCAGATAATTCAGCTCACAAAGGAGGTCAGTAGTAGGATGTGAGCCTGTCAGATACAACCCCCCCCCCCCACTAGCTTACGTAATTATTACTGTTGGGCAAAAACTGATAAAAACCCTTTTCTTTTACTTTTGTTTAGCCAGCACGATAACGCCTGTGTGGTTTTGAGCAGAAAATTTAAAATTACTTAAAAACGGAAATTTAAGGAAAAATAAAATAAATAAAAATTTAATAAAAATTCTGAGATATAAAAATGTAAAAATTTAAATTTAAATCAAAAAGAATAAAAATTTTATTAAATTTTGGAATATTCGAGAATTCCTTGTTTTACTGCCTCAAAACACACACACCAACAATCACGATATATAAGGCGAAGCTGGCTGAACAAAATCAATCAACTAAAACACTCTATTTTACACTCTCACTCTATTTTACTCACTTTTATTCTTACTCAACTATTACTCTTATTATTTTCATCAGTATATCATTAGTTGGAAAAAGTAATTTTAGTTTATTTTTAATATGATTTTATCCATGATAATCTTTGTTATTTATTTATTTTTAATTTTGTTAATTTTACTATGGAAAAAGCTTACAGGAAACGTCCTTTCATGATCGAGAGATTCGACCGTGTTGTTGAACCTCCATCATAAAAGGATTTGTTCTTGAGACAAAATGATTTAACCTCGACGACAATAATCGATCTACGACTTACATAATAGAGTTTCATGCATACAAGTCAATAAAATGAAATTATTTTTTCGTTACCCCGGATCGAACCGGTCGTTAGTGGGGGAAGCCGCGGTGCCGGTAGTAACCAGGCCTGCCCAGTATTCTCCCCTTCCTAAATCCTATCGCCCGATCCTCGAAAGAGTTGAGTCGAGGTCCTGGGAAAGGCTAAATATAAAGTTATAACACCGAGAAGGAAAGATATACCGACTAGTTTATAGAAGAGTCAGAAAGAGTACATTTTATTTTTTGTGAACAACAAGGTTATTTTAGCATAAATGTATGACACAGCTCACTAAAATCCGCGACTAACCACATTAGGAAGTCAAATCGGCCATAACTCGCATTTTCGTATCCAATCTACATGCCAAATCGACGTTGGAATGTTAACCAAAGACTTTACGTTCAGTTTAAAATTCGAATTTACGACGCCACAGCCCATAAAATAATTGCTAACGTGACTATCACGCTGTTAAAATTTATTATTATTACTAAATATTTCATTATTAATTTTATCATTTTTATTAAATGTTATTACTGTTAAAATTATTATTTTCTTTCTGATATTATGATTATTATCGTTATTCATATTGTGAATTTTCGTTAATTATTTTGAATATAATTCCAAGTTTTTCATTATTTTTAACATTATTAATATTGGCCCTAAACGAGTATTAATATTATTAACATTATTATAAGCCTTATAAGCACCATACTATTATTACCGAAAATTCCATATAGTACCATTAATATTACTTTATTCATAATTCTGATGTTATTAACATAAATTTTATTACTATTATCCTTGTTTTTCACACTAACATGATTGTTAATATCAGTATTACTATTATTAAAATATTTTTATTATTAATTATTATTAAAATATTATTATTATTATTTATTAAAATATTATTATTATTATTAAAATATTATTATTATTATTAATATTATTAGTATAGTATTGCTATAACTATATAGTCCCATTAATTCCAGTACACAAATTCATTAGAACCCGACCATTATCTCTAAAGGAATCCAATGTTATTATTAATATTAAATTATTATTATTATTATTATTATTGTTGTTATTATTAATGCCGTTGATATTATTATTTCCACATTATAGTTATTATTATTATTGTTAAAAATTTATTATCATTATTATTATTATTATTAATATTATTAAACTATATAGCACTATTATTCCCAATACCCCGCTAATACCCCCACCATGGGTTAATACCACGACCATTGTCCCTAATATGGTATCACAATCATTATTATTATTATTATTATTAATAATAATAATATTATTATTATTATTATTATTATTATTAGCATTATTATTATTAATATTATTATTATTATTATCACTAATATTCTCTGTACTATTATAACTCTTACTGCGATTATCATTACTACATTACCAAGAATAACTAGAAAATTGAAGCGATATAAAGAATAACTTTTATTCCCAAAAATCAAGCAGAAAATTTGCCAAATAAAATAACGGGAACATTCTTCCGTGGATAAATTCCGGTTTTCGGGTTCTCTGTCGCGGCTCATTTCTAGACGTTCTACAACCTCAATGATCAATAAAATTAGCTTGAAGTGAAGATCATACTTGAGAGAATGTCGGGGAGTTAATTTGGATCACCGCGGAGGTGTGGATCTTGATAGGGAACCTAAAATGAGTTAAAATAAAAATTAAAAATCATGTAAAAATTCTGACCTTGGAAATTTTCCGATTGTTGACTCGTTGCTATGGCAACGGGTGAAAATCTAAAAATAAAACCTAAATGTGGAAAAACAAAAGGAAATTAAAATAAACTATTTTATATTATTAGCATTAATTTTAATTATTATTTTACAATAAAATTTTTGTAAATCATTTTAGAGTGATTCAATTTGGAAATTTCTAAATTTGAATTTAATAAATTTTTAATTTGGTAAATTAATGTTTAAATGGAAAATATAAATTTCATAATATTATTGTAATGTTGGCAATATAATGAATTACATAACTACCCTTGGTTATCACAGGTATTGTCAACGACATCGTTGCTGATACCTGTTATAACTAATTGATCAGGAGAAAACAGCAGAATCCGTTATAATATATAAGTGGAAAAGAGCATACCCATCTTTTCCCCATCCAGATGCCAAAATTAGTTCTTTGCATTTATAAATGATCAGAATATATTAATACTTATTGTACATAGAGAATAATAGACATGAAGTTAAGAATGAATTTTGTTTAGTGGACTCTCACAAGAAAACTCTGGAACAATTCCGAAGGGATATAGCCGGTTACCACCAAACCGCAGTGACACAAACGCAGAGGGCAGAGGCCATGGTGAGGAAGTGTCGATACATGGAGCAGACATGGCTCCGCCCGAGAAGGCAATCAAGCTGAAAGAAGAGATCGACACACTGAGGAATCAATTAGCTCAGAAGGACGAAGCCCTGCGGTCGGCCGAACAGAAGGCCCGGGAGCTAGAGAAACAGGTAGAAGAGTGGAAGTTGAAAGACAACATCCGGACAGGCCTCCTGCAGAGTGGGGTTCACCTATCCGAAGAACAGCAGGCGATAGTGCTAAGAAATGCCACTGGTAAAGACACTGGCATTGGACAAATGATAACAGGTCCATCACCTACACCGGAAGGGTTGCCAAAGAGGAACCGCAGAAAGAACCGGCCCAACAAAAGGGAAAGGGAACGACAGGCCAGAGTAAATCGTGCACGCCTGTTGGGACACATCTTGGACGCCAATGGGTTTTGATGGCGAAATTTTGTGTTTAACTGAATTTAACTGAATTAAATTTGTAGATGTTAATTATTTGTTACCTATGTAATCCATATATGTTAATTATTTATCGAGTATAATATAAATTGATAACTTGTTATTAAATTTGTTTGTTATTGACGGGTAAATATGACCAGAATGGTTGAATATGGAGAAACAGAGTGATCTAATGATTAGATAAATTAGTAATTAGATAAGATGAGAAGGGGACAATTAAGTAAGAGCATGAAGTCTTCTATGACAGCTCATGGACCCGAGGGGGGTTAGGGCATTAGCAGTTCTTGAGAAGGAGCTCACCTTTTGCTAACCTTCCACCCACTAGTTCACAGTACCAACGTCATTTATGACGGGTGATATAACACACAAGCTTCTTGGAATGGTTCTATCGAACTAAAACATAATTTCTTTCTAAAATATCATTTTTATTAATTAATTTAATTAGGTATAATAATTGAATATTTTAATTGTTTTAATAGAATTATATCACAAATTTTAAATATTATTTACCGCAGTTTTTAAATTCGAAACTAATTAAATATTCACAATAAATTATTTACATAAATTACTAGAAATTTTAATAAACAATACAAAATATATTAAGAATATTAACATATATTTTTAGCATAGGTTACTAGAATACTAAAAGATTATCCGAATGATCAATTGATATTAAAATTGATAAAAGTCGATAATAATACTAGTATTCAATTTAAAATACATCAAATTTGTTAAAATCTAACACTTTCCCTATGTTTCAAGCTGTAGCATACGAAGTCATGTCGATTATTTTTAAAATTTAGAGTGAAGATTAGACATACTAAACCATCTGACTTAAAATTAATCCAAACTTCATTTAAACTACTTATATAATAAGAAATGTTATTGATCTAGGTTGATAACAATAATTGTACAGATTTTAAATAATTTTATGGGTACATATACGCAAATGATAACTTATTTAGAAATTTATGAAATCATTTAGAGGGAAAATTTGATTAAGAAAATTAAATAAACCAAAATTTTGGACATTAAAACTATTAAGAAATTATATTTCAGAATTAATACTAGTATTCAATTTGAAAATACTACTTCTTTGGTTATTTAAGAGTTAGTTATCAACTTTTGATATTCGATTAAATATTTTTTATCGTTAAATTGGCTTCAATATGGAAATTGTGTTTAATTAGACTAAAACTTGTAATAATGTATTGAATAATAGCTATTATATTAATTTATCATATATATCCACCTAGTATAATATAAAGCCTGTTAAATACTTTAGTTTAAATTTAGGATTTTCGATATAGTTTTCATGAATTTTATATCTAATCGAAGTTCAATTGAAGAATTTATTGAGAATTTGACGTAAACTTTTAAGAGAACTGCATCAATTTTAGAAAGTATTCCAACATATGAATATTTCAGAGTTTTAGATATAATTGAAAGGTTAGATTTATCACTATGGATTGGGATTTTGATCAATTCTAGTATGCTTTACAAGTTTAAATATCGAGTTTAGATGTAGTAAGTTACTAAGGGAAAAATTGAGTGAGAAATTTAATCGATTTATTATGACGTAATAATAATTTGTATATCATTTTATACAGTGTTAAAAGAAATTAATCAAAGGTAAATATTGAGTAGAAATAATCATTCAATGTTAGATTTTACATGAAAATTATCAGTAATATATCAATTTTAAGGGATAAATTATGGCTAAATATTGAGTATGTGTAGATAAATATATGGTTTTAATGATCAGTAATATATCAATTTTAAAGTGTGATATTTTGGCTAAATATTGAGTTTGTACAGATAAATATAGGGGTTTTAATGAAAATGATCAGTAATATATCAATTTTAAGGGATAAATTATAGCTAAATATTGAGTATGTGTAGATAAATATAGGGTTTTAATGATCAGTAATATATCGATTTAAAGTAGATATTTTCGCTAAATATTGAGTTTGTACAGATAAATATAGGGTTTTTAATGAAAATGATCAGTAATATATCAATTTTAAAGTGTGATATTTTGGCTAAATATTGAGTTTGTACAGATAAATATAGGGGTTTTAATGAAAATGATCAGTAATATATCAATTTTAAGGGATAAATTATGGCTAAATATTGAGTTTGTATCGATAAATGTAGGGTTTTTAATGAAAATGATCAGTAATATATCGATTTAAAGTAGATATTTTCGCTAAATATTGAGTATGTGTAGAGAAATGTAGAGTTTTACATGAAATGCTCAGTAATATATCAATTTTAAGAAGAATATTATGGTTAAATATTAAGTATGTACAGATAAAAGTAGAGCTTTACGTGAAATGATCGGTAATTTACCAAATAAATGTGATAAGTTTAATAATTGGTTACGATTGAGGAGTCTTAATCAAATATTTGTTGGGATATTAGGGTCTTACTATTGCATGTAAGAGAAATTCATTAAAGATTCTTACTGCATTTTAATAAATCTAGCTATTGCAGGATTTATGTAAACAAATTTCAATGTGGTAATTCATTAAATTACAGTAACTTTAGGGGTTAAATCCAATGTAAAGTAGAGAAATCAATAATTAGCTTTATATGTAGAATTATTGTCAGTAAATTGTAGCTTATTAAAGCAATATTTACTGGTAACATGATAGATTTTAGGTGAATCGAAGATAAATTCAAGGATTGAGTAGATTTATCCTTTTTGTCGATGATTTGTGGTATTTATTGATACTATAATAGAAATTCATTAAAATTTTATCGAAGATTTTAAGGTGGTTGGATATCCATTTGGACATTAAAGTATATCAATTTTTATTAATATACTAACAAATATTGTTTTTCTTATACTGTTAAATTCATTTTGTATTGAAGAAAAGAATGTGTAGTTCAATAAATTGTTAAACTTTTAATAGGGATAATTAGTATATATTTTTATAGGAAATAGTTCTTCTCTTTTGGAAAAATTACATTAAATGAAATGAAACATTCAAAAGTTCAATTTGAAGTCCAAGTAGAATTTGAAAAAGATGGGGAACTCAAAGTAGATAGTATATCAAATCACGCTGCTTCAGTGACTACAACTTTTCTTGACATTGGTACAAAGAAAATAAATGAAAAGATTGTTGAATGAACAGAAGTAGTTTGAAAATAAACCGAATATTAGAAGTAAATTTCAAGGTAACCAAAGTTTCTAATATATCTAGGTTATCTGGACATAGTTATATTCCAACACCTAAAGCTCTAATATGTAAAAAGGTAATAGTTAACGTACAAAATACCAATAATTTATGTTTCATATATAGTGTTTTGGCTGTATTGAAATCTGATAAAATCAAGAAAGATAGACCAAGAAAATATTTAACGTATACGATCCTAACGATATGACAATGAAACTGTGTGATATCCCAACTTTTGTGAAGAAATATCCTGGTTTAGCAATTAATGTAATGATTTAACGAAAATTTTGAGGATAGAGAAGAACTTATAACGAAGCATCCATATTTAAATATAATTTACCGAACAAAAGTAACTGGATTGGATAAAATTTATTTATTATTTATAAAGGAGGGTGAAAAATATCATTATACAGCAGTAACTAATTTACAATCCTTGATGAATTTTCATAAAAATAATGATTGTAATGTTCGAATTTGTTGCAAATGGTGTGAAAATTGTTTAAATGGATTTCGTAAGCCAAAATCCTTTGAAAAACACCAATTATGTAAGAAAAATCAGTTGGGTACTACGCTATATACATTACCAAAAGATAAATATTTGGAGTTCAAAAACGATAACACCTAGTTTCGTTATCTATTTTACCAAAAGATAACATTTTCAAAAACATTTGCCAATTTCTGATGGATTCTTATTAATCAACAACTTCACTGATATGACAAGTTACCATCATTTCATTGGTTAAAACTATGAATTTTGAAGAATATTCATTTGATAATTGTGAATATTGTTATTTGTGTAATAAGAACATAGTAGATAAGGTTAGACCATTTTACAGGGAAATGTATTGGTCCAGCATGTAAAAGTTGTAATTTTAATAGGAGCATCAAAGAATTATTACTTGTAGTGTTTTACAATGCATATAATTAGATTCGGATAAATTTTAAATAAGTCGGTGATTAGCAACAAGTTCAACATTATATTAATTTTAAATGACTTGTTGATTTATTTAAAAAGATTAATGAAATTATGTTTGATTGAATAGTATGATTTCCTATCAATGCGGTACCAATAATATTTAGAAAATAATTTGAACATTAAAATTTGTATTAATTTGAGTCGTTGGTAATAAATAGAATTAACCAATCAAAATCAAGTATTCTATCATTTCATTTTCAAATTATTATTTTCATTAAAATTTTAATTATTTTAATTGATAAATTTATTAGTATTTTCAACAACCGGTTTTAGTTAAATAATAATAAGTTTATTGAAAAATAGTTTGTATGTTTTCAAATTATTTTCAAGAAAACTGTAATAATTTTAATAAATTTATTAGTATTTTGAGTTTAGCGATTAAATTTATCGCAAAATAATGTCGTTGTCAATAGTAACAGCCAATCAAAATAAAGTATGTGGTTTCTACTTTTTCAAAATTAATTTAAAGAAAAGTTATTGAAATATGATTTTTATGTTGTTTCAAGAATAACTTTCTATTAAAAAATAAGTTCAGTCAATAATATTTCTAATTAACAATTGCATTTAATCAATCAATAATTTTACGAGTTTATTGACGATTAACAAATTTATATACTTTTTAATTTCCATAGAGATTTTCAATTTAATATTCAAATATTTATTCATATTTTCAAACCATTTTTAACAGGTACTTAAAAATTGTCAACGATTTTTAAATATATGTATGTTTTTTACCAACTACTCTTTATTAAAGACATGTATTTACTTGGTATTTAGTAATTATTGGTTTACAAAATGTTATAACTTTTAATGACATAGGGTTAAAAATTATATTTCATCTTTTAGGGTTAAAAGTTATCTTTCGTTATTTAGGGTTAAAATTCTTAACCTTTTAAATAACTTTATAACAAACCATGTAATAGTTTATCCATAAATTTATCGAAAAGTATTATAATATACCTAGTTTGAATCATAAATTATTGAAATATTTAATAGGTATCACCTGATGAATTTTTAATGGTTATTTAATCAGTTTTGGCTACATAAAGCTTTAATGTCCGAAATTATCAGTTACTTTCATTTGTAAACCCAGTGACTTATTTTCATAAAAACACTGAAAACACAACGAATTTAGTTGATGGTATCGCTAATAATTTATAGAGTCGAATGAACTTGTAAATTAGTATCCGACTAACAACGTGAATTATTATCAAAATATTGAATTTTCATTAGAAACAGTATATTTGCTATAAATTTATAGAATTTGGTTAAGTATTTACATGTAAATAATCCTATTAATTATTTTCATAAACTAATCCAATGTTTAAATCCTATCTTGAATGAGTTATTTTCAAAATTCTTACATCAGTGGTGTCGGTAACAATTCGTTTGGGGGTTCAACTCCTATAGTGGGCGAATTATTTTTTATTTTAATAATTAAATTTTTTATTAGAATATAAATATATATATTTTATTTGCTGTAAATTTAAAATTTTATAGAAATTGGTAAAGTAAATCTTGTATAATTTTTTATATTTAGTTGAAATTTTAAACTTGTTGAATTATTTTCTTAAAATTTTGTAAATCCAGTGATAAAATTTAAGTTTTGAGTGACTTGATTTTAATTAAATAAACTATCAATATACTATAGTGCTTTTAAACTTAAATTTTCATGAAAATTATTAAAGTTTTATGATTATTTTGATAAAATTGTTATGTAATATACTACTAATTAAATTTTTATTTTTTAATTATTAAAAGTTAATTGCTAACCATCTAAAATATACCCAAAAGTCAATCAAGGAAATCGTTTGGATTCAAAAAGTATATATTATTAAAATAATAGAATAAGTGGAAATAGCTTAAGGTTTCCAAAAATGTATGTTCAATGGAATAAAACTGACTTGTTTTAAAAAAGGGAATTTTTCTTAAATATCATTTTACTTATATTACCTTACTTAAAATATTAATTTAGAAAAATCAAAAATAACCAATTAAAGAAAAAACATTTATTAATAAGACATCAAAATCTCCATACCAAGTTGATAACTATCCAGAAGGCATTCTCAAAAAAATCCAACGAGAATGGTGAAGTTTTTCTGTAAATCGGGAAAATAAAATCTAAAATCAATAAATTAAAATGAGTAGAAAATAATTTAACTAGCTCACCCGAGTATGTATGCGGAATTTTTTATTTTAATCGATAATTTTAATAGGTTTGAATTCTGGGATTTTAAAGGTGAAGGGAGTCGAATTTCCAAATTTCAATCATATATTCGTTAAAAAACTTATTATTAGAACCCCATACATATGTCACTCGACCGATCTACTTCTGAAATAAATAAAATAAACTAAAAATCTCCTCGAAATTGATGGAATTCTTCGCTTTATAATCATCTAAAATATTCATTAAACAGCGCCTTTAAAACAAAATAAATTGATCAAAGGATCGATATTTTTTCAATTAAATTAG
This sequence comes from Schmidtea mediterranea, assembly GCA_022537955.1. Lineage (NCBI taxonomy): Eukaryota > Metazoa > Platyhelminthes > Tricladida > Dugesiidae > Schmidtea > Schmidtea mediterranea. Next base: position 173,821,655 of record CM039680.1, read on the forward strand.
TGACAGAGGGACCCATAATTAAAATGAGCTTAAATACCTTCTATGGTAGCTCGTGAACCCAAAGGTTTTCTAGGGTATTAGCCGTCATGGTAATATTGCTCATATTTTACTAGAAACCGCCCATTGGAATGCATTTCCAACGTCATTTTTACGGGTATTCAATGGTTATATCTCTTATGCGCGTATCTGGTGGGTTAGGGGTGAATCGGTAATAGCACGAAAACATAACACGCAGATTTAAAATAATACCTTTAAAACATCAAATAACCACTTTAAAATATGAGAAAGAAATAATAAATATAAAATCGAAAACATAAAAATAAACTAAAATAATAACAAGATGCAACAATATCCGCACAAAATAATCACAGAAATAACATGAAATCACGAAAATTTGACTGAAGATTGACAATTTACTTAAAGAAGCAAGAGTTCATGAAAGTTAGAACTAAAATTAAATAATTCGAATTGGAAACAATTCAATTAAAATTTAAAAATTAAAATTGTCAAATTAAATCACAAAAATAATAAAATTAGAGTTAGAATATACAAAAAATCTCAAGGTCAAATTTTGTTTTATCACATCAAATTTAACACGCAAGGTTAAGGTCGCAGAACAGATATATATACCGATTTATTTTCACAGAATTTTAACCAAATTTTAAACCCCAAATTTTAAGAAATCAAATCAGGTTTTCTGAACTTTATTTTAACTCGTTTTAGCGAAGACTATTTTCACTTATTCAAAGACCAAGTCTACGATTTTTCATCGTAAGTAGACGATTTATCGAAAACTCTCTCCACGCACCGTACAAATAATCTCAAATGAGCTTTGTTTGGGCGTCTACGTGGGGAAAGAATATTTATGCATGACAATGATGAATGATGTCAATTATGCAGCTAGTTGTATTATGCCAATAAATTTTTAAAATAGATACAATGTTGATGTCGAAATTTTTCATTAAAATCAATATACCCCAACAAAGCTGTGTAATTGCGGTTCATCCGCCAATAGCTTGTACCAGTGAAGGCTACGGTGTGAGAACGCAGGAGCCCAAAAGTCAATACTATCATTTATAGGGGAAATGGGTTGAAGAGGGATTAGTCTTTCGGCTGTTTCATCATCACCTATCTCCCGAAAAATTGATCTAAATTATACGATGCACATCGGCTTAAAATCTAAAACACCGAGTAGTCCAGTGGGCACTTGTAATCTTCTAATATAAACACAATTAATCCTAAGGTCAATTAAGGGAAGGTAACGGGAGAAAAACGTCGTAAATCGTTGCTATGCAAAAATCCAACTAACGAATTATAGTAATTAAAACTTTAATATATGTATTATATGGATGACTTATCATTACTATGCAAAAATTTAATTGACAACTAATACTAGTTAAAATGCTAATAAGTATTGCAGTGGTAACTTGACCTTGATATGATAAAAATCTGAATAATAAATAGCAATTGGCATGCGTTCTTATACCAACAATCTGAATAATTAATTACAGGTGAAATATATTAAATATATACTGGAAGTCCGAACCATCAATTAAAATCGCCGGAACTTCAAGGGGTATTATAGTATCATAGCCGCGACCATACCAAAATATTCTAGAAAATCCGAAAACCGACTTTAATGACTAAAAAACTGACACACATTGTGTTGATAACTATAACGGAGAAGTGTATTTAAATCGAACGAACCAAAGTAATGAATTTAATGAGTAAATCGATAAAAACTACCGCACTGTTAAAAAGCACGACCAAATCTAAGAATTGCCATAAATAGTAGCAAACCTACCACTCATGATCAATGATATAATTCGGAGTACCCGAAAATTAGAAAGGTAAAATCGCTCGACGCCAAGCATGATCATAATAATAGCCAAATGATTAATAAACCCCAAACCAAAAGTAACGCGAATACCAAAAATAATAAGTAATAACATGACGGATGATTTACATTAATACAGTTCACAAGGCTAGGAGATGATGTTATGATAAGAGTAGAACCATTACGCAGTAGAGCATCCACCCATAACCGTGAAACCATCTCATAAGAGGTTACCCAATATCGCACTGTTCTGGTCACCATCAATAGCACGTGCTTAGGGGGTGGAATACAATATAAACGGAGCATAACCAGGACTAGTCGAAAAGGTCGATGTCTAAAAGATGAGGGGTTTTTATAATGAGGAAAAAATCAAAACACTCACTAAATTAGTCGATAGAGGCTCGATTCAAATGCATAAACAATAATTCGTGTGATAAATTGATGCAATGATTTGACTAAGTCGATGAAAAAAAGATGATAATATTTTAAATGAACCGTCGAGATAATTCAGCCAAATTATGGAACTGATATTCTAAATAAATTAATGACAACAAACATGTAAAATAAATTATCAAAACAACTAACCGGGTTGCAAAAAAAATTAAGGTCAACATTTCTATGGAGTAAATCGATGAGAGAAATTTCACAGATTGTCACAGTCTAATAAGTGAATTCCTGCGCACAACAGAAAGGGCTAAATCTACACCTAATATAATGTCTCTCAGAAATGGTGTGCATGAGAGCAGAAAACGACGCCCACTACATGACGTGGCATTGCGTAGGTTCACGAATTTAATCATGCTACCGACCTGATAATTTCATTTTCTCCATTCAACGACCACAGGAATATTCCATACATTCAGGGACATTCGAGGGACGAGGCAAATGATAGATTACGAGAAGAAGTCAACGGGATAACAATGGAAAGAAAATCCGCATCTCGAGAGGGTAAGAACACGTCTATTAATATTATATTTTCACCACTAATATGAGAGTTAGGCCACTAGATGACGCAGAATCCCAGGCATAGGACTCTCTCTTTCTTCAAGGTGCAAATATCTCAATGCAAACAAAAGTGAGCCTGCAGTGATATGAAAACGTTTTGTGTTATTACCACAAATATTACCACGACTTGACAATGAATATAAATGTGTTCTTTTGATTGATCTGTTTGAGTGCTCGTCGTGTCGTCAATAAGTGAACCCAACGGAGACCATGGAGCCTAACTCGTGAATATAAAAAAATTAAAGTCGGCTAATTTGTCTCGTCCGCGATACCCATGTTCCTACGAAATAGAATAAAATGAGTGCAAATCGATGAAAATAATTGGCATGAATATACTTATGACTTTAAATGAAAAAAACTCCAATTTTGAACGTAAACGAAATAATTATCATTATGAATTTAAACGAAAACCAACCCAATTACGAAAGTAAATGAAATACTTTTCTTTGTGAATTTAAATGAAAACAAATCCAATTACGAAAGTAAATGAAATAATTTTCTTTGTGAATTTAAATGAAGTTGGATGAAGCAAATATAATTATGAAGTTTAAATAAAATAGTCGGAAATTAAATGAAAGGAAATCCAATTATGGAGTTAAAAGAAACAACTACGATTACTAAATTCATGAAACGAATCCACTATGGAATTTAAATAAAATAGATACTATTGTGAAATGGGATGAATATGGAATAAATAACCCGTTACGACCAAAATAGGTTTACAAACACCCGACACACAACCTGATCTACTTACCAACGACAAAGTAAGTATTCCAACAATAACCCAGAATAGAACTCCATGAACATTAGCCTAATATGATGGCGTGCTTACATGTTTCCTCGGAGCTTCAGGAGATAAGATATCGACGACGTACCAATCTACATTACTGGTTCTGTTAAATTTTTGACCACACCAACGCCAGATCGTTACCCAATTTCACGACTCAATAAATAAATAAAATCGTTCAGACTATTTACGTCTGATCAAATTAATAGAATGAAGGTACCAATTGAACAATTAATCATTCAATTTTTCTAGACGACTCCTGGATCGACGCGTCCCGAATCACGGTACGATTCCCCGCACATTCTGCTGTCAGATGTAGGCATGCATTGTGGGACGCGGGATTCCTTTTTGTTTTCTTTATTAGATGATTCACAATAATGTGTCTATAAAATAAATATAACTGAGATTTCAAAACAACCATAATATAAATAATAAGGGTGTTAAGTGGTTCTACATATAATGATAAAGTTGGGTTTAAACAAAGGGCTTTGAAATCTGTTTAAAATCGTCAGTAATACATCACAAAACTTCGCACCAATTCAACTTAACTCTAACACAGTACACAAAATAAACAAAATAAATTTAAAATAAAAGAAACCCAAAAGTAGAATAATTCTCTCATAAAATGCATCAAGATCAGCAAGAATCTACATAAAAATAATATAGAAACAAGAAATTTTATCGAAAATCGACTATTGGTGAAATCTAATAAATAGATGAATAAAGGGAATAAAAAATAAAATATTTTCGATTTACTCATACATTTCCTTCCTTTTATAGTTTGAAATATTTTGACTGGGTTTTAAATTTACGAAATGGAGATTCTAGTGATTTCGGTACATTTTTTTATGTACACAAATTCACAGTCCAAAATAGACTGTGGGATCACCATACTGTCTTGTAATGGTCTTTCCATTAATCTCAAGCTGTCAATAATTTGTTTCATTTGAAATGTTGATGCTTCTTAATGGAAATTGAAGATAACTCCTGGTACAGCACATTTTAATGATTGAGAATAACCTGTTTAATCTGGGCTGTTTCTAATTGTTAGTTGTACCTGAGACAAAACGTCTATCCTTCTTTTATTTGTTTTATCCATTGAATCAATGACTTGAGATTTTAGTGTACTATAGAATCTTTCTACCTTTCCATTTAATTCGGGATTTAATTGTACGATTTTCGTTTACTCCAAGAATATTGCACATGGATTGGAATAAAGAACTTGTAAATTATCTACCACGATCTGATACGATTTCATATGGAATTCCATATCGGTAAATCCATATTTCAATTAGCGATTTTGTTACGGTTTCTGAACCATTCTTTTTTGTGGCTAATACCTCAAGCCATGATGTCTGTCTACCTTATGATTATTAGTAGATAGAACTTGCTGTTATTTCCTAGAAGTCTAACAATATTTATGTTAAGGGTATGAAACCGACTGACTGCTGAGAAAGCTTACAATGGCGCTTTGACATGAAGATTTTGTGCAGAAATCGCTTTGCTGACACCACATTTGGATGTCCTTTGCAATCCTGTGTCAGGTGTATGAGCTCAATCTCTTTCGTATTTCTGGATGAGCGACATTGTAAAAAATCTGAAAGGTTTCTCTTCTGAGACTTGGGGGTAAAATTAATTTCATGTTTTTCATTAATAATTCATCTTTTTGAGCTTTTATAATTTTTAATCTATGTAATCTTAGTTCCTAAAAAATAAACCCCAGTTGTAGAGTTATCTACTTCTAATTGCATAATTTTGCAATAATTAACAATCCAATTTTATTCGATTCGTTTATGATTAATTTTTTTAATGTTTGTCATTGCTGAGATTCCTAGAATCTTAACTTGGTATTTCATATAAATAAATAAGATAACACTGGTTGACAAATTTTATTTATTATAACAATTACAGAACTGATTACCCGATAGAGATTTACAAGCTCATAATATATGAGTAAATATTTATATGTGTGTGTGTGTGTTCTCTAAACTCGATGTACTGTATCCCTAATTTATTATTTCAGTAGACGATATCAACTATTAAATTCTTTTTAGGCTAAAAATTTTTGGGTGTTTTAACAAGAATTCTCTCAGTTTATATGTAAAATTTTCTGTTTTTTGTTGACACTTAAAGTGTCTTCATTACTTACTTTATGACACCTTGCGTCAATTATTATTGTTGTTATTCTTCTTATTATTTTACCATTATTTTTGTTATTGCACCTATTGGTGCTTATTATTATTATTAATATTATTGTTAATTTTTGTTAATGCACATGTTGTGCTATAGAATTATTGTTGACAATTAACTTTTTAATTTTAGGTGACGATTAGACATTTGGAATTATTATTTTAGTTGTAAATAATTTCGATAATGCTATTATTATCAGTTCAACATAATTAAATTTATGTTTAATCCTTATTGTACATATACAATAAAAATTAATCTTTGATTGTTAAATGCTTATTTTATAATAATTTGAATGAGAATTTATTAACATTTAACTTATTTTATTTCCCTTTTCAAGCAAAAATTAAAAAACAAATCATTATACAATATATAAAATATAACATCACAAAAATTAAAATAAAATTGTCATTGTCATTATTATCATCACAAAGATGGGATTATAAAAGTCTGGTTCGATTTCCAATTGCGAGCAGATCGTAGTCCTCAAATTACATGCATATTGGTGGGTTACAGGGTTTCGCTATTTGTTTAAATTATTCCGTGGTTGCCCCGTAACGCCATACAAAAAGATGCTAACTGCCACTTGGCACCCGTTGCTAGGCAACGTTGGTAATGTGTTCAAGTGGTGGATTGCCCGCAAAAAGTGAGTGTTATTGCTAATACTATAATTGCTCGGACAATCCTCGGGTTCACGAGCTGTCGATAGAAGACCTGCGCTCGCTTTTAATCATTTGGTCCCCTTGCGTTTAAATTTCTATCGTTTATCTAGTTATTTTACTGGCAATAGTTTGAGAAAACAAAAATAAGTGGTGGTCTTTATTTAACCCTTCACAATGTTATTTCAAAACCTTACGAGGACATAAATACAATATGAGATATGCGGAACTACAATATAACTAAATGATGATTTATTTGTCCATTAAATGCATTGATTAGAGAATCGAGCGGCTCGGCGCTTAGCCCGCTCCTTACGACCAGGTCGTCGGCTAGTTGTTGAGGGAGTTGTTGGAGTAGTGGTTTCGGCAGTGATTGGTGTTGCGGATGAAGTCGGATTTGCTTCACGATAGGCCAATTGAGCCGGGGCAAAGACTAGAGGGTAGGTTACCGCTGCTCCCTCTTGACAGGCGGACAACGCTACCTCTAGCCCCCTGATTTGAGTCTTTAGGCCTTTCACTAATTGTTTTTCTTCGGCCCACCCCTTCTGGGCCGCAGCTAGTTTTTGATATAATGGCTTGACTCTCGTGGGGTTTATCCACGTCGCTTTGATTTGTTGCGTCTCTCGGACCATCTGTACGAGTTGGTCGTGAAGATCCTTATTTGCCTGTCGTGCTCGGGCCAATTCATTTTGGAGTAACTTCACGGGATCCATCTCTAAAATAGTGAGGGTTGGGTTTGATGAAGATTAGTACAAAGATAGGTATTATCGCTTAAACATATTCATGAAATGAAAACTACACTAATGATAAAAGAAGGGACAGAAGAAATTTTGTTTAAAATCTATCATAATGATACTATAACAACGATAAAATGTTCACGTCATTGAGGTCTATTCCTCTGCGAGGAACCGTTTGATCCCCTCTTCAGGAGAATATCCCGGGATCACGAATACCGGTCGCTTGAGATTCCGGATTGGTCTTGGAGAAGGCGGGTAGTTGCTAGCCAGTCGTCCAGCCGCCAGGTCATCTTGGACATTGGCCAGGTATTCCGTGGCCCGTGCTACATCAGCCTCGACTTGTCGCTGATGCTGTAGAAGGCCTTCCAGAAGTTCTTGGGCCTGCGTTAGAATGTCTCGTGACGGATTGGGTTCGTCAGTCGTCTTCCGGAACCGTTTCATGAATTCCTCCGGTGATATTTCCTCTGGTTGGTCGTCTTCAGGCACATCAGGGTATCGCTCTAGATATACCCGATGCCATGCCTGCCTCCATTGTTCCACGATGTGAGCGGGCATATCAATCATAGCTCCATTGTGTCCTGAATAGAAAATATGTTTTCACTCAGTATCTCTCCTGACGTTTCGATGGGGACGGTGATCTAATGATTCGCCAAAAATTGCAATCTCTCTTGTCATTTAAAAAGAAAAACTTGTTTACTCAATCTTAAATGTGCTACAATTCATGGGACGTTGGACGTATTTTATGAGTACGGTATTTGGTAATTCAGGTATTCTCGTGCCGTAAGGGTGCGTTAAGCAAAAATATCTTTGGTACGCTGCAAAATAATATTGTAATTTATTCATGATTGTGTCTACGTTAGTACAAAGCGGTTTAATAATAGCGTTAGCATCGTAATATGTGGCCGTTAATTTAGCCGGCATAAAAATAAAACAAAACGAATGAATAATTCTATAATGACATCAACTTAAATATATGTTTAAATAAAACCAAAGAAAAAATAAAATGAATGAACAGGGTTACTATAACAAGTTATCAGAATATCCTTTAGTTAGTCATTAGATTTCGGCAGGAACCGAGTTCCATGGGGTATCTTTTATAAACGTGGCTTTGGTAATCACGCAGGATAGGAAGATTTTCCATTTGTGGTTTCATTTCTTGAACTTACGACCATGATACATGCTTCTAGATACCTAGGTAGTGTTTGACCCATTGATTGGTTATTGGTAGTGATTTGAGAGATGCATTTAACGAGAATTATAAATTGTTGGCGACTTCAAAGGTAATCAAGATATAATCATCACTTAATGATTTTTAAATCAACGAGTGGTAGCACGGTAGATCTATAGCGATCAACTAAGGTATATGGTCCAACTTGTCATGTTTAGTGAGAGAGCGGTTGGATTTGGGTTCGTCTGGGTAAGAAAATGTTTTGTCAGGTCTGACTTGATGATTTTAGGGTCGTTCCTATAACTCGAATGTGCACGTAAATTTATGATAACAGTAATTAATTAAACTTTACCTAAGGGATCTTCCGTAGTATTTGGGTATTCGAACTCTAACTCCTCATTGAAAATATTGGTCGAATTCATTGTTTGATGTATGAGAAAATGATGTAGATTCGGTCGTTGACGATAATTAAAGTTAGACGGCAGGAAATGGATGCCGATTATAATTTGATTATTATGGCGAATCACCGGAAACGTCAACGGTTAGATTGTTTACCTTACGATTTACACTCTGTTATATTTATTTTAAGCGGATGGATTTGTTTATCCGGTCAGTTCGAATCTGGTAAAGTTCAATTTTAGTGTATGAATTTTCATGTTCGCATGGTCGTGAATTTTTGGGTGAGTGATGTATTTTCATTATATTTGAATATTTTCTAACTTCGTTGTTTAAGGAACAATATCTATATCGTGGTTTCTAATTGGACTCTATTGTGGATTTTGGCGTCTGGGAACTATATTTTGGGAATTTTCTCATCATATCTTGGGGAATTCGGGTCATCTTGTCACAATGGTCGAAAAAATCAGTGGTAAGTTTTTCTTATAGTTCGATGTTTGGGGTGAGTCAATATAATAAATTTTGGTTTTGTTCATGTCGTATTGGTGCTTATGTCTGCTTGATTTTCATGGCTCGGTATTAATCTTTGCATTTTAGGGTTCAGATTTGGTTTTCTCGCTGCAAAGTTCGTTGGGAATAATTTTCAGTTCAAATACTATCAAGAGTGAATTGTCCAACAACTCCTATTACTGCTTCTCACAGTTTCTCGATGATGATTCTACTATAACGTTTGGCAATGATTTAATTCTAGATGATTATCAATCGGCGGGTTTTTCGTTTATTTATCTCGTCTTTGTTTTGTAAATCGATTTAATCCATAAAACGCCTTATTTCTATCTGTGAATTATTTTATTTCCAACTGACGGATTACTATGTTTTTAAGTCGGTGGATTATTTAGTTAAATAAACGATGACATTTTTTAAAAACTGGTGGGTCAATTACTTTGGGTTAGTCAATTACTCTATGGAATTAAAGCTTTACTCAAAGGATTTTTTATCGAAACATAGTTTTACTGTTATCTAAAAAGATTTATTAATAATCGAGGAATCACTTGGTTCAACGCACAATTCTCTTTCTCTCTACGAATTACTTTACGGTTAGACAATGAATTCATATTAATTGACTTTAGTTCTCGGTTTATCTTAAAGAAGACTTTGTTTGTTAATTAAGGAGCTGTATCAATTTCCGTCAATATCTATCTTATTTAATGGATTTTAATCGATAAAGTATTTAGTGTTACTCGATAATTATTTCTTAGTAATTCATAACTTATAAACAATCTGGTTACTCAATTTTCCTCAAATTTTTATTCTGCTTTTAAGGTGTGATAATTTAATGAGTTACTCTAAATTTCCTTTAACTTTAAACATTAGTTACTCTAATTAAAATCAGTGAATTATTTATTTCATGATCTTTACTAATTTATTCGAATTGTAAATTTGATTTTGTTCAAAAATGTTAATCCAAATTAGTTATAAAAACGATTTCCATTTAATTTAATCCCCGTACCATTCCCCTTTAATAAGCCTTAAGCGCATATTGTGTTTACATTATATTTACTGAGTGCCCACTGGACTACTCGGTGTGATGATTTTGAGCCGTGTGTAGTATGAATTTAGGTCGATTTTACTGAAACGAGGAACGAGGAAGTAGCCGATAGACTTCTTCCTTATTCCTCCTTTCATCTATAGGGATAATATTGACGTTCCAACCCTGCGTTCCGCACGCCGGGTCTTCACGGGCACAGATCATTGGCGATATTCCACGCACTTATACGAATCTGATTTGTGTGTATATTTTATTTACTTGCGTTATGTATCGGCTGTGGGCCGGAAAAATTTCGACAAAAATTATTTAACTATTAAGCATATAAAACAGGTTATTATTATCAATAATATTTATAATTATATAACAATTAAACATAATTTACCATCCATTGACCAAAATTAACAAATAGCATAATATTGCATCAAATCAACAAAATACCTCTCTCCCCACGTCGACGCCGAGCAGAGCTCTACTGAGATGCAAAGAACGTGACGTGGAAAGAGGGTTCCAATATAAATGTTTCTCACCTAAATAATAATTGAAAATAGCTTCAAATTCGAAAATAGTTTCAAAAACGGTTAAGATTTTCAAAACGGTTAATGGTTTTAAAATAGTTTCACAACACTTTCAAAAATGGTTTTAACAATTTTCAAAAATTGGTTTCAAAATGGTTAAGTTAAATGTGAAAATGGATCAGTATAAATACTTAATTTTCTCGCATGTGCAATTTGATGTAGTAAAACAAAATTCGACCTTGTTATTTTCTAGCAAATTCTATTCTTTAATTCTGTTATTTTTTAATTTATTTTTATAATTTTTTTATTTAGAATTTTTATTGAATTATTACTAATTCAAATTTTTCGATTTAAATTTCTTTTTAATGAACTTTTATTAATTTTTTCAATTTTGTCGAATTTGTTGTGTTTTCTTGTTATATTTGTGTAGGTATCGTGCGAATCTTGGTGCATTTTGTTATTATTTTAATTTAATTTTATGTTTATTATTTTATATTTAATTCTCCTTTTTTCTCATATTTTATATGGTTTAATTGGTGTTTCTAGGTTTATTTAAATCTGCCTGTTATGTTTGCATGTGTGTTTCTGATCCATTTAAACATTTCTCAAGGCCGTTTACGTTCTAGCCCAACAATATTAATCCAAATACATAATATTTTAAATTTAGAATTTTCATCATTATAACATTATGCTCTTCTTATGTGTCTCACTCAATAATATCATCATCCAAGTATAGTCTTGCGAATGAAAAATTTCCTAATATTGTGTCAATTGCTATTTGAAAGGTCGATGGAGCATTTCGTAATTCAAATGGCATTTAAAGGAATTTATTTTAATTTAATTTATTATTTATTAGATTATTAATTTACGGGTCTTAGTTCAACACTTAAATATTTCGATTGTTTTCTATTTAAAATAGTTGATGGTATGTAGTATCAGAAATAACTTCAAAAAATTCATAATTTATTTTTAAAATTAAATATTTTAGTGCAATTTATTGTTCCATTTAAGTATTTTATATTAGAAATTTTCTGAACCTTTATTGTGTGAAGGTATTTATTGTTCATATCGTGTGAAAATTTGCCCTCCTCCTACATTGTAAAGTCCTTTCTAATGTCTATGTTGTACCTAATGTTAATTTTGGCTTTGAGATACACACATTTATCATAGGCTGATTTTTTGATTCCTAAATTAATGTCTTATCCAATGTTTATTTAGGTTCTTCCAAATTTCCCTTAATTTAAAAACAATTCATAATTTTGTGGAGTTAAACTTCACAAAAACAATTCAATGCAAACATAAGAAAACAAATGTTATTTTATAAGTTCATTTTGCATTTAAATGGCACGCATTTTCTCATTAAAATAAGTTTAAATTAATGTAAAACGTTAATTAGCTCATCAAATGATTGTTACTTAGTGAATTGTATAATTTGTAACCATGAATGCAGAAAACGGTGAGAATTTTAAAAAAATTTATATATTTTTTATATTTATTTTCAAGTTCACTATTGATTTGCTTTTATTTTCATTTACTTTCATTACAATAGTTCAAAAATTGTTTTACATAAGTAACTCAAATTTTCAGCGCTGCTTTTATCAAGTGTATTTAGAAATAACACTTGATAAAGGCAGTGTTACATAGGAAAAATACAGTAGTAATCAAAATAAATTACTTATTAAAACCTTTTTTCTTAAATTTAAATAAATAATATTTTAGAAAATCTACCAAACGAAAAAAATGATAAAGACGGAAAATTAACTTTTGATATCGTCAAAGATGGCTATTTAAAGGACACCCAGACCTGTTTGGAAATAAGAAACTGTGATCTCAAAAGAGCCTGGAAAGAATTGTGTGAAGGAGAAATTTGCTGGATTTGGTTCAAATCGTTTCATCTTCCAGAACATCTAAATAATTTAAAAATGCAGTTCAATATTGTTAAATTTCTGTATTCGGAACCAACGCAAATTTGTTTCATTCTAACGGACAGTGCTTACAATAAACAAATACTTAAAGATAAAAATATCAAGTTTCCTTTTTCTATACATTTTGATTTATACGTCAGGATTTCCGCCGATCCAGAAAGTTTAATTCAGCATGCCAAAGTTCATTTGGAATTCAATAATTTGGGACCCTCTGCTCCTCACAGTTGGATTAAATTAAATGATCTTTGTATGGAAAATAACTCTGAAGCATTAATAATTGAAATTATAAATTTAAAATTGTGAAAATTATGACTGTTATTTTTTAAAATAAAAAATGTTTAAAATTATTAAATTTTTATTACAAAATCTTAACGGCACATGCAATTACTGCTTCTGTAAGCAGAGCCATACAATTGAATATGTAAACAAGGCAATGGCAATAGGGCACCTTCTTTTTGAGGGCTCAAAATATTAAAAACACTACAAAAACTTCTTTTATAGAAAGAAAATCAAACGAATTAAAAGAAAAGAACAAAGATAAAAATTATTTTACGCAGAATAACACAAATTTAATTCGAAAAGCAAAAATTGCAACTTATATAATAAAATATACAAAATTTTCCGCACACGGCTCCCGAAAGTTACAGCACGGCGCTGTCCTTAAATACAACAGTTACTATTTGTCATGTATTAAATACGTAGATTTACAATAGAAAATTTTTAACGTTTCAAGAAATTATATAAATTTTCATAGTGATTTTTATAACTTAAAAATAATAATTCAATATTTAAAATTAAAACTTTAATGTCTACATCTAAATATTCCTCTATTTTCTCAGGTCGGTTGATATAAAAATTACATTTTTATATTTTTTAATATAGTAATACAAAAATATTTATTTTCAAATTAAATATTTGTAATTTTTTTCTCATCGTCAAAGTATTATAAAAAATCAACTCTTATCAAATCCTTAATGATTTAAAAATATTTTCAACTTTCAATTTAAAATTATGTATTTATAAAATAAAATACAAAAACCTTTATCTACAATTCAATATTTCATGTTTTTAAAAATTTAGTGAAAATATCTTACATACATTTGTTTATCAATAGTTTGAAGAGTTTCGTGTAACTCAATTCAAATTCAAAAGTTCGTAGTGTTTCAGCAAATTATACAATCAGAATAATTAACCTCTTAGCGTGCGTGTCCCGTCAAACATGAGCGCTTCTTACTGTCAATTTTGTACATGTTTCAGTGAGACACTGGTTAATAATAATAATAACATTAATAATAATAATAACAATAATAATAATAATAATAATAAAAATAATAATAAAAATAATAATAATAATAATAATAATAACAATAATAATAATAATAATAAAAATAATAATAATAATTTTTTGCTGCAATAAAATTGCCAGCTTCTGATTTTTTAGAAAATCAGAAATCATATTCTAAATATGATTTAAGGAACCTTTTTATTTTTTCGAGATATCTCCGTACAGTCCTTCCAAATTTATCCTGTAATAGATAACGTGGGGCATGAATTTTCATATCTGTCTTTGTCTTTCACTCTGAATTCTGCATTAATTAGTATGTCTTCTCCAATTTCAAAGGATCTTTTTGCTCTTGTTTTTTCTGTATTCCTTCTTCTGATAGATTTTCTTTTCTTTGTTGATCTTTCTTAGGATTACTGTGCCCTGCATATTTTCGGTTCAAATATCAATTCTGCTGTGCTTAGCCCAATCGACTTCAGTAATGTTGCATTCAGTATGAGCTCTATCTCTGGCAAAAATATTTGCAAATATGTTTCTCTTTTAGCTTTAGTGACGCATTAATGTAATCCCTTTTTGTTATACACGTGAAGAGCCTGAGTCTTTTGGAAAAGCTAAGGAAGTAATTAGATAAATTCATTCATAAAATCAATAATCGAAATAAGTTTCGGGTTAGTAGTAGTGAGAAGTTCCCTAAACAATTAAGGTAGCGAAAAACAAAATAATTATTTAGTTTAAACCCATTCTGATTAGTTTGTTGACTACCAACAGGTATAAAAAGTATATAATTTTTGAAATTTGAAATCGGTAAGGATTTGTATATTGTTGTACTAATATAATGTTTATGATTATTTAAATTTTTACTATGTTAATAATTCTTTTCTAGATGATCATGATGTCGATTGATGTCACAGACGAGTCCCCCTCTAACCATCATATTATGTGTTGTAATAGAACTTTACGAGGGTAGACTGGCGGTCCGGCTAACGATTTGATTTTTGTCTATTATGGCTACTGGTTGTGCTACTCCTAATACCTTGGATGTCCGCGATGAGTTCTGGTCGAAAGACGCAGATCTCTACCCACAGGGCGCTATTGTCGGAATGGGCGGTTAAATTTCTGGGAAGAGCGTCGTGACGTAGGAGAATTAAGGAAATGATCCAGCGTGATTATTTAGGATGAATTTTTTAAAAAAATCTCGTCAAAACCTTAATGACAGTTGGAAGCTAAGGGTAAATTAGCTAACTCGATAGTAAATAAATTTAAGTGATAAGCTGGAATTTTTTTAGCAACTAATGAGACGTATGATGGAAATAGACCCATATATCATATATCAATAAAGGAAAAGCTGACCACAGTGGAATTATCAACCGTATGAACATTTCACAGTACTGAATAATTGATAGAATTATTATAGTAGAGAGAAGTTCTTTGTCTACTAACGATATAAGGATTTAAATAGTAAAGCAAATAACTTGACAACTTTGAACTGCTAGATTCAATTAAAACCCGAAAAATAATAAATCAATTAATATTTTCAAGATTGCATGATTTAATTCTATAATGATGTGGAATATAAATAATAATAGTGAATAAATCAAAGTGCAAAGTAACTACGACCAATAACCACCAGGTTACAGATTTATAATTGACATTCATTTAGTTTAAAATATCACCCATATACTTAAAACTATAAGGTAAAAATGAGTACATGTCGATGGTATGTTAATATCGGAAATTAATTCGATTGATGTTTTGTGCGAAGTTATTCACTTTGGAATGCAAGAGGTAAACTGAAAATGTCTATAGAATGTTATAAACAACACGAATAGTTGCATCCGCTTAAAATCATCTAATTTTCATTTATTTGTTGGATACTTCATTTTTGTTTTTATAATCTCATCGCCATTAAGAAAAGAAAAATCTTCATAATTATGAAATTGCCAAAGATCCAAAGAATCACACCGGCCCTTTCATCTCTGGCTGAGTCGCAATATCTGTCGAGCTTGGAGACAAGATATAAGGAACTGTTGCAGAAATATGAGCAGGTAAAGTGGACGTAGTGCTTCCCCTAGACCACCAGAGAACTTCACAAGAAAATTTCCCGAGTCTTTTGGGTGCTCGATGACCTGATCATTGAAAACCGCGCTCAACGAATAACCATAGCCAAACAGAGCGCTGCGTTACGCCAAATTTTTATCGAGAAGGAGCTGCAGGTAAGTTTGCCGGGCAGAAGTACGGGCCAACAAATCAATATCATACCGGCTCACCATCTGCCGGGCTAATCATCTATCTCCACAGAACACGGAAACATCAATGCAACTATGGTTGGAGAAGCCCCTCAGACTTCTACCCCATCGTCGAAACTTAAGCCCAATAAGAATTGAAGACGCTGGGGAAAACGTATGGTAGAAAATGCATTGTTACAAGCAAATTTAAATGCTTCTGAAAATGTAATTCCTAATATGCCACCTACAAAATCCGAAGTTCCTTTGTCGCTCAACTCACTTCTTAGGGCAGTTGATCCAGATATGGACGTCTATGCCCCCCAAATTGTTAATTTCTCCTAGCAAGATCCGGACCAAATGCATCTCAACTTGTCTATAGAGAATCTCAACGTTAGACTTACATCTATCCTGCAACTGGCCATCACTGCTGGGCCGCCCACAACTCTAACTGAGAGATCCCCAGCCACTAGTGGGAGTTCTACACCTCAAATAATATCTGCGCCAGAACCCCTCAAGACAAATCTTATGTGAATCTAATCGCCGGGAGGGTGTCTCGAAGGGATCTCGATCGAGTTCAGAGAAAGCCTGCGAAGCGTAATTTCCCAGTAGACATCAATGCAATGATGAATGAAAATCGAACTTTTTTGTTTTGTTTTATTCTTCTTTCTTAATTTTTGTCGTAACTAAATATAATTTTAGGAGAAAGTAAAGATAGTCATGATTAATTGTTTTAATTTTTGTGTGATTGATTTTGTTATTAAATTTTCTCATGAGTAAATTTCACAAACACTCTATTACTGGAAAAATTTAATTGCAAATAGTGTAAGAGGTTTTGAACCAACCGAGTATATATTTATTAATTATTTGTTAATATACATTTATTTATTCCATAAATAAATTCCTAGAAAATTCCAGTTGATAAATACCTATAGAATTTTTCAAAGAGAGTAAACTTCTTCCAGTCATAATAGGTTTCAACCTAATATCTTACGTCAACTTAGTAGAAATTTTCCCCAGGTTCATAACTAAATACCTTGACTAGCGATGGTTGAATTAAAGTTTATAAAGAGTAAGTCAAACTTTGGATCTATTGGTGTTTCTGCAGTCGCATTTCATATTTTTCATTTAATTTATTTAAATAAGTTATTCAGAAGGTCATAAATTGTTTTTAACTGTTTTGGAAACTTCTAGGTATTATGCATAACGGTAGTAGGTAGATATGAGCCATCCTTAGTTACCACGCACTGGTTAGCAACCAAACTCCACACTAGTGAAAATTCCGATTACTGTTTTTCATTGATTTAATAGTGGTATTTTTAAAAAGAATTCAAGTATTGATTTAAAAGTACAAAAATTGATTTTTAAGTGAAATTTTACTTATTTGTTTTACCGCGCCATAGGAAATTGAAGATTTTGAAAAATTTGTTTCGGCAAAAGTAGAGAATGTTGTGACCTATATATTTGCTCACAATATCCTATTCGTATCTCTTGCAGGTTTATCTAGCGAAAAATTAAAATTTTTCATGGAAAACCTTGTCTTGGCCATTTTGACAGATTTTGTAAAAAAGAAAATGCGTTCATTGGGATAAGCACAGTACAAATCAATTATTCTTTGTCCATTAAAATCAACAATAATTTTAATAAATTTTTATCTTCATTTTTGTTATTCATGTTTGATAAGTAAAAAAAATTTGATCTGTAATCGAAATTAAAATCATATTTCCCCCCAGC
This sequence comes from Schmidtea mediterranea, assembly GCA_022537955.1. NCBI lineage: Eukaryota > Metazoa > Platyhelminthes > Tricladida > Dugesiidae > Schmidtea > Schmidtea mediterranea. The sequence goes on from CM039680.1 coordinate 173,839,658, forward strand.
TTTAAAAAATTCATAATATTACATATAAACTGTAAAATAAAACTTTATATTTCAATAAAAAACAAATGTTTAAAAATAAGAAGTAACAACGGTGATATTTAATTAAGCTGTTTCATCAAATAAATCAACTGATGCTGTGTCGCTTGTTCCAGCTTTAGCTTTTGCGATAGAAGGCTTTTTGGTCTTTATTGGCGCATTAGCTTTTATTGCTTTTAGCTTGTCTTCTAAATAATTAAGCTAATTAAATAATAATTGATATTTCATATAATTTCCTTACCAAACTTGTATTTCTTCTTGCTAATAACTTAATATCGTCTGTGTTAATAGTTGTTCTCTTAGCATGCTTACAGAATCTTTCGGCATCTCTAGATGATTGGTTAATAAACTTATGAACAGCTTCTGTAACTAATATTTGAGTTTCTTGATTAATTGTGACATTTGTTGATTCACACACTTTTTCGTTATGCTTAGTTAAATAACTATGAAGCAGAGACTTTTGATCTGACTACAATTTTTAACAATGAAAAAATATAAATTTAAAAAGTTAAGAATAAATCAAATATGTAAAATAATTACATATTTTAGAAATTTATAAAAATAAAAATTTGAAATTGAATAAAAAATATTCTAAAACATCAAAATATCACAGAGCATTAAAAACAATTTTATAAAATATATATAATTTTAAAATATTAATATAATTATTTAAACAAAATGAAATATAAAGAATATATATGTATATATATTTATATATATATATATATATACATGTTGTTTTATATATACATTTTCATTTATTAGTGTAATCGTATAACTTGATAATGTTTTTACTAGTACTATTTTACTTTATTTTATTAATTTCCTTTAAATTTATCTAAATTAATAATAATTTGGTATGAAAAACTCAAAAATCATTGATTTACCTATATTCTAGCTTATGTTGTAGCTAGAATCCAGAAAAAATTCGTTTAAATAAGCAAATAAGTAATAAAGACGTATATGATCACAAAAATCAATATATCATTGAATCTTTAGAATAATTGGTCTGTTTGTGTATTCAAGGTCGTGTTTTAAATTTAAAAATTCTAAATAATTATGTAAATGATCTGAACCCTGAAAATTCATGCTTTGATCAGTTAATACATTCTTTGAAGATCCGTACCAAAACAGAATATTTTCCACAAATACTCTAGCAATTGTTTTAGCTTAATGATTTTACTTTGCGTATGCTTCATGCCATTTTGTTAGATAAAAAAAATTCATCACAATATATTTATTTACATTCACAGTGACCTTGAGTTTTTTCTATTGCACTGGTAACACATAATAAAAACAAATCACCAAGAAGACTTAACTAAAAGCTAAATCACTAAAAAACATATTAATATATTAGAGAAAACACAAATAAATATAAAATTAAACAAACGAAAGAAAGTAAAATAAAATCAATACGTAATGCATCAAGAACAACACGAAATTTACATAGATTTAACACGATAATAAAAAAATAACCGGAAACTAGGCAAATTTATAAAATGCTAGATTGCGAAATTATTAATGAAAATATAAAATAAAAGGTTACTAAGAAGTTTAATTATTAATGTGGGGTTATGGTCTTTGACAACCTTGACCCCAGATGAAAATTATTTCTCCTATCCCCCGTGGTTACCTGTTGCTAGGCAACGTTGGAAATGTAAACACGGGTTTGAGGTCGCCAAAAGTGAGCGCCACGCGGGAACTGCTCTGGCCCGACCTCAATCTGGGTCCAACGCACTACCGTTAGAAGGTTTTTGTGCGATTTGTCATTTTTGTCCCTTGTTGATGATAGATGGTTATAACAGTGACACTGAATGACTGGCTGATTGACTTCATTGCCTGGGTTTAATTCAATTCAAATTATATTAATCATTTAAGTACGACATTCAACAAATTTTATTAAAAAAAAGATTTAACACACAATTCACGCTTTTGAGTCTATTACTCGAACGGCTCGTCGTTTAGCCCGTTCAGCTCTTAGGTGGCTTGGCTGCAGACTTCGTAGTGGAGTTGGCCTCACGATAAGCTAATTGGGCTGGGGCAAAAACCAGGGGGTAGGTCACTGCTGCCCCTTCTTGACATGCAGACAGCGCCACCTCCAAGCCCTTGATTTGCGTCTTCAAGCTTTGGTTGAGCTGTTTCTCCTCAGCCCAACACTTCTGCATCATTGTTAATTTTTGGTACAGGTGCTTGGCCTTGTTCGGTTCCATCCAAGTGCTTTTTGTTAACTGAACTTCGGTAGTCAGTTGCAGGATTTGTCGGTGGAAATCTTTGATGGTCATCTGGGCCTTGGCTAATTCGTTTTGTAAGATATTGTGGGTATTCATCTCCACAATAAAGGAAAATTAATTTCGCCGGTAATAGAAGGTACTTAAATTTACAACGGGACTTAGGTCTTATTGCGTCAGATTATAATTAATACTTTCCATTTTTAGTTAAGGCATTTTTACATAACACTATAAGAAGGAATAAGCTAACTAAACATTTATTTTGAATGCACATAGAAAATAATCATAGTAACGGACTAAATTGTTCACTGATGTCGATCATGGCTGGCTCGTGAGGATCCTCGAGCCTATCGATGCTCGCGATGGACGTTCGGTTCTTCGTTCATACGCCCTCCTCTTTCGGCCCATAATTTGCGCGGGACTACTACATTGATGGCGTCCATTGGCCTATTTACTCTAGGGTCGTCCAAATTAAACGACGTGTTGTACGGCGGGGCGTACCCGTCCGTACTCGGGATCAATCCGGCCGCAATATCCCGGTTGATTTCATCTAAGTGTTGTTGCCCTTTCGAATTTGCTGAGCAGTTTGTTTTTGGTGTTCTTCCAAGTGGGCGAGGAGGTGCTCCGCCTGGCCTCTTATTTCCCGCGCCGGGTTTCGGCCGGGTTCCCGCTTAATTGCCACGTAAGGCAGATCCAAGTCCTCTCCAGTTCGTTGATCCTCTCCGCGGAATTCTCTAACCGGTGAGATTGAGAATCCCGCGTCCCACATCGCCTGCCGGCACCGTGCAGCTGAATGTGCCGGAAAGCGAAGTGTGACCCGGGACGGGTCAATCCACGAGTCCTCTGTAATGATAAATGATATATTATATGGCTTAACGTCAATATTTAGGCATGAGGGATAAGGTTGCCGGTCTAATGTGGGTCGTGTGAGTGGAGCCGACTCATTATTTTTCTGGTTACGTATCTCATTCAAAGGAGAAAAACTAACCTGGTAGGCTATAATCACTTGGGTTGGAGCTATTAGTTCCGCCATAGTAGATAGAAAAACCTGCAAATAAAACCATAAGAACGAGCTAACGGCTAGCTTATCAAAATTTGAGTTAAATTGAAGCGTGGAATTCCTCATCGCCAGATTCGGAGTTTCTCAAAATTAAACTCTATTGAACCTCAAAACCTAACGAATTGTTATCCAATAACTTCTTATCGAAATTCGATTATTCATTCGGCTGCTCTCCCTCGGAAGACCTAACGCTTTATTAAAAAGATATTCAAATCTGTTCATTCATCCTTATAATTCTATTTGCAAAAAGAAAAAACGTGGAACCTATACCAAATTATATTTACTCGCGTTTATGTGGATTTAAATAATCTTATTTAGGGGAAATTGTATATTTATTGCCAAAAACTGTTTTACCCTTTATTTACCCATATTTATGATTCTATTCGAGAGAAAAATAATATTACCCTCCAGAAACCGTTTTAACGTTTATTACTCGTTCTTATGATTCTAAAATAAAAAAAAATAAGATTATCATCCAAAACAGCTTTAACAGTTATTTTCTCATGCTTATGATTCTATTTGGAGGAACATCACAATATTATGTTAATTATATACTTACGATTTATTTATTTTGTGGTCCTTGTCAAGTGCAAGTAATCGACTTGGAAGTTGTTTATTCGTCTCAATAACAAGAAAAAGTGCAAGGAAATTATTATCAAAAACTGTAATCAAAATCCATTTAATTTAAATTTATTTATTGAAGATCCCTCTACTTAAAATTTATTCCTATAAAATCTATTTATTTCAAAGTCCATTTATCAAAATCTACTCGTTTACAATCTAATTATTTAAAATCTATTTATTTAAAAATCCCTCCATCAACATCTATTCGTTTAAAATCTATTTAAAAATCCATTTATTCAAAATCCATTCATTTAAAATCTGTTTATTTAAAATTTATTTATTTAAAAATCCATTTATTTATAGATCCATTCATTTAAAATCTGTTTATTTAAAATTTATTTATTTAAAAATTCATTTATTTAAAAATCTACTTAGTTAAAATCTATTTTCATTCTGAGAATCCCAATAAAAATGAACACTGTTATTAAAGATGTATTTCGAAGTTACCTTCACTTTGATAGTTCAAGCCAATATCCAAATTTCACAAAAATCAAGCCAATATCCAAATTTCACAAAAATCAAGCCATTAATCGTTCATCATTTAAGAAGGATTGTCTTCCGTTTCTCAGAGTCATCAGGGCAGGTAGAAAGCTATCACATTTACATATCAGATTCCTTACAAAGGAGATTATCGAATCTTTAGGTTCCACTAATTTTAATAACGATTGAGCTTAGCGTCTCTAAAACATCAGATCTATCATCTTCCAAAGTATTGCAGAAAGAACCTGCCAACCATTTTAACCCAAGGTACTATATTTTAAGTTTTATTTTATTAACAAAATCCTACGGTACATCTTATTAGGATGAGATCGTCCATGTGTAAAATTCTAGTTATCTAATATTTGGTGCATGGTTTACGAGCATATCTGAGTTTCATGGGTCAATTGGCTGTTTGCGAGATTTCAACAAATTTAAATTGGAGTCGGGGTTCGCGTAGTGGCAAAAATTCAGATTCATAAGGGCCTAGCCACTCAATACAAAGCATATCTTCGTTTGTAGTCCGGTTGGTACTACAATTTTTGATCGCTCTCTAGGTCTTGGGATGGGCTAAGGCTATTCTGTACGATTGTCGAGTCTAGTTAATGCTCAAAGAGGTTGAAATAATTCTCATAAAAATATTAAGCCTCACCATCAGATGTCCTCCGCTTCTCTGAGTTGGGCTGAGATCTTCGTGATGCATTATCTTGAGTACTAGAATACCGCGAGCTCATTGCCCCGGTGGTGGCATTATTATTATTTGGAGTTTTTGACATGATCGATTTCGTAATTGTTATGGTTTATGTCGTTCAAGTTAATCTTTATATAACGATGAGGGTGCGCACGTGTTACTAGCGAGCTGAAATATCCACATGGCATGCCTATTGATTAGTGACATGTTCCTCTCACTAGGATGTGAGTGTGTGTCTGCACACTATGACTCTTATTGATTGCTCTTTAGGGAAAGGGCATGCACATATTTAGTTATCTTCCTGCCAACGATTTCATTTCCAATTTATCTAATTCATTTATTAGATTTGGCTAAGATTATTGCGATCCGGTCCTATGGCGAATAATTATCCTGGAGAGTGTCTGCAGTATTCAAGTCGGTTAACGGTTTCGTTTGGGTCTCAATCGCTCAGGCATCGCGCGAATCCAAGGATCGTTGGGAGATTTACGGAGTTTGTGGGTTGCATTTTTGGTAAGTAGTTAATGGGTTTGGTGGATGATCTTTAGCATATTTCATGGCTTTATTATCTGCGATCAGCTTCTACCTTCCATGGGCTTATTCTTTCTTTTATGAGGGCTACTCTGGCGAACTACACGTGATTTGCGGAATTGATGATTCTCGGGTGACTGACAATTGCAATTATGATTCGTCTCAACCATGCCCTACTGTCCGTGAGGATCAATATCACCCCCAGTAATCAAATGGTTCTCACTTTCTGATGAGGACAACGGCGGGAACGTTATGGAACATAGAATTCATCATGGCATATTGCTATTCATATTTTAATCCATGCGCAATCGTTATAAATTTCTTAATAAATAAATGGTTTCAGACTTTATTTGGAAATTTTATGATCCACGTATGTTAATTAACGGTTGATTTTTGGTTGGCATGGGGTTTCATGGGGAAGCGGTGAGTTTAATTCCTATTGCGGAGACATGCTACTTTACTGAGTGATCGGGTCTAGCGTGATGTCCGACTGATTGGCTTAAAGTTTCGTAATTTATGGCTCGACTTTCTCTGAAAGTTGACGTTGATTTTAATTATGGCGAGTTAGTTTGTTCTCTGCGGAATTTGGAATCTAATTAAGTCATTTAATTTTGGGATTACTGTCCGTAACCAGAATCTGGTTATTATATCCAATTTCCCCTTTTATTTTTGTCAACTATGACTGTGATTATTTGCCAAATATTTTTAATTACATTAAAATTCATTGTAGTTCGCTTTTGGGGTTTGATTAAATTCCTTGGGGATGTGGGATAAATATATGTATAGCGCATTTGTGTTATAGTAGATATTTATGTTAGACTTTTGTAATTTGCGAATAATTTAAAAATGATGAAATTTTGAATCACGATCTTCGTCTGTAATTTTCTCCAAAACTCTGGATTGCCGATGGTTTAAAAAGGGCACATTTTTAATTAGATTTTTACTGCGTTTTAGAGTTTTTTGGAATAAAGAACATATATATTGAGTGGGTCGTGATTAAGAGTTTAAACGTTAATTTTTAATTAAGATCGACTCTTTAACTATTAGTTGACTTTGGACATATTATCAATAGAGTTTTAATAAGATCATAGCAACAATTTAATGACATCGTTTTCACGTACCCTTTCCCAAGTTGATCCTAAGATAAGTTTGTGTCGATATTAATAGTTTAAGAGTGCCCACTGGACTAATCAGTGTGGTGATTTTGAGCCGTGAGTTGTAAATAATATTTAGGTCGAGTTTATAGGAAATGAGTGCCGACGAAACAGCCAAAAGACTATTTCCCCTTCACCCTTTCCCCTATACGGATTGATATTGACGTTTCAGTTCCTGCGTTCATCACGCCGGAGCCTTCACGGACACGAAATCATTGGCGAAATTACACGCATTTACACGATTTACGATGGTATGTTTGATTTTAATAGCTTGCGGTATGTATCGGCTGTGGGCCGGAAAAATTTTGAAGAAGCATTGACGGAAAAAATGGTTTTGTTTATTTATAGAAATATATATTTGCATTATAATACATTATAATGGTTCATAAATTTCGTACACATCCTATCATAACTCCCTCTCCCCACGTCGAAATCCAAGCAGAGCTCATTCGATGTTGCGAGGATACGACGTGGAGAAAGAGTATCAAACAATCTCTCACTCACATCAAATTAGAGATCTTCGCTGGTAAACTGGTTTCAAGTAAAAGCTGAGTTTCGGATTCGAAAACTGATTCTGGTTAAAAACCGATTAAAATTGTGTAAAAATGAATCGGTATATATACCTATTGTACGACCCTAACCTTGCGTGTTCTTTTTGATTTAGTAAAACAAAATTTGTCCTTGTGATTTTCTGGTATATTCTAATCTTAATTTTATAATTTTGTAATTTAATTTGACAATTTTTCTTTTGAATTTTTAATTGAATTATTTCTAATTCGAATTATTTGATTTTTATTTCATTTTCATGAAATCTCGCATTTTTGTTAAATTGTCAAATTTCGGTCAAATTGTTGGGTTTTCGTGTTATGTTAATGTTTATTTCGTGCGGATCTTGTTGCACTTTGTTATTATTTTAATTTATTTTTGTGTTTATAATTTTATATTTAATTTTCCTCTTTCTCGCATTTTAGTAGGGTTACTTGGTGTTTTAATAGGTTTGAGTTTAAATCTGCATGTTATATTTGCATGTGTGTTACCGATTCATTTAAACATTTATTTGGGTGTTGACTATACGGCGTCGAGATTTCAATTTATTAAATATTATTTCCATACTCCTGGGGTCTTAGCAAAATCTTTACATTTACAGATTCGACACTTTGGAATTTAATTTTGTTTACAGTTCCATTGCAAAGTAAATCTTTACGTTTTAGTCAAGACACTAGGTTCTAATGGCAAATTTCAGTAAAATAACCTTTAATTTTATGACCTCTAGTAAAATCATTATTTGGAACTTGGTATTTTAGTTAGTAGCCATTCGTAAAACTCTGGTCATTAATCCAGTCGATTAATAAGATTTTAGGGACAATTAGTGAGATTTTTATATTTTTATCATAGCAACGATTTTATTCATTTAAAATTCCCGTCACCGTCCTTCATTTTGATCCTAAGCGCATTGTGTTCATATTATAGTTATTGAGTGCTCACTGGACTACTCGATGTTTGAATTTTAGCCGTATGTGAGAAATAAGTTTAGGTCGAGTTTATGAGAAATGAGCGACGGAGAAACAGCCAAAAGACTATTTCCCCCTCACAAGTTTCCCCTATACGGATTGATATTGACGTTTCAGCTCCTGCGTTCTCACGCCGGAGCCTTCACGGGCACGAATCGTTGGCGATAATACACGCACTTACACGATTATGATCATGTGTTGGATTTTATTAGCTTGCAGTATGTTTTGGCTGTGGGCCTGAAAATGTAAAGTATTGATGGAAAAATTTTGTTCATTTGTAGAAATATATATTTGACATTATAATACATCATGATGGCATCATAAAATTCACGCATAGCATATCATAACTTCCTCTTCCCCACGCCGAAATCCAAGCAGAGCTTATTCGAGGTTGCGAGGATACGACGTGGAGAGAGTATCGAACAATCTCACTTACGTCAAATTAGAGATCTTTACTGGTAAACTGTTTCAAGTAAAACTGAGTTTCAGATTAGAAAAACTGATTCTGGTTAAAAACCGATTAACTGGTTAAAAACTGGTTTCAAGTTTTGTAAAAACTGATTAAAATTAGATGAAAATGAATCGGTATATATACCTATTGTACGACCCTAACCTTGCGTGTTCTTTTTGATTTAGTAAAACAAAATTTGTCCTTGTGATTTTCTGGTATATTCTAATCTTAATTTTATAATTTTGTAATTTAATTTGACAATTTTTCTTTTGAATTTTTAATTGAATTATTTCTAATTCAAATTATTTGATTTTTATTTCATTTTCATGAAATTTCGCTTTTTTTGTTAAATTGTCCAATTTCGGTCAAATTGCTAGGTTTTCATGTTATGTTTATGTTTATTTCGTGCTGATCTTGTTGCATTTTGTTATTATTTTTGTGTTTAAAATTTTATATTTAATTGTTCTCTTTCTCGCATTTTAGTAGGGTTAATTGGTGTTTTAATAGGTTTGAGTTTGAATCTGCATGTTATGTTTGCATGTGTGTTACCGATTCATTTAAACATTTACAAGGTCGTCTGTGTTCTGGCCCAATACTATGAAGAAATTACGATTAAAGTTTTTGGTAGCTGTTTACAGAAACAGCAAAACAGCTGTTTTCCACGAAATTTATGAAACAGGAAACAGCTGTTTTTTGTCCTGTTTTCTGTTTTTTATTAGATATTTAGTTAATTATCAAATAATTGTTTGTTATCATTATTAAATAATTCTCTTCAGTTTCTTGCAGGAAACTTTTTTCAATATAATTATTACTTTCAGCAAGGGTTTATTTTATTATTCAACTATCTGATAATTGCCTGTTATGTGTTCATTTTTAATTTAATATGTCAACACTTTCCTTTTTTTAAAATAAAAATAAAATATCAAATAACATGAATCATTTTATACCAATTCCAAAGGATTAATGATTTATATAATTAGGGATTAAATTATAATTTCTTGTTTTAATTCATATTTTAAAATAATTAAACGCCAACTTACACATATAAACACTTTTAAACGAATTAAAATAAATATATTACAAAAATAATATATTAAAATGATTATTTCTTGATGAATATAATTAAAGTGACTACCATTTTTGATTTAAATTCTACCATTTTCCCAATCCTTTCCAAGCATTCTTTATTTGTTGTTCTTAAAACAGCATAAAGCACTACTGAAACAAAATTATAATAAATACGTTGAATAATATTTCTTATTGAATATGTGCCTACACTTGTATTATTCTATATACTTTAACTGATTGATCTAATATTGCTCTCGAATCCCACGTTGGTATTTATATTGTTGAAGTTAATCACATCCCAATAATTTTAGGAAACAAATTAAAACAAAATTAGTTACAACATATTATTTCGTCATTAGAGCACATATTCAGATTTATAAAAAAATAGATTTATTTATTTATTTTTGGAGTTAATAAATATTTACTATATCAACGGTAAATTCCAACTAATCTTGAGATTCCTCTGTTCTATATTAATCTCAAATAATTAAACTTTTGATCAATATATCCATAATTTCAGTATAGGATTATGCAGAAAAACGAAAGAATACAATTAATAAAGAAATTGAGGGCTTCTGCAACCGATGTAATTTAGCAATTAATGACTCTGGAGGATCCATAACCAGTTACTTTATGAACCTTAATTTACTTAAATTTATTCTAACGTACTTTAATTTACTCTGATGTACCTTAATTTACTTTATGAACCATAATTTACTTAAATGTACCCCAATGTACTTAAATTGACTTTAGACCCTTTAATTTACTTTAATTTACCTTAATGTACTCTAATGTATCTTAATTTACTAGAGGAACCTTAATTTACTATAATATACTTAAATGTATTCTAATGTACTTTAATTTATCTAAATTTACTTTATTATACTGTTATGTACTTTAATTTACTTAAGACACTTTAATTTACATTAATTTACTTTAATATACTCTAATGTATTCTAATGTACTTTAATTTACTTTAGGTATTTTAAATTATTTTTATCTAGAGCCTAAATTTGCCTATGAAAATTCTGTGAACAAATATTTCAAGTGTTTTTTTTTAACAAGCCTATAAAATACCCCTGTCAATTTTTTCATCAGTAGGCGTTTCAAGCCATTTTTATTTTATGCTTATATTTACCTATAGAAAGTATTGAGACCAAATATTGCATTAGTTTTTATTACGAATTAAAAATATCCCTGACTATAGTGTGTTTATCTTAGGCGATTTGAGCCAATTTTAATTTTATGCTTTTTTTATCGTTAGGCGATTCAAGCCAATTTATTTTAGTCTTTTTCAAAAATACCCCCTGACTGTAGTGTGATTAAAAAACAAATTTTGTGAATGAAAATACCCTCTCTGACTATCTTAGGCGATTTGAGCCAATTTTAATTTTATGCTTTTTTTATTGTTAGGCGATTCAAGCCAATTTATTTAGTCTTTTTCAAAAATACCCCCTGAATAGTGTGATTAAAAAAAAATTTATTCAAAAAAAATATTTCAATTTTATTTCAAAAATTCACCAAAATTTGAATTTAAAAAAAATATTCCAAAAATTTGAATTAAAAAAAAATTGCGCCAAAAACTCGAAAAAAATTTTTAAAAAAAATACACACAAAAATTTCGAAAAATAAAAAAATTAATACACACAAAATTAATTAAGTTGATTACATCATTATGTAATCAAGATAATCCGAATTTAATCTTTAAATAAACCCCCCCCCCTATTTTTTTTGTATTACAGAGTGCCCCTAACTACCTACTAAGAATATATATTATTTCGAAATACAGGAAAGAGAACGGGAAATTTACAGATATTATTTGAGGCACTTCTTACAATTAAACCAACATCAACTGACGTGGAACGGATATTTTGTGTTTGTAGCAATTTTTGTACAAAGATTCTATCACTCCTGTCAGACGAATCTCTAAATTCTTTGATATTTCTTTAATTCTATTAAAATAAATAATAATTAGTGACATTGGAAAATTTAATATTTACTTTCATTTTGAACGTACATTTTTAATAAGAAAATTTTTAATTTTCATAAAAACCGTAAACAGATGTTTGTTGCAAATTCCTGTTTTTCAGAAACCCTAATCACAATACCAAGCATACTTACTAAGAAATTCTTCTACTTGTGTGTGATATTTTCTGAAGCATGTCTTTGAATGATGATTGTGCTACTAATCATTAGTAGTACTTAATGAAACTTAATTTTTTTGAATTCTGTTCCTTGGCTATTTTAAGTTTCTTATGAACTATTACTCGTGGTTGGTTGCATAGTTACTATTAGCCACAGAACCTCTGATGTTAATTGGATCCATTAAAAATGCGATATTTTAAATACAGCATTTATTATACAATAATATAGAATAATATATTTATACAAATATATATTTAAACAAATTCATAATAATTTGTTTGATGAATTTCTATAAAACTAATAAATGCATAAGTAAGGATTTCGACAAACAGTCCACATACAGTAATAATTTAATTTATAATTAAAATACCTCACATTTCCCTTTGTTTAAAAGCCTTCAGCCACTCAATGTTTCTAATTAAAGTACTTTAATTTTCCATCTTTAGTTCATAACTTCGCTTGTGAAGCTTCTTCATAATCTCATCTGAACCATGTACCTATTTTGATTTTTATTGCGAATATCCATTTTAACTAAAACGTAATCTCCAATTTAAAATTCGTGAATTGTTATTTGATTGATTCCTTTATCTATTGATGTTTCTGAAAACCATTCACTATAAATATTTTTTCCAAACACCATTTCAGCTGGAGTTTTCTTAATAGATTTTTGGAAAGTTGAATTTATCATAAATTGCACTTCAGAAACAACTTCAACCCATGATTTATGCCTTTTGTCCTGAAATGTTACCTGTATTGCACCTATAACAGTTCGGAACTGTCTCTCAATCTGTCCATTCGATGAATGATGATATGGGCTTGAATATTTTATTTCAATGTTGTGATTTTCTGCAACTTTTCTGACCATTTTCAATTCGAATGACTTGTCTATGTCACAATTAATTATCCTTGGGGCACAAAATTTCATTATAACGTCTTCTTTAAGTATTTGCGCCACCTTCTTCTTATCTTGTGCTTTAACTGCGTGTATGGAAATAAATTTACAATGATGGTCAATAATCTCAAAAACGTATCGCTCATCTCTTATTGTTGGTTGTAATGGGCCACAAAAATCTATATAGATTCTTTCGAATAAATTAGAATCACTTGTACAAATTATTTTTCTTTAATTCTTGTTGTATCAACCTTTCTTTTTTTTGTCAATTTTTACAAGCTTGTACCGTATTAAGAACAAATAGTTCTAAATCTTTTATGTAAAAATTGTTTGATATATACATTTTGACTTTCTTAGCACCATCATGACAAATTTATTTTTACTTTGCAATTATATTTTCATTATAATATATATATTAGGGTGGCCCAAAATCTTTTTTCAAATTATTTTGGAGCATTTTGTTTTTTGTGTTCTCTTTGACTTCAAACTGCTGAGAAAAAATTTTATGAATATTTGAGTTCATTTAGTACTACCTCATCGACATGGAAAATTTAAATCTATTTGAATGAATTTTGTATGTGAGTATATATATAAAGCACACAGAAAATGCTAGAAAGTTCTGGAAAGTTCTCGAAAAATTTATACAATTCTAGAACGTTCTAGAAGCTTCTAAAAATGTGGCAAACTTGTTAAGGTTTTAGGAAATTCTAGAAAACTCTAGAAGTTTTGATGTTCATATAAATACCGAGCTTCACCAGTGCGTTTCAATTTAGTTACAAAAATCAAGTTTTATAAGATCAAGTGTTGCGACCAAATAAATATCGAAAACTGTTGTATAACCAATTCTTTCTAGTTTCGATGAAATAAAAATCAATTCTGCCTGAAAACGACGTTGCTTGAAAGCTATTAATGTTGTTTCGCCAATGGTAGCCTCTGCTCTTGATCTTGATGTGTTTTCACAAATTTTCAATCTTACTTGTCAGTAAAAATTTGCTGATTAGAATCTCTGCGTATTTGAAGTTAGTGAAAATACTTTGAGAATCGAACATCCAAACAGTCAACATTTATATGTGTTTTATTTGAACACCATAATTCTCAGTGAGACCGAACTTTGATTGATAAATGAATTGATCACCATATGAATTTATGATGACTAGGTGAAATGCAATATTATGAATATATTTTTGAGTGACTGGAACTGTTGGCATTGAATGTTTCTTGGCCCGCTACCACCACATACCGCAAGTTATTAAACTCTTACATCTTTAACGGGTTGTGTGAATGCAGTATTACTGTAACGAATACGTGACTATGAACGTTCTAAATGTGACTACCAGCGGACTGGAACTCAAAATTATAAATAAAGCTGTGGAAACGCTGAAGAAAAGTTGTCATATGGCGTATCGCTTGTTTCCGTAGTGTTGGGCCAGAACACAAACGGCCTTGTAAAATGTTTAAATGAATCGGTAACACACATGCAAATATAACATGCAGTTTTAAATTCAAACCTATGAAAACATCAATTAAACCTAGCAAAATATGAGAGAAAAGCAATTACATATAAAATAATAAACATAAAAATAAATTAAAATAATAACAAAATGCAACAAGATTCGCACGATATAAATATAAACATAACATGAAAACCCAAAAAATTCGACCGAAATTTGATAATTTAACAAAAATGGAAAATTTCATGAAAATGAAATTTAAATCAAAGAATTTGAATTAGAAATAATTCAATAAAAATTTCAAATAAAAAATTATCAAAATAAATTAGAAAATAATAAAAATTAAGATTAGAATACACTAGAAAATCCCAAGGTCGAATTTTGTTTTACTAAATCAAAAAGAACACGCGAGGTTAAGGACAGAAAATAGGTATATATACCGATGCATTTTCACATAAAATTTAACCAAATTTAAATCGTTAAATCGTTTTTAAAAAACTATATTCTGAAATCTATTTTAAGTGAGTGAGAGTTTTATTTGGAAACTCTCTCTCCACGTCCCGTCCTAGCACCCTCGGTAGAGCTCTGCTTGGATGTCGACGTGGGGAGAGATGTAATTTTATTTTGGTATGATGTTATGCTCTATCAAGTAATTTGGTATATTTTTTTAAATAATTTAATAAATATTTGTATAACCTAAATTCAACTTATTTTTTCATTAAATTAATTATTTTATTGTCGAAATTTTTCCGGCCTACAGCCAAGACATATCACAAGTTAGTAAAATCCACATATTATTCAGATTCGTGTAAGTGCGTGGAATATCGCCGATGATCTGTGCCCGTGAAGACCCGGCGTGCGGAACGCAGGGATTGGAACGTCAATATTATTCCGTATAGAAGAGAGGAGAAATAAGGAAGGGGTCTTTTGGCTACTTCCTCGTTTCTAGTTTTCTTTAAATTCGACCTAAATTGATCTACACACGGCTTAAAATCACCACACCGAGTAGTCCAGTGGGCACTCATTAAATACAATATGAACATAAAATGCGTTTAAGGCTTATTAAAGGGAAAGGTGACGGGGAATAAAATTAATATGAAATCACTGCTATGAAATTAAATCAATTAATTTTATGAATTAACTAAAATGCAAATTTAGACGAGGAATAATAATTTAAACGAATTACCCTGAACTCCCAGTAGAGTAGTAGATTTAATTAAATTCCAAACCAGAGTATATAATAGAAGCATTTTTTTTAAACTCCCTTATAACTAAAAGTTAGTCATTACTAGGCCCAACTATTGATCGAAAGTGGCTCCCGCATAAAAGTAAATTAACCTAAATAATAATTAAATTTACAATGCAAATACTGATAAAGTAAAGAAAATTTTATTGTAAAGGAAAATTACACAACTTCTCTTGAGCAGACAACTGAACCAATGTAATAATCCACCTGTTTTCTGCCCCTTTGTATCACTGATGCATTAACGGATAACTCTACGGCACAGGCCCATCCATATTTGATACTCATTTCACTGATAAAACCATATAATTTTGATCGAAAATATTCCACAAGTTCTTAGACCTTAAATGATTCCCCAATCCCGATCACCATCACAAATAAACCCACGAATTGCCAGAAGCTTAAATCTCCAAAATTGTTCTAGCTTTGAATAATAAACTAGTAGTTGTATAAAATAAAACCATTTAACATTACCCGCAACCACGTGAAATACCACAGATAACTCATCGAACCAAGAAAAATCCTAACCCCATAAGGATTAATTCAGAAAACGTATCAGATTAATAAAATAACACCCAGCACGTGCGGCTCGAAAGATGTCCCTGATCATTAATAATTACAACCTCACGAAATGGCTAATTCCAAAATGAATACATTAAATTAAATATTAATAAAATAAAAGGAAATGTCGAAAATTGGAAGTAACACGGGAACACTCGCAGCGAAATTGCTAAGTTGGCAATATCGCGGTGCGGGTTTTCCGATGTTAACATCCAAAAGCAAAACGTACCTGATTTCCAATTCAAATCATCATTCGAAAATGAATATGAATCTTTATCACGTCAGGATGAATGGAATTGCAAATTCCAAACGGATGTTTACATAAATATGAAATCGTCGATGAAATAATTCTATCCGAGTGTCGATTTTCTGACATCGGACCAATGCCCACCGTTCCGCACACCGACCGACAGTGTGCAAAGCACATCCGGTCGTCTTATAAAATCGATATTTGGAATTTTTTTATCAATTTGCAAAATGTGTGATCACTCCCTTAATGTCGATGGATTACCGTTACCCCAGGTGGAAATCGGGGAATCTACCTTGAACAGAACAGGTAAGAGCTATTTAAATTAATTCATATTAAACGATATTTTCTTAAATAAATTATTAAATTATTTATGTCCTCATTTGATCATTAATAAACTGATAATTCAATTAGGATTGCCTTACCCGATAATTTTTTTTTGATAAATCAGAAATGGATAAGTCCATCAAAAATTTTAAACCGCCTCATGCAAGTTTGCCAGCCCTTTAACCCAGAAATTTTAATTGAGAAAAAATTCGACATGAACCTAACCCTAAGTTGTCTAGGAGTTTTTGAGTGAACCATTTATGATAACCCAATTAAACGATTCATAAAAATGGATATTATTTAATAATTTAATGATTTTCGCAGAAGTTTCTGAGAAATTGATGCCAGTGACTATAACTCAAATAGCGTCGTCAGGATTCGTAGGTATTGATGACAGAGGCTAAAAATAGCGTGAACTATATTTAAATTTTTTGGTTTCGTTTAGGTAACCGATTATAATTACATTCTATTTAACTATTGGTTTTTTAAATGTTCTTAAGTTTTAATAATTATCTACGATTAAACCACTATAATCATTTTGGGAAACGAAAGGTCTATCAAATTATCGTTCGAATATGAGCTTTTAGAGTCCCCTCAAAGTGAATCTCGATCGTTAATAAAGTCGTTTTTTCCGAAATCGAAGGTAAAAGCTCAATCGCGGTAACGTTTCAATATATCCATTGTACATTTACCTGGCAGATTGTCTAATAATTGTATGATCGTTAAATATATTCAACTTAGGACATACTTAAAGAAAGTAATGTTTGCATCACCTTCAAAATACCCTCAACCCGCACTGTTTTATAACTTGCAGATGTCAGTGATGGATATTGACTATTTATAATATTGGTTTTCTGCGCGCATCTTTTATTATATGGCCCTGTTATGAAGTATACTGTAGCTTTATTATTTATTATTTTCACTACAGAAGCTATTGAAAATTAAACATAAACGTATAATTGTATTAATGAATGTTCATAATGCAGATAAACCCAGTTCGATGGCCTACATTTCAATCCAGCTCGCAGACAGATGGAGATGGGCGTGGGAACGTTTCCGGCAGGAGAGATGCCCGGAGTTCCCCCCCACCGGAGCCTCAACTAACCGACGCAACAGAGAACGACCACGACCGATGGCTAGCCGAACAACCATGGGAAGAGTGGAGCCCGGCCGGGGAAATCCACGCACAAGCCCAGCATCTCCTCAAACAACTGGAGACCCACCAACGACAGGTGGATGTGCAAGTGGTCCGAGCACGCCAATACCTGGCGAATGTCGAGGAAAACATACTGGCTGGTCGGATTGCCAGCAATTATCAACATCCGCAGCGAGGCACGGTCGCACGAGTCACCCGACCGAAAACTACATGGATCCGAGATGCCAGGCGGCCAGTAATGACCATATCTGGTTATTCGCCGGAAGAGTGGGTGGAAAAGGGTTTTCCCTCCTCCTAAACCACCTCTTCATGATAAACTGTTCTAGGATTTGATTGTTTAGTAAATGTTTACAGTAAATAAACCGGTTGTCATTTCATTAACTGTTTTATCTTAATCTTAATGTGAAAATTCCTTATTTGTTTAATATAACTTATACGAATATAGTCTCTTTAAAAATATCAAACCTTTAAATATTTATATTACTAGTAATGGAACCTATCCAACTATTGCAGAAGGAATTGACTCGTTCCCAGCAAGCTAACAAAGCCCTGTATGAGCAAATCATACAGCTCACGAAAGAGATTCAACAAGTGAAAGCCACCTGGGTGGATCCAACGAAGCTTAAGCCCCTCCATCACCGGCTCACTGCCGCTCAAAAGGGCTGGGCCGATGAACGGCAATTAAATCAAAACCTCCGGACGCAGATAAGAGGGTTGGAAGTTGCCTTGTCCGCTAGTCGGGAGGGAGAGGCGGTAACCTACCCTCTTGTCTTCGCCCCATCCCAATTGGCTTATCAAGACTCAATAAACAATCCAACGTCCGCTGTGACTCCTTCTACGACACCATCCAGCAGTTACAGGCCGGGGCGCAAAGAGCGCGCCAGACGTTGAGCCGCTCGCCTGGCAAATAAACTTAATTAATTTATCTTGTTTCGTTTGTGAATTTAATTAGATTATGAAGATTGTTCAATTTTTTAAAAAAAGTGATAGTCTGAGAACATTAAAAACCCTATAGTAATTTCAGGAGTATCCATGTTTCGTCAGGTAAACGTCGTTCTATCTCTATGCATACCATCACCGCAGCTAACCCTCACCAACATGATTCTAATCTCGAAACCTCTCACACACAAGGGACTTACAAAGAGAGCATATGTCTTCTAACGACGGCTCGTTGAACCCGAGGGTTGTCCGAGCAATTACAGCATTAGTAATAGCGCTCACTTTTTGCGGACAATCCACCCACTAGAACACAGTTCCAATTTTGCTCAGCAACGGGTACCGAGTGGTAGCTAGAAATATTTATATGGCGTTACCGGGGCAACTATAGGAAGATTTAAACAATTAGCAAAACCCAGTAACCCACCAGTAGTGTTGAAAAATCGACCTAAATTCACTCAAACAACTAGACTCGGTAAGCACCCAATAATCTATAAAATCAAAATAAATAGATCTTAAGGCCAAAGAAAAGAAAAAAGTAGCAGGAAAATAGCGAAATCGTTACAACAGTTAAAATGAATATTTGTTGGAAAATTATGTCATATATAATGTGCAATTTAGATAATACCTCTAGGCATTGATACTATCAAACAAAATAGTATTAAATTTGTAAACAAATTTTCTAATTTGTTAACTAATTATTAATATTAAATTATTAATTCTTTAGTTCTTTAAACTTATCAAAAGATTTTATTGTAACAAATATATTTTAAATTTTATAACTGAAAGTTATTTTTAAAGTTTTGTAATTTGTTTTGAATTTTTTGATCAAATTTTTAAATTAATATCGTGTTTTTCAAAAAGTTTCAAAGTTATTATTATTAATATTACTGAAAAAATTAAAATGGAAATAAATGAAAAGAAAAGTATTTTAATGTATAAATTATTCCACTTTTATTTATTCATTTAAAGGAAAGCAATCAAATTCAGACAGAAATGAAGTAGGTTAATAATTATTCATCTAACTTCATACATATTTAGCCAGAAATAAAAAAGAAAGTAGATGAGATTGACTTATTACAAAGACAGT
The DNA here is from genome assembly GCA_022537955.1 of Schmidtea mediterranea. Lineage (NCBI taxonomy): Eukaryota > Metazoa > Platyhelminthes > Tricladida > Dugesiidae > Schmidtea > Schmidtea mediterranea. The sequence goes on from CM039680.1 coordinate 173,859,534, forward strand.
CAGATGATGTAGAAATTATCCCAATGAAATCTAGCAGTGTGGATTTGGAAGACTCTCTAATTTGTTCCATATGCCATGAAGTCATGTATAATTGTGTAAGGTATGTCTGGATTTGTTCTGTAATCATTTGTAACCTATCGACAGCATTCAGCCTTGCTTACACACATATTGCGCTTATTGCTTACTCAAATGGCGAAAATCTGGCCAATGCTGTCCAACAGTAAATTTTTATCGAATCATAAAGAAATTATAATGTGAAATTTCAGTGCAGGGGATCAATTGCTGGTGTATCGGTTAATCACTTGGTCAGGAACATTATTGATAAATATCTGACCCGGAATCCAGGTGCAAACAAGTTTTATTCATTTCGTTTATACGAAATTTGCCACAACCCCAATGTCGCGTTTTCAAGTTTGTTTTCTCAAAGCCCTTTAATATCGTGTTTTTCAAAAAGTTTCAAAGTTACTTCAATAAATTTTTTCATTTTTGCAACTGTTCATCCAATGCACTGCAGACGCCTCAACACAAAATTTAAATTTTTAAAAATTTTTAATTAAAATTTTAAAAATTTTTGGAACATTTTAAAAACTTAAAACAAAAATTTTGTTCTTATGAATTTAAGTTTCCACACCAAATTTCAAATACAAATGAAATGATTTTAAAAATTTTAAAAATGCGTCAAAAATGCAAATAAAAACCTAAAATATTTTACAAGATCGATTTTAAACATCAGCATAACCGGAAAATTTCCTCATATTTCACTATTATAATTTTTTAAAAGTTTATTAATTTTTTAAAGTATTTTTAAAATATAACATTTTAAAAAATTAAAACAAAATTTTCGTTTTCGCAATAAATTCCATAACTTTAAATATAAATAAAAGATTTTAAAATTTTTTATTAATTTTTTAAAGTATTTTTAAATTTTTTTAACATTTTTAATAATTAAAACAAAAATTTCGGTTTCGCAATAAATTTCATAATTTTAAATATAAATAAAAGATTTAAAAATTTTTTAGAGTTTAAAAATGTGCCAAAATGTAAATAAAAACCTTAAATATTTACAAGATCGATTTTAAAAATCAGCATAACGGGGCAACTTTGCCTAGTCACTAACACCGGAAAATTTCCTCATATTTCACTATTATAATTTTTTAAAAATTAAAACAAAAATTTCGTTTTCGCACAAAATTCCATAATTTTAAAAATAAATAAATAAAAGATTTTAGAAATTTATTAATTTTTTAAAGTATTTTTAAAATATAACATTTTTAAAAATTAAAACAAAAATTTCGTTTTCGTACAAAATTCCACAATTTTTTAATATAAATAAAAGATTTCAAAAATTTTTAGAGTTTAAAAATGCGCCAAAATGTAAAAAAACCTTTAAAAACCTAAATTTTTCTGAGTCATTGGACGGGAAAATAATTTTTTATAAGTTTTTTAAAATAAAACAAAAATTTCGCTAAAAGATTTTATAAATGCCCCAAAAATTTAAATAAAACCATAAAAAAAATTCAACATTGATTTTAAAAATTAGCATGATGGGACAGATTTTTCTGAGTCATTAACAAAGGAAGATTTCCTTACATTTTTAAAAAAAAATTTATTAACGAAAACAAAAAAATGAATAAGAAAAGCTATAATGTAAGCAAATTATAATATAAAGTTTATTTAACAAATAAAATATAATTTTAAAGTTAAGTTAAATTATTTATTTTTTTTAAAAAAGAATATTAAAATATTATTAAAAATCAATCATTTGCTTGAATATATATATATATATATAGATTAAAATCCAAATTAATTTTTTGATTTGTTTTTATATGATTGTATCAGTGAAACTATCAAAATATATGGTAAAACGCGTGTTTGACTCGCGCTTCTTTGTAAACGGAAAGAAAGTTGAAAATAAAAATTTGAAAACAAAAATGAAACGAATCGAATCGAAGATGGAGTTTTACATGGCGAATATTTAAAGAGCCTCTATATAGATATTTAAAAACAATAAAGTTATCGAGTCAGAAATAGCATTTTCTTCTAAAAATTTAAATACATAACAATTATATCCAACTCATTTTTAAAAGATTTAATTTCCGTCATAAGTTTTATGTATTTCAGTGGATCTTAATTGAAAATAAAACCTACATGTCTTTATTGTTTTTTTCTAAAAATTTACCGTTCCTGTTGGTTTCCTTTAACTCCTTGTTCGGGTACTTATTGAACCACCACATTATTCCATCAATATATTTATCAAAAACTTTTACTGTAAATATTTTACGTTTATAAATTGGTATTATATTCTATTTGATGCCAAATATCCTCGCTAGTATCGTAGTTGTTTGAGAAAGTGAGATAAATATTATAAGTTTCCCATTTTCTAGACAAAATGCAAAGTAATCAAGAAAGGGAAAAAGCAAATTTTGAGGTTGCACAGAATATGGTAATAGATTGTTTGATCTGCAATAAAATATGTATTTAATTTTACCAGGATATTTTATTTTCTCAGTCGGATAATTCAAACGATTCTGCTGTTATGGAATTTCCATTGTTAGTAATTTTAATTGTGATTAAAATCTTTTTTTTTGCCGATAGCATAATCATTTATATAAGTATAATTTAAATAAATAACTATGTAAGTCAATTACCACAATATAATTAGTTATATTGCGCAAATTGGCTTATTTATTTAATTGTAATTGTCATAATAAATTTTCAAATTTCTATCACCGCATTGAGTCGAACTCCTTGCTCAGGATGAAACAAAAGAAAGAATATGATAGTTAATGAAGTGGCAAAGATTTTAAGAAAGGGAGAGTTATGTTGATTATCTAAATATTTAGTTTGTATAAATATTCGAAATTTATCATTGTTCTATTAAAATAAAATGTATTGATAAAATATGGATAAAATATGGATTAAATGTGGATTAATTATGGATTAATTATGGATTAATTATGGATTAATTATGGATTAATTATGGATTAATTATGGATTAATTATGGATTAATTATGGATTAATTATGGATTAATTATGGATTAATTATGGATTAATTATGGATTAATTATGGATTAATTATGGATTAATTATGGATTAATTATGGATTAATTATGGATTAAATATGGATTAAATATGGATTAAATATGGATTAAATATGGATTAAATATGGATTAAATATGGATTAAATATGGATTAAATATGGATTAAATATGGATTAAATATGGATTAAATATGGATTAAATATGGATTAAATATGGATAGTAAATTTGTTATGAATCTGCCTGATTTAAACCCAACAAAATAGAATTTATTGATAACCAAGAATGCACTTCGTGGATAACAATTAATAATTTTGAATTCGGGATAGACCTGCCAAAGATTTCACCCCATCAGTGATCAAATTGCTGTTAACACGAATTGTTTTGATCAGAAACTGAATTTTCTCATTTACTATTTATATAGCTCGCGATTACCATTAATTATAAATGTTAATTTCTCTTTTCGTCCGCTCTCTTGTTCCAACCAGCAATTATTGAAGCGATTCTCTAAATGATTTACGAAATTCGTCAACTCCGTAACTTTTATTGAATAATAAATTAGATTGATTTTTTTTATTTGGTTTCAACTTCTAATTTACTGCTTAATTACTTCTGATTCCCTCGAAATTTTTGATTTTTACTTTATGATATTTATTTAGCTTTTAATTATTTTTGACAATTTTCTATTTATTTTGTGTAACCAATACAAAAAAATTAATTTAATTTATGCAAAAACTTTGGCATTCGGTGCCTGGAAAAAATAAGAGTATCCAAGTGGTAAAGTTGTGGAGAAGCTGAAAATTAACCACTGAAGACCAAGAAGCAATATCAAGAATCGGACTCAAAAGGCTGTATTATAGAATTGATTTTATTATTATTTATGTTCTAGCGCGTGGTAAAATAAAAATAAAAAACCAATTAATAATTAAATAAATAATGTTAAATCAGAGTTGTAAAACGATTTTTGAAAAACATTAACTAAATATGTTTGTTTAAAAGAAAGAAAAATGAAAAACTCTCATAAATTATAATAATATAAGAGTAGGGTTATGATAACCGCTGGAACCAGACCCTGTCTAGAAAAAGTAGGTCAACTCAAAATTTTACGTGTGCCATAAAAAATAGGTCAATCTGTCATTGTGACCTCGTGATTGCCACGACAACCATCGATAATTTTATGTAGGTCAACTTAAAGTTTATCAACTCAAATTTATTGATTCACGTTAAATCAGAGTTCTCCTTGTGAAATTTCTGACAAAAAGAGGAATGCTTGCAAATCGTGAGAGATTGTTTCTTTTAAAACCATTTTTGAAAAACATTAGCTAAATTATGTTTGTTTAAAATGAAAGAAATGGTGATTTCTCATAATTTACGAAATTAAGTTATTGAATTTAATAATTTTGGATCATGTCCATTATCTGCCATCTACAAGATACATGAGTATTATCTGCCATCTAAATAATAATAATTCTATTGGTTTTATTCAATTATAAAAGCATAAATAAACATAATAATTATAAAAATAATAATAATAATGACATAATAATTATAAAAATAATAATAATAATAAATAAAAATAATAATAAACATAATAATAATTATATAATTATAAAAACATAAATTTAACATAATAATTTTAAATTCAATGTTATGGGTATTATCTGCCACCTAAGTGGCAAATGGACATGATCCATAATTTTAATTTATCAAGCTTGCAGTGAAGATTAAAATTTATATTAATATAGAGTTTCTAATCCAATAAAATTAATTTTCAGTTGAATAGTATACAAATATTTAATACAATAACATAATTTTAAATTATTTTAGAAATGTATTTTTGCAAAAAAATATTTATTCATTTAAAAGTAAATTAAAATTTAAACATATTTTTAAAATGGAATTTGAACTTAATTTTTATCCGGATGATCTCGTCTTTAAGGGCAACTGAGGCACTGCCCTATACACATTTCTCCTAACTGTACAATTTAGGTTTTTGTAGAAAAGTACCTTCTCCACGATATTCCCTCCTATTACCCAATCTGGTTTTAAAGTAACGATTCACCACTAAGTAATAATTAAATTGAAACCTCTTATTCATTGTTGTACACTTTTCTCATCATTTGGATTAGAGACTCTAACAACCGATTTCAATTGCGTAAATATATTTTTAGGCTGGTAAAAAATTAATTCGTGTCTTGCAACTGTGATCGCCTCTTTGATTTCTTGAATTTTATGGAAAAAGCGTTTCCTTCATTGTTTCTATAATTTGAAATAATCTATTAAAATAACTTACCATCCTCAACCTATTTCCAGGGCCATTTAATACATCATTATGAATCAATTCATTATTGTACATTTTATGTAGTGGCTATTTATACCATTCTACCAATCGTAGATCTTCCATAGTGTTTCCGCATAGAAACCTGAAACCTGGTTTCATAAAAAGATTTATTGACTTTGTACCATGTTGCATGTTTATAAATCTATCTCATCTATAATTTATCAAAGTTATGCTTTATTGCTACTATTAGTGTTTTGAACTCTTAATGATATATTGGCTTAGTAGCACACAAATTCTGCTATCATCCTAGATTTTAATTTTGAGTGTCAGAGAGCTACCTTAAAATGTTCCGCAAGATAATTTCAACGCCCCTTTTGTATAGCGCCCAGATGCGACGTATATTTTGTTAACTGTATGGAACCAACACTGATTTGAATAGTTTTAATATCCAAAGACACAAGTGGGCTTACTATCAATAAAATTTCAACAAATTGCACAAATATTAGAATTATATATAAAACAAAATCACGAATTTAAATTTAAGATTTGCTATTATTGTAATATTTCTAAATAATAAAATATTGCTAGTTTTATTTATTTAAAACAGAAATAATTGCTCGTTTTGTAACTTTCCCGGCATTCGTTTTAATGCAGAAATTACAATTAACGGATTAAGTAAATATTTATTAGCTGTGAAAATTTTTCAATTTTGTTGTAGATTATTCTTGTAATACTTCCACTAACCATGTCCAATGCACCTGTTGCTGTCGCAACATCCCAATCATTGACAATGACGCTAATTATCCTCCAATTAACTGTCAAGTTTGCAATAATAACTTTTGCTTTCTTCTTTTAGGCAGTTGCGATGAATGCATCACTGGATGTTTATTCCAATTTAAAAGTATTGCATTCTACTTTATATTAATGACATTTTGTTGTATTGTACAAAATTATCTAACTTTAAAAATGTAAAGTAGTATAATTAATAATAACAATAATAATAATAATAATAATAATAATAATAATAATAATAATAATGTTGAGTTATTATTTACAATTGTTCGACAGGAACTGGTTCTCTGACTCCACGTGCTCTTTAAACACAATGAAGGAACACAGAAAAAATGTGTATTGATACAAAACTTTCATGACACCTTACACATTTACATCTGGAATAGGGATCTCGATGGGAAACCGCTTCAAGAGTTACTAAACACAATTGAAACTCAAATAGATTCTTGAACGATGTCTGCTTGATTTTTCCTTTTCAGGCTCTTTCTTTTTTTAAATATATATATTTTGCCTTTTTTAAAAACTTATACCTCTGCTTTTTTCGACCAAAAATTGTGGCGTTGTTTTCGATTAGAGTTCTTCTTTTATAGGAGATTTATCCTCAACAACTAATTGAATTTGCCCGAAACTTTGATTGGGTTCCAGGGGAACTAATTCGTTTTTATTATCATTTTTTGCCGTTTCGACCGTTCCCCTAGAGATAGCCTAAATTGAATTTAAAGATAATTAGTTTCCCGCATAATAAAATTCATTTTCGGAGAATTTCTCCCTAATCTAATTCATTTTGTTTTCGTCATTTTAATTAATTAATTTGTATTGTCTTATTAACTTTTTCTAAGAGAACAAAATTTATTTTATATTATTATTTTCGTAATCGTCTCGTCAATTGTCATCGACACATACCCATTTACCCCGGAAATATTGATTTTTGATTTTAATTAATTGTAGTTAATTATTTAATTTTCTTATTTTATGTCAAATTACTTTAATTTTTGTAAAATTGTGCAGCATCAACATTGCTAATAACTAATAATAACTACTAATAATACTATAAAACACTGATTCCTTGGTAGCAGCATAAATTAAGATATCAGATAAGTGAATCATAAAATAAATTCTTGTTGCAAAGTAATTATTATATTGTTGAAAAAAGTTTCGATTATAAATAATCCCCTTCGGTTCCGAAAAAAACTGAAAAGTATTATTTAATAATTGAAACTATTTTCAACAATATAATAATTACTTTGCACCAAGGGCTTATTTTACGATTCATATATCTGGTATAATACATGGTTATGCATTTTTATATTCCCATGCATGCAATTTAACATACCCATTTATGCAATTTTATATACCCACAGATGACAATTGAAATTTAAAAAATTATTTTTAAATTTGTTAATAAATATTTATTTAAATTAATGATTCTATTCGAAGTTTTTCTACCCAATTTCTCATAATTTGATAAAATCCTAAGCACTGAATAAAATAATTATTATTAGATAATATTTCATCTAAAGCAAATTCAATCTCTACATTAGGCTGCAAATTTTTCAAAGCATGATATCGTGATTTTAACATTGAAAAAAATTCTTAAATAGGATTTAATTCAGGTGAATAAGGTACTAAATATTTAAATAAAATATTATTTTCACTTAAAACTTGCAATACAACTTGTGATTTGTGAAAAATCGCATTATCCATAATAAGAACTTTGCTGAGATGAGTTCTGAAATATGGAAAAAGATATAAATTAATAAATTCAATAAAACTTTCAGAATTAAAAGCACCATTTTTATATTTGTGACCAATTACTCCTTCAAGTCCAATTAGGCATAATGAATTTCTATTTATACTTCGATTGGCAGGCACAGTAATATAAGCTTTGGTATTTTCTGCTGAATAGCAATAAGAACGAGTTGTATGTTTATTAAATCCTGTTTCATCGAAAAAAAATCTTGAAATTTCCATGGTATAAATTGCTCTCACTTCAATTTTTTCAAGAGTATTTCTTGAGGAACTAAACTTAATCTTTTTCTGGTTATCCCAATTGATTTTAGCTTCCTTGAGATAGTGGACTGAGATATTTCTTTTTGATGCAATTATTTTTGTATTATTTTGCAAGTTTCTTTTATTTTTCAGATGAAGATTTGAATGGTTCAGATTTTTCATCCGAAGATAAAATTTTCCTGACAGTTTTTCTATCTAAAGAGAAAGATTTTGAAATATTAGATATTGTTTGATTTCCATTTTGACTCATATTTATAACAATATCATAAATTTCTTTAGTGATATTTTTTCGTTGTTTTCGCTCCATTTTTTAAGTAAATATATTTAATGAATATAAAGTCAATTTATTTATAGGTATATACAATTACATAAATGGGTATATTAAATTACATACATGGGAATATAAAAATGCATATCCCTGTAATAATAATAATAATAATAATAATAATAATAATAATAATAAAAATAATAATCAGATTACAAAGACATTTTTATTGAAGTTGTTTATAAACCCAGCAATTTTATGTTAAAGCTGTGGAAATTTAAATATCTTTCATTAAATTTTCTTTTATTGATTTGGGAAATCTAGTTTTCATCATTCATCGATTTTCATTTTCAATTTATCTTATCTTTATTTCAGACTAAATCAATACTGTTTATTTGCTAGTTGATTAATAATTATATTTATGTATATTTTTTTGAATGATTTACACGTGGTATAAAAATAACAGTACATTAGGGTTGCCATGATTTTCGAACTACAGACCGGGACAATATCCCCTCCTCGTTACGCTTCAACCTCCCCTAACAAAAACAACAACAAAACTTTTATCGACAATCATACATTTGTTATGGGCGTTAGATTTTTTTTTATAAATAATAGACTCAAATAATTATCATGTAAAAAATGGCCTTAATTAAGAATCGTGTAAAAAATGGAATTTCTTTTCCTGATAACTGGTGTAGGGGGATGGAAGAAGACGGAGGTGTTGCTTCGAATGTCGGTTTTGCCACGTGCGCGTATCAATACTAGATACTAACTGACTCGTACCCAGCTTCGCTCGGGAACATTTCGTTATTTTTGACTTTCATGTTTAAAAAATGTATTTATTTGTAAATTTTAAATCGACCGGGACATGTCCCGGTTCATCGGGACGTATGGCAACCCTACAGTACATGAATAAAATATTCCATAAATTTATGTAACATTTAGACTTTGCATTTAATTCCAACCTGAACGATTTAAGCAGAGTCCCGCAGTTTATAATTGATAATTTTTATGAAACCAATGTTCTAAGAGTTTGTTTGGATATTTTATTGTTTCCATTAGGATTTATTTGTTTAGAATTATTTGAATCGTAAAAATCTAACTGTAACAGATATGTATTCTCAATGTTTCGATAAATTATCAAACGGAGAAATAATTCTAAACAACTCTTTGTGGGGATCAAGTTATGTTTGCTTACAATGTGCTAAAAGTGCTTTATTGGATTTAGTTTATGAATATTTTGTTTCCATTCCAAAATCCGATTTACCTCAAGAAGTTGCTTCGAGACCAAATTGTTATTACGGGAAAAATTGCAGAACTCAGCGTTATAAACTTCGTCATTGTTCCCAATATAATCATGCCTGTCCTCAAACTAGGTTCTGACTTTTTGTTTGATATCGTCTCCGCTTAACTATTTTTTACAAATTTCTAACGGAGATTGAATATTTCAATCAAAACTGTTTGGTGTGAGATTTTCTTGAATTATTTTCATATATGATTAGATCGAATTTATTTTTTTGTTTTGTTTTTTACTTTGTTTATTGCAATTTTAATATTTAAACAAAATCAATAAGATTTTAGAAAAAGGTCCATTTGGTGCTTTACAGAAATGGCTTTATTTTTAAATATAAATTTAATGAAGGATGATAAATGGATATTATATAATCAATTAAATTACTCTATTGCATAATAATATGTTAAAATTGTAGTTTCAAGATCAGAAGTTTTTTATGATATTTTATGGTTGTATTTGAATGTAGGTATATTTGTGTGTCTAATTAGGAATCCAATACTCCATTTTTAGATGTTTTACAACGAAAAGCTATAAAAGAATGTGTTCGAGATTTGTTGTCCAAATAAATATTGTGCATTTATGTCTCTTTAACAATAATAAATATTCTATTTTATAAAATGGCAATGAATTTTTAAAAAATTTAATAAAAACTTATTGGAGTTGTTAAATTTAAGTTATTTAAACATAAAATGGAAAACAGATAAAATAGACATGCCAAAAAGTCTTGAGAAAAAGGCTTGGTAGCATCAAGAAATATAAGGATAGCAGTAAATAAACCGTTCAAAAAAGCACAAAAATTGAATAAATTTAAAATAAATAAATTATTAATAACAATGAAAGTTGTCGAACTTGAACAGCAACATTTTTTTATTATTAAACATTCATCATATAAGAAATAATCACACAGAAAACTTTTAATCTACATTTGAAAAATAATCGGACAGTTTTGACTTGGTTCTTTATCTTTTATTACTTATTTGATGCTTGGGGATTTGAATAAACAATCTTCATCCCGTTTATCATCATTTTGTTTATAATTCACAATATTTGAAATCACAAAATGTTCTTAAAGAGATTCATGACTTAGAGAGTTCATCTTAGTGGACTTTTACTGTAATTGATAAATGGGCAGAGATTTTGTGATTTAAAAAGTAAAAACTGTTCATAAAGTTTCGTGGAGCAAATATGTATTTAAACAGAAAATTGACAAATGTATTTCATATAGCTGTTATCATTACAAGTTGATTAGTGATAGCTAGGGATCCAATGAAAGGAAAATCGAGTTGTAATTAATTATAATTTGATTCCCGGGTGGTAATCAAAGGATTTTTATTAAAAATTTCAGCGGAAAACAAGTAGATACATTTATTATTCCAATATAAAAAGAAATAAATTAGAAGTTTATGATTCTAGTACAAAACGGTATATACAGTAACTTCCAGTTATAGTAAAACACCATCTGCCATTAAAAATGTTTACTATGGCCGATTATGTATGCACTGAATTTGGGCTATGATGCTTGAAAAAAAAATGCTATATCCTATTTTTTACTATAACCGACTTGACTATATACGGAATAACTGTATTTAAGTTTATTTAAAAAAAATTATATTATTTGCCCTCACACACAACATTTATTTTTGAGGAATAGATTAATGATTAACAAAGCCAGTAAGTTTCTATTATTTAACATGCTTTTGATTAATAATATTAAAAATGATTGTCAAATCTAAACTAGTAAAATAAAATAGACTAAGAAGAGGCTGTTAGACAACATTCGTATTGAGTACGCGAGTAATATTCTCGGTTATTATAATCGACTATCATGGTGTAAACTGCTTAATTTACGAGGGTGTTTTCTTTCTTTTTCCGGTTCTTGCGCTAGTTGACATCGATGAAGTTAAGTGCTATGTTGCGATTTTCGAGCTAATTTTGTCACAGACGCATGATAGCATTGTTGATTCCAGGGAGATTTTCAATGACTCCCGAATATTATTTATAAAATTTTATTTAAAAAATGCTGTTATAATTGTACAAAATAAAATTCTCATAAACATGCTACCTAGCACAAGGAAATCATTTTTGACGGGTGTTGCAAAAATGTGAACAACTATGGAATTTCCCTTTGATTAGCTTATCATATATAAATCAATATTAAACTTTAAATCATTTTTACATTAAAAAAAGAAACAAATTTATTTTTAAATCAATAATTATCAGTCAATCTTTCAAACAATTCCATAATTTGCGGATCACCGGACTCTCTTGCCAACTCAAAAACGTCTTCTTCCCAATTATTTACTATGGAAAGGTCAACATCGGTTTCATTTAACAAATACTAATTAATAATTAAAGTAATTATTTTCCATAACAACAAAAAGTTTTTACAGTAATTATTGAAATGTGACATTTTTCTACTGCCCATAATAATGAATTGTAGCCAAGCATGTCTTTTAAATTGATATTGGCTTCGTTTTCTACAAAAAACTTTACCAAATCCAAATGTCCATTACAGCAAGCAATTTGTAAAGATGTTCTGCCTGCGGCAGTTGTGTGATCTACATGGACTTCGGGAAATTGTTTTAAAAGATATTGAACAACGGATAAATTTCCATTTTCAGCTGCGTAATGTAAAGGAGTTTGTCCAATCTTTTGTTTAAAAATATTATAATTTTTCATTTTAAAATTTATTCACTTCGTCTGGGATAAAAGGTCCAGCTTTGTTATATTCAATGTCTATCGAATCATTTTCCTTAACAGCTCTAACAAGCCGGAGACCGGCTTCTTTTTGTTCTGATGACATATTACCCTAAAGCATAATTAATTGTTAATTACTAGTTAATGAAAACTAACATATAAATCATTATCTTCATCAGAACAATATTCATCATTTTCATAACTCATCTTCTAAGATCAAAATAGATAAATTATATGACTAAAAAATATTTGAATGTTATAAAAATAAGTATAATTAAGTTAATTAATATTTACAAATTAATTGAAAATTTAATTTTGAATAATATTTTTTTTTATATTAAACTTGTATTATTAAAACAACGTTTATCGTTTGGTATGTGGTTTTTCATCCGTTATTATGACCTTGATATTAAATAATAATTTTTCATTTATTTATTTTTAAATTTATTATGATCATTTTATTCTTTAATTATTAAATATTTAGTATAAATTCTAGATTTCAGTGTTTTACTAAGACCCAAAAACCCGTGAATTTGTTTGAACGCGCAATTAATACAATACTCACTGCACCAAGTTAATTAAAAGTGAAAAAAAGACAAAGTAAACCACGATTAATGCATTAACTAATAAATAAAAACAAAATTAAATATAGAATCAATAAGTAGAAAACATTGCTATATTAAAAATTACAAAATACTTTAAAATCATCAAAAATATGGTGGCAATTAGCAATCGAAAGCTAAATTAGACGTTATTTTATTACAAATGAAAGATGTTAGGTTATTCGTTGGAGTAGAAATTCAAAAATATGAAAATCTCGTACAACGACATCAACTACTTTTCAACGTTGAAATTGTGTGACTATTGGGCTATCTTCTGAAAAGGAGAATCGGTATTTCAGGACTTCTATTGTTCGGATACATCTCTGATTCACAGGCTACCACTGGAAGGATTATGCATGATTTTTACTGGACCACTCTCTTGCATTTTTATTTGTTAATTATTTCGTTTCTCTTGAAAATTATTAGATCGATCATTCAGTATTCGGCGATCGGAAACTAATTATTAACGGTTATTTGTTTATTTACACATTAAAACAAAGAAAATACGGATAATTGTTCACATTTTTCACATTGTCTTTGGTCATCGATGTTCTCATTGATATCTGTCTTTTGTGGTTATTAACGAGCTTAACATACGACACGTGTGCTATTGCGTTGTCAGTTTTTACATAACATTTTAAAATCTTGTAAATCAGTTGTTTCTTTACACATTTTTCTATACTCAATTTTATTACTTACACCTTTCAATTGAATTTTTCTGAATCTCTAGTTGGAGATGATTGAAAGCCTCTCTAATGTATGTGGAATTGCACTTATTACATGTAGATTTATTCAAAACATAAGACACTAAACATTTTGTGATTTGATATTTATTACTAAACATATTTAGTGATTTGAAATATTTCATGATAGAAAGCTTTAAATTTTAATAACTTAAAAATATATTTTATGTTCAGCTACGTAAACCTAACACGATAAATTCGAAAATAAATGCCATAAATGGTGAATTAATTATTTTAAAAGGCTTAAAACATGGAGAGATGTTTATTAAATTTTAACAAATCAATTTGGATTCATTTTTTGATAGTTATATTTATCCAAAAATAGGTATTGAGTGTGATACTTATCAAAAATGTACTATATTAATAGAACCTATATTTATCTGATCCAGAAGTCTTCAGCCTACCATAGTCAACTAAACCTTTTCATTGTATAACGTTTTTATAGAAATCTTAATTTTGTACAAATAGTTAAGGAAAGTCAACGAGTTTTTGAAAAAAAATTTCATTTTTATTTTACTAGTAAATATTAGTAAAATGGCATGAATGACTAGTGTTGGGCCAATACAAGGATTTGTTTAAATGCATCGGAAAACAGCACGCAGATTTAAAATCAGACATATCAACACCAAATAAACAGCCCTAAACTATGAGGAAAATGCAATTAAATATAATATCAAAAACATAAAAGTAAATTAAAATAATAACAAAATGCACCAAGATCAGCACGAAATCAACACAAACATAACAATATAACAAGAAAATTTGACCGAAAATAGATTAATTTATAAAAAATCAACATTTTATGGAAAAGCTGGTTGAAAATAAAATATTTCTAATCGGAAATATTCAATTAGAATATAAATAAAATAAATTATCTATTTAATGCAATAAAATAATAAAATTTGAGATAGATATTACAAGTAAAATCAAGGTCAAATTTTGTTTTAACGCACCAAAAAGAACACGCAAGGTTAGGGTCTCAAAATAGGTATAAATACCGATTCATTTTTCACAAGATTTTAACCAAAAAACAAAACACTTTGTGAACTTATCTAAATTTGTTGTAAAATTTACGGAAGGCAGAACGCTCGAAGATTTTTGATTCAACTTACACGATACGTACTCAAGCAAACTACAATTAAGTCCCTGTCTGGGCGTACCCTCTGCAAGTGTGATGTCTATGCATGTATTGTAATGTTTTTATGCCAAATTACATGCTTCAGAAGATCAGGTTTATTTATTTTTGCCGAAATTTTCCGGCCCACAGCCAGCACATACCACAAGTAATTAAAATCAGACATACGTTCAGACTGTGTAAGAGCGGTTCGCTCCGCCTATAGTTCTGTACTCTTGAAGGTTTATGTCATGAGAAACGATGGATGCCGAACGTCAATATTTTCCTATAGGGACGTAAGAGGGGGGGTAGTCTTTTGGCTGGTACACTTTTTTCCTTCGTCCGAAATTTCGACCTAAATTTATCTAACACATCAACTTAAAATCATCAACACAAAGTAGCTCAGTGAGCACTCCTAAAATCAACTATTCAATAGTCCGATTCAACCTCAAGACAGGGAAGATGAGCATTCTTACCAATGCCTTCATCCAAGCCGAAGAGAGCGCAGTCAGGGAATGATGCCACTTCAAGATAGAAGAGTTAGACCCTTCCGGCGATAATTACAAACCATTGCAAATTGTCATATTTTTAATAAATTTAAATAAAGAAATTTCTTCTGTATTGTTATTAAGTGAAACAGAACTTTTAAGTTTTTAAACGCGATTTAATGTAAACACAAGTAACTTCCACATTCAGAAGCAAATATAAATCAATAACTATGATGACAAAGTACAGCCTAAGATTCATTAAATTGATAAGTTGAGTTCATACTTTAGATAGCTCTTTAATTAAGACCGCATTAATAATTCCAAACTCAAACTTCTACCAATACTGGCCGTATCAAGCTCACTAATATTTTTATACTTCAGGTATGGAAGCAATTCAAGTAATAAATCAGGAGTTATCACGATTACGTTCAGCCAATTTGGATCTTCATCAGCAATTGCTACAAATAAGTAAAGAATGTCAGGAGATCAAATCCACCTGGATTAAACCTGAGCGGGCAAGGAAGATCTACCAGCAGATGGATGCAACACAACGCGGCTGGCAGGAAGAAAAACAACTGGCACAAGCATTGCGTACCCAGATACGAGGGTAGAAAGATTTTATGTCAGGGGTTCAAGGTCAGACAGTCCACGAACCCCACACTAGGTTGAGAATGTTTAATTAAATTTTATAGTAACATTCAAAGTAATTGTAGAAATTTGGCAATATACTCCTTTGTTCGATCAGTAAATAATAATAATAAAATTAAATGCCAAAGAATTCTGGTGAAATTAATCAGATTTGTTCATAGGAAGAAATTTTATTTTTATTACTGTCTTTACTAGCCTCAACTGTCTTATTTTGCTGAAGCACCAGATGGTAAAATATTTGTCAATGTTTTACCCAAGTTCGTATTAATCAAGAATCACTACTAAAAAGGTTATCATTTCCAGGTCACCAAATAATTATAATTCCGAATTGGTTTTCTTTAACCTTGATAAAACTTTAAAATTAACTTCATTACTTAAAGATGAAGTTTCTGAATCACGAATTAAAGTGTCTTTATTATTGAGTATTGAGTTATACAGTTATAAATGTAAAGATGTAACAGTTAAAATTATGATATATGAAAAATGTACAAATGAATTGCCTGTAAGTATTGAAGGAAAAATGCGAATTTTGGAACCAATAGCACTAATATTATTTGAGGAGCACACTAAAGCAAAGATTCTTCAAATCAGTAGATTACTTGCTTTGTTATATCGATTAGCTTCATATTCGTGGATAGCATGTCCTGATTATAGAGGAGTTAAAACTCCTGATAAATTAGAATTTATTAATCAGAATATTTAGTAAACTTCTCGTCATTGAATAAAATGGTACAAACAGGCCTGTATGCGAGTGAAAACATTGAGAAAGCTCAAAGAAATTTACTATTTCCGTCAAAGAAGGAACGTGTGATTTCAGAGATGATTGATACAGTTTTATTTAATGGGGAAGGAAAGGTTAATTATTATTAGAATTTGACGGCTGATCATTTTAAAATAGCTACGTATAGAAAGTTGGAAAAGATATGGAGCAAATTTGTGTTCATATGACAAATGTGCGCTAGTTTAATTGGCATTTATGTGATCACAGTAACAATAAATTGTATCTCAAGTATTATCTGCTCATACAATTTATGTGATATCCGGTTGGTCATGGAAGTTGATTATTGGTTCCATTAAATTTTTAGCTAGATTTTTTATTGCACATTATTAATATAAAGAAGTGGCAAATGTGAGAGAATAATTAAAATCGATAAAAAGAATGTAGAATTCATATGAATTTAATAACAGAAATAATGATGGCAACAACAATGACCAAAACGAGGAAAAGTACTTTCAAAAAGATATATAGAGCCCATGCAAAAACTTAGTAGGATTGATACTCATTCAATCAGCACACACATATCCAAGTGAAAGATTAAAGGAAATGAAATCAGTAGAATCTATTAAATTTGAATTAGAAAAGATGGAATCAACAATTGCTAATATTGAACAGAAAAACATTCTATGATTACCATATAGTCAAGCTTTGATGACAATAGGAGTTAAAGGTAAATATTACCGAATAAATTTACAGTTCAATGGCAGAGAGGTCAAAGCCTTATAAGATTCAGGCAAAAATGAAACCAATGAATTAGAATATCAGATCAATGTTTTGGATGTAATTAGAAAAATGGAAGATAAGTTAACTATTGGTAATAAAGAAATAATACTCGATGTAATAGTGATGGCAGCAAGTCCTAAAAATTGTTTAATTGGAATGGATATCATGAAACAACTACAAGGAGCTGCGCTTGATCTAGGTACTGTGAAGTTAAGGAAAGTACAAACAGACAAAATTTGAAGTAAAGCTAGAGATTTCATTTTGAATCAAGCTTTAGAATTGCCAACAAATAGTGAAGTGATATGCTATGCTAACGCGATGAACATATCGGATGATGAATGAAATTCAAACCAAACCAAAATTTAATTAAAAAATAGGATGGACTAATGTGTGATGAAATAGTAAAAGTTTAAAACCAGACAGTACCGCTTAGAATAACTAATCACAATGCAAAACTATCCAAATGAAACCCAAAACAAAACTGGGAAGTTAACAAAATTTGGAACGGAAGAAGCACAAAAATTACCGAGAAACATTAAAATCTATAAAAAACCGCAAATTACGAGCAAAGATTTAACTGAATCGCAGAAAAGAGAGTTTATGGTATTATTAAAAGAATATATATATATATATATTATATATATATATAATATATATATATATATATATATATATATATATATATATATATAAAGGTTTTTGCTAAGCATGAATATGATTTGGGTTTCACCCAAGTGATTGAACATGAAATACCACATCTCCATGAAACTCGTATCAAATTGCGACCATACAGAATTCCATATGTACATCAAGAGGAAAGTGATCGAAAATTAATGCCATGAAATAATTTAATACGAGATAGTTCGTCGCAATTTTCATCATCAATAGTAGTTGTTAAAAAGTAAGATGATGATTTACTATTCTGTATTAACTGTTGGGATATTAAATATTCGTCGATGAATAGGTCTCTTGATCCGACTCCTCGTGTTCAATAATCAATAAGACAAAATCCCAACAAAAAAATCTTTATTGAAAAATATTCACCACGATACACAATAATTTATTTATCGTATACACCCTAAGGGTATCACGATGTAAGTTCAACTGCAATCTGATTAACTTTATTGATTTACGACTATTCACTCGTTTCCTTCGACTCGTTATTTTCGCGCTCCGACCAACTGGCAACTTATTTTGTTGTCAGTTGCTTTTATAGTTTTTGGATTCCCATAAATCTAGATTACTATTGAAAAACAATTTTCCATTTCGGACAATTTATTGCCCGTTTCACTAATGCCGGGAACCACATTAAGCTGACGTTCAGCTCGGCGGCCCTTGATTAATGGGTTCGTCGGTAAATAATTTAATTAATTAATTAATTTGTTTTTGGGCTCCCGACCCTTCAATATACCTTATCTCAGTCTAATAATGTTTTATTCGTCTTCACAATCAAATTTGTCATCAATTATTACTTTTTCCCCCCAAAATATTGATTTTTACTTTTTTCAAAATTTTAATTAATTTTAATTGATTTTGATAATTTCATTATTTTTATTCGTGTTTTGTTATAATCCCGACATAACTATCGAAAATTAAAAATAACAAGAAAATATACATGTCATATTCCAGTTTCGCAAGAATTGTTTGTTCAAATGTGGTGGGTTTCTGGGTGTTGATGTTTTAAAACTATATGGTTGTTACCAAGACAACTCCATACAAATATCTTTCGCTTACCACTTGGCACCCGTTGCTAAGCAACGTTGGAACTGTGTTTGAGTGGGCAGATCGTCCGCAAAAAGTGAGCGCTATTGCTAATGCTATAATTGACCGAACGATCCATGGGTCCAACGAGCTGCCGATAGAAGGCCTGTGCTCGATTTCGATTTTTAGGTCCCATTATTCTCCTATCTCTTTCAAAGGTTAACCTATACTCTCATATCATTTATCTTTATGTCCATTCACTTGGTCCTTCTTATAGTTGCCCGTATTCATGATTTTGCTATGGCATGGGAACCCTTTGTTATGTAAGTATCCGCACCGTATCTCTCTTACCTTTATTCCTATTATAACCACAATGCTCCCTATTACGTATTATTGATAGCCTTATCATTGATACTATTATATGTATTACCTTTATTAATTGTTACTACTATTACCTTTATTATTATTCTTATTACTATAGTTACCATTATATTTATTATTATTACTACTATTATTATTATTACCATTATTATTGTCATAATTATTATCATTATCATTATAAGCACCATGATCATTATTATTATTATTATTATTATTATTATTATTATTATTATTATTATTATTATTATTATTATTATTATTATTATTATTATTATTATTATTATTATTATTATTATTATTGCTGGTGTACTGGGTGTAATTAATTTGTTAAAATCTGTGCAAAGCTTATTCAAACTTATTCCCCTCTATCAAAATACCTTCTTTTTCTAGGGTCTATGCTGTCTCACCCAGACGCCCCACAATTTTAATCCTACCACTATATACCCATGAGCAAGCTCATGTTGGTACTGTATATAGTAGCTGAAAATTCATGAGCAGGTGAGCTCCATTTCTAGAACTACTCCTCATGATATTTTCACTTTCGGGTTCCTGACTGCCGATGGAAGGTCTTACGTCTCTTTCTATCTATACGCTTGTCCATACTCATCTATTTCTACAATTCCTATATCAATTTGTCATCAATACTCTTTAATTATTAAAATATTTTTCAAAAATTTGGGCAGCGTTCCGCCCTTATTTTATGGAAAATTCTTTGTTTCATACAAACGTTAGCCTATGGTAAATTGAAATGAATGCATTATTATAATGTCATTATTTTCGTCAAACAACTCATATTTGCTTTCCTATGGTCGCTACAGTTACCACTATTCGTAAATCTCTATATTATCATCTCACAGATCTATGCCAAAATGTATCATTTTATTTTTATTTTCCACCGCGATGATTATCAAACAATGTACGTGATTTAACCCTACTTTATACTTTCGTTGACCTAAATTTCTATCACTAGTCGTACCCTTGACCATATAATAATCGGCACGAGTTAAATTAAAGATTCAATTTTCCTGCTTAAACATTTACACAAATGTTATCCCATTAAATATGGCGATCTTCCTGCAGTTTACCCTCTTACCGATCCGACCAACATCGCAATGGCCACCACGGTGAATTACGACGGAGTCCTACCTAGCGATCAGTGTAACGAGACCTGACCGGACTAGGCAAACACCAAAGGGTGGTTAGCGACAAGGCAGAACATCAACATTCCACAAAACTAACTGTAGAAATTGAATACTGCCCTACCCCTTTCCACAAACTAATGTATATAAAATGAATATAAATAAGTTAGAGGGAACCTGCCAAGCAATGTTAAAAAACATCGCGGCCATTTAGAATAAGTTAAATTAAACAAAACATTAACTTAGAAAAATATATTTCTACAAAAAACAATACTTACGATCGTCAAGTTTGTCAGTCAAGCATCCAAATTTGAAAAATTGTCATACTTCGGCATAAACATTGACTAAACAATTGTCTAAAACAAATTGTCTCAACAACTGTCTAAAAATTGTCTAACAAAAATTGTCTCTAAAAATTTTGTGTCAACAAAATGTCTAAAAATTATGAAAATGACTGCTGTATATATAGTGTTTTCATGCCTGGGTGCGACCAATCAGAGTATTTTGAGCCTTTTTCGACTATTTTTTGGGGGGTTTTATTGCTTTTATTTTATTTTAAATATTTTATTTTTCTCCTTATTTTTCTCTATTTTTTGATATTACTTTCTAAATTTTTGGTAAATCTTTATTTTTTATTATTTAACCATTCTCTTTGATTTTTTCTCTTTTTACCCTCTGATATTTAAATTTTTGGTCGCCGCTTCCGCCTATGCATTTTCTAAACCTTCTTTTGCAAGGTTTTGGCGGTTTTATATTTTAGTTTTGTGTTTCTTTCTGTATCTGTAGGCTTTTCAATGATTTTAATTAATATTTGTTTTATTTAATTTTGTTATGTTTTTATTTGGTTTTATTTAATGTTTTATTTTATTTTTGATTTCTGCTTGCTGTACGTGCTTATGTTACAGCAGCCATATTGATAATTTCCAAATCTCATTAATTATTTTGTTTTAATTTACACAATTTTCTCATTTTTGTTTAAATTATGGCTTATAGCCCAACATTATTATTATTATAATTACCATTATCCTTACCATTATCATTATTATTATCAAATTTTTGTGTAGGAATTCGTTCTTATTCCTCGGCTTAAAAAAAAATATACTTTGCTTAGATAAAAATTTAGCCGTAATCCATCCTTATTTTACAGTTTTGACAAAGTATTTTCCTTGAGTCGAAAATTTTTAGCAGCGTACCGCCCTTATTTTACAGTTTTGTAAGTCTATTATGTTAACAATTGAACAGCATTCCACTTTTACTTTACTATTTTTGATAAGTATTTTAATTGATTCGGAAAATTTGAGCAGCATTCCGCCCTTATTTTACAGTCTTATCAGGATATTTTATCAATTATTGAGCCGTATTCTACTTTTACTTTGCTATTTTTGATAAGTATCTCACTTAATTCGGAAAATTTGAGCAGTGATCCGCCCTTATTTTATAGTTTCATGATACATGTTTAAGTATTTCCGAAAATTTGCGCAGCGTTCTGCTTATATTTCCCGCTTCAATTCAACATAATTTATTTAATTCTTATATATCATTTAAAACATTATTTTTTCCTGATTTTAGTCGTTCGGATTAATCTTTTTCCGATGGCTATTCATTTTAACTGTTGCAACGATTTCGCTATTTTCCCCGCTACCCTTTACCTCTCTTTGTCCTTATGATCTATTTATGTTCATATTATATTTAATGAGTGCCTACTGGACTACTCGGTGTTAAATAATTTGATCTGATTGTTGTTAAAAAAATTATGTCAATTTTTCAGGAAACGGATGATGAAGGAGCAGCCAAAGGACTACTCCTTTACCTTCCAATTTCCCCTATATACGGAT
The DNA here is from genome assembly GCA_022537955.1 of Schmidtea mediterranea. NCBI lineage: Eukaryota > Metazoa > Platyhelminthes > Tricladida > Dugesiidae > Schmidtea > Schmidtea mediterranea. The sequence goes on from CM039680.1 coordinate 173,882,067, forward strand.
AATATTGACGTTCCAGCTACTGCGTTCTCACGCCGTAGCCTTCCGGCCACGAACTATTGGCGGACTTACACCGCACTTACACAGTTCGATAGTTATGTGTAATTTTGCTTTCTTGTTGTATGTTTTGTCTGTGAGCCGAAAAAGAATTGAATGAAAATTACCGTACCAATCGGGTAAATGTCTCGAATGCATCAAACCGTTTATTCGTATAAAGGGCATCACAGCATTATAAGTTATTATTCATAAATAACATTTTTAATCCGCATTATCATAATAAATAAACATTGTCCATCCATGGTTCATAACATTTCCAATAGTATTAGGTTATCGATCAATAAATTCATAATCATCAATGCGTTTAAAATTAGTTGTAACGCACACTGACTACAGTAAAACTTGTTCAACACAAGTGTTGGATGTACGGGAAAATTTAATCACTAACTAACTCGTTCCACTGATCGATACTCATCCCACCTGTAATCTAGGGTTACCTTTTCCCAATACACCGCACGATTTTGATATACTGCTACGTACCCATGATCGAAATCATGTTGCTACTGTACGCAGCAGTCGAATGCCATTCGAGCAGGTGAGCGCTATTACTAGTGCTACTCCCCGAAGGACCTTCGTTTTCCCCGGTCATTGGCTGCCGATAGAAGGACTTACGCACTCTACCTTGAAAATTAAGTTTATCACAGAACCACTGGTGTCTACTCATATCATACTCCTGGAATTGTGAGAATCTCTATATGAGTTTTAGTCCAGCCTAATGTTGTTAGCTGGCCAACCGTTTTATCTCTTGGCAAACGTACCTTTAGTCTTTCCTTTTAATTGATTATTAACTCATCATTATCATTTTGCTACCCTTGATCTGCTCGTTCATGGTCGATCCAAAGAAAAATAAACACTACAAAAATTGCTAACACAATTTATTTTGTTTTTGACATAAACAATTTAAATGTAGTTAGGTAAGGATAAGGACAGTTACAAAATATCATGCAATTTCCTAACATCATACACGACTATAGTACAGAATAAGCGTTCGGGGGTGTCACAAGAGATTGAATGACCCGTCGCACTGACGAGGACGGCATTGTGAGAACTAGAGCGGGCTTCGCGACAGATCTCAACGGCCTCGATTCTAATCTTCCGCATCGATGTCTACCGGCAGACATCGGCGTTTAGGCTGTCGATGGAGTGGAGGATTGGTAATTACATTGAGCTCTACCTGGGTTGAGGGTCCAGGTTCATTGGCAGGGGAAGGACTCATCGGAACGCATCCGGTAAGAACCGTGATCTCGCCTATATCTAGGCCTAATTGCTCCAGGGCATGATTCAGAGACGGAGCCTTTGTGGCGTCCTCCACCAGGTCGATATAGATGGATCGGGGAGGAGAGTGATTAATTATGGAGGGAGCATAAATAATATCGGGATCGAAGTCTGGGAATTCAAATTCCTGGTACGGCGGAGGTAGATCATGCTCCCGTTTGGGCATTCCATTTGATTCCGTTGCTCTAAGCAGATTCGCTTCTGCCCGGCGTCGTTCGCGGAGACGTCGATTGCGATTGGATCGCCGTCGGGACGCTCCAAGCCTGGGTTCGGCCGTTGTACTCTGAGGGGGTTCGACCATTGAAGGTGGGGCTGGTTCTGAAGGGGGGTGCTGAGCTAGTTCTGAAGGGAGGTGCTGAGCCGGAATAATGTTTAGTCTTTGAGCCCAGATGCAACCATGAATGCGAGCTCGGAGTTCGGCCTCCGTGAATATTCGCCTGAGCGCGGCGCTCTGTTTCGCGATTAGAACTTGTTGGCTACGAGATTCGATCACCAACTCGTCTCTGGCCCGAGACAGGCGAGCGATTTTTCGGAATAGCTTCCGCGTTGATTCGGGCGGACTCCATGTACTCTTCAACTTTTGGTACTTGTATTGTAAGACCGCATGGTCTCTCTCTAATTGTTCTAGCCTCTGACGCGTTGCGATAATGGAAGGAGATAAACGCGGTATCCTGGGAAGCTCTGACATATTCTTTGTTAGCTGAGGATCTATACGAGAATAATATAGCATTACGTATCACTGCTTGAGAATTTGCACTGGGGTAATAGTGAGGTAATTGTGAGATGATTCGCGTGTGTAATGATAATAAGAAGGGTCGATATCGGTTGAAGTAGAGGGTCTTCGTATTATCCCCAGGAGGAGTTGTCAATTTGGGAACGAATTGATGCCGAGGCGGGTATGATTTGAGACGCATCGTGGACAGGTCGGCGATCATGGTAGTGATTTAGTTTATCAAAATCCGAAAAGGGATTCGATATAATCAGGATTCAGATTGGTCGCTCAAGTGGGTTTTCCACTAACTACTAAATTAGTGATAACAATAATGGGTGTAAGGGGCGTTAACTGGATTGACGCTATTCCTAATCATGACCGAGATATGACTGTAATGGAGGTGCGAATCAGCCCAACATTAACTCGGGGGTCGACAATCTTAATAGCGATACCACTCATAATCACAAACCTAATGATAACAACACGGATGGTAGTGTTAGCCCTGGTACTAAGGGTAAATGCGCGAGATGGTGACAATAAGTGTACCAATATTAATACAATTTTTAAAAATAAACGTAAAGATACTGCTATAATAATAACAATTAAAATGACGAAAATAAAGATGACGATAATAATAACGATATTAATAATAATGATAATAATAATGACGATAATTCTAATAATAATAATACCAATAATACTAATAATAATAATAGTAATAGTACTAATAATAATAATAGTAAAAATACTAATAATAATAATAACAATAATAATAATAATAATAATAATAATAATAATAATAATAATAATAATAATAATAATAATAATAATAATAATAATAATAATAGGAAGAAGAAGAAGAAGAAGAAGAAGAAGAAGAAGAAGAAGAAGAAGAATGATAATCGTAATAATACTAATGATAATAATAAATAATAATGACAATAATATTAGGGATTATGATTTACGGAGGATGTGTAATAATTACAGAGTTTGCTAACTGGTCAAATTTCTAAAAAAGAAAATTTCCACTACGGGAAAAATTTCAGACAGCCCAGTAGAACTGAAGCCAGGACGTCTTCTACGGCTGAGTATCATGTGCTTAGTAAATGTGGTAAGGAAACAACAGTAATCGTCGGCATGGCAGTCTACGGTGAGATGATGTAAAATTCTCTTCCCCTTCTCGTTTGTGATGATGATTTTATGAGATATTATCACGTCGGAAAATTTTATACAACAAAAATCGATAGCGGCAGATGGCTACTTGGAAATATATTCACGAATCGACTAGGTGGATTTATGTATTAACTCGATGGATTATATCAGCTAGTCATCTCCTATGAGTGGATCTATCGATTTTGTGGCCAACGACTTAGTAATGGTAGGTCGACACATCAATTCGCTATATCTACCTTATGGTTTGGAATATTTGTGTTTTGCCACATATATCGGTTTCTTATTTTGTATTGTATAAATATACTATAAATTGTGATTGTTTCGGGTAATTGTGTTTCTTATTGTAAAGGTGTCTGACACTTTCAGCGCCATTTCATTTTCTTTTTGATATTAAAAAAACTCATTCTCGTCAATTCTTATCACTTCTGCCCAGATTTACTCGTTTTCTTTCGAGGTTTCCAAAATAATCATAAACGAGCGCTGTACGACCTTTCCTATTACCCTTAACTAGTAGCGCTCTTCCATTTAGTTTAGTATTTCTGCTCGCCTCGACCGACGTTTCAATCAGCCGTTGCGAGTCGTTTAACGATGCCCTGCGGGGAGGGTCCTATGCCATTTTGCCAGGCCCCGTCGCGGACAGACCGAGATTTCGAAAAGGCGCGACCCACAATCACAACTAGGGAACTTAATCCGCCAGCCGGACCTGGATCTGCCTCATCGAGGACTATTACAATACTGTACGTATAAATACGACTTTATATGGACCTCGAATATATAATCAATATGCATATAAAGTCATTTAAATATAAACGTAGACATTATGAACATTAATATTATTATTTCCATATAAAATTACATTAACTTATAAATAAAAGACAGAATACATAAAATTTCCTTACTTAAAATTTTCCAGAAATTGTAAAATTCGAATTGAAAAAGTTGAAATAATTGTAAAGTTGAAATTGTAAAAGAGATTTTTTCAAAAATTGTAAAAGTTGAAATAATGAAATTGGTCACTGCTTATATACTATTTTTGTGTCTGTGTGCGACCAATGGGCGATTTTTCGCCATTTTTGGGGCTTTTTAATTATTTTATTAATTTCAAATTATTTTTATTATTTTTTATACATTTTTCTTTATTTTTTGGTATATGAATATTTGTTATTGAGTTTCATTTTTTTATTATTATTTTCTTATAATATTATTTTTAAACCCCATATTTTGTTTTCTGGTCGCCTCTTCTGCCTGTGTTTTTTCTAAACCTTATTTTGCAAGGTTTTCGCAGTTTATCTCTTTTCTCATATGTTTCTGTCTGCTGCTGTAGGCTTTTTACGATTTTTAATTAATTATTTGTTTTTATATAATTTTGTTATATTTTTAATTTGTTTTAATTAATGTGTTTTTATTTTATTTTTGGTCTCTTCTTGCGGTGCATGCGTATGTGCAGTGACCATTTCTTTATTTTTTGTTTTAATCTATTCATACTTTTGTTTTAATTTTGGCTCTAAGCTCAACACAAGTCTCAAAGTGAGACTGAAGGTCAATATTTCAATTAAGCCGGAAACAATACTGCACAGTAGAATGAATTATTTGTGTAAACACATCAGTATATATACCTATAATTTGGCCTTAACCTTGCGTGTTATTTTTAATGCGATTAAACAAAATTCGACCTTGAAATTATTTGTGTTATCTAAATTAAATTTTTATTTATTTCTTAATTTAAATTGGTAATTTATTTTTAACATTTTTAAATAAATTTATTCAACCAAAAAATATTTTATTTTTATTCATTTAATTCTTTAATTTTTACTTTTATATAAATGGTCATTTTACGGTCAAATTTTTCTTGTTATTATGTTATGTTTTATGTAGATTTTGTGCGGTTCTTGATGCATTTTGTATTTATTTTATTTTACTTTTATGTTTTTAATTTTGTATTTATTTATATTCTCTCAGATTTTAAAATGTTTAGTTGGTGTTGTATATTGTATTTTAAGTTATCTTGGTGCTGGGTTTTCGTGCTGTATTACTGATTCATTTAAACAATTCTCAAGGCTATTTGTGTGCTGGCCCAACAAATGGAAGAAGTGCAATTTTTTACCTTAAACGATCTTAGAAAAGGGTACAGACGATTTAAAGTGAAAGAAGAAGGTAGAAGGAAAATTGCATTTTCAGATGATAAAAATTGTTTTCATTTGGCTTAACCAGGGCGCCAGCTAAGTTCCAACGAGGTATAAATTTTGTTTTGCTTGACATCCAACACGCATTAGTTTATATTGATGATATAATAATTTTTTCAAATAGCTTTCAGGAACATCTAAAGAAAGTCGAAACAGTATTCAAACGATTGTTAAAAAAGAATCTAAAAACAAAACCTTCAAAATGTGAATTGAGGAAAAATATAAGTTCCTTGAATTTCCTTTCTTTTGAGATAGATGCAACACATCATGGGTAAGCTAGTATAATATATATTTTATGTTTTTATTACTGAATTATTTTTATGTTTTATTTGTACTGAATTATTATTAAAATATCAATGAGGGTGATTCTGTAAAACCTGCTTTTGTTAAAAAAACCTGCTATGGTGCATAAAAAATTGACAGTTCATAGCAGAATGTTAAATTTTTATAAAAATCATAGCAGGTTTAACGAATCACTCCTAATATATCAAAACTATAAAATTATTTTTTGGAACTTTTATAAAATTTAAGGCTATCCTAATTGAACCAAAAAGTCTGGATAAAAATTAGGGATGGATAATAATTAATAATTATTATTAATTTCCTTTATATTTTTGAACTTATGAATAATAATGTGGGGTTTTTGTAGGGTGATGTCATTAACCTTGACCCCATATGAAAATTATTGTCTCTCCCCTAATGGTTACCCGTTGCCAAGCAACGTTGGAAATGCAACCACTGGTTATGGAATCGCCAAAGGTGAGCGCCATATGGGAACTGCTATGGCCCGATCCCATAGCGGGTTCAACGCACTACCGATAGAAGGTATGTGTGCGATTTCTATTTCCGGTCCCTTTCACTTGCAAGTGCGATCTGTCGTCTCTCTCTTTGCGTTATGCTTTACTTTCTTGCGTAGATCATTCGTAGCCATAATTAATAAATTTAATAAACGTGTAGACATTTTAACAAAACATTTATTTGATACAACATTTTTCAGTTTGATTGCCCCGTCGATCTCATCGCTCGTCGTCTAGCCCGTTCGATTTTTCCTGGACGACGTTGGGGTGGTTTTATTGCCGGTTTGGTTGCATTGGTGGCGTCGGTTAATGATGGTCGGTATTTATGATGGTTAAAAATGTAATTACGTAAATAATAATTTTACTTTCTTGGGCGCCCGTTCGACGCTCCATTGTGATCTCCTCGTCGTCATGGTGATGGGAAGCATGGCCTTAGACCCTGGCGTTACCTTGTCCGTTAAAATTATTCTTACTATTCATAATGGCTTACTGAAAATGTCTACATTAGTCTACATATTTATATCACCTCGTTTACCGTCATGTATGTTCGTGTTGATGATCGGGAGTATGTGCACATTATACTTAGTTTGATCGGTAATTTCCTATTGAGGTGGAATTTCTTGGTCAGGAATTAAATGATTTTTTTTTCTAGCCACGTGTCTCGTTCAGTTATTGCATGTCGTTGTTTCAACCGACGATTAATTTCAATTGTTAGTTCGCCACTTCACCTATGTGATCTCCCATATTTCTTCTTATTGATCCGCAATTTATTTCGTTATTGGTTAAACACATTCCATGTGTGAATTTCGGTGGATTATTACATTGGTTTAATCACTGGAATTATTTCTATAACATTCAACTGACCATATTCAGTAATTTCTGATCTCATCATTGGCGGCAATTCAAGTGACTGATTTTATTAACTTCCCTAAATGATTATTTCAGATTTCAGCTCCTCACCGTTTAACTACCAACTCCTACAAGGGTTCTTTACATCGCATGATTTTGTAGATTTCGCTATTTATTTGTCGTGGCGTCGGTCATGAATAATTCGTGGCCTATTCGTGATGCTTTGGGAAATTAATATATGTGATTCATGATTCGTGTTATTTATTCTCGATTTATTGTTGTATCCATGTGGGTGAAAATGGATGTTGACTATGCAAATCCTGGATGTATCATGATTCTTATTTTGTTAAAGTAATTTAGGTCTCATTTAAATATCTTGATTATTTGGTTGATAAACACTCTGACTCTATTTACGACAACCTAAGTTCATGGTTTTTTCTATTCTCTGGTGGAGGGTTGTAATTGATTTAATAAACTCAAATTGGGTGAATTTTTTAGGGGTAAATTTGTTTTACGTTCAGTTCATGAGGGAGGCTACGTTAAATTTTTTCTTTATTACTAAATTATGATCAAGTACAATAATTTTGGGGTGGATTATTACTTGGAGACAAAATGTTTAGGGTTTGAAAAGAGTCTTAATTTACAGAGGGTAGTTATCAAGTGGTCATGAAGATGTTGTCGAGAGTAGTATTACTAATTACGCCGTAATTTTTGCAAATTTAGTTGGTAGTGATTTTTTAATACAAAACAAACATGCTATAACCTTATCATTTTTCGTTCATATTTTATCTCCTCGTTATAGTTGCGGTTTAAATTTTTTCATTAAATAATGGTAGTTAATTTTATACATACTTTATTTTTGATTCGAGACATTTAAAAGACATTATAACGATTTCAGAATTTTTTTCCCCACTTCTTGCTCTTTAATTTGATCTTAGGATGATTATGTTTATATTATAATTTTAAGAGTGCTCACCGAGCTACTCAATGTTTATGATTTTGGCCGGTATGTGAAATCAAAATTTAGGTCGAAATTATAGGAAACTGGGTGGTGGAGGAGTAGCCAAAAGACTACTTCCACTCCTCCCAATATCCCCTATAACGGTTATGATTTGACGTTTGGGCCCTGCGTTATTCACGCCGGAACCTTCACGAGCACAGGCTATTGGCAGATAAACTGCTCTTACACAGCCTGAATTGCGTGTATATTTTATTGACTTGCGGTGCGTGAGTAGCCGTGGGCCGGAAAAATTTCGATAATAAAGGATTTGTTATATTAATCATTTATTTTATATAATCGTCATAATACATATTCGTAACTGCATTCATCGCATAAAAATCTTTCCCCACGCCGACACCTCAAACAGAGCTCTCACGAGGTTATCTGGGTGTGACGTGGAGAAAGTCATTGAACATTTCTTCACTCACATCAATTAAAACTGCTTCAGGTTAAAAACTGGTTAGACGATTTAAAGTTCAGATTGAAAACTGATTTCAACGATTTTGATTATGTGAAAATGAATCAGTATTATACCTATTGTACGACCCTAACCTTGCGTGTTATTTTTGATTTAGTAAAACAAAATTTGACCTTGTGATTTTCCAGAATATTCTATTCTTAATTTTATTATTTTGTAGTTTAATTTGACAATTTTCTTTTTTAATTTTTAAATTGAATTGTTTCCAATTCAAAATATTTGATTTTTATTCCATTTTCATGGATTTTCGTATTTTTTGGTAAATTGTCGAAATTCGGTCAAATTTTTCTGTTCTCATGTTATGTTTATGTTTATTTCGTGCGGATCTTGTTGCACTTTGTTATTATTTTAATTTACTTTTATCTTTATAATTTTATATTTAATTGTTCTCTTTCTCGTATTTTAGCAGGGTTAGTTGGTGTTTTATAGGTCCGATTTTAAATTTGCATGTTGTATTTTCGTGTTTATTACTGATTCATTTAAACATTTCTAAGGCCGTTCGTATTCTGGCCCAACAATGACGAAAGTTCATCAAACAATAGAAAAAGAAGATGCGATGCGTCGAATTATTTTAAGAAAATATCTTAAAGCAAGGCTAGGTGTAATGAATGTGGACACGAAATATTTATTAATGATCAAACAAATTGTATGTAGGGGAGGCACAAACTGCTTGGGCGCCCCTATGTAGACCTAAAATATGCGCCCCTTCAAAATAAGGTATACCTTTCGTAATAACTGGCAATGCATATATTATATAATTTTAAATCAAGTAATTATTATTAACAATTATATTTATATCATTAATTGTGAAAATAAAGGTAATAAAAACTTAGAATATGTAAAGTTAAACAAAAAATCAAGCAAATGTAAAATTTTATTTCTAAGTGTTCTATACATTAATTTTATATATAGCCAATATTCCTTAAAGCTTCACTCTACGTGCTTTTGCTGCCCCAAAATCGTTAATTATTTTGTTGATATTCATTTTATGTTTTAAATTTTCATGTTCATGTTTTTTATTCATAATAATTTTTAAAATTTGTCTCAACGTTGGCGCCCCATTCTAGTATGTGCCCACATGCGATGCTTAATATGCTTACCGCTTTTCGCAGCCGCTGATAGTATGCTATACCATATAAGTTCAGAACATAAAAAGGAACTAGACAATTATGATGATGATAAGTTTCGACTATATCGACTCTTTGTAGAGGATGATCTGCCATTGTCAATATTAGAATCCAAGAACTTCAGAAATTTCATAAAGAAGCTAAATCCTTCTTTAACTGTTTCATCAAGACACAATTTTATCTCAACTGTGTTACCCACAATGTTCGTTAATGCCAAAATGAATATAATGGTGTTTAAAAAATTCAAACTCACTGTTGCAAAACAGAACAAAAATTTACTTCTTTAGATTCAATAACAAGTCATATTTTTTCAAAACTTTGAAACTTCTTATTTTGTTTCATGGAAAATAAATTCATAAATTTTTATTTTTTATTAAATTTTAATATCTTTCGATATTTTACTATTGCAATTAATTAATTAAATTAATTTTTTTTCATATTTGAAGGCCCAAATCTCTGGTTGTACTCGGTAATATATTGGCCTATCTTTGTTAATTGAGAGAAATTGTTTATTTCAAGACCTGGAAATCTTTGAGGATTTATTTTATGTGGAAAATCGAGATCTTGACTTTCAAATTTAATATATCTTTCACGATTCTCTGTAATATAGTCCATAATGGGAATTTTGATTTTTAATTCTCAATTTTTTTGAATTAATTAATAAATTGAAATTATGTAATATAATATTTTCAATCAATCATTCATTTAACATGCAATTTAGGACAAAATACACAGTGCCTAATCCCAATATAACCTTTTACAGGGTTGTGCAACCCATTTTGTTGTTTGAGCCATTTTTAAAATTTAAGGGTAACCATGGGCCAGCTGAACCCCAATGAATGAGTGTTTTTACATACAGTTTCATCGCATTTTACCCTGAAAATTTAACAACATTGTTCTTTTTATTATATGTAAAATAACCAAAACCCAACACAGAATACGTCATATATGCAAACTAGATTATCGTTTACAACCGTAAAAATATTTCCAGTTCCATTCATTTTTAAAAGCACGACACCGAATCAATTTTAAGCATTTTAGTAAACATGTTTGGATGAATATATTTTGAGAATATTTACAAAAATCCATACAAGCACCAGCAACACTATAATTTTTAATGATTTCACATTTATCTTAAAACACAAAATATAATCTTTTATACAACTAAGTCTTTCCAGTGCCCAAACGACGTCACTTGAAAGCTATTGATGTTATTTCACCATTGGTAGCTTCTGCCTTGATTGCATTGGAATAAGTGATAGACTGGCAGTTTACATCCTTTCTTTAACGAGAGTTGGAGAGGCAGAATCAAAGGAATTTGACGACTTACAGAAATGCAATACAGAGTGGAAAATGATTAGCTCTACACTTGATAATATTTTTAGTTATTGTAATTTATTATTATATATTATTTTAATTTGCAGAGGTCTGGAGAAAAGCTGCAGATGGGCTGGATGCGGCTCGCGGGTCTTAGTTTGCCTATTGCTTCCTAAGTATGTAGCTAAAAATTGCTTGTGATATAAAATGCGAAATTTAAAATCCCATTGTTACCATTGAGACATGCCTCCTGCCCTAGTTGATTTAAAACAAATGTAGAACGAGCTGCTAAGCAACCAACACGAATACGATTATATTTTAGTAATATTACTCTAAGTCAAAGTTCAAAATATTACTTTTGATTATGTTTATAATCAGTTATTTATTAGCCTCATAGATAGTGCATTTAGCATAACTTAATTTATTTACAAATTATGTACAAATTGTTTCACAACGTGTCGCAAATAGTCACTTGTTCAAAATTTGACCTTGGGATTTTAAATGGAAAAACTTCAGGAAAATTATCAATTTGTGTGGACGAGTAATTATTAGTTTTCATTTGTAAAATATTTGTAAGTAAATATTGTTTGATATTATCAAATATTTAGGTTGTTACTCCATTTTCAATATTTTAATTGCATTCCTAAAGATTTTAAGTGGTATTTAATGCAATTTCTAATGGCAGACTAGTTTTGAGCTTATTTCACTCTCATTGGTACCGCGAAAGATATTCGAGCCCAGTGACCTTGTGACCATACATCGAAATAAGGGAACTTCGCGAACTATGTCGCATCAAATTTCACAGTTTTCATACCACTCCCATAAAATGTACACAAAATATCAATCATTAATGTACACTGAATAAATCCTATAATAAAATATAAATTTATCCAATAAAAAACAACTTCCTCGGCACTTCACCACAAGACATTCTTTTTTCCCGGAATGGTTTTGTTTTCTAAAAGATTTTAAAATGTTACGCTTAAATTATATCTATTATTAAATTTTTATTTTTATAAAAAATTTATTTAAAAAAGACAGCATCCAGGAAACCCTGTAAATAAGAGATTGATAATTTGAATTAAAAAATTTTAAAGATGACGAAATATATGCGTTTATCAGATGCTTAAACGCTGATAAAACCTTTTTACAAAAAGATTTACTCAAAAATCGCAAATTCTTGGAATTTAACTTTCAACTATTTTCCTCGAATTTCTCTGATAAACAATAACAAATTTAATTTTGTAATAAAAAATGAAGAAAACTTTAATGTATTAGATAGTCGTTACCCTGAATCAACAATAAGTCTAATTAAAGTTTGTAATCGTATCCGATAATAATAATAATAATAATAATAATAATAATAATAATAATAATAATAATAATAATAATAATAATAATAATAATAATAATAATAATAATAATAATAATAATAATAATAATAATAATAATAATAATAATAATAATAATAATAATAATAATAATAATAATAATAACAACAACAACAATAATAATAATAATAATAATAATTTCATTATTATTATAGAGTTGGGAATATCAAGGAAATAAATGAAACCGAAGAGCTTATAGCAAAGTATTCATATGAAAATTTATTTGATTGCAAAGGAGGATCTATTATTCCTGGTAAAGAAATATTTAATTATCAAATTTATATTTTTAAAATCGGTGAAATTCGTTTTTAATAATTTAACAGTATGTATTTTAAAATTAAAAATTTTCAAATAACACGCTATGAACTTGAAATATAAGAATTTATAACTATTAAGGGAAACAAAAACGAAGACAATAAACATTTTATTGTACTTTTATTGATGATGAATCCTTTATCTGCAATTATATACTTAAAGAAGCTATATGCAAGTTATACAAAACTTGTATTTAATATGACGGGGGTTCACAAGTGAAAGGATTTCGCACCTTGAGATATTAACCCAATATTTTGGTCAGAACTAAAACAGCTAATGATATTACCTGCGCTAGAACTTCTACAAAATATATGTATTTAAAAATTAATTTTACTTAAAATAAATTATTTACTATAAAAATTTTTAAATTAATATTGAAAATTAACATTTTATAAACAAACAACATCATTTATCCTAATTTTACTTAATCAAACTATTTAAAAACATTCAAAACATTTTGTAAATTAATCTTTCCATTCAATGAATCTTATCAACAACGCTTCACATATAATACGTTCACAATAATCAATAAAAGATTTTAAAATAAGATAGGCCTATTTTACTCTTACAGTTTCTATTATATTCACTGATATTGGTCAATTCCTTCTTTCAAAAATCCTCAAGAACTCAAATACAGAGATGACGGGAAGTCTCTCCTTTCTTTTTATATCCATTTTTACTATTATATAAATCTAAATAATAGTAAAAATAGATATAAAAAGAATGAGCCTAAATTTTTGTTAATATTGCCATACTCGGAAGGTTTACAAATTATAATGGAAGTTTAGTAATCATTATTTTTTTAATCATTATTTTACTAAATTGAAAAAATTTAAAATTGTGTAGTGTGTAATGTTTCGCAAAACAATTGCTAGATATTGGGAAGATAATAATCGGCAGATCTACACAATGTATCACATTGCCAGCAAACCTTTGTAAGATGAAATCAATAGTATGATAAAGGCCCGCTAACTCTGACCCCCTGCAAAAATATCTAAGTCGAATCGAAATTTTATGTATGTCACGCAAATATATATATATATATATATATATATATATATATATATATATATAATTTTTGACACACATAATTTTCTCTATGGAGCCAATCAAAATTAAGTAGATCAAGTATTTGTAAACATAGCCGAATTTTTGAAATTTTTTATAATTTCGACTGTTTTTAAAAATATATTCAAATTTCTGATAAAATTTATATAGAGCAATTCAACTTTTTATACGGAAATACATACAGGAAATTATTAAATTTATAGGATATTTTAGGGTCTTAATTATTTTGAGGATTTTTTAAAAAACTTTAAGCAAACAACTTTACATTGACAATTGGATATTATCAAATGTTAACAATGCTATGAGAAAATTATCCCAAATCAAAAATATCTAAAAATTTAAAATCCATAAATAATTTTCCCCAAAATTTAAAATACCTAAAAAATATTTCCAGACTCAAAAATTTCCCCAAATTCTCAATTTTTTTTCCAGAGTATATAAAAACTTAGTAAAAGTTCTTACAAATTTTTAAAAATATATACAAGGCTATAAATTATACATTCGAAGAATTCAAGATTATATCGACTTTATGCTTTGATTGATGATCCTACGTCATCAATAAATAAACTTTGATTCATAAATTGAGATGTTATCATTAAACAACTTTCAAATGGAAAAAAATATCCCAACTCCAATTATCCCAAAATTTAAAATCCCTAAAAATATTTCCCATATCAAAAATATCCCAATTTAAAATCCATAAAATACCTTGATAATTTTTTATATACAGTGTTAATTAAACACACACACACAACCACTAGATAATTTGAATTTATATTATTAATAATTTAGGATTAGAATTTTTCTACAAATAAACTTCAGATATATACATTGGGAAATTATCATTTTTTAACTTTCCATATGGGAAAACTATCCCAAAAATTAAAAATCCCGAAAAATGTTTCCCAAACTCAAAATATCTCAAATTTTAAAATCTATAAAATATTTCCCAACTTAAATACCCCAAATTTACAAAAATCTCAAAAATATTTTCTTAACTCAATATAATACAAGTTTTTAAATTTTTCTATTTTATAAAACAGCCAGAATTTTTATAAATTTATATAGGTTTGCAATGATACTTAGATAAATCTTTATGTATAATGTAACATTATACACACACAGCCATGAGATAATTTGAATTTATATTATTATTACTTTAAGATTAGAATGTTCAACCAATTTTTATAAATTTTTGAATAGTAACTATGGTACCAAGATAATATTTTATATACAATTTAAATTACATACACACACAATAACTAGATATTTTGAATTTTATTATTAATACTTTAGATATATACATTTGGATATTATGTTTCAACTTTCACTTTAAGAAAAATATACCAAAAATATCTCTAGAATATTTCCCAACTCAAATATCCCAAATTTTCTGTTTTCTAAAACCTAGCCAAATATTTATAAATATATGTAAGTCACTAATGATACTTAGATAAATCTTTATGTAAAATGTAATATTATATACATACACAACCAAAAGATAATTTGAATTTATATTATTATTAATTTAAGATTAGAATTTTTTAACAAATAAACATAGATATATACATGGAGATATTATTTTTAAATTTTACATGTGGGAAAAATATCTCAAAAATTTGAAATCCCTAAAAATATTTCACAATCCAAATCCCTAAATTTCCAAAATTTTCTATTTTTTTAATAACTTAACCAAATTTTTGTAAATGTATGTAGGGCATCAATAATACATAAATAAACCTTTATGTAAAATGTAACATTATACACATACACAGAACCTTAAGATAATTTGAATTTATATTATTATTATTACTTTAAGATTAGAATTTTGCAATAAATGTTATAAACTTCTGAAGATAAATTTTTATACATACAATGTAAAATTTTACTCGCACATACACAAACATTAGTTATTTTGAATTTATATTATTATTACATTAGGATTAGAATTTTTTCAACAAATAAACTTTAAATATATACATTGGGATATTATAATGTTTCAACTTTACAATGGGAAAAGTATCCCATAATTTTAAATACCTTATATCATTTCTCAAGGATTATGCTTTATCAGTAAATAAACTTTATATATATATATATATTAGGATAATATCATATTTGAAATTGTACATGTCAGTAATATTACAACTCAAATACTTAAAATTAATAATCTCTAAACTATTATCCTAATCAAATAGCACACAATTTTTTTAATTTTCTAGGACCTAATTAGAAAAAATCTATGTAAATCAATCCAAACTTATATAAATTTATCAATTTGAGGAAAATAAATACATATACATGATATTTTAAAGTTTCTGTTAGTAGTATTATTACTTGAGGAATATATTTTCGGAATCTTTCATCTTCATACGCAAAAGTAAAACACATAATAGATCAAATTTAATATTTTATCCAACAGTCATTAAACGTTTCTTCTGCTTTTATAATCTTACAAATAGGTTTGAATCGGTCTCTGCATATATTATATCCTTGCATGAGCACAGTAATCTTGAAGTTGATTATTCCAATCCTATCATCATATTTTTAACTATATTTTAAGTTATTAATGTTGGGCCACAACGTAAACGGCCTTGAGAAATGTTTAAATGGATCAGTAACACACATGCAAACATAACATGCAAATTTAAATAAACCTATGAAACACCAATTAAACCCTATAAAATACGAGAAAAAAAGGAGAATTAAATATAAAATAATAAACACAAAAATAAATTAAAATAATAACAAAATGCACCAAGATTCGCACGATACCTACACAAATATAACAAGAAAACACAACAAATTCGACAAAATTGAAAAAATTAATAAAAGTTCATTAAAATGAAATTTAAATCGAAAAATTTGAATTAGTAATAATTCAATAAAAATCTTAAATAAAAAATTATAAAAATAAATCAAAAAAATAATAAAATTAACGAATAGAATTTACTAGAAAATGACAAGGTCGAATTTTGTTTTACTGCATCAAATTTCACACGCGAGAAAATTAGGTATATATACTGATCCATTTTCACATTTAACTTAACCATTTTTGAAAATTGTTTAAAACCATTTTCGAAACTAACCACTTTGAAATTTACTTTTCAATCGTTTTGAAAATTATTTTAAAAACTATCTCCAAGTCAATTTCGATTTTTTAGGTGAGAATTATTTATGGTGGAACCCTCTTTCCACGTCACGTTCATTGCATCTCAGTAGAGCTCTGCTCGGCGTCGACGTGGGGAGAGAGGTATTTTTGTTTTATGTTATGATATGTTATCTTATGATATTTTATGGATTGTCAACGATGGATAATTATGTTATTTTTGTTCATAATTAATAAATATTATTTATATACCTAAATCGCTTTATATGTTTTCATAAACTAAATTAAACTGTCGAAATTTTTCCGGCCCACAGCCAATACATAACGCAAGAAAGTAAAATCTACATAGTACAGATGCATGTAAGTGCGTGGAAAATCGCCAATGATATGTACCCGTGAAGACTCAGCGTGCGCAACGCAGCGGTCGTAACGTCAATATTTATCCCTATAGCTGAAGCGAGAAATAAGGAAGAAGTCTCCGGCTGCTTCCTCGTTTCTCAATTCTGTAAAATCGACCTAAATTTATATTACATACGGCTTAAAATCATCACACCGAGTAGTCCAGTGGGCACTCAGTAAATATAATATAAACACAATATGCGCTTAAGGCCTATTAAAGGGGAAGGGTACTTGGATCAAATTAACTGAAATCGTTGTTATAACCATTTTGGATTAATATTTTGGAATAGATAAAATTTATCGGAAATCATTGAATTCGATTAAATTGCGATTATTGATAAAAATTAAAGTAACCATTGATCGTAAAAGTAAAGTGTTTTATGGCTTAAAATTAAAGTAAAGATTGGGTAAAGATAATTCATAATTTAAATGATCGTGAACTAGTGATTCAAATTAGGGCAATGGCAATAATTTCATCAAGTAAACTATGATAATTCGCTTCGATAAAATTAATCTAATCCTTGGTAGGGACGAGTAACGTATTGAAACCACCGAGAAAAATGTAAGCAATTACGAATCGAATTCATTGATTTCAAACAATGAAATGTATCGATTAAAAGTAAAGTAATTCTCGAATAATAGTAGGGGATCCCTTAATTAACTTGTTGACTAAAATTTGTGTAACGACACGTAATTCACTGATAAATTGAAGAGGTAATTGAGAAAAATCAAGCGTTTCGATTAAATCATTGATTAAAATTAAAATGAACAAAAATAAAAATATCGTTGGTTAAATTGAATCAAATTATTGGTAACAATAAAAATGATTAAATTTGTTCAAATAGCTATTGAGTAAAACCAAGATAACCTAGCTTTTTTGGTAAAGTAAAGTATTGAATAAGAATAAATAAAATGAGTTCCTTAACGAACTATGATTAGTGGATTAAAGTAATTCATAGATTAAAATTAGAGATGAATTGAATAGCCGTAAGACAGTTTTTTGGTAGAAATCAAATAATTTACGATGTAAATTAAAGTACAACTGAATTCACGGATTTAATTAATATTAGAATAACTTCGCGGATCAAAGTAATAGTCGATCCAGCTAGCCTCAGAGAAACTGTTAGCAATTTGAATAATGGACAACAGAATACATTACCAATAACACGACCCCTTAGTTAGAACTAAAATAAATTCACAGATTTGAAAAAGGTTTTCTTTAATTATTATAAATTCGGTAATTACAGCAAACTGATTAAAGATAAAGTGGACGAATTATTAAGTAAAGTAAATTAATAGAATTGGAAAAACCCAAGTTTAAGATAAGAGTGAATTTGTATTAATATCACATTATTGAACAAATGAAATTCCACATAGCGAAATTATTCCAACAGAAGGGTATCGCATCTACTTGGAAACCTCAGTAAGCGTAGAAGTTTTCCTAAAATTTGCTAGTAAAGTACATTCAAACTAATCAACAAAATAACTTACCAGAATTGAGATAATCGAGTGTAGGCGAAACAGTTGACCAGTAATTCTGAAAATACGACACGAATAATACAATCACCGGATGTAAACAATGTAAATCACCTTTAGTCAACCGCTTAAGTTGTAGTGGTAGGATCCGCCGGAAATCGTTCGCCCACCAGGATACACCCACGCACAACTAAGTTATCTCGGATCAACATCCGGTCTAGATCTTAAAGTTCGAATTGACCGTACATGGAGTCGGTAAACAAACTTTAAATCAATGTACAAATTCTCTTAGGTTAATACACGAGTATCCGCCTACATGCAAAATTTTAATGTTAATATGCATATATTGAATAAATTAAACATCAGGTTATCTCATCCATATGATTAATCATATTATTATATATTTCCCCTATATAGGAGTGCACCTTAAAGAACCAGACCCGCAAATTAACCCAACCTGCTTATTAACGTCCCATCGCGTAAAGGAAGGCAATGGTCACGTGTATGACACCCTTACTAGTAACATAGACACAATTTGCTTGCTAATAACTTAGAGTGGTGAATCAATCGAACCTAATAACAGTAATATTTAGACATGTCGCCCAAACGAATTACCAGACGAGAGACCGCCAAACAGGAACAGGCAGGAGTCCCGCCGACCCTGAGAATACTCGACCAGTTGCAACGACCATGTCTCCCGGAACGGCAATATCCAGCTGCGGAGACCTACCTGCACGCACCGGACCTCCTCACCCAATGGGAAAGGGTGCAGGAGCAGGTAGATTTACAGGTGGTTAAGGCAAGGATGTATCTTGCGAACGTGGTGGAAGACATCCTTGCCGGGCGGATTGCAGTCGCCTATCCACCTCACCCAGTTCGAGACACCAGACGACCCTATACCGTGGAGGCTCTCAAACGAAGCCTGAAGAGATATTGCCCTGACGAATGAACTAACAATGATAGACTTTATGTAGTAACAGATTTAAAATATTAGAAATTTACGTGTTATTTCTTCTTATAGCTAGAATTATTCGTGATTTTGTTTAATGAGATAAATGATTATCTGACTTAATCAATAGTAAATCAAAATAATCTATTTGATTGTAGTAATTTCTTCCTTACAAATCTTACAATCTGAACTGGACCATGCAAGACAGTCAAACGCGGAGTTACTCGCCCAGATTCTTCAATTAACCCGCGAAATGCAACAGATTAGAGCAACCTGGAAGGAACCGGAAAAGGTAAAAGCATTGTACCACCGCCTGACCGCAGCACAGAAAGGCTGGACAGAGGAGCGGCAGCTCAACCAGAGCCTGCGCACGCAAATTCGGGGACTCGAAGTCGCACTAGCAGTCTGCCGGGAGAGGGAAGCGGTAACATATCCGCTCGTCTTCGCCCCAACCCAGATGTCGCAGAAGAACACCCAACCAGTGAAACAATCCACCCTTCCAGCAAACAATCATTGGCCGGGACGTAAGGAACGGGCCCGACGTCGAGCAATCCAGCTTCAGAATCATTAACCTGTAAACATTGCACGCGTTGCTAAATAAATAGAGTAGTCGTGTTCTTAATTCAATTTGTTCCGTTGATATATTCATATGCCAAACATTCGCATCATGTTACTCAACCTTAATGTCATCTCTCCGCAGGCGGATAAGAACCTAATCTTGAACGATCATGAGGGACAGAGCAAAGCGAGCATAGGTCTTCTATCGACAGCTCGTGAACCCGAGGGTTGTCCGAGCAATTACAGTACTAGCGATAATACTCAATTTTTGCGGGCAATCCACCACTTGAACACATTACCAACGTTGCTTAGCAACGAGTGCCAAGTGGATCAGAATCATTTTGTATGGCGTTACGGGGGCAACCACCGGTTAGTTCAAACAAACAATGAAACCCTGTAACCCACCATTAAATAAAACTGATTAATTTCTTAATAATGTTAGTACTTTGAAGAAATTTTAAAATAAGACCTTCAGCAAATTGGCAAGAAAATAGTAGTTATTGAGTAATACTTATTAAAATTACCAAAGTTTTATAATTTTTTGCAAGTTTTGATAGATCTTTAATAAAATTTGTTAGTACTTTGAATAGAAATTTTTAAAAAGTTTCAACATAGTAGCAATTGTAAAGAAAATAGTATTTATCAATTAAAAAAATTAATTAAATTAACTAAGTTGTAAAATAATTGAAAAATTTGTTAGATCATTTTTTAAAATTTTATAAGATTGTTAAGTAATTTTTCTACGTACTTGTTGATTGAAAATTAATGTATGTTATATTTCCATTCTCAGCTATATACATTATTTTCATAAAAACACCGATTTATATCGATATTCAACTGGATAAATTTCTTGAAATCCCCTTAAAATAAAATCCATCTCATGACCAATTATTTCCCCTTAAAACATCATAAATTCTCTTCTTAACTAATCATTTCTCTTTAAATGACAATATGACAATTGTTCGGATCATATTTACTATATGTATTCAACCAATCAAATTCCCTTAAAATTATCATAAAAATCTGAATTTTACTAATAAAAATAAATTTTCTTTAAAGTATTACAAAATTGTTATCGATACCTAACATTTTCCCTCGAAAATCACCACAATTTGATTCTGGCAACAAATTCTATCAAATAAAAAATTCATCAAAAATGACTAAAATCGAATAAAGTCTTGATATGTTTCCCACATAAATAAAAATTCACTAAATTATTGTAAAATCATAAAATATATATCATGTGGCTCAAATAATTAAAATTAATCAGTAAATCAAGTATAAATTCAATAAAAATTACCAGTCAACCCATAAATATAATTCAACGATTTTCAAGCGTCCTCTTAAAAATCTCTAAATTATAAAACTTTGGTGATTGATATCCATGAAATCAAAAAAATGGAAAATGAAAATAATTAATTGACCATCCTTTTTTATTGTAAAATAAATTAAAATTTTAGGTTTCACTAAAATATTTTTAAAATTCAACTGCTTTAATCAACTTTTTAAATAGATCATAAAATTATAATTAAATATCATTTACTATTCAAAATCTATCGGTCAAATTGGAATCTAATTGGAATATAATATATGTTTCATAAACATTTTGTTCCTAAAATAAACTTTTATTTAAAAATCAAGTTAAATCTAATAAATTATCGAGAAATTAACTGTTTCTAAAATTATAAATTTACCCTCATTTCTTCAATAATTTTATTAAAAACATAATCAAATCCTAAATCCATTAAAATTCAACAGAAAACATAAAATTCACAAAGATGATTAAAATTTACTAAAATAAATACCTCGTTAAACTAAATATTATTAAAATTATCATAAAATTCCCCTAAAAGCTCTAATTGATTTACATAGACTAAAATTATTTTATTTTTGTCGAGTACAACCTAATCTATTGAAGGGTGTAATTAAATTTATTAAAGGTTAATTAAATTTTTATTGAAAATGACAAGTCAATAATAAGTCAACAAATGGAATTTTAATTAATAGAGATTGTATTCTATAAAAAAAATTTTGGTGGGAGAGTACATTAAATGACTAAAATCGTTGAAATTACTGAAAAAAGTGGATAGCTAAAGATATCTACTAAATAGATGGAATATCAATTGATATATTAAAAATTTGCAAGGGTAATATACTTTGAAGGGAGAAAATATACATCGAAGAGGAAAGTAATCATTAAAGTGAGAAAATATTTTTATTCTTTTTAATCAAAGAAATATTTTTTTGGCTTTTAATCGATAAAATATTTCTATGTTTTTTTATTGATCGACGATTCAAGCCAATTTTTATCTTAGGCTTTTTATCAAGAGTCAAAACTACCCCCTGACTATAGTGTGATTTCAAAATTCAAAGTGGAATTCCAGGCGAAGCGACAACATATAAGTCTATTGACAACGTGATAAATCAAGACGAATCTCTCAATTACCCAACGTAATTCTTGAATTCACTGAATTTTCCAGGTATTTCCCCTCACATTTGAATACTAAAAATTGGAGTGCTTATCATGCTTCTCCGAAACATCAATCCACCACAACTTTGTAACGGTACGAGACTTTCAGTAAAAATAATTATGAAGAATATCATCGAAGCCACAATTTTGAATGGCAAATTCAAGGGGAAGATTTGCTGTTACCACTAATTCCAATGGTCCCAACAGTTATTCCATTTGAATTTAATGGTTTACAATTTCCGGTGTGACTCGCTTTTGCAATGACCATTAACAAGAACAATCACTGCAAGTGTGTGGAATAATAGGTTTGGACAATCCTTGCTTCTCACATGAACAACTGTAATGGACAACTGGTGTGAAAACCTTCCAATTTATTTGTATAAACAACGGACGAAAAAAAAAATTATATATCAGAAAGCACTCAAATAAATAAATTGTATTAAAATAAATAAATTTCAATGTGTTGTTTTAATTTTTTTTGTCTTTGAGTTTCTTTTCTTTTGAGATCGCAGCAACGCGCGACGGGTAAGCTAGTTTATGTATAAATAATAATAATTATTATAGTAGTAATAATAATAATAATAATAATAATAATAATAATAATAATAATAATAATAATAATAATAATAACTGATATTTAAGAGCATTTTTTCATAGTCGAAAATGTTAATAAACTTGAAACATACATCGAAGGCTTATTATTTCATTTTTCAAAATTTTTATTGATAATATGTACTAGAAACAATTTTTTTAGAATAACTGCTATTATTATTATTAAATAATTTTTAGAAATTTATTAACATTATAATCTATTTTTTATGTAAATTAATTTTTCTTTAATTCTCATAGGATTTGTCGATGCCCACACCCACCCTGTATGGGCTGGTGATCGAGTTCACGAATTCGAAATGAAAGTAAGATAATCTTTGGTAGAGTTAACTCTAAATAAAAAATATTTACTATAATTACTATTTTTTTCAAAGATTTTTTAAAAAATTGAAATTCGTAAATCAGAAAAACGATGTATCAATTCTTTTAAACTTTTAAGGTACAGGGATGTGGATAAATGAATTGTAGTTTTTATAAATACCATGATTTCAGAAAAAACAGTAACTTTAATAATAATTGTCGAATCCATATATGGCTCTACCCATATACGGAACCGTAAAGATATGTAATTTAATTAAATATATTTCAAAAAGACTTCAAAAAGACTTTGAAATGAATTCACAAACACGAAGAAGAAAAGATAGAAGAATTTTATGAAGAAGCAACATGGATTATAGTTGAAAGAGTTGGATACGATAACTTTAAAATTGAAAAAAGGTGGTAATTAATCAATTAAAAAGACTGTTTGTAAAATCAGACTTAAAAAAATAAAACTTTTAATTGAATTCTTTTAATCCAGTAAAAATGATTTTAAAAACTTATAATTTCTAATTTTTTCTGTTAATATTTATTTTATTTTAGGGGCATTTACAAAAATCGAATTTTTTTGTTGTTTATTACAAAAATAGAATACTTTTTGAATAAATTACTAAAATAGAACACTTTTTGAATAAATTTGAATTGGACAATATATGGGAAATGAATAGACCAAATCATGAAACTAAGATATCTGAGGAATTCCCAGTTGGATCAGAATTTACTACAATAAAGAAGTTTTACGATGTATTTGCATCATCAGCCTCCAATAACAATATTGTATTTCGAGTTGGTCAAAGGAATACAAAATCTCTAAGCTTAAGATTGTGACTTCAACGTTTCGGCACGGTTTATTCTTTGTACATCAAAGTGTGAAGTGAAGTGTATGAAACCATTTCACAAATGTAGTTTAGCATTAATTATCCAGAATCAACAGCGTCTGGTTAAAAATTTCATTTCCCAGCTAAATGTTGAAAATATATCGCCGAAAAATATAATTTAAAAAATGAGCATTGAGTATAGGTGTCACATTTCTTATCACTCAGCTTGGTCGGCACTATATTCTGCAAAAAAGAGAACCGTGTTAATTTTGTCTGAGTCATATTCGTTTATACCGGCTTTGGTGACGGCAATACAAGTGAATGGAGATTCTAGTGAGTATTCAATGGATTTAAATGGCAATTTTCAAAGGTTCTTTTTGATGTGGAATGCATCTAAAGAATTCTTTTCAACTTCAAGAAAACTTCTTTACCTTGATGGTACATTTTTATCTGGCCCAGACAAAGGTACACTGTTAGTGGGTGTATCTCAAGATGGTTGTGACCAATTGGTACCAATAGCTGTGGCTATAGTTGAAAGCGAAAATTTGTCGTGTTGGACTTGGTTCGTGGGACTTATCAATAGACATATTGAGTTGAATAACTAGAATACAATTATTTTTTCTAATCGAGAAAAGGGTATCTTAAGTTCAACAAATACTATTGCACCATTAGCATCTAAGGCATATTGTCTCAGACATATTGCTAAAAATCTAAAACTTAATTTCAAAGATTCTAAATCTATGGAATATTTCTAGAAATCTGCAAATACGTATGATTCCAGAGAATTCGATAGCAATATGGAGATTTTGAGGGAAAAAATCAATCAATGTATGATAGACTCAATCTAATAGGTCCAAGTACATGGGCCAATTCATTGTTTCCCGTACCAAGATTCGGAAAGAATACTACAAATCCTGTAGAATCGATGAATTCCGCATTAAAAAAATTCATCGGGCAAGATATTACCAATTTGATTATATCCATAAATAATTATTCCATGGCTATTTTTAATGAAAGAAGGAAAAAAGATTTCCTACACCAACTATTGATAAATGCTTAAAGGTTTTGAATAGAAAGATGAGTCAAGGATCACTACTTTCCGTAGAGCAGTCAAATAATAATATATTTCTTGTTGACAACAGATTTACAGTAGATTTAAACAATAAAACATGCGAGTGTAAAGTTGGCTATGATCTTGGAATTGCTTGTAAGCATGTATGTGCCGTTATTGGAAATTATAACTTAAAATAGATCGACTATGTTTTCGAATATTATAAATCTGAAGTGTATTACAATTCATACTCTTGGAGTATTTTACATCTTTCCAATCTTAATTTAGAATCATCTGAATTGCTTCCCCTATAGGCAGAAGATCATGTGAAAGACCACGAATTAAAAGAATTCAACCTCCGTTTGAAACGCAATAAAACTGATCTTAATCATATATTTTATGGTTGTTATTATCAGTTTGATTTTTTTTTTAAAAATTTTCTATTTTAGTAATTTATTCAAAAAGTGTTCAATTTTAGTAAAAAACGACAAAAAAAATTCTATTTTTGTAATTTCTCCTTTATTTTATTCGTATTCTATTTTAACATTTGATTAAATTACATAATTTTACGGTTCCGTATATGGGTAGAGCCGTATATGGGTTCGACAATAATTATAATTATTATAATTAATTTTTAATTATTATTAATTATTATTAGCATATATCAATATATAAATTTAGCTGGCTGGTGCTTCTTATCTAGAAATTCACAATGCTGGGGGAGGAATTCATTTTTCTGTTGATGCAACAACGAAAGCTTCCGAAATTAGTTTAGAAATGTCATTGAAAAAGAGATTAATGGTTAAACATTTTGATTATTTTCTTTCAAATTCATAATAAGATTATTTGTTCACTTCAGATCTGACGACCTATATTTTATTTTAATATTATGGCAATAAATAAACAATTTAAATTTAATATAAACACAAATTTTTAGAATGGCTTTTATCAAATGTTTGTTCATAATATAATAGGATAATAATTTAGTTACTGAAATCTTTCATTAAAAATCTTTCAACTCCTCAACTACTCCTCAAATACTCAACTATTTTATATTACACTACAATAATACCTAACTTTGGATTTATTTAGTTTGCATTGCATATTTTTTGACACTGAATTTTCGGTTTGCGTTTAAATTGTTTTACATTGCTATACGTTTTTATTGTAATTTTGCATTATTTTTTTAATAAAAATTCATTTTGTAAATTTAACCGAAAATACTAACCCAAATGGTCAAATCGAATATTTATTTAATGCAATTTTTCGTTTATATTTTAAAAATAAAATTTGCAAATTAATAAGTTTATCTAAGCTGGTAATGTCTAATTTCTGTTTATTTTTAAAAATTGGAATTTAATGAATTTAACGTTAACTAAAATATTTGGATAACCAAAATGTTATTTAAGCATAGGAGAAATATGGTGATAGACAGGGGTGGCTCAAGAAATTTTTCCAGTAGTGACCCTAGGCGAACTTTTATGAAGCGCCTACCATAAAGAATGTCAACTGAAACATTATGTTTAAATCATTTCCATTTCTTAATTCAATGTGTAGTTATTTCATAAATTTTCTATTGAGTAAAATAAAAAATATGTTCATTTCTAAATATAACCATTTATGTATTTTCAATATACATACTGTAAATAATAATTGTGAAAATAAAAAATTCAGACATTATAATTTTCATTAAAAATTCATTTTCCTTGCCTTCATTTTCACAAGATCTTTAACTAAATCAGAGATTTCTAGGGTGTTTGATGTTTCTCGTTCAATTGATAAGGAATCCAATGCATTTAATCGATCCTCTGTCATTGTTGTTAGAAGATAATTTTTTATTAATTTTAGCTTTGAAAATATTTATCGGTTTTGTGTGTGGTTCCAGAGGGCTCATAACCAGTCGTGTTGTCGAACCGGAACGCTCCGGAACGTCGTTCCGGAAAAAAAGATGATTTCTGATAACGAAAATTGGCTGACGTATTAAAAAAAAAATTAAAAAGAATTGCTGATTTTTTTTTCTCTAATTTTTGACGAATTTTTATATGTATTATTATTACGTTTTTTTTTAAGTCTCATTGAGACCTTAAAAACGTCGCAGCCAGGATTATCATGGGAAATCACCTCCCGTCGTTAAATTTGGGACATGAAACTGCACAGAGCGGCCGCCTACCCAGGATCGGCCCTGTCTATATAATTATATATACGCGTTCTGGTAAAAAAAAATTAGCACAACACCACTGCTCATAACTACCTACCATATATATAACAACATACAATATATTTATTATGTTAAATGAGACTAAGACAGACAGAAATCAGTAATGGATATTAAAGCGCTAATTCGTTAACAGCTAAACGTCGTAGCTAATTTTATTTAAGCGGAATAGAAATTGAAGCTACTTTTCATTTTGGTTAGCGGATTAAGTAAAGGAACTTCAAATTTTAGATCGCTAAATTCCGTTACTTTTCCTCCTCTTTTTGTTAAGGTTAAAAGGCATATTCTGCTGAATTTTCTCTGAATTCAGTTCACATGGTTTAGTACCACTTTATTTCATCCTTTTTAATTGTCCACGTCAACTCAGAGAAAGACAAGTGTTAAGGAAGTTAAGTTAAAAGTAGTGAATATTTTCTTGCAGATTGCAATCACATTTGATTCGAGTGGTCATTAAAATTAACGTTTTGGGTTAGCGTTAACTTCCGCTAATTTTATTTTAACTTTAGCGAATTGATGTTAGCAAAGCTAAGAATTTGCGGTGGCCGAATAAGCTGTAATGAAGAACTTTTTGGTTAGTGGTGCCCATCACTTAATTCAACAATCACAAACCTACCTGCAACAGTAAACAAAGTACTTTTAACAATGAAAAAATAAATACTATATTTCGTTTAAATGAACATTGTATTTGGTTAGCGGAATTTTTGCATAGCCTACTTCTTCATGTTCATTAAGTTAAAATTTTGTTTAGCAACCTAGGTTAGCCGTAATCGCTATATTTACTTCTTTTTATATACTACGTAACATTAAAATGGGGAGCCAGCCATGAGAATGCGGTTTTCTTCCCTAGCCGTAGAATACGCATTTACTGATAAGAAGAAATTACTGGTATATGGTATACTCAAGAAAACTTTATGAATAAATCCTGCCAGTAATTTAAATTTGTTATGTTTACACATCACTATTGACTGAATTATTGCACAAATGTAAATTTCAGAGGTATCTTAACGGCAAGGCACAGCACATAGCCAATATCCTTATATATTGCATACTGCCACTTTATATCTAAAGAAGATACGGCCCTAATAACTGCAGTCATGAATATCATGATTCATTACTAAGAGTAATGACATTGACGAAAAATTCGAGAATTGCTACTCTCTTTAAATGAAAACGTTTGATTACCTTTCAGTACTAATTTAGGCTTATAAATAAAATATTATAAAGGCTTTTTTGTTTTTCCCCTCTGATTTCTTTATAAGTGACATAATATTTTATACAAAATTTGACTATGATCAGATTTATTTAAGGTATTCATAGTCAAATTTTGTAGAAAATATTATTTATCAAATGGCTTAGAATGTAACCAAAAACAATTTAAAACGTTACATAACATGGTAATACAGTAACACAGTTATATAACACAGCAAAAAACTAATTGGAATTTTTTGTAAATAAATATTTGTAATGCAAATAAATGATATTGAATAAGAAAGGAAAAGTTAGTCAAATTATCATATAAAATCGATGTTTTCCTTAAAGAAAGAAGTAAAATTCCTTGTTTTAAAAGCTGTTTAGCTGATTTAAATTTTCTTCAGATTTTCGTTAATTTCCTTTTTCCCTAGACAGAGCTGAAATTCCTTGATTCTGTGGAAAATTCCATAAATCTGTGATCACTGATTTACTGTATTAATTAATACAAAAAAATTAATTCGTATAATCTTTCAGATAGTTTATAGTTGTCTGATAAGCCTATCTGTTTGATAATGTGAAAAGGTTAGATTGATGCAATGTGTCAGTAAATAATATTTTTTTCAATATTCAAGAAATAGTTTATAAAAATATTTTTGCGCCTTCAAAATTTAGCGCCTAGGCAACCACCTAATTCGTCTATATGGTAGACCCGCCCCTGGTGATAGGGTTTATCTATCTTTCATGTTCTTTATCTTCTACGTTTGAATTTTTGAAAAAAAGTTATTAAGAATCCCACTGACCCTTAATAATAATAATATTAATAATAACAATAATAATAATAATAATAATAATAATAATATTAATAATAATAATATTAATAATAATAATAATAATAATAATAATAATAATAATAATAATAAATACATAAAACGAGGGCTATTTCATGTAAAGAATATCATATTGATATAGGCTTAACAATATTCATATCGTAACTCGAAATATTTGCTTTGATAAGAGCTAAAAATAAAAATTTAATATGGAAATATTTACCTCGGATGAAACATTTGAAAATACAGTAAAAAACTCTTAGATTCAGCAATAAATAATCATCTGTATATGAAAGTATAACATCATTAATAACTAAAATCTGTTTGAAGTTAATGTTATGTATAAAATTTATAATATAAATCAATATTTACTACATTAATTATGTCATAATTAAATTATGTCATAATTATTATGAATAAAGTTATTCTTCCAGGAATGCGAAATAGGATTTGATATACATGACCAGGTAATGTAAAATGTAATGGCAGTCACAGTGGGTGGACATGTATACAAATTATATAAAAATACAATATGCTAAGCAAAAAAGCCACAAACATACATAAGATGTACGAATAATAATGTGATAGTCTCTAAAGGAGGGACACTGAGCCTGACATCTATTTGAATTGATTGATTTCAGTTGTTTTAATGTTATGAAAATATCTTTCAATCTTATTATTCCACATATTTATAAATGTGACTATCAAATTTTTAATATATTTCAAATAATTTTCATCCAATTACGGAGGAGACTGTCAAAATATTTAATGCCTAAATAGTTAATAATTTTTAATATTTTTTCAATTCTTTTACCTTCATGCTATATAATGGCATAATCAACAGATAAAGATTATAAAATCTTCTAACATCTATCGAATTTGGGTACCTTCTTTTTGTATTAGGACTTGACTATTTAATGGTTGATTATTACAGTGGATTTAATGAATTGTGAGAGCGTGATTCAATTTTACATGGCACTAAATGACGTTTTCATTTTTGAGAAAAATATTCTTTTTCATGATATTTTATTTGTGAACATGTCGAAGGAGATCTGCAATTTATGTTTAAGGTTTCAATATGACTAAGGAGCATTTAAAGATCTTTTCTAGTCTTTATTATTCACTATACAGATCAAATCTCGATATAATGAAGCTCACGGGACCGAACAAAATATTTTGTATACTGAAAATTCGTTATAGGAATTCAGAGAATTATGACACCCAACCATACACAAGTCATTACCTGAGTCAAAATAACGGTAACAAGATGTCTGATATTCTAGCTACCTATTGCAGGACAAATGAAACAGTGATCTTCAAACTGTGATGCGTAGATTTATTTAAAAAATATATTTATTGCTTACGCAACATGATTAAAATGATTTAAAATTTAAAAAAAATATGGAAATATAAAAAAGTGTACAAAAACAACACGAAGATTTTTATATTTTGACAAAAAAACAGAAATTTTAGTTTGCTTAAAATTTTCTGTAGCCGCTTTAAAAATGTATTCCTCCAACTTTGAAATATTTTTAAAAGCATCTTCAGAAACATTTTTGGAGCTGCATAGATATTCGCGAATATTTTTCAATCCACTTAGAACATCTGATAAAAAAGTCTTCGCTTCTGGTGGCATAATTTCGACACCATCCTCATCCTCATCTTCATTCCCCGATGATTAAATTTCGGCACTCTGCTGCACATTTTCGACGATTTACTCATCTGCCATCTCGGCTACAACCATGACATTTTGGTCTGCTGCAACATAGTCCTCGTATGACACGCAATCAGAATCACTTACAAACACGTGTTATGTCCCAAAAGTAAATAATAAACTGATTTCATAAAATTTTTGAGTTAAGTTAGCAAGTAAATTCTAAAGCACTAAGACAAAGACTTCTTTATGATGAATGTTGGTTCAGTACATTTTATATGGAAGTTTCTCGGGGACAAATTACAGATTCGTTATACTGGAAATTATTTCTGAATTTGTATAAGGATTATTTTATTTGAAATGAGGATTAATTATTGGAAATACTTTAGCAAATTAAATGGAAACCCTTTTTATTTGATTTGATATATTATTTATTTATTTATCGTCATCTTTACCGCTTATAAATAAGTGTAGACAAAAGAAATATTTTTATTTACAAATCATAGTTATCAAAAAACCTTGGATTACTAAAGATTACAAACGTTATTATTTCAGGGTATGCTGCAGCATGGTACCACGACAGTGGAATGTAAAACTGGTTATGGTTTGTTATGGGAAACGGAACGTAAAATGTTGCAAGTTTTAACAAACATGAAAAAATGTCTTCCAATAGATATCTCAATAACATTTTTGCCTGCTCATGCGATACCAAAGTAATTTTAAATTAAATTACTAATCATTAGCAATTGTAATAATAAATAATTTTTTTTTCAAACAATAAATAAAAGAAAGCGCCAATCCAACATATATATTATGATACAATATATTTCGACTGACTCACTGTCATCGTCAGGTAGATATGAACTTGAAACTATGTAGAATAAATTACTTTTATTTGAACAAATTTCTTCTTTTATATTTTAAAAGTATTTTAATAAAAATTATAAAATCTTCTTTAATAAATCTCAAAATTTAAAAAAATTATTTTTTAAAATATTTATAAAGCCAAAACTGTAGCAAAATTTTAATAAATTTTCAATAAAATATTTTAAAATTTTAAACAAAACTATTTTACATTTATTTTAATCCTGCATCACAAAATTGTGTTTACTAATCAATCAATTCGCTAAGTCGACTGTAATCGAGAACTTGAAAGCGGAAATGACGGGATATTTCATTCCAATGTATGAGGCATTGCGCCCATATCATATATGATGAAATAGCTTTTTAATAGCTTTTCACAAAAGGATTTCAATTAAGGTTTAATGGGTGCAATGACACTTTCATTGAAGAGACTTCCAATAAATTTTATGCTTAAGTTCTTGAATTTTCAACCAAAAGAGTTGACCAATATTAGTAAGCTCCTTTTTCAATCAATTAAATAAGACTCATCACAAAGACTTCATTGAAATTCTATCAAAAGTTTACAGTATATCTACATCCCTTTTTTTGTACATTTTAGGAATATATTGAGGGTATGAATACCAATGGCAAACTTTAGTATTTGAACTCGTATGAACTCTATTTTGATTGTGATTATTTCTTTCTGTTTCCTCTTATTTCTTTTTTCTTCTTACTAATAAATAATAACTAATTAACTAAGATTAACACAGAATAATGCAAGCAACCTCGTCTTTTGCAATAGATTCTGCTCGTTTAATCCAATTAAGTAAAAAATTAATCTCATTATTCGTTTTGAGGAACGTCTAATTCCATTAATTTTCCAATTATTGCTCGGGTTTCTAGAAACCCCGAGTTCTCCACATGGTTCGGGTTTTCTACATAACTAATTAGTTATTTATTTATTTTGAATTAGTTAAGTTCTTTGAATATCGTTTTCTAGGTATTTACTATTGATGTTTTTTATAATATTTATCTCAATTATTGCTATCCATAGATACTTATTTCCCCCAATGTCAATTTTTAATTCTTCAAAATTTTCAGTAAATTATTTTACTATGAAACATTTTACTACTAAACATTTTACTACTAAACATTTTACTACTAAACATTCTGGGTATTATCCTATTATAGTATGTTTTTTAAAAAATTGTTCTAACAAAATTGTCAACTATGCTTTGTATTAACATTTAAATATAAATATTATATTTAATTCATATGCTAAAACCAAACAACACTACTTACATTTCAAATAATATTTATGATTTACTCTACATTTTGTACTTTAATTTTTACTCCTTTTCATGAATTATTACAATTGTCATCTAAAGAATAAGTCATTTGTTTAAATCTTTAAGATTAAGCATTACAGAATTATTAAAACTAGCAATTATAGTAAATTCATTTATACGAAGTTTATATATTTGTATTTAGTAGAATAAAGATTCTGAAACAAGTTTCATCTTTTAACACGGTTTTATTCTATATAATTCTATATGGATCCAAAACTCTTTCAAAGAATGCTTTCAGACAATGCAAACGAAAATGAATATATAGAATATATATTTGAAAGGGCTAACAAAAAACTTCATGAAGCAGTGAAAATTACAAAAATATAATGAGAAGTTAAATGATATGCACCTAACCTGGGGTCCACCGAATTTGTCGAACAACCGCAGCTCCAATACTTCCATAAAAGCCTTTCCAAAGTTGGATTTCAAATATATCAAACGAACATCTGCGAGTGTATCCATATACTACGATCGCGCCAACAACTCCCCGAAGAATCTGTCGTGGGTTTCTGTGCAGTTCTAGGTCGTTGGTCGATAAATGCGCTTAGTAAGGATCAACACCGAGAAATACTAATTAGCGATGAGTTTTTAGCTGGTATATCTGGTAATGTTACTAGACAAAGATTGCTCGAAACCCATCACTGGAACAAAAATTCAAACAGCAACAATTTCGGAAATCGCCATACTAGACTCGAATAAATTGTCAAGATCGAACCAACTTCAAAACATTTCTTCAATTAAATTCGTTCATTGAGTAGAGGAAGTATCTGGTGAATGAAATCGAAGGATCCCAGTAATTTGCTGTTCAATTCAAATTCCTCGGCCCATTGTAGGATATCTCCGTATCCAAAGTATTTTTGAAAAAGATCCAAATTCTTCACTAAGGCCGCGATAGTTTGTTGTTCCGTGAGAAATAGAAGAATTCAAAGAGATTTGAATGACGAAATTATATTAATATTACAGATTAATATTCAAGACTAAAATACCGCAACGTAATATGTTCTTATTTTGTGATATTATCAAAATCATTACAAGAGCATTACTAAGTCACCTAGTCAACTACTGTCAAATGTTGATTTGGAAATTTTGAGACAGAAAGGAAAATTTTAAATCACTCAACTATTGCAAGAAGTTCTAGAAACTGTGTCAAGGTACTTCTTTCGATGGAAATAATCCAAAAATATGAATATGCGCGGGACAATTGTTCTGGATACGAGGAAATATTACCGATCATGGAAAAATTCTGTCATGAATTTAGACACTACCTTAAGATATCGAAAGTAAATTATTCGTGTAATGAATTTTTCATAAAAATATTTATTAATTTCTGTGGGCTATTTAAGAAAAGAATTTATGGCAAACTATATATTTTAGTCATAGTTGATTGATTCAGTAGATATATATTATTGAAAGTAGTTGCTCATTAAGAAGAAAAGACGACAGCAAAGATTATTAAGAGAAAACTGAATTTTTAAATTTGGTACTCATAAAATCATTCATTCCTATAAAGGTAAAGCATTCGGGTCTCCACTACTTTTAGAATTATTGATAACTCAGATTCTCGTCTATATCATCACAGCACCAACGATTTAGTTGAGAGGCAATTTAGAACTATAAAGGATGAAGTTGAAACTATATTACACCTGATTCAGTTCATTAAAAACTCCTATAATAAAATAAAAAAATCAATAAAGTTATAATATAGGAACATACATACTTACCCGATTCTGCGTGTAATTTGTTCAACTGAATAAAAACTTATATTATAGGAAGGAAGGAATTAGAAGAAAAAATTTTTTTAACGTAAAAACATAATACATAGTAAATAATGCATGCAAACTTTCAAAATGTAGAAATATTCAGTTCAATAAAAACTCTATATAAAACTATTTTTAGTAACTTTTTAGACAAGTTTTTTTTAAATTAAAGCCGATAACTTTTGAAAAAAATACCAATAACTCTACTTTGAGTTGTAGGGAAAATTAAGAAATAATTTCGTAAGATTTTTCATGAAATTCAATCAATTTAATATTTTTACAACTTTTCAGATATTTCAAAAATATCCATCGAAACTCTAGGTTTTGAGTTTTTACCTCATTTGCAATTTACCAGGAGCAGTGGAACCAGAACCTTCAAATGAGGAGTTTTAAAAATACGTAAAACATAAGTTTTCCGATAGCTTAAGTTTAAAAAAATTTTTATAAAGTATAAAAAATCCAAATCATTAATACCATTGAAAATGAGGAAGATTTTTATAAATTTGGGAAATTAACAGAAATTTCCAAAGCCTCATAAAATCAATAATTATCAAAAATTTGGATTTGTCAAAAGGTAAAACAGATGGCAGCCAAAACGAATTTCCAAGGAACAGAGAAATAGTTTATTCGAATATTCAAACTTTTTAATAATTAATTTTATTTTAATAAATTTTAGTTTTCAATTAATCGGACTTACATTTATTCGAAAATAATTCCATTAATTTACATAAATTGGCATAAATTCAAAAAAAAACCAAGAAAATTAATAAAAGTAAATTTAAAATACACGTTGATGAAAGTATTATTTAAGAGCTTGAATAATGATCTCATAAATATACGAGATCACAATCCAAGCCCTAAAATATACTTTATTAAAAAATTTACCTGTCAGCCATTTTAAAAATGGCTAATTTATAAACAACCATAATTGTAATTGGTTGTTCATTAATACTTCTGTTATAGAATTTTTGACCCGTATGTAACCACCGGGGGGTATTTTACCCCCCGGGCTAATCTTTTAAGGTTTGTGTCAAAACTAATTGGATTTTTCTTAAATTCTCTTATGACATTTCCTGTGTTTGCATGGGCTACAAGGGGATGCAAAATTTATATATATACATGGATGCGTTTGTTGAGTAATCCCAGTGTAATCATGTCACGGTAACCGGAAAGTATGTATCTAGAAATGTTACTGGTGATTTGCTGATGTATGTGATAAGTATTCAAGTAATTTTCAGTTCTATTTTTACTAACTGCAACTTATACTCTTATTTACTTACTTTTCTTAATTATTTCTTTGTTTATTTATTCTTTGTATGACGTCATTGCCACCATTTGTAAACAACAAAATTGTTGTAACTATTTCATTGTAAAACAGATATACATCCATCCTGCAAGTAAAATTATGATTTTTGATCTGTAACAAATGCTGTCTTTTGATTTTTATGCTGTTGGAATAATGCACGCACATGCAGTATATGCGTTAATAACTGTCTCTTTTCTTCCTACCCCAGTGCCCTATATAATAATCTGAATATATTCTATAATCTGAAAGAAATGAAGATAGACCAATTAAATTGAGCCGTTGAATATATTTTTTTAAAATTATGCATTTCCTAATTTGTAAATTTTACACAATGAAAAATTATTAAATTATTTATCAATTTTGATAAGAGTTTTTTAGATTGAATTGCATTAAATAAAATAAGATTTACAAATAGTTTACAAATTTATTTTCAAATTTCCCATATCTTTCAGCCAGATTATTTATTGCTAACCCTTCGAGACCGCATGAACTTACGAAGTTACAAAGATGTGTTTTGATAAATGGCGTTTTCGAAAGGTTACAAGTAACTTAAATATCAAAAATATGATTTCTGCTAAAAATAGCTATTTAAATATTAAGATTTTATGTGGGAACGCAATAACTGGGTTAAATAATACATTAATTAATTGTCATTCGGTAGTAAATATTTATTGTGGTAGACGTTCTTATATCATAGTTGATGCTCCATGGCCCATGCGAAAGTATAAAATTAATAATAAATATTTTCATAGAAATTCATCGTCTTGGCAGCATACAAAGGACATTGTTGATAATCAAATACCGAAATTGAAACAATGTTTAATCTCAAATGAGTTAGAGTGCAACAATATTGACGTGTTTTGTGAAAAAGGTGTCAAAGTTATAGAAAATGTATTTTGATCTTAACAAAGGTTTAGGTATTTTTGAAATCGAAGAAACAAAACAAATTTTAGAAGCAGGTAAAGAAATCGGTTTAAACATAAATGCTCATGCAGATGAATTATTTCCACTTGGTGGAACTGAAGTTTTATATATTTTATCATTGTTTCATTTACATCCTAATTCAGATGATAGCTAAATTAAAGGCGAAAGCTGTAAGTCATCTTGAAGAAATATCAAAAGAAGGAATAAAGTCTTTAAAAGAGCATGGAACCACAGCAGTTCTGCTTCCTACAACTGCATATTTATTATCCTTGAAACCTCCTCCAGTACAAGACATGATTAAAAGAGGTGTCCGGTGTGCTCTGGGATCTGATTTTAACCCTAACGCCTTTTGTTTATCAATGGTAGATGTTATTAAATTTTATATAAATTTTGGATTTTAATACTTCCAAATCTAATTTTCTTAAATGGTTTTAAAGCCATTTTTATTAATTTTCTCTTTTCAAAAATTTTTGTTTTCATTATTTTAAGTGTTCATAAAAATTTCAGAATATTTTATTTGCATTTTATTTGTTTTAAATTTAATTTAATTTTAGAAAATTTGTAATAAATAACCTTTGAATAAATAAGAGGCATCGCAAATAAAAATATAAATATATAAAAACGCTAAATGTTAAGCTTTATTATTTAATATAATAACTATTTTCATCGGGATCCGTTATTGCTTGTATAACGCCATACAGAAATGGGAAATAGACATCTCTAGGTTTTGAATAAGATGGAAGAACAACAAAGACATTTATACAATGGAAATTAGCGAGGATGATATATTTAGATATCCAGTGTCCATAAATTTTGGAATTCGGTTTTTAAGTTTATCCAGGTTAAGTTCTCACCACAACTCAAAGAAATGCTTTCGAACTTAAAATCCTCAAGATTCTTCAATAAAATTCAATTTTCTTAAAGTTCATTCTGCTCATTTGGCCTACCCATCCCAAGGCATTTCCTAGTTGTCCACGGAATATTATAGTGTTTTCACTTCTTTTGTTGCTGTTGTTTTGCATTTTTAATATTTATATATCGTCAATTTATTTTTCATAATTAACTTGAAAAAATGCATCCCTTTGTGTGGATGGATAAAGACTAGGGGAAATTTTGTAAAACTTATTAATTTTAGCCTATTGTCATGAATTTGGCTTGTGTTCTTTATAAAATGTCAATGAACGAAGCATTGCTGGGAGCAACCATCAATGGTGCATATGCTTTAGGTATGGAGCATCGGGTCGGTTCTCTGGAAATTGGTAAGCAAGCAGATTTTCTTGTTTTAAATGAGACCAAGTAAATTTTTCTGAGAATTAAATAAGTAAAACAGATTTTGTATTTAGTTGGCAGCATATTATTTATCAATTCGGTCAATCTAGGGATATAATCAAGTTTGTAGTTAAAAAAGGAAATATTGTTTTATTTAACAATTGAAAGATAGCAGTTTTCAATAATAAATACTTGAACCTTTTCTTTTATCTGATTTTCATT
This sequence comes from Schmidtea mediterranea, assembly GCA_022537955.1. Lineage (NCBI taxonomy): Eukaryota > Metazoa > Platyhelminthes > Tricladida > Dugesiidae > Schmidtea > Schmidtea mediterranea. Next base: position 173,921,120 of record CM039680.1, read on the forward strand.
GAGTTCATTTATCTATTAAAACTTTTTTTAATAATATAAATTAAAGTTTCCTACATCGGGTTTCATTGAAGAACATTTTATACGATTTTAAAAAATTCAATTTTATATTAATGGTAACAGACCAAAGTCACTGGATATAATTTTCTTACAGAATTCATTCTTGGTTAGTGAAATACATTTTCTCCCATCACAAAACTCCTAGATCAATCTACTGATCAAAAAATGTATTGTATCCAATGACACACAAATAAATACTAAGTCTTAATATTATTCTCAAATCATAAAATAAATTTTGTTTAATAAATTAGTATACCATGAGTAATGTGTGCCAATAACCCCGTCAAGGTCAAGGAAAAGTTCATATTACATAAAAGGTTCATTCGAGTTTTATTTCATGTTACGTAACAGATCGAGTTCATTTGAAGTCAGTGACATGTTACATAATAGATCACAAAAGTTATGTAATCACCATGTTTAATTTTTGTTTCAATGGTTAGATTTCATTCTTACAACATCATTTTTAATTAAATTTTGGATGAAAGTCGATTTTAAGCTCAAACATAACGAAAATTATTGATTTAAGAGTAATTTTGGTGGTTTTGTCGTTGAAAAAGGTCACATAGCAGAATTATTTTATAAATATAATTAACTATATAAGTCAATTTCTGCAATATTTATTCATAATATGAAATATTTCGACTTAAACCAGGTCCTGATAACTTATAAACAAAAATTTTTAAAAACATTTAAATAATATTATAAGAACTTTTTTGTGTATTACCTCTGATTTCTTTATAAGTGACATACTATTTTCTACAAAATTTGACTATAAATCAGATTTATTTAAAATAAATTATCTAGATCTATATAAATAATTTTGATTCGAAAATTTTGATTAAATAAATATGTATTTTAAAAACAGTTGAGTGAGAAAAAAGATCAATAAGAGAAAGAGTTGTTAATTTTTGCCTTATGGGTTATCAGGACCTAGTTTTGGTCTAAATATTTTATTTTATGAATAAATATTGTGGAAATTGGCTTACTTATTTAATAATAACAATAATAATAATAATATATCAGAAAATGAATAACAAAATAAGCCTTTGCTGTGTAGTAATAATTATATTGTTGAAAAAAGTTTCGATTATTAAATTATCCTCTTCAGTTTCTTATAATTATAAAAATAATTACACTAAAACAGGCACAATTTAAAAAAAGAGAGAACAAGATAAAGTGATTGCTTTTAATATTGCCAGGTATATTGTCTAAAGACACTCTGAGCATTCGTTTAGAGTTGGATATTCGTTAGATTTCAATCAAAGTCAATTACCTCAAAATGGAAATTTAAAATTGGATATAAAGTTTTCAAAGTTGTTGATGAACCGGTGAACGTTATAATATACTGAGTATTCGAAAGTGAAGTGCAAGTAATGATAAATCGAGCAGTTCTAGTATAAATGTAGCAAATTGTATAATCAAATAATCATGGAGTGGGTTTTAATTAGTAAATAATTTTATTTAATTAGTTTTATTCAGGTTAATCAAATAGGTACTCAGCTATTAGGAAATCAATTTGTTGGCGTATATCCTATAGATAAAATTCCATATTTGTATGTCAATCAAGCCGTAATCTTCAATACTCAAACATCTGCTCTAAGTGGGAATGCTTTTCGATGCTATTTCCTATCTCTACTAGTTAGTAAATTAAAAACAATTGACAAACCAATAGTGTGCTTGTTGTCAATATTACCTAGCATGAATAAATTCTAGGTATATACAACTGTGATTTAATAAATTTTTTAATCATGTCTTAATATTTTATTGATATTTGTAGTAATAATGATAATGCCGATGGGTTATTTATTTAGGAATTATGAATGTGAATAAAATTTTCATCCCAAGACATTGGATATTTAGTGATTCATCTTTTCGGGCAGGATGGAATATACCTGGTATGGAGGAGCTTATTTCTGTCAAACATGTATTTTAAAAGATGTAGAAGATACAAGTGCGATTTTATTTGTTGTTGATCAAGAAAAACTTTATGTTTTGAAGAAATATTTTCCAAATTTGAGATTGATAAAATACTATTTAAAAGAAAATCAAGATTTATCTGAAAAAGTTTTTATATCAACTGTAAGTATATAAATTACATTAAATTAAATATAATAAAACCTTTTCTAAAGTACATTGATTAAATTATAAATTAAATTTTGTAAAGTATATTAATTTTAATATTTGATCGATGAAAATAATTTTAATTAACAGATTCAAACTGATGGATTCTAATGACTACGATGACAAAGAAAATGAAAGTGATGACAGTAACAATTATGGTAGAGATGATGTGAGTATTATTGAGGATTTCAGTGTTTCCGTTTAATCTCTTTTTAAATATTTATTTGCAAGCTGGTGGTAATGATGTGCGGTTGTAATCCAGCCTCTGCAAATATTAACTTTTTATATCAAAAACACTAATTAATTTGGTCATGGTGCCAATGATGCTTGTCATGACCGTGCGTTCACAACGAACGTTTTATAATGTGTCTGTAGCTGACTACTCTTCGTCAAGCTAAACTTAATTGGTGCTATGATGCTCAGGTACGTTTTGATCCCACTTGATGAGTCACAGGCGAACCTTATGAACTCGAACGAATACCCAGCGTGTCTTTTAGGTACATTTGTTTGGTCACCGCTTAATAGATCTCGCAATATTAAAAGCAATCACTTTATGTTGTCCTATCTTGTCTTGAATTTTGTGTTTTATTATTGTTGTTAATATTATTATTGAAAAAGGCTGTGCTGAAAATTTGTGAATACCTTAAACAAATCTGATTCATAGTCAAATTTTGTAGAAAATATTATGATTATTATTTTTATTATTCATATTATTACACCCTATTGCCTCTTTGTTGTTGAACTCCACTCGTTAAATAAGCCATAATCTACGCACTCTTTTTCGAATGATTTTTAACCTCAGTCAGACTTATTTTAATGAAAATATAGACTGAAGTATCCTAACTTTTTTAATAGTTGACATTATGTTCAAATTCTGAAACCACTTTGACCCTGTTTAACTACAATACTGTCTAAAGCACCTGGCCCCATTGGCCTATTAGCACTCAGTAGATGCATTTTGACACTTAATTCATAGATTTTGAAACAAGAATTGACTTTTACATCTAGCATTAACCTAAAAATGTTGTTTGACTAAAAACGAACTTTTGTCTTTTTGTGACTTTTGAGCTGAAAATCGACTATTTATCCAAAATTAACCTAACGGTGATGTTTGACTCTAATTAAAACAAAAATTCACAATAGCGATTATGTAATATGACATTGACAAGGAGTTCTGGTGCACACTTATCATAATATACTACTTACTAATAATAATTTACATGCCTTATTCATGTTTTTATGAAAATCCATAATATCTAACGATAATATCTGAAATAATTGAAAAACTTTTGTAAAAAATAAATATTAAACCGCATTTCAATATTTAAATAAAAATTATTTATAAAAAAAATTTAAGTAATACTTAAAGTTTTAGTTTGGGAATTAACTTTATAATCTAATTCAAATAATAATTTTTCACCGTAACATTTCACAATTTGTACTTCTACTAGGTAAGATTATTTAATTCAATGAGATAATTTTATTAGATTTAAGGAGTGATTGAAGATAATCTAACAGGTGGCTCCCCAAAATAGAGATAAATTAAATTTGTTGGCAGAAGAAAATGAAAACTGTTTTTGGGTTTATGATGTCATAATTAATTTATAGTCTCCAATGATATATTCACAGCGGTTAAAGTGATTCTCGCCTCTTAGATGTAGTCTCTCATTGACGAAGCATGCAGAAGAGTGATTTTGACCTTTTTTTGAGAACAGTGTGGAAAACGGTACACAGTCCACCACTTCAAGGTAATGAATAATCGCCCCAGTACAACAATTCTACTGCTCAGCGGAAGTCAGAAAGTAGAGGAACCATTAAACGCAAAGGCTACCACAGAGCTTCACCACTAAAATGTCCCCTTTGTAACAAAGCTGTCCAACCCTCCAAGTCTCCCCAGACGAAGCCGATTGAAAACGTATGGGCCTCATTGAAAGCAGAGCTATATCGAAATGGATTGGAAGCAGGAACTATGCGTTCACTGAAGACAAGGATAAATAAATCAATCAGAAAACTGAAGTTGAAATCCATTCAACATGATTTGAAGAATGTACCTTTGAAGCTAGCCAAAATTGGACGTCTTGGACAGCTTAGTGTTGTAAAGTGAATAATAAACATTGTTCTGGATTGATTTCTATTAGATTTTCATATCGAGAGGTAAAAGGTTGAGTTTTGTACAATAACAAACTTGGTAAAATCTTGTCTATATTTTGGTGAGCCACCCGTTACTTGTGATAAACGTCAATATTTAAACTTAAAGTAAATTATAAGTATTTCGAGAGTCCCTTGGCGAGTCAAGGTTTAAGTAAACTGATTTATAGTTGTTTTATTGTAGAAATATTTACGGATCTGATTTAAAGAGTAAGGTTGATTTGGTCAATGTTAGAATCGATATTATGTGCTTGAAAAGGTGGGAATGAAATAATATGTGCTGTCTAATAGTGGGGATCGTAAAATAAATGAAATGAAAGCCATGATGTCTTTATTATATATATATATATATATCCAAAAATATTGATACACATACAGATATATGAACACAAATAAATAACTTTATTTCATATTTTAACTTTACATTAAAAGTTAATAATTATTTACATTTTGCATCAAAGTTATATAAAATGGCAGTGTAAAACTACCTGATAAAATGGCCTTAAACTTACTAAAATTAACTTATTCTATGTGTAGTAATTATCAAATCAACATACTACAAAAACGCTTTAGAACAAAATTGGATGTATAATAAAAGTGTTGAATAGCCAATATTCTATGTGAAAATAAAAAAAATATCTATACACTAGAACGGTTGACAGAATTTCTATAATAAAAAATATATACAATTTAACATTAAACAAGAGTGTTAACATTTAATAAATCCATATTTTTAAATACTAAATATTAATATTTTGAAAATTACTTTTATTCTCCTACTGCTCCTCTAAGACAAATTCGATAAAAAGCGTTTTTCTTTAAAATTTAGTTATTTATTATTTTTTAATGAAATTTTGTACAAAAAAGGGAAATAATTATTAGTGAAAATTTTTATACAAGAGTACCAGTAATTAAACTTTATTTAAAAAATAATCCAAATGTTCTGTCATTAACAAGAGTGCTGTTTACGTTTTTAAATAAATTTTAAATAGTTTCACAAAATATTTTTAAAATTTCTTATTAAATTAAAAGCATTAAATTTAATCTTACAAAGTAATCTTGAAATAATTTTTACAAAAAAGTTACAATTAAAAAATTACATAAAATAAAATTACTTACCTCTTCATTAGTGTAATTGACTTGAATTACGTTTAAAAAAATTAATTTTGCTTTTTTTACTGTCGTGATATAATTTGGCATTTAATATGTCAAGATTTCAATTTTTTAAACCACTCCATGACTCGTATAACACAATTTTGAATAACAAGCAACTAATTATCCGCTTTATTTGATGGTTGCCTTTATATTGTTTAAAATATATCCAAAGGAAAATATTGTTCTTTAGCTATAAATCGCGTATATAATATGACAAATGTGATTTTACGGCTAAATTGTTACAAAGGTTAAATTAATTCTCTAAGTATCTAAACAAACAGTTAAAGAAATTTTTTATCTAGATCTAGATAGTGCTTTGAAAGAGAAGATATTGCAAATATTATTCAAATAGTTTCATGGTGAAGGCTACTAATAAAATATTATAATTCATGATTGATATATTTGAGTCAAAGAAAATAGCTTGAACCTTCGAAAATTAATGAAAAATGTTTAAATTTGATTAAATTCATATTTTACTTGAAAAATTACTTGAATTATATAAGCATCGTTTGATAGAAAAAAAGTCAATTTTTAAATAACAATGTAATAAAATTATCATGTTGTCGATTAAAATACAAAGTTATTGTAAAATTTTAATTAATTAAGCTTTATTTATTAAATAAAATAAAATAATATATATAATTCAGTATTTGTCACCGTTCCTTTATATATTCAAGTTGCTATTGAAGGGTTTCGTCAAAACTTGTATGTGTCAATTGAAATGTAATGACATTTACATTAATAAATTATTGTGTTATTTTTATTAATAAATTAAAATATCGCCTTACTTTTGTGTAACAAATTCCCTATAGCATTGTTGAAATGGTCACTTAAGTGAGATACTAATGTTTTAAAGAATAGAAAATGTTAAAGTTATCCTGAATATTTAATGTAAAAACAAAAATTATTAAGCCTTGGAAAACAAATTTATTTCAAATTAGAATTAGCAGATAAAATTCGCAGTTTGCTTTATATTTCCAATAATATTATTTTTTTATTAAAATTTTATTATTATTATTATTATTATTATTATTATTATTATTATTATTATTATTATTATTATTATTATTATTATTTTTAAAAATAAGTGAACTGAACGAATATAAACCATTTAAAAATCTTTTAATGAAAAATATCCAAAAATTTATAAATTTACTACTTGAAAATTTACTTCATGAAATCGGAAATGATGTTAGCCATACACGTAAAAGGAATTAAATTCTGCATATTTTTAATTGATATTTTAGTTAGGTTCATGCGTTGGTGGCACGAAATAAGCCTGTAAGTATGATTATTTTAATTATTTTATAATGAAAACTAAATATAGTTTATTAACCACAGTTGTCACTAATGGCATTTCCTTAGACAATTTAATAATCACCTTGATTATAATTTATTATTCCCTTAAATTTTAATTTTGGCATTTTTCGACTTTTATTTGCTTTTCCCTCGAATTTTATTTAATTATAAATTTCAATTCTACTTCTGCACTCTATCGCACAACTCCCACAATATATTCAGTGTTCCTTCACCAAAGCACAATGGCCTTACTTAAATACACTAAGATAATTAACTCAATAATTTTTATTAATTGTTATTAAGTTTATTAATTTATAATATTTACTAATATCACTAGTTATAAATATAATATTTATTTTACTAAATATATTTATAAATTATAAACTCACAGTTAATCAGAAAAAAGATATTGTTTAAAATAATGAAAACTAATGAACTTTTTAAAATGTTTCAAATAATATTTCATTATCTGTCGGAAGGATTTTCGGGACATTACAGAGATGAACCGGATTTTATGCTTGTTGTCAAGCGTCTTCTTGCTTTGGCCTTTATTCCTGCAGATGCCGTAGAAAATTTTGAAATTCTAACTAGGAACAACAACCGGAAAAAAGTAGAAAAAATGCATTCGCATCAATGAAGCAATTCACACCATAGTCGCGATTATAACAGCCGAGATCCAGTTACATATCTTGGAAATATTGCACGAGTTCTCAATATAAATGTTGTCTGGCAGTGACTTCTTGCAACAGTTCATAAGAATATACGAAAACTGATAAATGAATAAACCATTAGTTTTAAATTTCTGACATTAATTTTTATAACACTAATTAATTTAATTGTCATTCATATATTTTTATTTTAGTAGTCGAGATTTTTGCATTGATTTTTTATTACTGTTAAGTGAATTCGTCAGACATTTATGTTAAATAAAGGCAACCTCACCTACTTAATTGCTAATTTTTATTATCAGTAATATATTAATGCTGTTTGTATTAGAAAAATAAAACTTGTTTTTCTATTAAAATAGCTATACTGTTTCATCCTGCTTTGTCCTATACCATTTTGTCCAAGAACCAAATCTAGAAGGTAAATTCTTATATATTTTAAATATACGATAGAAACAGTTTACACGAAACACAACAATCACATATAACAGTCACACGTTACATAAAAAAGCATTTTCTTTTTGAATTTTAAAGAGCTAAGAACTGAGCACTTGAATATTTTTTAAAAGTGATTGTGATCAATTGGTAATTTTCAATATTTAATTCATTTTTAAAATAAACGACTTTATATATGAGTCTCAATCTATTTTATTTAAACCTCAACATAGATATTATCTAATTCGTAAAAATATCTTTGCTATACTTACAAATATAAAGTAGTAAATAATCTAACTCGGAAGTCTTCTTTTTCCTGGATAAAGATACAAAAGATTCTCCGTCAACAAAATTACTTAACTCTACAAGTAGAATATTTTTGCAAAAGAAATTTTCAAAAAAGTTTAAAAGTTTAAATAAAATTTACGATATCCCAGAATACAATTCTTGAAGAATTACGAAAACTTTATGTACGGAGAAATGCACATGTCGACACTATCATTTTCCAAAGAAAAAGGATAAAGACCTCAGCACTAGTGCAATAAAATAAAATTAATAAATTTGAAGTCCAATATTTATAATACTTTTAAGTGCATTTTAAATGCACTGAAATTGAAAGAACTCTGACTGTAGTTTAAAGACTAAATATTCCTCACTATAGCTAGAAATTTCGGTTACATGACATTTAAACATTCGACATTTAAACACAAAAGCTATATTTTTTTGTTTAGCAACACTAATTTATTTATGATTGTTTGTTTTATCAAGTCAATTGGGCCTGGGCTTAATTGTTGTGATTATATTAAAACCTTCGAAGGATAAATTGTGCGACACACCATTATTATTTACCAAATAAATTGATTTAATGAATTGAAGCAAAACTAAACTTAAAAATGACAAAAAGATATTAAATCATTAACCACAAAACAATCCATTTTATTACAAAAGTAATTAAATACATCAGTCTGAAAAATACGAAGACATTAAAAATTTTCATAAAACCTTTATTTTGAAGTTCCAAGTAATAGTAACAATTATAAATAACCTAGTATTGCTAAACAAAAAGACATAGCTTTTGTATTTAAATGACGTGAGTTTAAATTTCAGCACACCGAAATTGCAAGTATTAAAGCTATCAAAACTATAAACTTTTGACTTTATTCAGAAAACAAAAGTTATCCTCACAATGGTCAAAATTTTCATGTAGACCACAAAAAATGCACTTTGCACGTATTTGATCTCAAAAATCAATATTTTCAATTACATATAGAGCAGAAAAAACTAAAAGTGCTCTGACTCCAGTCAGAAATAATATTGACACACTTTATCGTTTTCGGAAGGAAAACAATAAAAAGTTTCATACATAATAAACATAATACGAAAGTTCACTTTGTGCATTTCAAAATCAATATATTTCTATTCTTATTAAGTACAAAAAGCACTCTGAAATTAAAAGTATTCTGGCTGTAACCTGAAATTCGAAAAGGTTTTCTTCTCAAAAAATGATTGACTATAAACAGAAATTAAACTTTATATGTAAAACGTGCACTTTTTGCACAATTTACATTCACAAATCAATTCCAAAAGTTTATATTGTGTAAAAGCACACTGAGAGAAGATGCTCTCTCTGTAGTCTGAAAAATAAAATATGCCTCTCACTATAGATTCATAAATAATTTCCTCTCCAAAAATGGTTATGATTAAAATCAGAAATCATTCTACTGAACCAACTCATTTCTTAAAATTGTTTCTAATGAAGGGAAAGGGATACAACTTTACCATAACTAAAAGTAAGTTAGAAAGCTCATATCATACCACTGTAGCTAAATCTATACCTTTTTCACCCAAAAGTCTCTTGTGCGCAAAATTTTGGTGTTCTTAAACAATATCTTTGCACTAGACCTTAATTTATTACTAAACCTACCGTAATTTTTATTTTTTTTAAATAATCTGAGTGTAGATATGCACTTGCACTATATTTTTGTAATCATTTATTTGTTTTCATAAAATTTAGAATGACATATAAAAAGTTTTTGGCCCCTTCATAATTTTTAGAACCCGGGCCTGTTTTTATGGAAGCAATTTAGAATAAATTTTAACTTCAGCAAAAGCGGTAACAATGAAAAATATTAAAATATTAATCAATAAATAATATTTTACAAAGCATATCACAATGTAACATTTTTGTTTAAAACAATTGATGCGCAATAAATTAATATTTTACAACTGATAATAAATTGATATAAAATCAACCGAATCGTCCTCCTGGCCATCCATAATCATAATCATCATATGTTTGATATCTTTTGTTAGACAACCAGTTTTTTTTTATTGTTTTTCCATTCATTTTCCCGTTAACATATTCAAAGATTTCGGGACTCGTTGATAAATCTCGTTCACTACAAACAACTAGTGAAGAAAATATCAAAATAAAAATCGACAGCAGAAAAATCCAAATAATTGGGGGGAAAAATTTGCTCATTTATCTAAAAAAAATAAAATTAATTAAATTATTAATATGGAATTAATTACATGAACTTAAATTATTTAAAAGTTTCTTGACTGTGAATAACTACATAAATAATATTGTTGGAGATACACAAAAATATTAGAATTAAAACAAGTGACAAAAAATAAAAAATAATATAAAACGATAGTTTACTGGTAGAAGCATCAATTCACAAAAATAATTAGTAAAATATATAATAAGCCTTTAAATTTACTAAAATAATCAAAATACTTGTAATGAATTAACATATAAAAATATTTTTTTTAATATTTTAAAGAAACTTTGAAAACTGAAAAAGTAATATTAAATTTTGATTTGAAAATTTTATAGAGTTTGTGAAAGTTTTTTAAATGTTAATATTGTTATTGAGTTTGGATTTTGGTTTTGTGTTTTGAAATTTATGAAATTAAATAATCTGCTTTACAATGATTGTAGAAATATCAAATCTTAAATACTGTACTAAAATATTGTCAAAGACAATAAAAAATATTTTAAAATATAAAGTTCACTAAAAAGAATATCTGAAATTCAATCAAAATCCAATCAAAGGACAAATAATTCAAATTACAAATATCAAAATCTTCAAATTTGATATTCAAACTATTTTTGTAAGCAGAAATGCTATTTCGTAGTCGAAAATTCTCGTTTTTTGTTTTAAATAAACTTGAAACTTTCAGCAAAAGCTTATGATATGTTTTACTATATAATTTATAGGAAGCTTATAGATCACATGGAGGATTATTATTTTAAATTTCTAAAAATAGTTAGTGTAAAAGATTGAGAATCGATGAGTTAAAATGAACTAATTATTGAAGATAGAAGTGGGAAAACAAAAACCAAAGTGGAAATGTTTTAATCTCACAAATTGAATTGAATAAAGGAGTTGTTGAAATGAGGCCATGAGAAATCCAAAATTTATGAGATAATTAAATTTTATCTTAACGCGAAAAATAAAAGACCAAATATGTATTTCAAGTGATAATACCATAAATATAGCAATCTACATAGAAATGGAAACAAAACCGAACATTTGGTACAGAAGTTTGACTGAAAGTTCTACAAAAAAACTAATTAAAAGGTTTTAGAAGAACTTGACCGGAACTTACTACAGAACAAAAAAATAATAAGAAGAAATATTAAGAAGAAATAAAAACTAAAACTACACTCAACTACATATCATACAGATGTGAAAACGACTAGTATAATAATATTGAGACTAGTATAATAAACATGAGTCCTAGCAGTGATCAAGAGTTATAGATGAATATTCTATGACTCGTTGCGTTATATGTTAGGTAAACAAATTCGTCTTGCACATTAATGGCACAAATAAATTTGCGGGGTATTTTCAAGTAAAGCACCAAAAAGGTTGATCTTTTGGGTACATTTGATGAGTTGAACTCGTCATCGATATGTATAGCCAAAGTTACAGATTCTGACTCGTAACGCGACTGATGCGCGTTTAACAAATTACAGTAAAATTAAATACATTCCATATAACAAAAAAAGTTCAAATAAATCGGGACCCAAGGGGTTAAAGCACGTTTGAGTCAGTTGAGTAGTTGATGATATTGAAATGGACTAATTAAACTCAACAATATTATTATTAGTGTGACTAAAAAGTATTAAGATAAAACTTTTTTTTCATATCACAAATGAATTTAATAACATGTTCGCAAATATCAAGAAGCTTTCAACCTGATAGTTTTCAACGGGAAATGGTTTTAGAAGTCGGAACAAGCTCTCTAATATACTTTCGAAAAAATATAATTATATAAATTCTTTTTTTAGGGCATCCAATAACTGTCGATCACTCAATTTTAGTAGAGGAAACTTATAGGATTGACAAAATGTATGAAGACAATTCAGCTTTTTTAGATGTTTGAAGACGGACTTTGTTGAACTGTGTCCACTAGACTGAAAATTTAGCTAAATCACTCCGAAGTTATATGTTTGCCTTAAATATTGCTGCTTTTGGTGGGAATCGCAATTATTAAATCATGGTAAATAATTGCTAAGTTTTATTTGTTATCTGACAAATTTAAAATTATGTTTACTTGTTATTTTATTGAAAAATTATATTTTTCGAAATGAGAAAGAATAATTATTGAAAATGAATATTATAAAGTTCAACTGTGTAAAGTTTATATTTAAAACTATTTTTATTAAAATTATTATATTTCAATACCGCTGTTTGGAAATAGTAAAAGAAATATTATTTTTAATCACGATATAATTAAAAGATTTGTTTATTACTATCTCCGTCCCAGAAAAAAACGGGATTTTTATTATTATGTATTTTAGGTGTTGATATTTAATAGTTTTTAATATGCAGTGACTTTTGTCATAGTTGATCATTTTACTAAAGAAACAATGACGAAACATTTCAACATTGACGAGAAAACTCTGATTTTGTTGCATTATGAGCGTTTGTTTATGAAAATGGGTAAAGTTTATTTTGAGGATCAAACGGTTAAACAACTTGGAAAGGCTTTCGGAGTGGGCAAAACCTACGCTAAAGAACTTTGCAATTGCAAAGCCAGTCCCGAATACAATTTTGATGGGTAGTATTTCAATAATTTAAATGAATTTATTAATAAAATATTTAAATTTGATTTTTGAAACTGCTTCATTGTTTGTTTTTTATTTAGAAATGAAATTTAGAGTAATAACAACCAATTTTTCAGGGAAACAGGAAAGAAAGTATGCATATACTAACTACAATAATAATAATAATAGTAATAAAAATTAATTATTACTATTATTCAATGGCATTAAAAATAAAAAAATTTTAATCACTTGAAAAGACTGCCGAAAATTCGTGTATATAAAAAATATCGATATCTTTACTGATTCATAGTTTAAAAAAATGTTTTAATGTCATTGGGAAATGAAAAGAAATCACAGGTGAAAATCAAACCACCTCTGTAAAGTTCTAACATTTGTGTTACCTTCTCCCAAAGCCAAATTTATATTATTTGTAGCATCTGTTCCCGTATGTCCTATATAAAGTAAAGATTAATTAATTAATTTTAATATTACATTTTAATATTCAAACTAAAGAACTTGTTGAAAAATTATATAATACTTAGATAATTAGATTTTAAACAATTTTAAAAAAACGACATTTCATATGAAACAACCTATAATTATTATTATTATTATTATTATTATTATTATTATTATTATTATTATTATTATTATTATTATTATTATTATTATTATTACAATAATTTTTATCATCAAATCACTGTTTAAGTAATCTTATTTTCATTTTCTTATCTCAAATGCACGATTATATTGAATTACAATCAATCTTTTTATAACATTAAATCATACAAATATGCACGATACTTAATAAAAAACAGTTATTTTTGTTTCTCATTTATTACATAAAGCTAAAGTTAAAATATGTTTATTGAAATTCAGAAATTTATTATTTTCTGTTCCAACTGTCATTAAGTATTCATAATATTTTCATCAATTTCCATTATATTTGTTTCATATCAGGAATCAATTTTTTTATAAATTTAGCAGAATTTTTTGGTGCAGCCTTTTTTAACTCTTAGAAATAGATAAACAAATAAAAGTATCAACTTATATTCCGAAGGGAATATAATAAGAAATAATAATAATATTATCAGATCAATGATTAAAACAAGGAAAAATTTTACAAATATTTTTAGTTTTAGTTTTATTTAAATATTTCTATGGTTTTTAGAATAAAATGGGTTAAAATTGTTTGTGGTGTTTTTTGGTTAAGTAATTATTTTTTCTTAATGGTTTTTCTGTTTTTCCGAATTTCGTGAAATAGATAGATGTTACTAATGTTCTCATTGTGAATATAGGTCAAAAATAGTTTTCCTATGAAACACTAATTTTTAGTTTATAATTCTAATGAAATATTAGAATTATTGTTAGATGACGGCGGTCGCAAAATCGAAAGATTTGCCCGGTCAAAATATTACAGGACAGGGCCAAATAAATACAAAACTAATATCTGTGCAGAGGACAGAAAATCAAATCCGATCCGAATCCTAAATCGAAATCTAAAGTGCAAATTCTCTATCAAATTTTGGCAATAATTCATTCGGTTTGGATTATCCTTTCCTTATCATATATATGTGAACAGCATTTAGTGATACATGTTTTATGTTATTAATTTGTATTTTAATCATATAATTTAGTGATCAGCGATTAAATTTTTATGTATATTCATTCAGAAAATATTATCGGTGCATATTTTATCTTAATTATTTTTTTCAGTTTAATTATACGTGGACAATATTTTTAAAAGTTTCCATTTTATTTGTACAAATATAAAAATTAGTTATTATTAATATATTATTATAAGGACCTTTTGATTTTCACCTCTGAATTCTTTTTCATTTTTTAAAGACATTAAAAAATTTTTTGGCTATGAATCAGTAAACATTTCGATATTTTCACTGATTTAAAAGTCCAAAAAAATTGAAAAAACCGAATCCTAGTATATCAATTCGATATAAAAAAAGAAATAGACAGAAAAATTGGTAAATTATAATGTCAATCAGTAACCGTTATGTAAACTGTGGAAGTAAAATATATGTTTTTAATATATTTAAAAATATAAAATCACTTTTCATAATTTATTAAATAATTATTTTTATTTTTAATTTACTCTTAAGACATTTAAAAATGTGTACCATTAAAAATTGAGATTTAATAAATTTGTAATTAGTATTATTTTACTTCTTCTATGATTTCCAAATGATATACCGTTTAGAAATTTTAAAATTAAAATTGTTTTGAATTGCATGCATATCTAAAATATAATCAAGTTTTAATTGGCAATTAAAATATTTTAAATAAATTCTATTATTTATTTAATAAGCTATTTTATAATATTATACTATAAATTTAATTATTTCAATAGTAATTATAAATCTAATTCTAATAGTAATAATATAATTATTTTTATTATTATTACTATTATTATTATTTTTATTATTATTATTATTATTATTATTATTATTATTATTATTATTATTATTATTATTATTATTATTATTATTATTATTATTATTATTATACGTGTTAGATTTCATCAAATTAAGACATAAGTTTACAAAATATATAATTAGAAAATAGTTTAAATATTCTCTATTAATATAAAAAATTTTATTTAATTATATAATTCAAAAAACTAATAAAAATTAAAAACCTCAATTAAACATTGTCTACATCTTGAACTACAAAAATATTTTAAGAATAAAATTTATCTAAAAATCATAAAAGTAAAGCGATTAGAAACTTACTGTTTTTACTATAATTGCCATCGAAAACAGCTTTATCGTATTTATAATGTATTTTATGTAATTTGCTAAGAGTGTGATTGGTCAATTTTACAACTCTTTTAAAAAACAAGTTCAAAAAATGTTTTTCTCTAAATCTGTAAATGGTGTGTTTAAAAAATATTTTTTAAAACTAGTATTTATTAATAATTTAAATATATAAATGATCAACTCATAAACGCATTATATTTATTTTTCAAATAAGAAATCTGGAATTTCCGAAAAAACAAAATTTAAAATGTATACTTCAAAATAAAATAAATAATTTATCTCTAAAATTTCCAAAAAATCAAAAATAAACATATAAAACGTTATCATTATCAAAAATTTGCTAACATTAATAACAAATGAAAACAAATTAGAATTCCAGGACAATCTTAAAAATAAATTTAATGACAATTTATTACGAAATGAGTTAAAAGTTTGTATAATAACTATAAATTAGATAAAGTAAATGATAATTTTTAAAACATCTTTCGAAAAATTTATTTCACTGAAAATTTAATGTTTTATAAGTCATTTTTTAAAAAATGTATTCCCAATGCATATACATTACATTTTGTATTATTGACATCCAAATTAAATATAGTATTCTCAAGTTTATTTACTCTCTTCTCACTTCTAATATTAAAATAAATCTATGTGACTTTTTTTTCAATGTAATAATATATGTTGTGAAGATTACGAATTTTGAATTTCTAATATTTATTTATTTAAAAATATTTAAACAAAAATATTAATGCTTTTAAGCATGTTAATGTACATGAAATATATTACATTCGCTCCTCTAAGCCAAATATCTCTTTGAGCGATGAATTGTTCTTTTCATTTTCGGTATTTGATTTTTTTCATCATCGATTTCTTTTACATGTTCTGACTTTTCTCCTATAGATGTGGCTTTTGAAGTTTTTTCATTGCTAGCTAACATTAACTCATCATTTATATTTATAAACGAAGCGTTATTGCCAGTAGGTTTGATGAATATTGCCTAAATTGCAGTTATCGTATTACTGTTCTTATAATGAATTCTTTCATCAAATTTCAATGGTAGATTTTGAAAAATTTTAATTTTTATCCCACTAGCTTTTTAGCAGACGAGTTATTGAATGTGCCAGAGAATGCTCTGTGATTAAATAATACTTTTAGAAAATATGAAACGATATATTATGATTGTTGTTATTCCATATTTTTACCGCTGACTTTATGATTTGTACGCTTCTTTCGCCACTCCATTCGAAGCCGGCTGATATAATGGTAAGTATAATCTATTACAACTGAGTTAGATGGCCTCAATCTTGACAATATATTAGAAAGACAACTGATTACCATCCTTGATGTTCTATCTTCACATAATATTGCTTCAATCCAATTTATGTCAGCATCTACTGCTTATCGATTTAAATTTGTATGATTGGCATATTTTACAGTTTTTTATAAACGTCAAATCTGTTCGTATTGAAGGCACCAATAATTTGTACACAACTTGTTCGTTGTTTGGTTAAGTCATATATGTATATTGTGCGCGTGTTTTATAATTGATTCTCTCAATGAATCAAGAACAAAAAACACAATTTTCTATAAATTAAATTGCTTTTGATTGTTAGAAGTTCTTTGTGACTTGCAAACCTATGTTCCTTCATTAAACAGTTGGAACAATTACCCGTGATGATTCGATTTTCTATTCTTTTTAAAAAGATTTAGCATTTGGTATACTTTTTATATCGGAGATAAATTTCCCTTTATGAAATGGCAGACTTGGTTCTGTAATTTCTTCGTTGGTATTGAATATGATTTCATCGTATTGAAATCTCGATAATGCATCCACATGTTGTATTGATAAACCGGCAGTGTGCATGATTGCATAATTGAAGCCCGTGATTTCAATTGCCGATCTGGTTATTCCTGATATGAATTTTGGTAAAGATTTATTATTATTAAAAATAAACTCGAGTAGCATGTGGTCGGATTTTATTGTAAGTGTTTTAGAGTTTTAAACTATTACTACAAAGAATTTTTAGGAGTTTTTCCACCACTTTTTAAGAGTGTGTTAAGAATTTTTTATGATCATTTAGTCGAGGTATATATAGTTACTTTTTGTGTATGCGGTAAAACAAATTCGAATTTTTGAATAATTATTTTATTTAAATTCCGTTAGTTTTCATCATTTGTCAGAAAATTTTTTATCTAATTTGTCACCATGAATTTAGATAAATGTATACTCTTTTATACTTAATTTTATTTCCTTTTTGTTTAAATTTATATCATCCTAATTCTATTTTATTCTAGCTGCTAAAAATTTATTCTTTTCTTTTAAAATTTTTATTCTATTTTTTATTTTTTTATTATGATTAAATTTATCATGTTATTCATTAGCTATATTGCTTTTTTTTATTGATTGTCTCTGTTAAGGGTTATATTAAATATTAAATTCTATTAATTCAAAATTTCTAATAATCGAAAATATTATTAAAACAAAACCTTCCGAGGACAATATTTCAATGTAGTATTTTTCAATGTATAATTAAAAAATCTTAAATTAATTTGTTATTCATTAGATTATTCAAAATATTAATTACTTTAATTTATTAATTGAATATCATTTGCACAATATTTAATCATATATTTTATAATTTATAGTTATTCGATTTTATCTTACTCTCTTCCATTTTCTTATTAATTTTATTATTCGTATATCTTTATAAGTTGTTTTTATTTACTTTTTTTTTCTCCTTGACACGAAGTATTTCGAATCTGTTTTACTTTGTTACGTTTTTTTTATGTATTATTTAAATTTTAAAAAAAGTTGTTTATATATCATATTTTTGCTTTATATCATCTAAAAGAATATCGACGGGAACTTTGAATTCCAAATTGTTACCATGGATTTTGAAGATCGTAAAAGTTTGGAAACATCTGTAATTGACTAAACAATGATTGGAACTCCAGTAAAATTAAACTTATAAATTGTCAACCGTTAATTTTGGCATTTTTTTGGTCTTATTTACATAGTCTGATATTTATTTTGATTTGAGAAAATTTTAGTTGAAATTCTTAAAATCTCCATAAAGGAAAAATAATAAATAAATATTTTTAAAAATATATTTTAAAAATAATAATTTGTCGATAATAATTTGTTTAAATTAAATGTTAATTCATAATATTTTTAGTTGGTTTTGAGTACCTGAAGATGATAGCTGTGCTATCGAAATATATCGTACGAAAGGTTAAAATATATTTTTAAAAATATTTATTTATTAAAAAATTAAATTAATAAAAAATAATTTGTTTAAATTAAATGTTAATTCATAATATTTTTAGTTGGTTTTGAGTACCTGAAGATGATAGCTGTGCTATCGAAATATATCGTACGAAAGGTTAAAATATATTTTTAAAAATATTTATTTATTAAAAAATTAAATTAATAATGAAAAATAAATTCGGATCTTTTAAAAATATTTAATTTTTGTCAATTCTTTTGCAATTTTGTTTTTATATTAATTAAACCTATGTAAAATAGAAATTTGGAAAGCATTAACGATAATTCAAAATTGTTTGTCTTTTTAGACTATTGGAATGGCTGACATTAATGTTTTGAATAACACATTTAATTTAAATAGTTGATATTTGGAAAATTCAAATCTCTTTAAATGGTGAACGGTGAAGTGGAGTGCTCAATGGTATAAAGCTTAATAGAAACATTTATATACATGCAGCGGCCGTTTGCACTTGATAAGAAAAATTAATATTTAAATTAACTAAAAACATTGATTTATTGAAACACTAAATATTAAACCCTCGGTCAATTGCAATGTGAGTAAGAACAGGATCGAGTGCATGGCACGCAATGATTTGCTTTTACAAAAAACAAACGTTTTACTCAAATATAAACACGTTTATTATTTGCAATTTCTGAGTATTTAATACAATGAAAAGTAACACGTTCCTATCATAATGCACGTTTACACTTGTTGCGCTCATTGTGCATGATGGATCAGTAGTGCTTGACTGATTACCAAAAATCAATTGGGTCTAATTGGAAAATGCGCATAAGTTTGAACTCGTGCACACATGATATTTATGGCCTTGGTTAAATATGGAAGGCATTATGCTCGCCAGCCACTCCCCTGGGTGAATGTATTTATTAAGAAATAAATAAGTAATCAGATAATGAATATGACAATTGTCAAATTCGTGTGATTTCAAACGCTTGTTATTTATTTATGGGCATTTATTGATTATGAAAATTTTTAATTTATATGACATTTATTTTAATAATATTTTATTTATTGAACAGTTCATTATGATAATTTATCCAAATGACAATATATTTTTGTGAATGTAATTAGAAAGGAACTTTATTCAGAGCCTTGATAGCAACTTTTCAACATTTATTTAATTTCTATAGATTTCTTGTTTATATGCACATCAAATACACATTAAAGATACATATCATAAATAACTAAATAACAATTTATAAAATTAAAAAAATATTGCAGGTGACTTTATTTTTGGGGTTGAAAATTTATTTAAAGAGACCTAAGCAATTAAAATATATGATTTAACAAGAAAATTCGAAAAAAAATTGAAGCGCAAAATTAATCAAAAATTTATATTTTGGGGGAGGGGGAAGGTATGAAGAGATAACGAATGAAAAGGTTAATACCAATTTAATCATTTTAAATCGATTTGCGGATCCTATACAATAGTATTTTAGAAATACAAACTAAGTATTTAATATTTTCTACAAAATCTGATTCATAGTCAAATTTTGTAGAAAATATTATGTCATTTATAAAGAAATCAGAGGTGAAAAACAAAAAAAGTCCTTATAAGTATTTAATGATTTGATAAAATAAATTATTTTAATTAAAAAACAAAAATCCTCGAGTTTGAAAAGTATAGTTGTAAAATTTTTATAAAAAATATAAACTATTGTTTTTATTGTTTATAATAATAAACAAGTAGAAAGTAAACGAAATTAAGCAAAATAACGATATAAAAATATGTACTAGTATAATAAAAAGTATATATGTATTAGTATAAATATGTATAAAAATGTATATTATAAACCGAAAATTTTTAAGAAAAAACACAGGATATAATTAACTCAAGTAAATTCAGGACAATCAATGAGATCCCTGAGCTTGGGTCCTGCTACAAAGGCTTTTGGTAATGTTTTGGTAATTTGAGACAAATTTGGTCTCAAATCTACTCGCTTAGTGATATTTAAAGAGCTTCTCTTCTTTACTAATATATCATTGACACGGCTGAAACCACATTCCGCCAGATAAGATGAGGGAAATGGTAATATCAGTTTCTTAGAAAAATCAATTGTGATTGGATATTTACTTTCCATTTCATCAGAAATCTATACTAGTTCTCCTTTAAATTTAAATAAGGCTTTTGTAGAGTCGTCATTTTGTAGCTCATTGATTTCATGTTGATATATTTCTGGAATACCAGATAGATTCACTAACATTGTTTGAGTCATCCATGAAGGAAATTGTATATTTTCTAATTCAGAAAGCCTTTCCTTGACTAAAAATTTTAGGTGATCGACAATAACATATATTGCAGAATTTGACTAGAGTATAATTATTTCCCTAGAGTTGGGGGTTCAATATGTTGAGCTCTACGAAAATGTCAGCCAAATAGCTTAAGTAAGCTTTTCTGTCAACAGTTTGCAATACCCCAGGATATATCATATAATATCTCAGGATTATCATGCAAAAATTCACTGAGTTGTTCATATAATTCCATAAATCTTTTTAAACAATTTCACTTTGACAGCTACCTGACATCTGTGAGTAAAGATTCAAGATCGTTTTCTTAACAAAATTTCTTGAAAATGCGCTCGAATTTAGCATTAGCTTTGATTGCATTAATGCATTTTATAGCAGATTTCAATACCTTATTAAGTACTGTGAGATGTTTATCGGTACTAAATTTTCTCTGTGTATCACGCAGTGCATAGTAAACAAGTAAGAATTGTCGTCCTTCATTAATTTTAAGCAACCATTCTTTTTGCCCATCATTAAAGGGGCTCCATCAGCTGCACATGATGTTAAATTATTTGTTGTATATTATTGATATTCAAGTAGTTTTTAAAACATTATATATCAAATGCGGTTGTAGTGGCCTCCAGTAGCTTACAAAACAACTTTTCTTTCAAAAATTCACCGTTATCAATGTATCTTACGTATGTTATTAGTAATGCTTGACTGCCTCTTAAAGTAGATTCGTCCATTTGTATAGAGAAGTGTCTCGATTGAAGCTTTTCAATAATCTGTGCTTCAACGTCATCGCTCATCTCATCGATCCTTCTTCTAACAGTGTCATTACTAAGTGGCAATTCTTTCACTTCTTGTATTATTTAATGTCATAAAATTTAAATTATTTATCGTCAAATTAATTTATCCAGTGTTTACATTCCATTTTGTGAACAACTTCACATAAAAAGTGAATTTTAACTAAACCAGTTAAACAAAATTGATATATTATAAGGCAAGTTAAATTTGGAAGAAAATTTTGAAATATATACGTGTATGGCATGTAGATGGTAGAATATATTCGGGTGTAGCCCGCGTGAAAATACGGTAATCAAGTTATAAATTATAATTATTAAATTTTAATAAATGAAAAATTATTTAATATTAGAAGTAAATTAATTTTATTTTAAATTTCGTTCATTATTTTAGATAAATTGTTATTGACGCACTTTTGGTGATAATTGGAGTGTTAAAGTTCTGTGTTTTAACATAACTAGGTTTTATTTAACCAAATTCTTTAATTACGGTGTAGAAAACATATCTGACCTCCAGCAATTACAATCAGAATATTTACACAGTTACCGACTACATCAAAAGGTTTCCTTATGGTATATAATCTAAGAATTTTGTGATTTTTGATCTGTTATCTTCCTTTACATACATAAGTTCCGATTGTGAAAGCTCCACTTAAAATGCATTCAATTCAAGTAATGTTTCTATTGTTTTTTTCAGTTGTTTGGTCAATAAATGAATTAGTCGGTGCCGAAAATTTGTATTAAATATAAAACAAAAAATCGATACTCTCAAAAACTGAATATTAACAAAATATTATTATTATTCCTAAAAAATTTATGTCAAAACATTTTTGATTTTTTTTATAAAATTAGTTTAAATAATATTAGAATAATTATTATGACTAATACAATAAATCGGTTTAAATCTAAAAATTATTCAAATACCCTCGAGATAAATATTGAATAACTTTTTATAGGCATCTCTATTAATTTTCATAAATTTAAATTTCTTTCTATCTCTCGAGATCCTTTAAATTAATACGAATAAATTGAAAAATAAATTTCAATGAAAATTTATTTACCAACAATTTTCATATTGAAATTATTTCCATTTTCTTTATCCCGAAAAAAAATCTAACAGTTAAAACACGATGTTTATTATTAACAAAACATCTTTAAAACAAAAAAATACTTTCTAATAAAAATATTTATTAAAGAAATAATTTCAAATAATTTCAAATAATTCCTTTAGTAAAGTGGAAAAAATGATTTTGTTTATTCGCGTTGTTAATTAAAGATTTATGATATTAAGAACAAATAATTTTAATTTATTTAAAGGTTGAGAAATGAATGTTACTACAGAAAATTTCTTTAATTTTTTAATTATCTATTTTAAAAAATAATTGGTGATATCCAGTAGCACAGTAAGAGCATTGACATATAAAATATACAATATACACCAGTTTTAGCTCATAAATTCAAATTGGTAACAATAAGAAATACTAAAAAAATAATGAAAATTCAGTGAAATTTATACACCATCCCTTTTAATCACTGTTTAGCTTTTAAAGAATATAAATATGTGATTTTTTAGATATATTTTTTAAAATTTAAGTCAGATTAATTTTAATCCAAAATTTATAATATATAATTATAATATAGTAATATATAGAGCTGTTTTTCATCTGAAAGTTTGTATGCATATTTTACTATGTGTTATATATTTTCTTGTTACATTTACTTGTTCTTCTAATTTCTCGTTTTCATAGTAAAAGCTGTTATTCATTCGAACAAATTTCATCACCACACGGATAAGTATGTATGTATAATGATATAAGTTTATTGTTTTTTTCTTTTTTTATAGGAGTTGAAAAAAATAATATAGTATGTGAAAAAAATATTAAAAAAGTGAAGAAAAATGTAACCATTTTATCAAAATCATCATCAAGATGTTAAGCCATGGGTGAACTTTGGTGCACCTGTAAAAACCATTTATAATTGTTCGTTTTACATGACCAATGATCAATATGTTACAAATTAAAACTTTTAATGATTTTATTATTACAAAATCACTAAATTAATTAATTTTAAAGTCTCTATTATTTCATCTATAAATAAGCACTTGCCCCTAGACTGTTTTAATGTCCCTCATTAGTCTTTTAACCTACTTCCAAATTTTGGAAACTGATAAAAACAATAAAAATAGATTAATTATAAAAACTACATATTAACACGTTAACTGTCACAATATTAAGAAAAATTTGTCCTCCTGGGCCAAGTCGGTTATTAGACTAATATTTATTGCAATGGGCAGTGAGACACGTACGGCGGTCCACGCGGCTAGATATAATGAGGTAAGTGAGACATGCATGTCTCATGGCAGATAACGTGTTAAATAAACTTAAATAAAAAATAAAAACTGTGATACTCTTTTCTGAAAAAAATAAATCATATTTTAACAACAGCATGTTTTTAACATCAACGTGGTTAAAAATGGAGAACAAGTTAACGGTCACTACGGTCAAAACTCCGAAAACATTTTCTGTATATTTTTTAAAAATTTGAAAACTTAATAAGATGTTTGAGCTGTGTTTTAATATTGTAATTTTGTTTCGTCGAAAAAAAGATATAAATATCTATCGAATGCATATGATTCAATGAATTGTCAATTAAATAGAAAAAATACATTGAAATTTCAACTTTTAAAAACTTACATCGCGATTCGCACATGCACCATAATGTAAAGTTGTGTATTGGTTAAAAGAGCAAATGGTCTATGTTAAATTTTTTCAATTTTATTGTAACATTATAATCTTTGTCTTTGAAAAGACAAACAAATATTTATCTAATGATATATGATTCTAAAGAATCATAGTTTATTAACTTAATCTTAAAAAAGGTTTTAATGTAATTTTAGAACTTGATAAAATCAGAATGGCGAAAACGGTAATTTAAATATGGAATATGTTACGTGATCTCTGGCAGGAATAAACCTGGAATAAACCTGGAATAAACCTGGCAGGAGGACCAAATATGTCACTGGCTCTTACTATTGGAGGGCGTGAAAGGGTCATTACACCAGAAATTAATTGTAGGAACCTACCAGAAATATGCCTACCAAGCTTAAATATATATGAATAACTATTGAAACTGAATGGCACGGGGTACCATTTCATTTAGGATAAAATTTGAAATGTTATGAGCCTCCTTGTGGAATGTGCCGGCATTAAATTTTTATTTTATAACCTTTAAAGAACATATTTGCAATGTTTGTACATCGAATTAATTTAATCATTGTATTTATTTTGTTAATGTATTTTTAACTTCAAGATTTCTAACATAAATAAAACGAACATGGATTTCAAACTAGAAGTTAATGTAAAATATTGACATTTTAAAATAGAGAAATAAACAAATTCATAAAGAAAATTTTTATTTGAAGTATATTTAAGAAATTTTTCAAAGAAACTTGCGTATAAGAATTAACAGAGATCACGATGACATACATTATACTATAGACAACACCATTAGTTAATAAAAAGAAATAAAATCTGTTTAATTTCATCTCTTTATGATGAATATGATTAAAAAAATTATTATTATTTATTTCATAATTTTGTAACAATTAATAGATCTTAATGCTGTGAGATATTATTATGTGAAATATATAAAATAAATATATGTACTAATATTATATCACACAATTAATACATTTCATATAAATCACTTGAAAAATGCTGTGCCGAAAATTTGTGAATATATAAAAACATCGATACATTTACTGATTTATAGTCAAAAAAATGTTTTAATCAATATAATGTCATTGGAAATGGAAAAGAAATCCGAGATGAAAATCAAAAGAAATTTTTATAATTGATATATGATGGTTATATTGCAGCATAGAAAAATAAAAATTATTTAACATAAATACTTGACTAAAAATGACTTTAGTTTAAATGCATTAATAATAACTTTTGGACTTTTGAACGGAATACATTAAAAATTTTCTGAGTCTCAAATTTAGTTAGTCACCATGACTATTAGTTGAAAATTCAAACTAAAAAGTTAAATTGGAAAATTTTGTGAATATAGCAAAAGTAAAGTTGATTTTAAGATAAAATTCAGTTTATATATATATATATATATATATATATATATAAGAGATAGAGGGGGCTAGGAGGGCCATATGGCACGGGCACCCGCTTTTAAAAGGCTCCAAGTTCAAATTAATCAGGATAAAATTTTTAATTTTTAAATGAAGGAAAATGTTTTATGTCATATATATAGTTTATTTGTAAAAGCATTCTTTTTAATATTCACTTAAAACTGCCGTGAAAATAGTTGCTTTTATCGTGAAATAAATTCATAAGGAAATAAGGTATTAATGAGACAAAACATTCCTTCAGTAATTAGACCACCCGCTTTAGAGATTAGCAGGTACACACGTCCGCAAAGAAATTTTGAGAAGTATAATAGGAAACAACGTGACTCCGAAAGACTAGAAGATACGAAAAGAATTTTAAATAATGAGAGACCTAATAGACCCATGGTTTGCTTAAAACATATAGCAAGGCAAGTTTATAATAGGGTACAATGATTACCGGAACCAGAATATAAACCTTTAAAACATGGTCTATGTTACTGTTGTGGTGAATCAGTACGTATTCGAAATAGTTGTCCTTTAAATAATCGCTGTTTAATATGTGGTAAAAATAGGCGTTTTTTAATTACTGTTCATTATTAAGGAATCAGAATACAAGAGTTCATTGTATTCAAGCAGAAAATAATTTGGGTAATCTGACTTATTCATATGAAGACCTTGAAAAGGATGTCATGTCAGATTCTGAAGCGCGTGAAGTAGGATGAATTATACATGATCATACAGAAAACGTCCTTTTAACGAAATACGCTCCGTACCAAACATTTAGTCTGTGGAGTCGTTGAATTAAATGTAAAAAACACTATAAATCGAAATGTTACGATGTTCAAGAAGAGTGATGGAAGATGGTAGAGTTTAGTTCAATGTTGCGGAATAAGGATAGAGATGTTGTGGGATACAGGTGCCTCACTTACGGTAATGTCAGAGGTCATTTGGAAGAAGTGAGTTAGTCCAGTGTTAAAACAGTTAAATACTTCACTCAGAGGTGCGTTCAGCGATAGCCCGATATCGAACATTTACATCTATGATTCGTTGGAACAAGATATGTCAAAATGTAGCAATACTTGTAGTTAAAGATTTGAATCCCATTTTGTGGGAGGTTTGAATTTAATTTTAGCTTTTAGAATAAAATTTATGCCATATGTCTCATTTGTATTAATAGATTCATATATTGTTGGTGCTCGTTTCAGTGATACCAAACTATTTAAAAAGACACTTGATGTTTTTGGACCAAGTCCAGATTCAAAACTGGTAGAGTTAGTAACCAAATGTAGCACTATATTCATGGCTTTTTCATGAGATTTTGATTTGGGTTGTACTAATTTAGTGACTTAAAAATAAAAAAGACAGTAAATCCTATAACTCAGAATCATAGGCGTATGGCGATGCAGATGGAATCAAAGGTGGACGATGTGATTCTAAAATGATTGAAATAAGAAATTATCAGAAGATGTCAAAGCCCATGGAATTTTCCTACAGTAGTTGTAAATAAGAAAGACGCGTCAATCATGATGTGTCAGGATTTTAGAAAATTTTAGTTGTCCAATGGTGGATAGTTGATTTTTTTAGGGATCTTCAGTCTTTTCTTCTCTAAAACATGGGAATATTATCTGGGCATTTATCAGGTATATCTTGATGAGGCATCTCGGTTAAAAACCGCATTTTCTACAAAGAAAGGACAGTTTTGCTATAACCGAATGCCGTTTTGGTTGTCCATAGATCCAGCGACCTTCCAGAGGCTTACGCATGTATTATTTGATGACATTTTGTATAAAGATGTTGCAGCATAGCTAGATGATGTGCTAATATACGGAAAAACTAAGGAAGAACATTATAAAAATTTGGAAGAAGTTTTCAAATGAATTAAACAAGCAGGGTTAAGGATCAATCCTAAGAGTGCAGTTTTTACAAGACTGAATTAATATTCTTAGGTCATAAAATTTCAGCAGACGGATTATCTACAAATAACAGTTGTGGGGTTTATGGTTTTGACAACCTTGACCCCAGATGTAACTACTTGCTTTCCCCCAATGGTTACCCGTTACTAAGTAACGTTGGAAATGCAAACATTGGTTTTTGAGATCGCCAAAGGTAGGAATTGCTCTGGCCCGACCTCAAACTGGGTCCAACGCACCTCCGTTAGAAGGTACGTGTGCGATTTTATCTCTCCGGTCTCTCACTTGTGTGTTTAATATTTTTCCTCCCTTGCCATCTCGCTTCGTACAGTTGTCTGTAAATTCCCTGTGATTCTACTCTATTATTACCAAAAATAAAATTCAGAAGATTAATTTAAGTAAAACATTTATTGATTAATACTAAGATCATTTCAAATCATTGTCCAGGTGCCTTTGTAGCGCGGCGTTTTGCACGTTCAGCACTCTCCGGCCTAAGTTTGGCAGCTTTAGATGCTGGCACCATAACAGACTTGGATTCTCGATAAGCAATTTGGGCGGGTGCGAAAACGAGGGGTAGGTTACCGCGTTGCCCTCCTGGCACGCTGATAACGCTACCTCCAGGCCGCGTATTTGAATCTTCTGGGACTGGGTGAGTTGTTTCTCGTCAGCCCACCCGCGTTGTGCCGCGGTCATCTTCTGATAGATTGTCTTGGCTTTTCCCGGTTCAATCCAAGTCACTTTGATCTTTTGGATCTCACTGTTTAATTGTAAAATCTGCTGTCGCAACTCCCTCCTGTTGTTCCTGGCTTTGTCCAGTCTCTCTTGTAAAACTTTGCATGAGGACATATCTACAACGAGAAGTACCTATTAAATTACATCCTATTGCTACATTAAATAAGTACTCATGTGGTTGTATTAAGATCTATAATCGAGGGTTACTAACGAGAATTAAAAATTAAATAAGATTTCCTAAATATTTATTATACTACATTATCAATCCATAAACTTGGGGCGACCCGAATTATATCGCCGACTCGGACGCTCGCGTGCATATGGGTGATCGCGGCGATCTTCCGTATGTTCCTCCTCGTTCCACAATTCTCGAGGGAAAACTTCTCGTGGTATCACCACGTTCATGTCTGCGATTTGCTCGTGTAGCCTCCGGTCATTTAATTCGAAAGACACATTATAATTAGGGGCATACCATACGTACTGGGTATTCTGCCCTCCGCGATGTCTTTGTTTATCTGGCCCAAGTATCGTCTGGCTTTATCTACTTGGTGGGCTGTCTCCCTCTGGTACTCCTCAAGTCGAGCTAACATGAATTCCGCCTGGCCTCGGATCTCCCGGGCCGGATTCCGGCCAGGTTCGCGTTTTATGGCCACGTGAAGGATTTCTACATCTTCCGAACTCCCTTGATTTCCGGACTTTGTCTCTCGGACCGGGGATATTGAAAATCCCGCGTCCCACATCGCTTGCCTGCATCTGGCAGCCGAATGTGCCGGGAACGGAGCGATGATCCGGAACGCGTCGATCCAGGAATTCTCTGAACGAATAATATTCTATTATCATATTAGATTCGAAGTCTGTGGTCTAGTGGTCTGTCTCAACCTAAGAAGTATAATATTCATCGGCTACGGGCATCCAAGAAAACCCGTACTCGCCACTGTGGAGTACTAATATCGAATGAATAGTTTGAGGGGTATAGTAAATTAGTGGGGTTTACTAGGTGTTGGGATACATATTCTAACTTATTCCTCGGCCGTTAACTGCTACTAGGGTCGTCATGGCGGATGGATTCGTTTTTTACTGGCAATTTCTACAACGTTGTGACGCAATCTCACTCTTGGGTTTCTATTCGTTCTCCGTTATCTTTCATACTGTATGTTTTAGGAAGCTTAGGGATATAATTTTAAAGAATCCTCTTCGAATGTTTGCGGAGCTGCTGGTGAGTATATGAAGCACTTTAACCGGAATGTTGGCAGTTCAGGGTCGATTTTTAAGCATCACAATTTATGAGAGAAGAACATTTGGAGAAAATTTATTACACCAAAATAATATCCAAATCAATAGCTTAAGTAGAACCAAAATTTGCTCACTGGAACTGGGTTGACACGGTCAAATTAGCTCTAAGTATCGACTGTACGGATTTGTGTTGATTGAATCTGGATTTTAGAGGGAAAATACGAAACGTCATTTTCACTTAATTAGCTCAATATATATCCCCCGAGGAAAAATGTGAAACATTATCCCGGAAGGAATCCAATAAACTGTATGTATAGCATATTTACACTTGATGTTCTAATAAATAATTAAGAGCCAAATTTCGGGAATGACAATGTCCTATAAATTCATTAGATTAATCACAAATATTTTTCCGGATATCAATGGCTTAACGGTTTATTGAACCAAGCATCAGAATCTAAACGTTAATGGTCCGAAAAGTTCGATAGTTAAAAGGTATATATAAGCATTGAAGGAATTAAATACAGAACTATGTACCTATTATTAATCTAGATAAATTAAATACAAAATTTCTTACATATCATTCATTCTAAGGTTTTAATCAGATAAAAGAATATTTATTATTAATACCTGATACTAAATATAAAACTACTTGAATTGTTAAATAGATAAATTAAATCCAAAATTACTTGCAGATCCTTAATTTGAAAGTTTTAATCAAAAGAAAAATATTTATTATCAATAGCTAGAATATTCATTATCAATAACTAAAATAATCACGATTAATAATTAAAATAATCATCATCAATAACTAAAAATAATCATTACCAATAACTAAAATAATCACTATCAACAACTAAAAATAATCATTATTAATAATTAAACCCGACAAAATTACTGGGAATATTATCCTTCC
This sequence comes from Schmidtea mediterranea, assembly GCA_022537955.1. NCBI lineage: Eukaryota > Metazoa > Platyhelminthes > Tricladida > Dugesiidae > Schmidtea > Schmidtea mediterranea. The sequence goes on from CM039680.1 coordinate 173,952,060, forward strand.
TGAGATTTCAGTAATTAAAGATAAAATTCAATAATAGAAATTTAACTATCATGAACAAAATCTTCCTTAGACCTTTTAATTATAAAATCCAATAAATTATGTTAAGTTCAATAATTCATAGGTATCATCAATATTAACAGGTAGAACGGACCAAGGAATGAAAACCCTGTAGTACTCTAACTGGTATCCTACTCGCCTATTCTGATTAGATTCTGATAGTAAATAGTAATATGGAAGTTGCTCTTCATTTTCACGATTCTACTTAGCAGAAATGAATCATAGTCTCCTTAACAAATTAGGTTTGGCTCATTCTATTCATTCTGATCTGGGCATAGTTACTAGCTTAATCGGATAATACTGAGATAATCATAGTGTACAATACTAATTCGTATTTTCTACATGTTCTCTTTATCGCGTTTTTGATTAAGAAAAATCATCGTCGGGGTTTGCAAGGTTGGTAGTACATTATTCAGTGATATGGCTCGGAAGCAAGGGTTAAATATTTTATATTAATATTATTAGGATTACCTTCCCCCATTTTTGTTACCTTCCCTTCGGTCTTCCGTGGAGTTTCGACTGCCATGTTTGATTTTTGTGGATTCCGATGCATTAAAAAATTATGAAAAATAAATGTTGGAATCGGGTGCATCCACTATATATACATGTGAATACTCGCATCGGTATTTGGATCGATTTTTATTGTTGTTAGACACACCACGGTTGCAAGTCCCGTGTGTGTGTATACTACTATTTCACCAGGTGAGAGAGATGGGTGTGCCTTAATTCTCTCAATCGATTGATTCTGTTAAATGTCAGGTCGAGGTGCTGGTGGCCAGTGTGTATTGGGTCACTGCCTCCAATTCTCAGTCGGCATCTCTCCTGTCCTCACAATTCATAAAGGGAATCATTAATTGGAAAATTCAGTAATTTCTCTTTGGAATTGGTTAAATTAAATTTACCTCGATATTCTTTTTATTTCAGCTTAACTACGACGAATTCCAATTTCACCGTTGCTAATTAATTCAGACACTCAAATTTGAAGTATGAAATTCTTATGTAGACGTTCCTTGATAAGTATTAAATCTTTTTAGCAAATGGAGCGAGGCTGTTATTTAATGATGACTTAAACGTGAAATTTGGAACGACCAAATTCACCAATGGTTCTATTAACTAGTAAATTTACATTTTTTCTTTTTTATATCTATTTAATGTCTAGTCGTCATTAGGGCCTATGTGGGATTGTTTCTATGATAGATGTTCACGGAGATTGTGTTGCTTATCCGTCAGGTGAGTCCATGGGTGCTGATGAATTGTTCGAAAAGCGATTTGCTGGCTGGGTACAATGACTCGCGATTTTGCGTTTTACGTAAAAGGCTTTAGTTCGTCTGTGGGATTCTCAATAACTATTGGCGGTTCTTAACCGTACCTACGACGATTTCGAAATTGGAATTAATGTTTTGGCGGCTCGGTTTTCTCGTGCGGGGTTTTACTAATAAATTAGTGATTTGCATGTGTTAAATTGTTGTTATTTTTTATTTCAAATGTGTGTTGTGAATGATGGAACTTAGTATATACCATTATTTGATTTATTGATGTTAGAGCGGCTATGGTATGAATCTATTTTTCGGAGTATTTTATGAGTTGTTTGGAGTAATTACGGGAGATTTTGCCTTATGGCGGGACTTTTGGATTTTTAACTGGTTCTCGAATTATTTTTTTCTTAATTATAGATTCTTGTCAATTTTACGAAGGTCGTTGGCGTCCTGTGGAAGTATTTTGGTCCACCAAGTTTTTATTGAGATTTATGAGTTTTGAATTTTTCTTTTATAAATGAAATAAGTATAGATTTTTAGTGAATTATCATTGAACTTTAAAAGCTGTGACATGTGCTGGATGTGTCACATCCAGCACAGTACCCCCTCCCCTCCCGCTGAAAGAAAATTTTTCTAAGTCCAAAAGTACAAAAAATTTTTAAGACAAAGACAATGACTCATTCAAGGTCATTTAAACAAAGACCATGACTCATTCAAGATCATTGGATGACTCATCATATTTTTTCAAGGTCATTTAAACAAAGACAATGACTCATTCAAGGTCATTGGATAAGTCACCATAACTTTCAAGGTCATTCAAAAATTTTCAAGGTCATATTATTTTTAAACATTTTTAAATTTTAATTTACTACTTCTTTTTATAAGTAGTATATATTTTGTAAATTTATTTTATTATTATTATTGTTATTATTATTATTATTATTATTATTATTATTATTATTATTATTATTAATATTATTATTATTGTCAAGGTTATTTGATGAATCATCATAATTTTTCAAGGTCATTGAAAATTAGGTCAAGTTCATTCAAAAATTTTCAAGGTCATATTATTTTTAAACAATTTAAAATTTTATTTACTACTTATTTTTATAAGTAGTATATATGTTGTAAATTTATTTTATTATTATTATTATTATTATTAATATTTTTTTTTTATTATTATTATTAATATTATTATTACTATTATTATTATTATTATTATTATTATTATTTTTATTATTATTGTCAAGGTTATTGGATGACTCGTAATAATTTTTCAATGTCATTCAAAAGTAGGTCAAGGTCATTCAAAATTTCTTATTATTTTTAATATACTTATTACTTATAAAAATTAATTAATATTTTTTTTATTATTAATACATTGAAAACTTTTTATAATATTATTATTATTATTATTATTTTTATTATTATTATTTTGATTATTATTATTATTATTATTATTATTATTATTATTATTTTTAATAATATTATTATTATTATTAATGTATAAAACTTCTATTATAAGGAAATAATTTTATTATTATTAATATTATTATTAATATGATTATTAATATTATTAATTAATATGATTACTTATTAATATTGTTTAATTATATTTATTTTTATTATTATTATAATTATTATTATTATTGTTTTCATTATTATTATTGTCAAGGTCATTAGATGAGTCTTAATTTTTTTTTTTCAAGGTCATTTTAAAGTATATCAATATCATTTAAAATTTCACAAGGTCTTAGTATTTTTAAACATTTTTATATAAATTTACTACTTATTTTATAAGTAATGTTTTAATGTTTTTTAATTTTAATTTTATTATTATTATAATTTTTTCAAAGTCATAATATTTTTAGTCATTTTAAATATAAATTTACTACTTATTTTTATTTGTAATGTTTTAATATTTATTATTATTATTATTATTTTCAATCTTTTTGGATGAGTCATAATATTATTTCAAGGTCATTTTAAAGTATGTCAAGGTCATTTAAAATTTCACAAGGTCTTAGTATTTTTAAACATTTTTATATAAATTTACTACTTATTTTGATAAGTAATGTTTTAATGTTTTTTAATTTTAATTTTATTATTATTATAATTTTCTCAAAGTCATAATATTTTTAGTCATTTTTAACTATAAATTTACTACTTATTTTTATTTGTAATGTTTTAATATTTATTATTATTATTATTTTCAAGGTTATTGGATGAGTCATAATATTATTTCAAGGTCATTTAAAAGTAGGTCAATGTCAAAGTATTTTTAAACATTTTTAATTTTAATAAACTACTTATTTTTTATAAGTAGTGTTTTAATGTTCTTTAATTTTTATTCTATTAATATTATTATTATTATTATTATCTTATAAGTAGTGTTTTAATGTTTTTTAATTTTTATTTTATTATTATTATTATTATTATTTTTATTATTATTATTATTTTTATTATTATTATTATTGTTATTTTTATTATTATTAATAATATTACAAGTTTTTATTATTATTATTTTCATTATTATTTTATATAAATTTTCAACAAAGTATATAAAATTAATATTGAATAGAAAAAGTTTGTTCAATTGTGGTTCATAGTATACACGGATAGAACAATTGTAAATGTTTGTAAAAAGTTAAAGAAAAATTCTATATTTTTAAGAAAATATGTGCAAATAAATATCAAAACTAATTATGGCTCAAATGTGTGTGTTAAACCATCGATATGTTACAGTGTTTATGGAAAAACTTTAATGAAAATATGTGTTATTTTCAACAATTTATGAAATATTTATTTTATGGCTAATAATGTGTATATGTTAAATGATAAAAATAGTTCAATATTTATGTAAAGTTTGAGATTGTTAAGAAAAATGTAAATAATTTATGATACACACGTGTTTTTTGATTGAAATATAGGTGTTTGTTTTACCGATATAAGAAAAACTATGGACAATTTTTAAGAAAATACGCGTAATTTATGGTTATCATGGGATTAGAATTTGATTAAAGTTGTGAGAAAGTTGTTAAATTTGAGATAAAACTGATTAATTTGTAAATAATGTTATTATTTTGAAGAAATTTTAAAATAAGACCTTCAGCAAATTGGTAAGAAAATAGTAGTTATTGAGTAATACTTATTAAAATTACCAAAGTTTTATAATTTTTGACAAGTCTTGATAGATCTTTAATAAAATTTGTTAGTACTTTGAATAAGAATTTTAAAAAAAAAGTTTCAACACAGTAGCAAATCGTAAAGAAACTAGTACTTATCAGTTAATTAAATTAACTAAGTTGTAAAATAATTGAAAAATTTGTTAGATTTTTTAAAATTTTAAGATTGTTAGGTAATTGTTCTAGGTACTTGTTGAATAAAAATTAATGTATTTTATCAACAGCTCATAGTTTTTAATCGTACAATTTCTCTTCATTCCTGGAAATAATCGTAAATATTTAAATTATTCAGAAAATTGTCAATAAAAAACATAAATAATAGGTAACCAAATATTTTTAAATACTAGTCAATTTTAGTTTTTAATTTAATTACAAATATAATAATAATAAAATAAATACTTGTATAAAAATAGTTAAATGAATCAATCAATTTCTTAGAACTGAAATCTTATCGATATATTCTGATTAACCTTAAATCAATGAAAAAAGTAACAATTTTCCTAAGTATTTTATAAATTCAACCAACTCAATCCCCTTTAAAAAAAATACTATAAATTCGACTCTCAACCAATCAATCCTCTTCAAATGTCATTTTTCACTCCATTATACCAACTATATTCATAATTTTTATAAAAGTCTATCAAATAGATAATATTAACCTTTTGAATACCAATATTCATTCCAGTAAATTTCTTTAAAAATATTATAAATTCCTCTCTTGACCAATCATTTTCCATCAAATAACAATATTTCCAGCCATATTCAATATTTTTCATAAAAAAAAATCATAAAAAATACCAATTTAGATAATATTTACCCTTTAAATAACAATATTTAACCAACCCAACCCCCTTAAAAATGACAACAAACTTGTTAATTGACTATTTCTCACTAAAGTAAATTTCACTCTAGACCAATCATTTCCTATCAAATAACACTAACCCCTACCCTACCAACTATATTCATTATTTTTTTATAGAAATCACCCTTTAAATAACGATATTTAACCGACTCAGTACCTTAAAAATATCAACAAATCTGTTCTTAATCGATTATTTCCTTAAAATATCATAAATTTTCTTCTTAGCCAATTGTTTCTCACTAAAATAAAATAAAATTTACTCTCAACCAATCAATTCTCTTTAAATGACATTAATCCAAGCTATATTCATTATTTTCATAAAAAATCACCGACTTATATCGATATTCAACCGAATAAATTTCTTGAAATCCCCTTAAAATAGAATTCATCTCGTGACCAATCCTTTACCCGTTAAAAGATCATAAATTTTCTTCTTAACTAATCATTTCTCTTTAAATGACAATATTCCCACTCTCTCAAAAGATTTACACACATATTAATATCTATTTGAACAAATCCCCCCTAAAAATATTATAAATTCCTCCTCTATATTCTCCATTTAGAAAATATTTACCTTTGAACACAGATATTCAACCAACTCAATACCCTTAAAAATGGCAACAAACTTGTTCTTAATCGATTATTTCCTTAAAATATCATAAAATTTCCTCTTAATCAATAATTTCCCTTGAAATGACAATTTTTCTCACTGCACCAACAATATACATATTTTTTGTAAAAAAAAGTACAAGGTAAAATTTCTTTAGAAATCTATATTTAACCGAATAAGATCCTTAAAAATCCATCATTCGGATCATATTTACTATATGTATTCAACCAATCAAATTCCCACTTAAAATTATCATAAAAATCAAATTTTTACCAATAAAAATAAATTTTCTTTAGTATTACAAAATTGTTATCGATACCCAACATTTTCCGTTGAAAATCACCACAATTTGATTCTGGCAAAAAATTCTATCAAATAAAAAAAAATTCATCAAAAATGACTAAAATCGAATAAAGTCTATGTTTCCCACATAAATTAAATTATTGTAAAATATATATCATGTTGCTCAAATAATTAAAATTAATCAGTAAATCAAGTATAAATTCAATAAAAATTACCAGTCAACCCATAGAGATATATCAATGATTTTCATAAGTATACTCATAACCACACTGAGCATTGTCTTAAAAATCTCTAAATTATACTACTTTTGTGATTGATATCCATGAAATCAATAAAATTGAAAATGAAAGTAATTATCGATCTCTTTTTTACACTGTAAAATCAATTAAAATCTTAGGTTTTACTAAAATATTTTTAAAAATTAACTGATTTAATCAACTATTTAAATAGAACATAAAATTATAATTAAAATAATCCTAAAATCAAGTCAAATCTAATAAATTTTCAAGAAATTTACCGTCTAATTTATTATAAGCAATTCTCGATTCACTGAATATTTGTTTTTATGTTCTATTTAAATAGTTGATTAAATCAGTTAATTTTTAAAAATATTTTAGTGAAACCTAAGATTTTAATTGATTTTACAGTGTAATTTTAATAATAATAATAATAATAATAATAATAATAATAATAAATAAAAATAATAATAATAATAATAATAATAACAATAAATATAACAATAATAATAATAATATAATTTAAAAATAGTAAATAAATAATATTATTGATTTGATTAAAACAATATTCACTTCATTAAAACAAACAATATAATAATAATATTATTTAATAATAAAATAATTGACTTGATTAAAACAAAACATTATAGTATATAAAATAAATGAAATATAAAATAAAAATAAATAAATAATATTATTGACTTGATTAAAACAATATTCACTTCATTAAAACAAAGAATTTAATAATAATAATAATATAATTTTTAAAAAAATAATAAAATAATTGACTTGATTAAAACAAATAATTAAATTTATTAATAATATAATTTTTAAAAAAATAATAAAATAATTGACTTGATTAAAACAAATAATTAAAGTATATTAAATAAAAATAAATAAAATTAAAAATATATATTATAAAATTTGATGAGTCATCCAATGACCTTGAATGAGTCATGGTCTTTGTTTAAGTGACCTTGAAAAAATATGATGAGTCATCCAATGACCTTGAATGAGTCATGGTCTTTGTTTGAGTGACCTTGAAAACCATGATGAGTCATCCAGTGGCCTTGAATGAGTCATGGCCTTTGTTTAAATGACCTTGAAAAAATATGATGGGTCATTCAATGACCTTGAATGAGTCATGGTCTTTGTTTAAATGACCTTGAAAAAATATGATGAGTCATCCAATGACCTTGAATGAGTCATGGTCTTTGTTTAAATGACTCTAAAAAATATGAAGAGTCATCCAGTGACCTTGAATGAGTCATGGTCTTTGTTTAAATGACCTTGAATGAGTCATTGTCTTTGTCTTAAAAATTTTTTGGACTTTTGGACTTAGAAAAATTTTCTCTCAGCAGGGGAGGGGGGAGGGGGTACTGGGCTGGATGTGACACATCCCACTACTAGCTAGATTAAATTATGATCGATTTTTAGCTATTAAAACAACTTGAAATACATTAGTAATCAATAGATTTTTAATTAATTTAGAGATCACAGAAACGATTTGATAGCATTAAGTTCCCTGTATCCTTCCTTTAATTGATCCTAAGGTAAATTTGTGTCGATATTAATAGTTTATGATTGCCCACTGGACTACTCGGTGTGGTAATTTTGAGCCGTTTGTTGTAACTAATTTTAGGTCGAGTTTATGGGAAAGGAGTGACGACGAAACAGCCAAAAGACTATTTCCCCTTCACCCTTTTCCCTTATACGGAATGATATTGACGTTTCAGCTCCTGCGTTCTCACGCCGGAGCCTTCATCGGCACGAATTATTGGCGATTATACACGCACTTACACAATTCGATAATATGTAAGATTTTAATTGCTTGTTTCGGCTGTGGGCGGAAAAATTTCTACACAAAGTAAAATTTGGTTTAACATCTCTTTAAAATATAATTGCTATAACATTATAATTGGCATAACATTCGAACCTTCCCCTACGCCGACACCTCCAGCAGAGCTCTCACGAGATTGTCCGGGTGCGACGTGGAAGAGGTTTCTAAACATTTCTTCATTCATATTGAAGATATTAACACTGAGCTTCTTAGACTGAGTCAAGTTTTTTCAAAAAAACTGATTTTTGGTTAAAAATCGATTAAAAATTATGTGAAAATGAATCGGTATATATACCTATTGTACGACCCTAACCTTGCGTGTTAATTTTGATTTAGTAAAACAAAATTTGACCTTGTGATTTTCTAATATATTCTATTCTTAATTTTATTATTTGGTAATTTTATTTGACAATTTTTCTTTTGAATTTTTTACTTGAATTGTTTCCAATTCAAATTATTTGATTTTTATTCCATTTTCATGGATTTCGCATTTTTTGGTAAATTGTCAAATTTCGGTCAAATTGTTAGGTTCTCGTGTTATTTTTATGTTTATTTCGTGCGAATCTTGTTGTACTTTGTTATTATTTTAATTTATTTTTGTGTTTATGATTTTATATTTAATTGTTTTCTTTCTCATATTTTAGCAGGGTTAGTTGATGTTTTATAGGTCCGATTTTAAATCTGCATGTTGTATTTGTATGTGTATTACCGATTCATTTAAACAATTCTCAAGGCCGTTTGTGTTCTGGCCAAACACAGTATAATAAAAAGAATAATGGAAGTTCAAATACCGAAATGCCCCAAACAACTACGTTTATTTTTGGGGCTAGCTAATTATTGCCGCAAGTTTGTTCCAAAATTTGCTGATTTGGCTAAACCAGCGTTGTCAGTATGTAGTTAGGAGTGCACTACACCCACACACAAAAGTTCCAGTAGCTCCCTTCTCCCCCTCCTCCGGATTAAATTACGTAATTGTGTAATTAATCCCGATTAATTTTGATTATATAATTATGTAAATTGGATAAATTTAAAAGTAAAATTTATTAAAATAAAATTCATTTATTACTAAAACTTTTCTATAATCCAATAAATTATTTCTGTTGGGCCAGTACAAGATTTTGTTTAAATGGATTGGAAATAGCACGCAAACACAACATGCAAAATTTAAAATCGGACCCAAAAACATCAAATAACAACCTCAAAAATGCGATAAAACACATAATTAAAAATAGAAAATAGAAAAACATAAAAGTAAATTAAAATATTAACAAATGCACCAAGATATGCACGAAATGACATAGAAATAACATAATAACAAAAGATTTGACCGAAAATTGACAATTTACGGAAAAAGATAAAGAGTTCATGAATAAATTGAATAAAAATAAAATAATTTTAGTCAGTAATGATTAAAATTAAAAGGTAATGATTAAATTGTCAAATAAATCGAGAAAATAATAAAAATTAGAAATAAATTAGATAAGTAACATCAAGGTCAAATTTTGTTTTATCGCATGAAAATTAACACGCAAGGTTAGGGTCACAGAACAGGTATATATACCAATCCATTTTAACAGAGTTTTAATGCTTTTTCACTCAGTGAATAATTTCTCTCCAACAGAATTCTTTAACTGACGGAAACAACTCTCGGCAACTATTTCCACATCATGAACGCAAGTATCTTACAGGTAAGCTCTACTGGCTCGTGCATGTGGGAATCCTTTGTCGTATGGTTTTTGAATGCTTGAATCGAGTCAATGGTCAAACTATGATTTAATTGTAATGAACCAATATATGTATTCGAAAAATGAATTTGTTTAATGCATCGAAATTTTTCTGGCCCACAGCCACACAACATACAAGACAGTAAAATCAAACACAACTAGTCACACTGTGTAAGTGCGGTTTCTCCGCCTACAGTGTGTGCCCGTGAGAGTTCTGTCGTGCGTAACGACGGTCTCGAACGTAAATATTTTATTATAGGGGCGGTGGGAAGATCGAGAACTAGTCTTTTGGCTGGCTCTCTCTCACCCATCTCCCGAAAAAATCAACCTAAACTTTCAAGTTACAAATCGGAAAAATGATAACACCGAGTAGTCCAGTGGGCACTCATAAAATCTAATATAAACACAAGAACCTTAGGACTAAATTGAGGCTCGGGAAATGGGGACTCGATATCGATGTAATGTAAAGAAATTAATTTTCAAAAAACGATTAATAATTAAAATGTCATTTAATTAATCGAAAGTAACGAAATTCATGAGTAAAATATCGAAAGTGATGTAAAGAAATTAAATTTCATTAAATGATTGATAACTAAATTGTCGATAATTGAGCAAAAGTAACTAGATTCAGGATTAAAATATCGATGTGATATAGAGCAATTAAATTTCGTAAAATGGTTAATAATTAAAGTATCATTAATTGATAAAAAGATAACTAAATTACTGACTAAATCCAATGTTATAACCTGATTAAGAATTAAATTGCAGTTAATTGATTAAAAAGATAAATTAATGATTAAATCAATTTTCGTAAAATGATTAATAACTAAACTGTCGCTAATAGATAAAAGGTAACTAAAATAATGATTAAAAGACCGAAACTGACGTAAATGTATTAAATACCATAATAGGATTAATAATAAAAAGGTGGTAAATTAATAATAGTAAACATCATAATGCGATCCATAATTAAATGATAAAATGAATAAATTGTCGTAAAGTAGTAATGGATAATGAAACATCATAACTCAACAGGTGAAAATTGAACATCGTGAACTGATAACAAATGATGAGGTACCATAAATTGATAGAAAGTAATAGATAAAAACTTCTGACTAAGTTGGCGAAAAATAATTAAACATCATAAACAACAACGAAAACATTAGATTGTATTAAAATTCAAAATTTGGATATCATCGCATCACCAGCAGATTCTTCGCCAAACTGCAGACATCGAGTAACACGTTATAGTGACCTTCTTCATGGCAAGCATGTATAGTTAGATCCTCCAGTCAGACACATCATTCGACAAAATCAAAATCTGAAGTAGATAGGACTCGTTCTTAATTATCTGACAGCGAATAAGGAAAATAATTCGGAGATAAAGCAGCTTAGAAATCCATTCTCTGAGTTAACAGTAAAATTAACAATATGGCAACCCATTGAATCAACGAAGAATAATCGAGTGATCTCAATGACGATATAAGTATGCAAATTATAGACAGATCATAGTCCGAGCTCTTGACATGATAAGCAGAATTAATCATGAGTATGAATGGTGAATCAATGACGCCGACCAAATAACAAGTACTAGATAATGATTTTAATGAGATCTATGTCATTGAGGGCAAACTTCAACGTTGAATAAACAACTGTCATGAATGGCAATCCATTTACCGACCAGCGAATTAATACAAGGCCACAATTATATTTGATATCATTGACATCGGAAATAACTTCAATAGAGATAAATAAATTATTCAAAAATCACTGACTGGTTGTAAATAAAGAAAAATATTTTCTATTTTGAATCAGCCACGTCACCATAAACATAGACTTACGACTATAAAAGTGATAACAAAATCCTAAGATCCATAACAAATAATCCCGATGAACTCCCGATTAACGAACGCCGATCACGGACGTAATAAACGAGCAAGCGAATCCATGCAGGGGCGAACCTCGAACAATGATACTCCTTTGTCGAGTGGAGAGGGACAACGAGGTATTTTTCATGGTTTCACTTTTATCATTTACGTTAAATTCAACCCCGTAAGAACGCGTAGTTAATATAAAATACCTCACAAATGATCCACATTTTTCTCATGAATAGGTTTTGCAGCTATGAATTATAATTAAATCTATTGCTTATTTAGATCGCAGAGACCCTCACGGAGGATGGAGCGATGACTCCCAAATAACACTTCAAATCTCGAACGCTTCTGTCACTCGGTATCGTCAAGCACTATGGGACAATGGATATACCTTGTCCACCTATGGAGGATCAAGCTGGCCTCGACGATCCGAAGACCGAGGAGATGAAGTGGACTTACCGAGTATCGCCATCAAGCGCGAACCCGGCAGAAATCCAGCCAGAGAAGCCCGCCAGCAAGTCGAATATACGGCAATGAAAATGGAGGAAATGGAACGCAAATACCATGGAAAAGCAGTTCTAGCCAGACAGCGATTAGCCCAGATAAACCGGGACATAACAAGTGGAGTCATCCCGAGCACAGATGGTTTTCCTCTGGAGTATGGAGTCTCCTTCGAGTTGGATGATCCGAGACTGTTACAAATGGCAGCTCCAACCAAGTTAATTCTACCGGAAAAGTTGATACAACCAGTCCTTCGCAGTCGACTTGGATCACGCCAAACAGGAGACCATACCTACGCCAGTCGTCATCCCGATGGACCTTTGCTGATAGAAGTCGAAAGAATATTCATGTTTACGAACCTAAATGAACTCGACAATTGATTTGATTAATTTATGTCACATAATAAATGTTAATGTTTTATTAGTTATGTTGGGCCAGAACGTAAACGGCCTTGAAGAATGTTTAAATGGATCAGAAACACACACGCAAAAATAACACACAATTTAAATAAACCCACTGAAACATCAAGTAAACCCGATAAAATCTGAGAAATAAAAGAATTAAATATAAAATAATAAACATAAAAATAAATTAAAATATTAACAAAAATGCACCAAGATTCGCACGATACCTATACAAATATAACAAGAAAACACAACAAATTCGACGAAATTGAAAAAAATCAATTAAAGTTCATTAAAGTGAAATTTAAATCGAAAAATTGAATTAGTAATAATTCAATAAAAATTTTAAATAAAAAATTATAAAAATAAATCAAAAAATATTAAAATTAAATAATAGAATTTGCTAGAAAAGAACAAGGTCGAATTTTGTTTTACTGCATCAAATTTCACACGTCACACAAATAGGTATATATACTGATCCATTTTCACATTTAACTTAACCATCAACCATTTTTAGAAAGCGTTTTCAGATTCCAATTTTGAACTTTAACCATTTTTGAAAATTGTGAATCGTTTTTTAAAACTATTTGTAAACCATTTTTCAGACCAGTTTAGAACCATTTCGAGAAATTGTCTTATTATTCTAGGTGAGAAATATTTATGTTGGAGCCATCTTTCCACACCACGTTCATAGCATCTCTGTAGAGCTCTGCTTGACGGCGGTGTGGGGAGAGAGGCATTTATGTTTTCTATTATGACATTTTATGGTTTGTATGAAAATTTTGGAATGGTCATGAAGGGTAATTTCTGTTATTTTGTCCTAATTAATAAATGTTATTAATATATTTAAATTATTCTACATATATCTAACTTATTTTATATGCTTTTATAAATTTTAATGTCGAAATTTTTCCGGCCCACAGCCGACACATAACGCAAGTAATTAAAATCTACATAGTACAGAGGCATGTAAGTGCGTGGAAAACCGCCAATGATATGTACCCGTGAAGACTCAGCGTGCGCAACGCAGCGGTCGTAACGTCAATATTATCCCTATAGCTGAAGCGAGAAATAAGGAAGAAGTCTCTGGCTGCTTCCTCGTTTCTCAATTCTGTAAAATCGACCTAAAATTATGTTACATACGGCTTAAAATCATCACACCGAGTAGTCCAGTGGGCACTCAGTAAATATAATATGAACACAATATGCGTCTAAGGCCTATTAAAGGGAAAGGGTACTCGGGTTAAATTAACTGAAATCGTTGTTATAACTATTTTGATTAACATGTTGAAATAAATAAAATTTATTGGAAATCATTGAATTCGATTAAATTGAAATTGTTAAAAATAACCATTAGTTGTAAAAGTAAAGTGTTTTATTTGGATTAACATTTTGAAGTAAATAAAATTCATTGGGAATCATCGAATTTGATTAAATTGAAATTATTGTTAAAAATTAAAGCAACCATTGATGGTAGAAGTAAAGTGTTTTATAGCTAAAAATCTAAGTAAATGTTGGGTAAAGATAATCTAAACGCTCGTAAATTATTGATTAGGGTATTAGCAAATAATTTCATCAGTTAGATTATTATAATTCATTTCAATAAAGGCAATCTGATCTTTGGGTAAGAACGAGTAATGCGTTGATCTAATCCAAATCAACCCCGATAAAAATGAAGGCAACTGAGAATCGAATTCATTGATTTCAAATAAAGAAACGTATCAAGTTAAGGTGAAGCGATTTTCGAATAACAGTATGAAATCCCTTAATTAAATTGTTGATTAAAGATCCAAATTTTCATTGATTAAAGCAAAGGAAAAGTCTTAAAACAAAGTAATCATTTAGTTAAATGTTGAAAACTATTGATAAAAATAAAATAATCTGTTGATTAACAATCCAAAACTTCATCGATTGAATATAAGGAGAAACGTTAGGAATTAAAGACTTATTATAAAGTAATCGTTTAGTTAACTGCTAAAAATTAGTCACTGATTAAATAAAAGGAAAAATTACGAATTAAAAATAAAGCACTCATTTGGTTAAATGTCGAAAACGATCGATAATAATAAAATAATTCGTTGATTAATAGTACAAACTCATTGTGTAATAAACAGAGCTTTTCCTTTGATTTAATTAGATGGATTAAAATATATAAATTCCTCACTTAAAGACTTAGCAATTCAGAATGAAATGAGGTATAAAATATCATTCACTGACCAAAATAAAATAAAGTCTGATTAACATAAAGAAATCGTGATTAAAATAACCAAAATGAATGAATCAACAAATGAATACCAATCCGTTATTGAATAAAATTGGCAAAAACCCAAGTTAACACTATGGTAAAAAGGCAGGGACAAAATCGAACTGATCCGAATTAGAACGCGAACCGATTAATAATATTAGATTCAACTTGATGATAGCCATTCAGTTTAGAAAGATTTTCTCGATATCTGACGAATATCCTGACGCCAAACGAATAACTATAAAGTTAATAGATACACCAACAAAATCACAAGAAATTAACTTACGACGCGCGTAAAATCCGATATAGTCCAACTTAGACGAATAAATATATCAAATGATGAATATCGAAGTGATGCTTGATAAGGAGTCCCATCATTAGAAAGTCTACGCGCACTCCACAACCGGAAATTGCACTAAGTCGATAATAGAGGTAACCGATCGATAACTAAATTAACTTGAGAGAATCAACCGGAAACCGGAAACCTACCTTGAATGAATCTAACATCCGCTCGATCAAAGGGATTGACGTTTCCGCCAACATCGTCCTGACAGGATATGACTAAATTGAATATCGCCGAATTAAGTACAACCGGTAAACTTTAACTCGGTTTCGAATAAACATTAGTATCATGGAATAGCGGATTTTAGAATTAGTTTAATCAATATCGATGTTATGTATTAGTAAATTGTAACTTCATGTTAATTAATACGGCGTTTATATATTTAATAAATTTCAGAATTAATCTCAAGCAGCAGTGGGTAGTTGGTAAACCTTAAATCAACCTCAATATCTGATAACATCGCGGATCCTTTGAGTTCGAAACTGATTTGTAACAGATAGTAGCCCTAAGTTCTTCGTAAATTTTAAATGAATCTTAATTAGTAGTAACTCCATCCACCAGACAAATACTAACTTAACAAACATTAATGCCGGATAGATAGCGGATTTTCGACTCACCCATCTGCCCAACACTAAAAATATTATCTAACATGTTCTAATTATTACCATCATTAACAAGAGTTATATGGGAGCGTCGTGAGAGTTAACAAACGGAATACGTCACCCCAGGAACGCACAGATAAATAACCTTAGTCGTTTCGAGTTGTAATACTAATCAAGCTAGTAGAGTTTACTCGGTCAAGGAGCAATATTATAATCAACGTTTAGCCTAGTATTATTATAAGCCGACGACTTAATCGAATTTGATAACGATAACAATTCAGATATGCCTATCGACCAAATTACCATGCAAGTAGCTGAGGAACCACACCCGGGAGAGGTACCAACAGTTGCCGCGACTACCGAACAACTTCCACCCCGGTGGCCACACCCGACTATTTGGCGATTGTTGGGTCTCAAATCCGATCCCTGTGGACTCGCCGGACAACAATACCCGGCCGAAGAAATATATGAGCACGCCAGAAATCTCCTCACCTTCTGGGAACAAGTACAAGAGCAAGTGGACCTCAATGTGGTCAAAGCCCGGATGTACCTCACGAACGTGGAGGAGGACATCCGCGTCGGACTCATCGCGGAGGCATACCCACCTCACCCAGTCCGCGATACCCGGCGGCCCTATACAGTGGCGGCTCTGAAGAGGAGTTTAGAGAGAGAATCCCCGGAAGATGTACTATAGTAATGACGAAGTGTTGTAGAAATTGATTTAAATATTAAGTGTTATTGTTTTTCTTATTCGTTATTATACCTCTTAGATAAACTAACTCCATACAATTTGTTTAATTAAATAATAAGACTTTGATTTAATGAAGACCATAAAGAATTTAAATGCTCTCCTATTATAGTGATGTCATCCCTACAACTTCTACAAGCGGAACTGGAACGGGCAAGACAATCAAACGCAGAGTTACTCGCCCAAATACTTCAATTAACTCGAGAGGCTCAACAGTTAAAAGCAACCTGGGTTGATCCAACAAAAATGAGAGCTGTATACCACCGACTCACGGCGGCACAGAAAGGATGGATAGAGGAGCGGCAGCTCAATCAGAGTCTGCGCACTCAAATTCGGGGACTCGAGGTCGCCCTAGCGGTATGCCGGGAAGGTGAAGCGGTAACTTACCCGCTCATCTTCGCCCCAACCCAAATGCCGCAGACAACCACCAAGCCAACAGAACAACCCATCGACAACCGTCGACCGGGACGTAAGGAACGTGCCCGACGTCGAGCAACGCAGCTGCATAACGCCAAACAATAAATACTCCACATGTGATTAATTCAAATAGAGTAGTTTTAGTCTTAGTTGAGTCGTTTCTTTGAATTGCATGTCAGTATTGTCACAAGTAACCTTATTACGTCTCCGTTTTATACAGTCAATTGAGAACGAATCTTGTATGATTATAAGGGACAGAGCTAAGCGAGCATAGGTCTTCTATCGACAGCTCGTGAACCCGAGGATTGTCCGAGCAACTACAGTACTAGCTCATGGTACTCAATTTTTGCGGGCAATCCACCACTTGAACACATTACCAACGTTGCCTAGCAACGGGTGCCAAGTGGCGATCAGTATCACTTTGTATGGCGTTACGAGGGCAACCACCGATTAGTGCAAACAAACAATGAAACCCTGTAACCCACCATACAAATTTGGGGGCTCAGCCGGGATTGAATGATCTTCTTGTACAAAACCCAAGCAAACAAACTGAGATGAAATTATGTTAAAGTTACATAGATATCAACGTCAAAGCATTCAACATCCATCAATACTTGACGACACAACACCCTTGTAAGAGACCAACGACACTCACAAGACGCATAAGCAAACAACACATAATTAAAAGGGTAAAATGCGGGATAAAATGAAATGGGGTAAGTAAGGGAATAACGATAAACTACGGGGGAAAGCAATGGAACCAAGTAGAGAAGTCAACGACAATAGAATAAATTACAACGAGTAGTGATTAAAATAGTAGTTGATAAAATGAAGCAAAATATATTAAAGGACTAAAAATTGAATGAAGTTAGCTAATTAGTATTTAAATAAATTTAAAGGGTAATTAAAAGAGATTTAATAATTTTAGATGGAACCAACAAAAATTATAGAAAAACTAAAGGGTATCCTAAACATCGAAAACGATAACCTAGAGGAACTAATCAACAAACAAAAATTAATTAAACGAGCTAAAGAGGATATATCAACGATTTCAAACCTGTACTCCGATGAACATTGCATATTAATAAAATTGATCGATATTGATAAAGATGTAACAACAGAAAGAATATATGAAATCCTATCCATGAGATTGGAGATAACTAAATTTGGGAAAAGCTGGAACAAGTTAATGGAAAAAGTCAAAAACATTGAAGACGAGATTGCAACAACAATGAAAGAACAAATTAAGGCTTATGTGGAGTGTTATGCGTGCAAAACAGAGGAAGCACGAGTAATGGTGATACCTTGCGGACACCTGAGTTATTGTCATGGATGCGCACAAGAGTCGCACTGTATGTTATGCCAGCGAAAGATAAAGGAAAGACTAACGGTTTACTTTCCATGAATTGTTATGATGAAATGAAATAAATGTGTATTATGCATTACTTGAATTATTATTAGATGATAAGACGAATATAAAAGAAATATGCAATGTTTGTAAATAATAACACCACCCGACAACGATAAATAAAGGTAATAGACCAAATACATGAAAGCCGAATTAGGGAAATAATTAAAACACATGCACAGAGACACAAAATATTGGACGGAAAAATTTCGACAACCGAGTTTTCCTAGTGTATAATTCCTTTTTGTTTTATTGATATTATATTTATTGATATTATATTGAGATAGGACGAGGAAAAATGGTTAACCTGAGCTATCTAGTGATAGTACGCTCACCCAAGAGAAACCCTGATCAACCCTACTGAGAAAGGAACTGGTAGGCCAAGTCGCGTATGTCAGCAAGTAACCGGCGAGAGATTGATCACCTCTTTTGGGGAGCTTGCTGATGCGATTACCACAAATTTTGAAGGGGGGTGTGAAGAGATAGACCGAGAGGTGAGAGAAAGAGTGCGCACGGAACAGAATTAATAGTTTTGATTAAAGGTACCTAGAGATGACTTCTTTTTTTCCCTAGCTGGTGGTGAGGCACCAGAGGACAGCTACGGACTGTCGTGCTCAGGTTGTTATCAGCCAAGGGACTGATGACGCTGGGCCGTTCGATACAAAAACCCGGATCACACACCGAGTATCGAACGATTCTTTTTTTTTCGCTGGGAGGCACTCGATACAACAACCCGGATCCCACACCGAGTATCGGGGCCAAACGGTAGGTGAGATGTGAACTAACCGGTAAATGGTTCATACTCAAAATGTCCTACTAAAGCCAGATGAGAGCGCTCGAATTGAGCCGAGAAATCTGATGGATGGAGCGGGCAGAGATTTGATAGTTTATTCCCCTCTCCCACTTTTGAGCATTTCCTTTTCTTTTCACTATTCGGGAAATCAAGTAAACCGCTTTTGGAACTTGATTGAACGTCTAGGCATTTCCATACTTTTATATTCTTCGAGGTACACAACCCGGATCCCACACCGAGTACCGAGGGAATGTTTTTTTATTGCCCAGCGAGGAGTTTGGTACAATAACCCGGATCCCACACCGAGTACCAAATATCCGAATGGCGGTGAGTAAAGCGTAACCGGAAGAATGCGCGGCCAAAAGACGCCATGGCTTGAGAGTCAGTGTGAGGCCTCAAACATACCCAAAAGTCACTGTTGAGCTCAAGTCCGATATAAGAGATAATATGAAATAGAGGGCCGGATGATTATAATCAGATACTTGAGGCAATAGAGGGCCGGATGATTATAATCAGATACTTGAGGCAATAGAGGGCCGGATGATTATAATCAGATACTTGAGGCAATAGAGGGCCGGATGATTATAATCAGATACTTGAGGCAATAGAGGGCCGGATGATTATAATCAGATACTTGAGGCAATAGAGGGCCGGATGATTATAATCAGATACTTGAGGCAATAGAGGGCCGGATGATTATGATCAGATACTTGAGGCAATAGAAGGCCGGATGATCATGATCAGATACTTGAGGCAATCCAGATAAGATATGATATGAGTAAAGATGAAATATGATTATGAATAGATATTAAGGTCACAGATGACCAGTAAAAGAGTTGAAGCCGAAGGCCAAAGAGCCAACGGAAATTATAGAGGGCATAGAGCGCCAGCGGTTGAGGATTAAGTAAATGAATTTTTGGGGGACATAGGAAAAACAATTAATGGAATGAATGAAAGTATGAGTATGATGAGTTTATATTATTGATATTATGATATAGATAATTGATACGACTATATAGATAACTGATAAGACTATATAGATAATTGATACGAGATTAATAGATAATTATTACGAGGTATAGATAATTAAAAATGGACTTAAAATGAGGGGGGTGAGTCAGATAAAGAAGACCACCACGATAAATGCGAACAGGGGATGATAACATATATAGTATGGTAAACGGAGGAGAAATTAGTATAGAGTATAGAATATTGGAGTGTTATTTATTTTTAGGAATCGATAGTCAAATAAAGCAATCCAAGTCAAGTGCAAAGCAAAGCAAAAGAGAAAATATTTCAGAGCAAACGACAAAGCAAAGTGATAACAAAGGAATTTGAATAAACAAGCAGAAAAGATTTTGGAATAAACGTCAGAGTAGTTACAAGCAGATAAGCAACCAGAAGTTTCAAAGCAACCAAAGCAAGAGAAGAGAAACCAGTCAAGCAGCCGAATAACCGTAAACATTGATAGCATCAGCAATCGCACGAGAAGCAAAAGCCAAGAGAATAGAGAAAAAAGTTTATTAAAAGCGGAAGAAAAGAGAAAAGTTCGCAGCGGTAGAAGTGCCAAAACCGGAGTATCAATTACAGCAGCGACAGGAACCGGCACAGATAGTGGATTAACCGACGTTGAATTCAACAGTAGCGAAGAAAACGAAATAAACGATATAGAAAACCGGTTGCCAATAATAGAAGCAGAGAACGAGGAAGAGAGAGTGAAAAACTCAAACATTAACTCGAACATGGCAAATTCCACAAATTCCAACATGACTTCAATTCCGGACGCAAATGCAATGTTAAATAACAACAATGTGATGGTAGGAGAATTCAGAGAAAAGTTTAGAGGAGAACCGTTCGACGGTAGTCTCAACAAATTGGATACATTTATAAAGGAATTTGAAGTGTATAAAAATATCTGTCACTGGACAGATCAAAAGGTAAAGGAGCGGCTACCCTTGTATTTGAAAGGGAGCGCACAAGATGTATTCGTGGAAGAAGCGAGAGACGATACGAAATTGACAACGTGGACAGAGATTAAAGAGTTCTTAATAAAGATATTTGGAATAGAGAAAAAGGGGAATAGGAAGATATTAGACTTCCTACATCGAAAGCAAAGACGAGACGAATCAAATGCAGTGTACGCATGCGAATTAAAGAAATTGTGTAAAGAAGCCTTCGGAGAACATGATTTGCCCGAAGATAAAATGGTAGACGTCTTCATAAGAGGAATCAAGAGGGAAGACATACGAGCCAACCTTGGATGCCTGGCACCAGAAACATTAGATAAAGCAGTAGCAATCGCAAACAGATGTGAAGCCCATCTAGGACTGGGATATCAAGTGGCAGTCTTGGCCACAGAACCAACAACATCAACAGTCAATGCCAACAATCAAAACAACAATACCAATCCAGCTATGAACCAATTCATTCCAAGAGCACAGCAGATGTTCAAGCCACCAACAACGAGAAACCCAGAAGATAGAGGTAATAACCAAGTAAGTTATAATAATAATTTCAGGAACAATCCAAATGCAAATGAAAAATGCTCCATATGTCAAAAAATAGGACACCGGTCAGAGAATTGTTTCCGAAATTACACTTGTCAAAAATGTGGTAGACGAGGGCATACTGAGAAAATATGTAGGCAACCTAATAACAAAGCATGTTACAATTGTGGACAACAAGGACATTTCGCAAGGCAATGTAACATAAGAAGAGAACCAAACCAGTCAAGATTAAACAACTCCATGGGAAATCCGCAAATTAACGTGATGCAAGAGATAGACATGCTACGAGAAACACTACAACGAATGCCCATGGAATTAAAAGAGATGATGCAACAGATGCCCACCAATATACAACAACAACGAATTAACGTAATGAGAAGCAATGAGGAGATTCAAGAACTACGAACTAGAGAATATCAAGAACAACAACAAGCTGAATGGCAAAGACTACAAGCAGAGGAAGCCCAAGAAATCCAGCAAAGATGGGAGAATCGAAAACAAACCCCGAAAAGAATTAATATGATGAGAATGGAAATTCCAGATGAAACTCACACTGCGGAGCAGTGTGTTGAGAACGAAGGGGAAGGAAATATGATAACTGATAACGAGAAAACAGTTGAATTAAATACGATGGAGAAAATAGAGGCCATCAAAGAATTTACAGAGGAGGAAAAACAAAGACGTCGACAGTTAAAAGAAACGATAATGGAGAAACCGAATGAACCAGAAACCCAAGAGATTAAACGAGCAGAAATGATGATAACGGAGGATCAAAACAAGGAAACATTAGTGTACGAGATAGACGAACTCGAAAAAGAAATTATGACACAAAAGACAGAGAGTACACTCGAGAAAATAAAGCAAGAGGAAGCTCTAGAACAAGAAGAGGATCAATTAAAAGAAAAAGAAGCAATCCTGAAACAAGAGAAAGCGGAACTAAGAAAGAAGGCACTAATATTAAAAATAGACGGAGCGTTAAAACATTTAGAACAAGAACAAGCACTAGACCAAAGAATAGAAGTGCTGGCAAAGAAAGTTCTATCTCAAGAAAGGGAAGAACCAAAATTAGAACTACAAAGAGATGAACAGGAAGCATCAAAGTCACAAGGAAAAGAAAAGATATCAGAACCAATAATAACAAAAAATCGAATCCAGAGGATACTGCTACAAAAAATAGAAACAAGAATCAGAAAAGAAAAACCCACGTGGAGTGAAGCGCAAATCGAGAACAGAATAAAGGAGATATGGTTCCAAACAAAAGGGCCAACAAAGATAATGAAAGAGGAGGAACAACCACACATCAATATGTTGAGACAAATACCAGACGATCAAACAGACGAAGATGAAAGTGAAATAAGCAGTCTGGGTGGAGAAATATTTCAATCATGCGAGGAAAATAAACCATACAAAGATGAATCAAAATCCGAATTAGAGGAAATGGAAACGAGTGTACCAAGAGAAGATGAAACCGAGATATTAAAAGAAATCAACGAGATTGTAGAAGAAGTAGATCGAAATCAAATGTTCCTAAACCTCAGAGATACAACCGCATACAGCAGAATAATGAAATTAATTGCGAAAGGATATCAACAGGATAACGGTACATTTACGGCATCATGGAAAGACATGATAAAAAAGTACCAAGAGAATCTGAAAGAATACGATAGAGAAGAGTATCAGGTAATTATTGATTTTCCAGAGATACCAAGACAGATAATAGCAACAAGAGGCGAAAGCACAAACGAGTTGTATGATTGGGTAGTGAAAAAGCTAGGACCCAGCTACAAAAATAAACCTTTATATTATCAAGGAAGAAAAATAAAGCGAGATATACACCTAGCGGATGCTCTAATTTGGCCAAAAGGAATAAATGTGGTAACGTTAAACAAAAATGAAAGCGAAGAAACGACAGCAGAAATATGGCAGAAAATCCAAATATTGTACAACAAAGAAATAAAACCTGGATTAGAAAAAGAGAGACAAAAGATAATGAGGCAAAACCAGATAAAAATGACAGAACAAGCAATAGATCAAGCTAGAAAATATATTAATCGATTATCGTTAACTAGACCGATCTCAATGAAAATGTTCGTAGAAGCTGTACGAGATACAGATATTATGAGATTCGATAACGAGAGAACAGATGAGTTGATAGCCAAATACGGAGAACATCAAAGAGATATGAGGGGAGATGAACCAATAAAGATAAAGATAAAATTACCAAATGACGAAACAAAGGAAATATTGGTAGATCCCGATTGTCAAATGCACGAATTATACCGACGGATAAATCGAGAAATTATCCAACCAATAATCGAAAGTAGTGACGACGGTATGGTGGAAGACGTGGCAATAATGTACCACAAACGACAAATAAGCCCACGAGAACGAACCCCGATATACGAATTGGGTATATGGGAAGACGGACAAACCATTAATATCATAGCCATGGATGAACCAGAGAGAAAAAATACAACAAAAAGGGAACAACAGATCCAAGAATTTCAAGAGGAAATGAAAAGAAAGATGGACCAAATATTAACCATCTACCAGTTATGGAGACAAGATGCGAAATTAAGCACAAAATTACAACCGATAGACGACTCGAGATGCCGATCAACACCATGGAAAAAGGTGTATGATGAAAAGACAAAGGAGTGGAAATGGAAAATGGAGAGAACCGAACCAAAATGGAGAAAATATATACCAGGGGAAGCGCCAGAAGAGGCAGCTAATGAAACAACCTTAGAGTTATATGAAGATGAGCCATATGAAAACCTACCAGAGGAAATGCTAAACGAAATGGAATGGCAACCAGAAGAAGACGAGGAAATAAACGATAAAGCTCGACTAGCCCCATACACATGGAAGATAGGTGGATGGGCTGAAAAAGTAAAATCGGCTGAAGAAGAGAAAATCATAGGTATTACAAGCCATCAATTCTATACAGAAATCGGAGGATACCGGATGAAATTGAGAATGTACCCAAACGGAGATGGAGTAGGAAAAGGAAAATACCTATCAGTGTATTTTCTGTTAGCAAGAGGCAGATATGACGGAAAGTTAGAGTGGCCATTTAATCGAAAAGTCACAATTTCAATCGCTAAACCCGGAAAATGGGAAGAGCGACACAGCGAAAAATTGGGAGTAGACCCAAGATCAATGATAAGCCAGAAGCCAAAATCCACTGAAAACGTTGCAGGAGGAGTACCACAGTTCCTACTGAAAAAATATGTAACACCTCAATTCGTAAAAGATGATACGATATACATCACGATCGAAGTAGAAACAGAACGAGAAATGAAATTGCGAATCCAACAAGAACAAGCGAGACCACGAATCAGTGTACTCGAGAAACGAATACCAGGAACAAAATACTTGCCCACAGATATAGACGACCCTGTGGAGGAAGGATTAACAAGATTAACGGAAACGCAAAAATGCAGAGAGTTAGCAGCGATATTGAGAACCGGAGCAAAAAATCAAAGACGAACTGTAACAGATTTAGCAAAATGGATAATCGATTCTTGTAACAGAGTAGAGAACCTGCGAAATATTGTAAAGGAAATAGAGGAATATCGGAGAATGTATGCGTGGTACCCAGAGCAATTCCGAGAAATCATCCGAAAATGGAAACATACCGAATGGGCAGCTGAAGCAATAGAGAAGTATAGTTTAAAAATTATGATGCCAGATTTCGAACCAATCGAAAGAGAATTTTATATCACTGCCAAAGTGAGTGAAGTGAAAAAGAGAATACCGTATGAACCGCCATTTCATTTACAATACCAAGGACGATCATTAGACGACGATCTCGAAATCGGAGTTACGCAAATGCAATTGGGATTAATAAATGTATTAACAGTAGCAAAGATCGCGGGTAGAGAACTCAATAAAAGAGAAATCAGAACGAAAACGCCAATAGGACGACAAGAGAGTCTAAACACACCAGAAGTTCCACCTGCAGCAGATGAAGTAATCGTCATCACAACAGGAGATGAAGAGATACTGAATGATCTAAATGATATTGTGGACGAGGAAACAACCCGGAGAATACCGGAATCAAGAGATTTGTTCATGACAGAAGATGAAAACGATCTGATAACAGATGAACCAGACGAGCTAGTATGTGGTCAAAGACAGCCAGTCGAAATTATAGAGCCAGATACCGAGGAGGAAAATAAAAAGAATGAGAGAAGACGCCGAAGCTCGACAGGAGACGAATGGGATAATTGGATAAATGAACGAGGAGCTACAACATCCAAAGAAACAACAGACGAACAACCAAAACGAAAAGAAACAGGTACGGCAATGGAAAAGAAACCCAGAGGACGACCAAAAATTGATAAACCAGCTCCAGAAAGGAAAACTAAAGAACAAATGCAGATGGATCAATTGACAACGAAATTAAACAAGCTTAGCCAAGTAACGAAGCAGTTACAGGGAAAACTGAAAGGTCAAGAACAAGGAGCAAAGTGGATCAATAGACTGATAACTGATATGCTGGGATTAGCAAACCCAGAAATAAAGAGAAATTTAAAACTCAATAATATCGGAGCAGAAGCGAAACGGCTTTGGGCAGCAATAAAACCAATAATAAATAAAATCATGGACAATAAAGTACGAACCACAACCAAAGATCCAGAGGAATTATTGTTGATAATAAATCACTTAACGAAACGATCTGATGACCCAAACAGATATTTGGTAGGAATGGCCTACCTAATGTATAATACGATAGTGATATACAGAAAGCGAACTCCAAGATACAACCCAAACGGATACGAATTTGCGATAACAGACATTATCAGGAAGGTAATCGAACCATTCATTTTGACTCAAGGCGGATGGCAAGCTTTTATAAATCTGGTAAGTAAAGATGATCAAACCGAGATAATGCAAGCGAAGTTAAAAGAGTTATTAACGGAATTCGAAACAACGATTAATGCAAGCGATCCAAAAACAGCTAGAAAAGGGATGAATACGATAATCACTACAATACTCATATGGATGATGTGCGTGAAAGGAGTAGAACCGTTTGTAGTATATGATTGTGATAATATAAAGATTGGTGATAAATATTCACTAAAAGAAACGGAAGAGTGCAAAGCTGCAAACCCCGGTAAACTACAGACAACGGCAACAGCAGTATCGTATAACGTATATCAAGAGGTAGACTTCATCAAAACGGAAATTAAAGAATGCTCAGTGACAAGGAAAATTGTAGCATTTCATTGCGGACATCACTCACACTCAACAATCATAGAAGCTGGAACGGAAACAACAGTGGTTTCAGTAACACGGAGCGAATGTGAAGAAGGATTCACGACAGGACGCATCTCAATAGCTGGACGAGTGAAGGTAGCAGCCGAAGAAGGAAAGATAAAAACCACCCGAGTATATGCTGCGGGAAGAATAACGGCTGGAGACGGAACGTGTCAAGGAGGAGAGTACACCCTATTGAATCAACTAGTCAAAGGAGTAGTAGTGATTGAAAGCTACCAAGTAAAGTTGGAGAAATACCAAGGATATTTTGATCCAGATACGCAAGCAATGAAAAAGTACCCTCAATGTCTAGCAACAGATAGATCATGTAATACGGGAATGTCAACGATCGTATATCACGCCGATACCAGAACTTGTAGACTCACCTTATTGAAAAGTGCAATATTTGATGAAGTGCAAGGACAAGTGCACAGAGAAACCGAAACTAACACGCAAAAAAGTGCATTAGATGAATTACGGAGAACTGGAAGAATCGGAAAACCAACAATTACCACAACCATTGGATCGGAGGTCACACCAACGGTAGTAATATCAACAGACACTACAATCGGAATGAGATTTATAAAAGGACGAATGGTGAGCAAATGTGACGAAATGGTAGCTAGTACCAATTATAAAGGAATATTCTTATCGCGAACAGCAATACCGAACGCAAAAGCGCAAATAGACCCCAAGGATGTAAAACTATATCTCTATATAAATAACAAGATGGATTTCTTATATCATAAAGGATTGGCATCAACAGAGAAAATATACTACGATTTAGTTAAAAATGATTGTATCCTGAACAAAGAAATATTAAAAACAAAGTTAGCAATGGCAATCACAAATCCGGATAATGCAATTCCATTATTACCACTCCAAGAGGGATATTTTGGAAGAATCGTTGGAGAAGTTATGTATACGTACAAATGTGAAAAGACAATTGCAAAATTGCCAGAGAATTCAACAATTCCAAGAGATAAATGCATAAACGAATTAGAGATAATGCATGAAGGAAAAATCAGATTTGCTCAACCAGTAACAAGGATGATAAACCCAGAGAAATTTGTACCCAATATGTTCAGTTGTAGTAATGTATATGGACCATTATTCGAAATAAGAGATGGAAGTTGGTTACAATTTCCAACTCGAGTAATAGTAGCACCGCCAAAAATATTTGGACTTACAGAATTGGCCAGCGAAGCAGAATTCAAACCAGTTGATATATCACAGAGTGGAATATACCAAACAAAAGATCTGGAACGAGCCAGAGAACACTTATTATTTCCAGCACAAAGGCAAGCAATATTATCCAACATTGTAACGATAACGGGAGGTAACAACTATGGAGAGAAACCCAACTACGAATTGTTACTATCACCAGACCATTTTCAACATGCAACAGCAAATATGATGAAAGCCATGTGGGGAAGATTCTTAATCTTTGGACAAATGATGGCAGGAATTTTAGGAATAATTCTTATTATTCAAATCGTAAGAGTAATCATAACGCAAATGTTAGCATGTTTCGATATCTACAAAAGAGAGAGAAAAATCAACTGGAAAATGGCAATTGGATTCTTACCGTTTTTAGCTAAGACAATGGTGTTACATGGACACTCAAAAGATATCCACAAGATAAAAAGGTTAGTAGGAATCTTAACGAAAATGAATGGTACCGATGAAGAAGTCGGACGAAAATTTAAAGCAATAATGAGATTAGAAGCCGAGAAAACCAGAATGAAGCGACAAAAAACGAGTAACTGGAAACGATGGATAAATTTCAGAGATGATAGCAGTAATAACAGCGACAATGATGAAAATCAAGGAGGAACACAGATGCTAACTCAAGAGCAACTCAAACAATGGGAAAATCGAAAGACAAGACATAGTGGACATTTCAATCATCCACCACCAGTATATGAATGTTTAAAGAAAGCAGCATCATCAGTAGAGAGAAACATGCCAGTAGAAGGACACGTACCAATACCAAGATCAACAACATTACGAAATATTTATCCAGTACCATACGAACCAAATTGGGCAGACTTAGTACCAAGAACTAGCCAAAGATCAAGAAGTGTGGATCAGGATCCAGAAACTCGAACCATAGCCATGTTGCAAACGTTAGCTGGACCAACATTAACGGTACCCATAGAAATAAATGGGGTAGAAATAAAAGCAATGATTGATACCGGAGCAAACATCTCAGCAATAAATATGGATAAAATACCCGGAAGATTGTGGCCATGTATAGAAGAAGCTAACATGGATGTAATAACTTGCAGCAAGGAATCGGTAGCAGTCATTGGAAAAATCTGGTCGATAATCGAATATAAAAATGTAAAAATCAATACGTATTTAGCAGTCATCAGGAGATTGAGCGCAGATTGTATAATTGGAACAGATCTTATGCCAGAATTACTAAAAGAGATAATAATAGATCTAGGATCAATGGAGTTGAGAGATAAAACCGGACGAATATGTATGCTGAAATCAGAAGTGAGATGCTCAGAGAAAATAGTAGTGCCAGGGCGCACACAAATGATTTGTTATGTGAAAGTGAATGAGGAAACTAGAGGTGAAATGATTTTCGAACCTAACCACAAATTCGAGAAAAAGAAAGAACTGCCATTAGCCAGAGAGATAGTATATGTAAACGACAACAGTGAAATTCCAATCAACATTACAAATTTTGACGAGGAAGATAAAGTCATTTACGAAAACGAAAGATTGGGAAAATTAACACCGATGATGGATATCGAACTTCCAACAGCAAAAACTGAAGGAACTGAGGAAGAATTATGGACAATCGACAGTCAGCTACTAAACGAAAACGAGAAAGAACAACTACAAAAACTGCTAATGGAATTTAAGGATATATTTGCAGCATCTGACTTAGATCTCGGTACAAGCGATGTAACGCAACATACAATACCACTAACAGATGACACCCCAATAACACTACGGCCATATCGATTGGCAGAAGCTCAAAAACCAGAAGCAGAAAAAGAAGTTCAAAAGATGTTAGACGCAGGAGTAATCGAACCAAGTTGTTCGCCATGGCAATTCCCAGTGGTCATGGTAAAGAAAAAAGACGGAACACAACGGTTCTGTATAGATTATCGACGACTCAACGCGGTAACAAAACGGGATACATACCCGCTACCAGATATAAACGAGATGTTACAAATGTTACACGGAGCAGCTTATTTTACATCGCTAGATTTAAAAAGTGGTTATTGGCAAATAAAAGTCAAAGAGGAGGACAGAGAGAAAACTGCCTTTACAATCGGAAAAGATTTATACCAGTTCAAGAAAATGCCTTTTGGACTAACCAACGCACCAGCTTCATTTCAGAGATGTATGAATTTTGTAACTCACGGCATTAAACAATGTATGGTATATATTGATGATTTGTTAATTTATTCTAGCACCTTCGAGCAACATTTAAAAGATATCCGTAATGTATTCGTTCGACTGAGACAATGGAAGCTAAAATTGAAACCATCAAAATGTGATTGGGCAAAGGAAAAAGTTACCTTCTTAGGACATATTGTGTCAGCAAAAGGCAAAGAACCAGATCCAAGAAACATCGAAAAGATAAAGAATTGCCCTGCACCAAAGACAGTCACGCAAGTGCAAGAATTCTTAGGCTTATGTGGATATTATCGAAAGTTCATCAAGAATTACGCAACTATTGCGAAACCAATACAAGAATTAACCAAAAAAGATACCCCGTTTATATGGGAAGAGGAACAACAAACAGCCTTTGAAACACTCAGAGATAAACTGATATCAGCACCAATACTCGTACACCCAGATTTTAAGAAACCGTTTTTGTTAGCAACAGACGCAAGTGGATATGCATCTGGAGCAGTCCTAGGACAATGGGATGACGAGAAAAGAGAACGAGTTATTGGATATTATAGTCGAACGTTCAAGAAACATGAAAAGAATTACTCTGTGACCGAAAGAGAAGCATTAGCGATAATTCAAGCTATTAAACATTTCAAATATTTATTATGGGGTCACGAGATATATATCACTACAGATCATCAACCATTGGTATGGCTAGGCCAACACAAAGAAGCCTCGAGTAGATTAATGAGATGGGCAATGCAGTTGCAAGAATACTCACCGTATATAAAGTTCAAATCAGGAAAAGCGAACGCCAACGCAGATTGCATGTCAAGATTTGTATTTGAGGAACTGATGGATCAGGATGTAAGACGAATATGCATGATAATCGCAGAGGACATCGACTTTACAAAACTGAAAAATGAACAGAAAGAAGACGAAGAATTGAAAACAATAATCGAATTCATGGAAACCAATGATATGAAAATCTTCGACGACAACAGTAAATTAAAAGAGCATATGGAAAAACACAAACATCGATATACCCTAGAGAAGGGATGGTTATTATTAATGGATGGTGAGAAACGACTCATGTGTTTACCAGAAAGTAGACGAAAAGAGGTGCTAATGCAATATCACGACGGAAAACTCGGAGGACACATGTCAGCTAAAAAGACGGAAGCAAGACTGCGTCAAAAATATTATTGGCCAAATATCGGAGACGGACGAAGCGACAATGTAAATCTAAAAGAGAAAATTGTAAAAAGTGTAAAAAGATAATAAAAATGATAAAAACGATAAAAACAAAAAATTGTAATCGATGTATATTTAGTATGAATCCAAATGAAATAGAAATCCGAATGAATCTAGAAGACGGAGAATACGTACCAAGCCCAATTCAATTAGTAGAACCAATCGAGCAAGACCCACTGAAGTATTACAGTAAAAAGTGGAGAGCAGAAAGAAAAGAATGGCAAGAATTAGTGGAGGAGCAAGAATCAGAAATCGCCCGGATAAATCAACAGCTAATACAGTCAAAACAACTAGTCAATATGATAAAACGAAAACTAACCTCCAGCATGGGAGAGAACAGAAATCAAAAGAGAGAAAATGAACGATTAAGGCGAGAATTAGCCGAAATAAAGACTCGTGTAATCCTGGAAGATTATTGGAAAACTGAAGCAGAACGAATGAGAAACAGCAGAAAGAGCGAACAGAGATATGTAATACAACTAGAAGACAGTTGTAAAGAAGCCAGAGAGATAAAAGAAAGTCATCAACAAACGCAGGACGAAATTAAAACATTAACAGAACAGCTCCAGGAAGCGAGACGAAAGCTGGAAAAGCAAACAGCTAAGCGAATAAATTATAAACGTCAACTTAAAAGAAAGCAAGCGAAAGAAAGAAATCTCCAAATGAAAATCTATAACCAACAAAGAGTAATCAAAGAAAACAAAGAACGACTAAAAGAACTCCCAAAAATAACCGAGCGATTAATAAAAGCCCAAATCCTAATAATGAGATTTTCAGAAAACAAAACTAAAGAGGAGTGCGAGAAACACTCAACCCCAGAAAAAGAGAAAGAATAAAAAAGGGGCTAAAACTCCACTGTAAATAAACGAAATAACCTTGTAAATAAATATAAAATTAATTACGTATAAAAATAGAAAGTATGAACCCAAACCTGTGGATAATAATGATGATAATAATGAGAAAATGCAATACTGAGAACCCGTTAGAAAAATGCGAGAAATCCCAACCCTTCAGAAGAGAGGACAGCACCTGTGCCGATTTCAAAGAAATTTGCAGAAACCCCAATAATGAGGAATGTCAGCAGATAAACCTCCAATGTATGCAATGCCCCACAAAAGAAAACAAAGACGAATTAAAACAGAATATCGAGAGAACCCAAGCAATGGTACAAATCCTACTGAAAAATAATGAAGAGATAGCCAATATAAAAAATGAAAACCGAGAGATAAAGAAAACCCTAGAAAATATCATCAGACAAATTCAAAGAAAAGCCAAAGCAAATCCCAATAATAAACCAATTCAGGAAATCCAAAAAATCGCCCTATCAATCAAAAGGCAACAAGGAAAACAAATTAAAAACGAACCCAGTACAACAAGTCTATCAATCGAACTTATACTACCGATTAGCATAACCTCTAACATGATACTCCTAACATGCTGTCTCATCCTCGGCCTAACAAAAAACAAGCAAAGGCAAAATACCCCAAGTCAGAAACTCAGAAGAATGTTCAACCCAATCCAAAATACCAATCAAGTTAGCAAAACTTCAAGACTCTCGCAGATTTCCATCAATCACCCTTCGAGATCAACCCAGCTCGAAAGCGAAACCCAAGCCGTCAGCGATTCATTCGAAGCCAAATATAACTGATTTACATTGATTGATTAATTCAGACTGATCTATAGTGATTTGAACTGATCTTATAAAACTTGCATTGATATTAAAACTGAACTATCCAATTTTGATTACGTATCGTAGCCGGACCTTAAGTCCATCTTTATCTTGATGATTAACTTTACCGTAGAAATTTTTATGAATGTGAATATTGAAAATGGAAATGTATGTATCATTTTGAAATCAATTGAAATTGCGGGTCGCAATTTTACGGACCCCCGAGTGTTTTATGTTGGGCCAGAACGTAAACGGCCTTGAAGAATGTTTAAATGGATCAGAAACACACACGCAAAAATAACACACAATTTAAATAAACCCACTGAAACATCAAGTAAACCCGATAAAATCTGAGAAATAAAAGAATTAAATATAAAATAATAAACATAAAAATAAATTAAAATATTAACAAAAATGCACCAAGATTCGCACGATACCTATACAAATATAACAAGAAAACACAACAAATTCGACGAAATTGAAAAAAATCAATTAAAGTTCATTAAAGTGAAATTTAAATCGAAAAATTGAATTAGTAATAATTCAATAAAAATTTTAAATAAAAAATTATAAAAATAAATCAAAAAATATTAAAATTAAATAATAGAATTTGCTAGAAAAGAACAAGGTCGAATTTTGTTTTACTGCATCAAATTTCACACGTCACACAAATAGGTATATATACTGATCCATTTTCACATTTAACTTAACCATCAACCATTTTTAGAAAGCGTTTTCAGATTCCAATTTTGAACTTTAACCATTTTTGAAAATTGTGAATCGTTTTTTAAAACTATTTGTAAACCATTTTTCAGACCAGTTTAGAACCATTTCGAGAAATTGTCTTATTATTCTAGGTGAGAAATATTTATGTTGGAGCCATCTTTCCACACCACGTTCATAGCATCTCTGTAGAGCTCTGCTTGACGGCGGTGTGGGGAGAGAGGCATTTATGTTTTCTATTATGACATTTTATGGTTTGTATGAAAATTTTGGAATGGTCATGAAGGGTAATTTCTGTTATTTTGTCCTAATTAATAAATGTTATTAATATATTTAAATTATTCTACATATATCTAACTTATTTTATATGCTTTTATAAATTTTAATGTCGAAATTTTTCCGGCCCACAGCCGACACATAACGCAAGTAATTAAAATCTACATAGTACAGAGGCATGTAAGTGCGTGGAAAACCGCCAATGATATGTACCCGTGAAGACTCAGCGTGCGCAACGCAGCGGTCGTAACGTCAATATTATCCCTATAGCTGAAGCGAGAAATAAGGAAGAAGTCTCTGGCTGCTTCCTCGTTTCTCAATTCTGTAAAATCGACCTAAAATTATGTTACATACGGCTTAAAATCATCACACCGAGTAGTCCAGTGGGCACTCAGTAAATATAATATGAACACAATATGCGTCTAAGGCCTATTAAAGGGAAAGGGTACTCGGGTTAAATTAACTGAAATCGTTGTTATAACTATTTTGATTAACATGTTGAAATAAATAAAATTTATTGGAAATCATTGAATTCGATTAAATTGAAATTGTTAAAAATAACCATTAGTTGTAAAAGTAAAGTGTTTTATTTGGATTAACATTTTGAAGTAAATAAAATTCATTGGGAATCATCGAATTTGATTAAATTGAAATTATTGTTAAAAATTAAAGCAACCATTGATGGTAGAAGTAAAGTGTTTTATAGCTAAAAATCTAAGTAAATGTTGGGTAAAGATAATCTAAACGCTCGTAAATTATTGATTAGGGTATTAGCAAATAATTTCATCAGTTAGATTATTATAATTCATTTCAATAAAGGCAATCTGATCTTTGGGTAAGAACGAGTAATGCGTTGATCTAATCCAAATCAACCCGATAAAAATGAAGGCAACTGAGAATCGAATTCATTGATTTCAAATAAAGAAACGTATCAAGTTAAGGTGAAGCGATTTTCGAATAACAGTATGAAATCCCTTAATTAAATTGTTGATTAAAGATCCAAATTTTCATTGATTAAAGCAAAGGAAAAGTCTTAAAACAAAGTAATCATTTAGTTAAATGTTGAAAACTATTGATAAAAATAAAATAATCTGTTGATTAACAATCCAAAACTTCATCGATTGAATATAAGGAGAAACGTTAGGAATTAAAGACTTATTATAAAGTAATCGTTTAGTTAACTGCTAAAAATTAGTCACTGATTAAATAAAAGGAAAAATTACGAATTAAAAATAAAGCACTCATTTGGTTAAATGTCGAAAACGATCGATAATAATAAAATAATTCGTTGATTAATAGTACAAACTCATTGTGTAATAAACAGAGCTTTTCCTTTGATTTAATTAGATGGATTAAAATATATAAATTCCTCACTTAAAGACTTAGCAATTCAGAATGAAATGAGGTATAAAATATCATTCACTGACCAAAATAAAATAAAGTCTGATTAACATAAAGAAATCGTGATTAAAATAACCAAAATGAATGAATCAACAAATGAATACCAATCCGTTATTGAATAAAATTGGCAAAAACCCAAGTTAACACTATGGTAAAAAGGCAGGGACAAAATCGAACTGATCCGAATTAGAACGCGAACCGATTAATAATATTAGATTCAACTTGATGATAGCCATTCAGTTTAGAAAGATTTTCTCGATATCTGACGAATATCCTGACGCCAAACGAATAACTATAAAGTTAATAGATACACCAACAAAATCACAAGAAATTAACTTACGACGCGCGTAAAATCCGATATAGTCCAACTTAGACGAATAAATATATCAAATGATGAATATCGAAGTGATGCTTGATAAGGAGTCCCATCATTAGAAATTGCACTAAGTCGATAATAGAGGTAACCGATCGATAACTAAATTAACTTGAGAGAATCAACCGGAAACCGGAAACCTACCTTGAATGAATCTAACATCCGCTCGATCGAAGGGATTGACGTTTCCGCCAACATCGTCCTGACAGGATGTGACTAAATTGAATATCGCCGAATTAAGTACAACCGGTAAACTTTAACTCGGTTTCGAATAAACATTAGTATCATGGAATAGCGGATTTTAGAATTAGTTTAATCAATATCGATGTTATGTATTAGTAAATTGTAACTTCATGTTAATTAATACGGCGTTTATATATTTAATAAATTTCAGAATTAATCTCAAGCAGCAGTGGGTAGTTGGTAAACCTTAAATCAACCTCAATATCTGATAACATCGCGGATCCTTTGAGTTCGAAACTGATTTGTAACAGATAGTAGCCCTAAGTTCTTCGTAAATTTTAAATGAATCTTAATTAGTAGTAACTCCATCCACCAGACAAATACTAACTTAACAAACATTAATGCCGGATAGATAGCGGATTTTCGACTCACCCATCTGCCCAACACTAAAAATATTATCTAACATGTTCTAATTATTACCATCATTAACAAGAGTTATATGGGAGCGTCGTGAGAGTTAACAAACGGAATACGTCACCCCAGGAACGCACAGATAAATAACCTTAGTCGTTTCGAGTTGTAATACTAATCAAGCTAGTAGAGTTTACTCGGTCAAGGAGCAATATTATAATCAACGTTTAGCCTAGTATTATTATAAGCCGACGACT
Source organism: Schmidtea mediterranea (assembly GCA_022537955.1). NCBI lineage: Eukaryota > Metazoa > Platyhelminthes > Tricladida > Dugesiidae > Schmidtea > Schmidtea mediterranea. The sequence goes on from CM039680.1 coordinate 173,989,153, forward strand.
TAATCGAATTTGATAACGATAACAATTCAGATATGCCTATCGACCAAATTACCATGCAAGTAGCTGAGGAACCACACCCGGGAGAGGTACCAACAGTTGCCGCGACTACCGAACAACTTCCACCCCGGTGGCCACACCCGACTATTTGGCGATTGTTGGGTCTCAAATCCGATCCCTGTGGACTCGCCGGACAACAATACCCGGCCGAAGAAATATATGAGCACGCCAGAAATCTCCTCACCTTCTGGGAACAAGTACAAGAGCAAGTGGACCTCAATGTGGTCAAAGCCCGGATGTACCTCACGAACGTGGAGGAGGACATCCGCGTCGGACTCATCGCGGAGGCATACCCACCTCACCCAGTCCGCGATACCCGGCGGCCCTATACAGTGGCGGCTCTGAAGAGGAGTTTAGAGAGAGAATCCCCGGAAGATGTACTATAGTAATGACGAAGTGTTGTAGAAATTGATTTAAATATTAAGTGTTATTGTTTTTCTTATTCGTTATTATACCTCTTAGATAAACTAACTCCATACAATTTGTTTAATTAAATAATAAGACTTTGATTTAATGAAGACCATAAAGAATTTAAATGCTCTCCTATTATAGTGATGTCATCCCTACAACTTCTACAAGCGGAACTGGAACGGGCAAGACAATCAAACGCAGAGTTACTCGCCCAAATACTTCAATTAACTCGAGAGGCTCAACAGTTAAAAGCAACCTGGGTTGATCCAACAAAAATGAGAGCTGTATACCACCGACTCACGGCGGCACAGAAAGGATGGATAGAGGAGCGGCAGCTCAATCAGAGTCTGCGCACTCAAATTCGGGGACTCGAGGTCGCCCTAGCGGTATGCCGGGAAGGTGAAGCGGTAACTTACCCGCTCATCTTCGCCCCAACCCAAATGCCGCAGACAACCACCAAGCCAACAGAACAACCCATCGACAACCGTCGACCGGGACGTAAGGAACGTGCCCGACGTCGAGCAACGCAGCTGCATAACGCCAAACAATAAATACTCCACATGTGATTAATTCAAATAGAGTAGTTTTAGTCTTAGTTGAGTCGTTTCTTTGAATTGCATGTCAGTATTGTCACAAGTAACCTTATTACGTCTCCGTTTTATACAGTCAATTGAGAACGAATCTTGTATGATTATAAGGGACAGAGCTAAGCGAGCATAGGTCTTCTATCGACAGCTCGTGAACCCGAGGATTGTCCGAGCAACTACAGTACTAGCTCATGGTACTCAATTTTTGCGGGCAATCCACCACTTGAACACATTACCAACGTTGCCTAGCAACGGGTGCCAAGTGGCGATCAGTATCACTTTGTATGGCGTTACGAGGGCAACCACCGATTAGTGCAAACAAACAATGAAACCCTGTAACCCACCAGTTATTTAATTTTTTCTATTACGAATATAACACTAAAATAAACAAATAGCTTGAGTTCTCCGCTATTTCAGTAAATCATAAATTCATGTTATAAAAGGTAAATGACGTGAAAAGCGAGTCACGAATTCCGACTAAACCTTAAAAAATTCAGATCATCCGTACAGACTATCTCGAGATTCATAGAAATAACTTGTTAGCATACCATTTTGACCAGAACAATAATTGAGGAAAACGGCCGATAAAATTTGATTAATATTAATGATGATAAATGTTCAAGTATTATAATTTAGAAATGGAGGCAACGAGAATACTCAACCGAGAATTGAAGAAGCTCAGACGAGAAAACATGCATTTATACCGTCAACCCCAACAAAGTCAGGAAATATAAAGATTAAAAGCCACTTGGGCAGAGCCGGCCAAAATGAAAGAAATATACCAGCGCCTTACTGCAGCACAACAAGGCTGGAAAGATGAAAGAACGTTAAATCAGGCACAACGGACGCAGATCAAAGGCTTGGAGGTCCCCCTGTCAGCATACCAGGAGGGTATTGCGGTGACTTACCCTCTGGTATTCGCTTCGGCACAACTGGCCTATCGCGACCAGGGTAAAACCCAATCTTCCAACAAGAAAACTCGTCCACACGCCAGGCCAGGTCGAACCGAACGGTTACGTCGACGCGCCCATGGAGTGCCCAAATAAATCAGCAAATTCGTGATTTAATTCAATAAATTTAGTTGATAATAAATAAGTTCATTGTAGTTCGTGTTTTAATTCAATAAATTTAGTTGATAATAAATAAGTTCATTGTAGTTTATTATGTTGTTATTTACGAATGAATATAGTACACGAATATAATGATGAGGAAGTAATAAAGGGACCTAAAAGATAAGACGGACATAGGCCTTCTAACGGCAGTCCGCTGAACCCGACATAGGACTAAACCTTAGCAGTTCTGATATCGGAACTCACCTTTGGAGGTCCTGTGACCAATGGTTGCAGTTCCAACGTTGCCTAGCAACGGGTAATCATTGGCGGGCGTAAAAACATTTTGTATGTCATGGGGTGAAGGTCATCCACACCACTAACCCCACATTTCTCTGTTCCTCGAAAATTCGTTTTGGCTGTCATCTCTTTAACCATTTGAGAGAAATACTAACTTTTGATATTTATAAGTTACTGATTTTATTGAGGTTTTGGAAATTTCTATTAATTGCTTGAATTTATAAAAATCTGCGCTATTTTTGATGGCATTGAATGGTAATCTTTTCTAATGAGCGTACCTGTTAGGAATCCCCTTGAAAGTAAGTCAATACCTTGTTTCCCCGTAAAGTACAAGCAATCTTATAACTACACTTTCTATTTTAATTCTATTTCTATTTAACCTATTCATTTTCATATATTGGCTAATTTAAATTTATTCAAAGTGTTCTATTTTAGTAATTTATTCAAAAAGTGTTCTATTTTTGTAATAAACGACAAAAAAAATTCGATTTTTGTAAATGCCTTTAATATTTTATAGATATACAATTTGTACAATAATATTCCATAGATATATGCAATTTGTATAAATTCGTGATGGTCATAATGTCATGTTGGAATTTGTTTTAATATATATTATTTCAAATTTCTTTTGTATATTATTTAACTAAATGTGAGTTTTATTAATTTAATTTATGTTACTTTTATTGTAGTAATGACCACAATCGAAATACCATTGCGTGACACTGATGAAGTTATCGAATTAGACACAGATGCATTTCCAGATGTTGATGAAGTTCTTAATATATTAAAGCAAGAAGTTGCTCCTATGCATGTTTGGATTTTAGTGGCTTTGGAATATTATCGGTCAAAAAAATATAATGACTTCGTGAAAGTTTTGAATGAAGCTAATATACATGCTTCTGTAACGTATGCCGATTCAGAAAAAGATCAAGTTAAAGTGTTGGATATGCTTGCAAATTATTACGTAAAGCAAGCATCTAAAGAAAAGACAAAGGAAAAGAAGAGAGAATTATTTGGCCAAGCTGCTGTTCACTTTACAACCGCTGATAGAATCGCTATGTTTGATCATAACCATTTGTTAAGCAGAGCATTCTTTTTTCTCTTTGAAGGCGATAATTGGTCACAAGTAGATAATCAGTTAAATTTTGTATTGAATTCATCCCCAAATAATGTTCCTGCTTTACTGGGTAAAAGTTGTATAGCATTTAACAAAAAAGAATATCGTTCTGCACTTTCATTCTATAGAAAAGCTTTAAGAAATCATCCAAAATGTCCGGCCTCAGTAAGATTAGGGATGGGTCATTGTTTTTTTCGATTAGGAAATTTAGAAAAGGCTAAGTTTGCTTTTGAAAGAGCATTAGCTCTTGATCCTGAATGCGTTGGTGCTCTTGTGGGATTAGCTGTCTTAGAGTTGAATGAAAAAACTTTAGAAAGTGTTCATCATGGCGTTCAAAAATTGTCTAAAGCGTATATGAAGGATAGTAATAATCCAATGGTTCTTAATCATCTGGCGGATCATTTCTTTTATGCACAACAATATAAAAAAGTCCATACATTGGCTCTACATGCCTTTCATTATACAGAAAATGAATTGATGCGTGCTCAGAGTTGTTATCAAATTGCTAGAGGATTTCACAAAGAAGAGAATTATGACGAAGCTTTCCAATATTACTATCAAGCTACTCAATTCGCTTCCAATAATTTTGTAATGCCTTTTTACGGTCTTGGTCAAATGTATTTATGTCGAAAAGATATTGAAAACGTACTTATTTTTATTGCCTGCCGAATATTTTTAAAATTATTTACAAGGCAATATCTTCCTTTGAAAAAGTTCTAAAAGTGTATCCAAATAATTATGAAACCCTTAAAATACTTGGAAGTTTATATGCACAGTCGGACAAAGAAGACCGCCGTGAGCAGGCTAAAAAAATGTTTCAAAATGTTACGGAAATAGAACCCGATGACCTAGAAGCCTGGATTGAGTACGCTCAATTATTGAAGGACGATACTGCGTCTTCGCTAGAAGCTTACACAAAAGCCATAAATTTGTTACGACAGGAAAATTTGGATATTCCACCGGAAATTCTCAACAATGTCGGTGTTTTACATCACATGCGTAAGAATTATGATGAAACAAGGGTAAGATATTGAATTTGTTTTATTGTCATTTCACAGGGTATTGTAAATGATTCTGTGGCCATTTTTTATTTTAAACACGAAATAAGGAATAAGTATAGTTGGTAATAGCCATAGTTATGTAAATTTTATATATAATTACATATTGGTTTCCTTAATGTTGCGGTGCATAATTGTCCAATCTTACTCAGACTTCGGTCCCATTAAAAAGGGATTAAATGAAACCGTAATCATTTTTTATAATTGACTTCTTTTGGTAGTTGGTTTTTATTCATAAATAATTATAATTTAAATGAAGAAATCACAAATAATTAAATAATCGATAACAAACTTCGAAGTCCACAATCGTATGCATTGATTTGCATTGTTTATTAAAATTCAAATCAAATAAATTTCATGATAATTGCGGCATAAATAATCACATTTTCTATTATTATCATTGATTTTCACTTTGTTCCGGTTTCATCAAGTGCTTTGACGCCTATTGCGTTAAAAGTGCATGTTAACAATTCAAACATGAATAAAAACACCAAAATAACCAAATCTAATTAAAAACATAGATTATTTTAATATGAAACAAAAAGCCAATCAGAAATTTGTAATTAAGTATGATTGAGTAACAAATTGGAACAATTACTCTATAATTGTCGTTGTGACAATTTATCAAATTATAAAGTTACTAACTCAGCAGAAATTTCAGTTTTACCGTTTGTTTTTTTTTACCACACGCTTCCAAATCGATTAGTGCTCAACTATCAAAAATCTAAATTTCTTTGCGGTATTGTATTCATTGAAGGTCATTGGTTACTAATGTAATGTTTTTTGACTACTAGTAGATTCTTAGACTACTACAATGGAAATTTCAATAAACCTTTGCAATCGATTGAATTTATGCATGTCAATGTAAAGAGGCGATTTTGATCATACACGTGGCATGGATTGATGGGGTTATCCCAGTCCTGGGCTAGATTTTAATCCTTTTCCATGCCATTTCATCATTTATTTCATTTCTTTTCAATGTTTGTCACATTTCCAGTACTTTGGAGCCCGGTGAAAGAGATAAATTACAAAGTTTGATAATGCAAAGTTACATCCGAATAAAGCACTTTCTTTTAAAACCAATTACAAAAAATTACATTAATCCACCCGTTGACTGTAATTGTATATTTTTTTTTGTCCAGTCGCTTTAGAAAGTCATAATTTTTAGAAATATTACTCTGAAGCTTTGGAAAGAATTGAGGAAGTGAAAACAGAATTGTCGAACAATCAAGATATCAAACAGGACGATGTTAATTACTACATTGGGTTATCTGTGACAATCAATTACAATCAAGGCCGTTTGTTTGAAGCCGAATATCAAACCGACGAAGCGGATTTGTTATATAAAAAGATTTTAACCCAATTCCCGGAATATCTCGATTGCCATTTGAGATTGGGCTGTATGTCACGTGATCGTGGTCAGATTTATGACGCTTCTGATTGGTTTAAAGATGCATTGAAAGTAAATCAAGACCACCCGGACTCATGGTCACTGATGGGAATGCTCCATTTGAGTAAAAGTGAAGCGGGACCGGCACAAAAGAAATTTGAATTCATCGTTCGACAGAATCCTAACGATATTTTCGCTAACGTTGCTCTGGGAAACATATGGTTGAATACTCTGTTTCACCCGTCTCGGGATAAAGAGAAAGAGAAAAGACATCAGGAAAGAGCCCTAACCCATTACCGAAATGTCTTGCGTGTTGATCCGAAAAATATCCTTGCAGCACACGGTATCGGAGCGGTTTTGGCACATAAAGGTTACATAAATGAAGCGAGAGATGTTTTTGCTCAAGTAAGAGAAGCCACGGCAGATTTTCCAGATGTTTGGATCAATATTGCCCACATCTACGTTGAACAGAAACAGTATTTGGCTGCGATTCAAATGTATGAGAATTGCATCAAGAAGTTTAATAAACAAACCAATACGGAACTCCTATTATATCTGGCTAGAGCGCATTTCAAATGCGATCAATTGAAAAAATGCAAACAAGTACTATTAAAGGTAATTAAGAGAACAGCTGAGAAACATTGCGAATTTAATACACGATTTATATTAGGCTCGTCATATCGCTCCTTGGGATCCGTTAATTGCATACAATTTGGCATTTGTGCAGAAGCGGTGGGCGTTGTCAGTTGTGCCGGACGAGAAAAGTAATTTCTCGTCTGTGCTTGAAGGAATTAATGATTTAAATATGGCCCAATGGTAAGTGGATAATAATCATTGACAATACCGATAATGATCTATCCAATCAGCACATTCAAATACCTCAGCATATTGAAAGACCAAATCAATATTCCACAACTGCCAAATGAAATCAAAGACTGTCAGGATCTTTTGAGTCAAGCCCGTTATTATCTAGACAGAGCAACGAAACGCGAACAACAAGAGCGATATATGAGACAGAAACAGGTTGAGGAACGGGAATCGATTAGAAAAACACAGCTGACCAAGCAACAGGAAGAGGAGAATCTGAAATTAGAAAGAGAAAAGAAACTTGAAGAGGAACGTAACAAATTCATTGAGAAAGCTGGTCCCAAAATTATAATTGAGAATAAAACTGAGCAAACAACGGTAATAATTAAATTAATTTATTATTGGTTAATAATCATTAATTTCATATTTTGTTTTTGATAATTTTTTGTCATTTTAATTTCTTCATTAATTTTCTAACATTTTATCGATTTTATTAACTATACACTTTTATTGTTCCAATATTTCAAAAAGTTTTTTTTATCTATTTATTATTATATTTGTATTTAATTATTTTTCTATATTTTCATTTTAATTATTAATTTTATATTGTTTTCTTATTTTTTATTTGTAAATTTTTACAACTAATTAGAAGAAAGAAAAGAAAGCCGGCCAGAAACGCATTAAAACTGAGGAGTTTATCGATAATAACCAATCGAGTAACAGTGACGATAATCGGGTCGATACCGGTGGTGAGCCAGTAAAAAAGAAAATCCGCAAAGATCGTGGCGGAAAGACGAAATCGAAAAAGAAACGGCTGCAAAACGTGGATATGGCTGACAATAACCGTGGAAACCGGCCGAAAGTCATCAGCAAGGAAACGGTATCCGATAGCGACGATGATTCAAGTGCCAATTCAAACGATGAAATGCAATTGGATGCTAGCAATCGATCGAAACCGAAACCAACGGCAGTGCCGGTGAATATCGATCAATCGTCGAGTGATGAAAACGAGGAAGCGAATAAATCGATTGGCGATGGTGACGACGACGACAATTCCTCGTCGAGCAGCAGGAAGCGCAAGGCACAACTGCAACAGCCTCACAAGTCGAGCAAATCAAAGCATGCGAAAAAGAGGCAATTATTAGAGAGCGATTCTGAGTCACAACAGGAGAACGAGCGGAGGAATGGGATGATGGATTACAGCAGTGAGGAGGAGGTGGGCAATGTCGTGATTCAGACCACCCAGACGAAAAGTCTGAAAGCCGTTGTTGAAGACTCGACTAGTTCGGAAAGTGAGGAAGATAAGAAAAACTCCTCGGAAAAGGGAGAGGAATCTGACGAGCAGGTCAGTCGGATGAGAATGATGCAGGAGAATGAGAGCGATTCTGCATAGATTTTTTCATTGGGCAGTGTTAGAATTCTTGTGTAAATAATCCATTATTCATTCTCTTGTCTTAGTTTTTGTTCAATAAAATGTTTTATTTATAGATTGTGATTGCTGGAATTGACTTTTTGTGAAACTATTCTCATTGGTCAATTAAATATTTGGGATTTTTTGAATAAAATTTTCATCATTTTGTTTATTTTACGAAGAATTAATATCAGTTATTAAACACTTTCCTTGTTTTTAATTGTAATAAGCGTCTCTTCTACACAATTTCCTGAAAATAATTGGTTAGCATGATTGATTTACTAGACCTTTTATTATCGCGTCCATTCGTTTGATTTCAGATAATTACAGTTTTATAAATAAGAAATGCAATATAATTATTCCGATTCTCATACAAAAAATTGTTTAAGCTTTCAATACTTTTTATTATTGATTCATTTATTGACAAAAACTAATAGGATTTTTTTCTTTAATCATTCTAACGCTTTGTTGATACATTTCATGAATTTTTAGGAAATGTTTGATCATTGGGATGTGAATTTCATTGCTTTTTGACGTAACAAAGCAAACAAGTTTATTTTTATGCGATTTGAAATATTCCATTTCATAAAACGGATATTTGGAAAAAATTAATAGTTTTTAGCGTTTTCAAAATCACGGCCTATTCTGGAGGAATTTTGATTTGTAATTATCTTACAAATTAAAACTTCCCATCATGGTAAAAATTATTTTCATTTTCCTCAGTATTATTAAATTATTCATTTTCTTCAATATAATTATTAGATTCTGTTACCTCTTATAAATATAACTATATTAAAGATTGCGACAGGCTAGGTTTATTCCTTAATTATAGCAAAGTTATACAATCCTTCTGCTGAAACATTTTGAGTTGAAGCAAGAATATCATAATCCAAACCAATTGAGAATTCCTGCAATCACTTTCTCACAAATTTCAAGATCCTTCGATATGAATCAAACCAAGAACATACGGCTTTTAGATGGAATGAAGTATTACATTCATATATCTTGTCATTGATTGTCAGTCCATTCATAAACTGTAATGCTACTATTTCATTCATTATTATTCAACATTTGTAATTTCTTCTGAACTTCAACCTTTTTTACTAATAATATTTCATAACACATTTTTTTACAGTTATTACACTTTTGGAATATTTAGATTTCTACTTACAAGATTTATAATTGCTCAGCATTTTGAAATAGCGGTTTGTAGTGGCGATTATTGAGCCTTTCAATTATAAAAAAATTACAAATTCATTGATTTTAAATTTGGAATGTTTATGTTTCCGAGGAGATTTGTCGTTGTACAAATTGAGTATTAAAAATTTTGTTTAATAGAACAAAAATTGATGTGTAAAATATTTGAAAAGCAAAAGAATATTACTTTTTTATTGGTGGGTTACAGGGTTTTGAATCTTGCTTATCCTCCTAGTTGCCCTCGTAACGCCATACAAAATGATACTAACCGCCACTTGGCACCCGTCGCTAGGCAACGTTGGTAATGTGTTCAAGTGGTGGATTGCCCGCAAAAATTGAGTACCATTTGCTAGTACTATAGTTGCTCGGACAATCCTCGGGTTCACGAGCTGTCGATAGAAGACCTATGCTCGCTTTGCTCGGTCCCTCATAACTATTCAGGGTTACTGTGGAGAATTGAGACGTAATAAGGTTGCTTGTGTCGGTACTGGCTTGCAATTTCAAAAGAAAACGACTCAACTAAGGCTAAAACTACTCTATTTGAATCAATCACATGGGGAATATCTACTGTTTGATGTTTTGAAGTTGTGTTGCTCGACGTCGGGCACGCTCCTTGCGTCCCGGTCGACGATTGTTTGCTGGAGCGATGGGTTGTTCCGTTAATTGGGTGTTTTTCTGCGGCATCTGGGATGGGGCGAAGATGAGCGGATAAGTTACCGCCTCACCTTCCCGGCACACCGCTAGGGCGACTTCGAGTCCCCGAATTTGAGTGCGCAGGCTCTGATTGAGCTGCCGCTCTTCTGTCCATCCTTTCTGTGCCGCCGTGAGTCGGTGGTATACAGCTCTCATTTTTGTTGGATCAACCCAGGTTGCTTTTAACTGTTGAGTCTCTCGAGTTAATTGAATGATTTGGGCGAGTAACTCTGCGTTCGATTGTCTTGCGTGTTCCAATTCCGCTTGTAGAAGTTGTAGGGATGACATTACTATAATAGAAGAGAGCATTTAAATTCTTTATTGCCTTCATTAAATCAAAGTTTTATTATTTAGTTAAACAAATTGTATGAAGCTAGTTTATCTATGAGATTAAATAACAAACGAAAAAGACACTTAATATTTAGATCAATTTCTACAACACTTCGTCGTTATTATAGTTCTTCTTCCGGGAATTCTCTCTCTAAACTCCTCTTCAGAGCCGCCACCGTATAGGGCCGTCGGGTATCGCGGGCCGGTCGAGGTTGGTATGCCTCCGCGATACGCCCAACGCGGATGTCCTCCTCTACGTTCGTGAGGTACATCCGGGCCTTGACCACATTGAGGTCCACTTGCTCTTGTACTCTTTCCCAGAAGGTGAGGAGATTTCTGGCGTGATCATATATTTCTTCGGCCGGGTATTGTTGTCCGGCGAGTCCACAAGGATCGGATTTAAGACCCAACAATCGCCGAGTGGTCGGGTATGACCACCGGGGTTGAAGTTGTTCAATAGTCGCGGCAGCTTTTGGTACCTCTCTTGGGAGTGGTTCCTCTACCACTTGAATAGTAATTCGGTCGATAGGCATATCTAAATTATTATCGTTATCAAGTTCGATTAAATCATTGACTCCTAATAATGATCGACTAAATGACAATTATATTATTACTCATAGACTCATCAAACTCTACTAGCTTGGTTATTATTGCAATTTTTCGCGAACGACTAGGGCTATTTATCTGTAAGTTCCTGGTGTGGTATATTCAGTCGGCTAGCTTTTCTCACGGTACTCCCATATGTCTCTTTTTACTGATGGTAACACGTTAAGTGATATTCTAGTACTATGCAAATTGGGTAAGTCGAAAATCCACGATCTATCAGGCATTAACGTTTGTTAAGTTAGGATTGGTCTAGTGGATGGAATTACTACTAATTAAGGTTCATTTAAAATCTACTAAGTACTTAGTGATACTATCTGTTAAAAATCGATTTCAAAACTCAAAGGAACCGCGATGTTATCAGATATTGAGGTTGATTTAAGGTTTAGCAAGTAACTACTGCTGTTTAAGATTAAATCCGAAACTTGTTAAATATCTAAAAGTTATATTAATTAACATGAAGTTACAATTTTCTAATATGTAATATAGCTATTGATTAAACTAATTTTAAAATTCGCTATTCTATGATGCTGATATTTATTCGAAACAGAGTTAAAATTTACAGGTTGTATTTAATTTGATGATATTCAATTTAGTCACATCCTGTCAGGACGATGTTGGCGGAAGCGTCAATCCCTTCGATCAAGCGGATGTTAAATTTATTCAATGTAGGTTTCCGGTTTCCGGTTGATTCTCTCAGATTAATTTAGTTATCGATCGGCTACTTCTATTATCGACTTAGTGCAATTTTCGGTTGTGAAATGCGCGTAGACTTTCTAATAATGGAACTCCTTATCAAACATCACTTCGATATTTATCATTTGATATATTTATTCGTCTAAGTTGGACTATATCGGATTTTAAGCGCGTCGTAAGTTAATTTCTCTTGGTTTTGTTGGTTTATTTATTAGATTTATAGTCGTTCGTTTGGTTTCTACGGGAAAATTATTGGATTATTCTCGGGTCTAAAACGGTGTCAGGATATTCGTCAGATATCAAGAAAATCCTTCTAAGCTAAATGATTATCATCAAGTTAAATCTAATGCTATTTCGTTTCCTACTAAATTAATCTGTTCGCGTTTCTAATTCGGATCAGTTTCGATTTTATCCCTACCTTTCAACAATGATGTTAATTTGGATTTTTGTCAATTTTTATTCAGTAACGGATTGGTATTTATTTATTGGTTCATTTATTTTAGTTCTTTTAATCACGATTTCTTTATTTTAATCAGACTTTATTTTTATTTTGGTTAATGAATAATATTTTATACCCAATTTTATTCTGAATTATTAAAATTTTTTTAAGCAAGGAATTAATTGATTTTAATCCATCTAATATTAACAAATTAAACCAAAAGAAAATGTCCGTTATTTAAGCAATGAGTTTTGAACTATTAATCAACGAATTATTTTATTATTATCGATCGTTTTCGACATTTAACCAAATGAGTGCTTTATTTTTTTAATTCGTAATTTTTCCTTTTATTTAATCAATGAATAATTTTTAGCAATTAACTAAACGATTACTTTATAATAAATCTTTAATTCCTAACGTTTTTCCTTTTATTTAATCGATGAAGTTTTGGATTATTATTTAACAGATTATTTTATTTTTTTCAATAGTTTCCAACATTTAACCAAATGATTACTTTGTTTTAATACTTTTCCTTTGCTTTAGTTAATGAAAATTTGGATCTTTAATCAACAATTTATTTTATTTTAATCAATAGTTTTCAGTATTTAATCAAATGATTTCTTTATTTTAATAATTTTTCTTTTATTTATTCAATGCAAATTTGGATTTTTAATCAACAAATTATTTTATTTTAATTAATAGTTTTCAGTATTTAATCAAATGATTTCTTTAATTTTAAATAATAAATATTTAATCCATTTTATTTCGCATATCAATAGTTTTAGCTATATCAACGATTTAATTTGTTTTATCCCCGTGTCCTTTCCCTTTAATAAGCCTTAGGCGCATTTTGTGTTCATATTATATTTACTGAGTGCCCACTGGACTACTCGGTGTGGTGATTTTAAGCCGTGTGTAGTATAAATTTAGGTCGATTTTACAGAATTGAGAAACGAGGAAGCAGCCGGAGACTTCTTCCTTATTTCTCTTTTCAGCTATAGGAATAAATATTGACGTTACGACCGCTGCGTTGCGCACGCTGAGTCTTCACGGGTGCATATCATTGGCGATCTTCCACGCTCTTACATGCATCTGCACTATGTTGATTTTACTATCTTGCGTGATGTGTCGGCTGTGGGCCGGAAAAATTTCGACATTAAAATTTATAAAAGCATATAAAATAAGTTAGATATATGTAGAACAATTTAAATATATTAATAATATTTATTAATTATAAAACAAATAAATTTACCCATTTTAACCATTCCATAAAAACATCAAATCATAATACAAATGACATAAATACCTCCCTTCCCACGCCAACGCCGAGCAGAGCTCCATTGAGATGCAAGGACGTGACGTGGAAAGAGGGTTCCACCACAAATAATTCTCACCTAAAAATTGAATCCGACAATAGATTTAAAATCAAGTTTTGATTTAAAATGATTCTAACAATTTTCAAAATATAGTTTAAAACAGTTTGAAAATGGTTCGTTTTCAAAAATGGTTTGAAAAATGGTTTAGTTAAATGTGAAAATGGATCAGTATTTATACCTATTTGTATGACGTGTGAAATTTGATGCAGTAAAACAAAATTCGACCTTGTTCTTTTCTAGCAAATTCTATTATTTAATTTTAATATTTTTTGATTTATTTTTATAATTTTTTATTTCGAATTTTTATTGAATTATTACTAATTCAAAATTTTCGATTTAAATTTCATTTTAATGAACTTTAATTGATTTTCTCAATTTCGTCGAATTTGTTGTGTTTTCTTGTTGTATTTGTGTAGGTATCGTGCGGATCTTGGTGCATTTTGTTAATATTTTAATTTATTTTTATGTTTATTATTTTATATTTAATTCTTTTATTTCTCAGATTTTATATGGTTTAATTGGTGTTTTTCAGGTTTATTTTAAATTGCGTGTTGTATCTGCGTGTGTGTTTCTGATCCATTTAAACATTTTCCAAGGCCGCTTACGTTCTGGCCCAACATTATATTAAATTTGTAATTGGAGTTTAAGCATAATGTTTGCTCATATTAAATTCGTTATTTTTCAACTTATTGAATTAATAACCCCGGACATGCATTTTTAAATGGAAGACCACCAAAATTGAACGTAAATCCGGCCACCAAATGGTTAAGCCGTATTTTAGGTCACTTAATGTTGTAATATTAGTGGTTCCAAAATGGCTCCACTTCTATCGGTAACGACATTTAGGAAACATCTACAGAAATTTATTTCCACATTTCAATTTTTGATTAATCTATTTCAACGACCGTTGGTTCACAGTTGGCATCAAATCCGCCTATCTCAATTGGGTTTTTGGTGAGATAATTGTTACATTCTTCTCTACAGAAATTAGACCAATCTTTTATGTCATGGGCTGTCATATTTTGAGGTAAATCTATAGCACACAGTACACTAAAAGTATAATTTGTTTGGTAATCAAATAGCTAAATTGTATAACGAAACCTTAGAAAACGCATTTGTAACAACGAAAATATACACACGCCTAATGTTTATCATCGACGTGGTCTACAAGGTTCTGAAGTGTCTAAAGAATACCACAGCTTTTATATGTAAAAATTCTGAAGTAGTATCTTTCTCCCCAGCACATTAAAACTTCTTCGTTTCCGTTCATTACCAAGCTAAAATTTGAAAGGCACTAAATTTCATTACGAATTTGATCATCCGTCAATATTCCATGCTGTTGCACGATCATATTTCTATTTCGCGGTCTGCCTATGATCTTATTTATTTGAAAATAAATGATAATTTTCTAAATTAGCAACATAAATACAGGATGCAGATAATTTCAAAACCTAAACTATATCTAGTAGAGGGAAAATCAATCTTTTGCAGAGCATTTTGCGAAGATTTCATTTAAACAAAATTCAATACGCCATTTTCGAAGATAATTAAGAGTACATTGTTGGGCCAGAACGTAAACGGCCTTGAGGAATGTTTAAATGGATCGGTAACATACATGCAAATATAACATGCAAATTTAAATAAACCTATTGAAACATCAATTAAACCCTATCAAATATGAGAAAAAAGAGAATTAAATATAAATTAATAAACATAATAAATAAAAATAATAACAAAACGCACCAAGATTCGCACGATACCAACACAAACATAACAAGAAAACACAACAAATTCGACAAAATTGGAAAATTAATAAAAGTTCATGAAAATGAAACTTAAATCAAAAAGATTTGAATTAGTAATAATTCAATAAAAATTCTAAATGAAAAATTAATAAAATAAATCAAAAAATAATAAAATTAAAGAATAGAATTCACTAGAAAATAACAAGGCCGAATTTTGTTTTACTGCATCAAATTTAACATGCGAGGTTAGGGACAGAAAATAGGTATAAATACTGATCCATTTTCACATTAAATTTAACCTGAAAACCATTTTCAAAACCATTTTGAAACTATTTTTAAAGCTATTTGGAGCTAGAATTTTGTTTATTTGGAGCTCTCTCTCCACGTCACATCCTCGCAACCTCGGTAGAGCTCTGCTTGGATGTCGGCGTGGGGGGGATGCAATTTTATGCTTTTATGTATTGATTGCAAGTAATTTTGTATATTGTTTTTAATAATAGATTTTTTAATATTTATAAATTGTTTTTCATATTTGATAAACTAAAATTAAACCTGTCGAAATTTTTCCGGCCCACAGCCGATACATATTGCAAGATAGTAAAATATACATAGTACAAATTTGTGTAAGAGCGTGGAAAATCGCCAATGATATGTACCCGTGAAGACTCAGCGTGCGGAACGCAGGGGTCGTAACGTCAATATTATCCATATAAAAGAAACGAGAAATAAGGAAGAGGTCTTTTGGCAGCTTCCTCGTTTCTCATTTCTGTAAAATCGACCTAAATTTATATTACACACGGCTCAAAATCATCACACCGAGTAGTCCAGTGGGCACTCAGTAAATATAATATAAACACAATATGCGCTTAAGGCCTATTAAAGGGAAAGGGTACGGGAATAAATTAAACTGAAATCGTTGTTATAGCTATTTTGGATTAATATTTTGAAATAAATAAATTTATTAGAAATCATTGAATTCGATTAAATTAAGATTATTGATAAAAATTAAGGTAACTATTGATTGTAAATAAAGAAAAAAGTAAAGTATTTTATGGCTTAAAACTAAAGTAAATATTGGGTAAAAGTAATTCATGATTTAAATGATCGTAATTTATTGATAAAAATTAGAGTAATGACAAATAATTTCATTAATTAAATTATTATAATTCGTTTCAATAAAATTAATCTAATCCTCGAGTAAGAGCAAGTAATGCATTGATCTAATCAAAATCAATTACTGAGAAAAATTAATGCAATTACTAATCGAATTCATCGATTTCAAATAACGAAACGTATCAAAAAGTTAAAATAATTCATAGATTGGAAGTAAGGTGTTAAAAATGAAGTGATTTCATTGATTAAATTTATTAGTTGATATAAAGGGAAAATAAGTAGCAATAAATTAACAATTTGCTAAAATGGATGAATAGTAAAACCATCGCTATAAGAACTAAAATCATGGTCGTAAAGAAAATTAATACCGCTAAAGAGAATCGAAGTTACCCGGAAATTGTTGATTAATTTACCAAAGATGAAATAAAATTGACTAGATGAATTCAATTTGACAATAACGTTTAATTTGGAAACCCATTAAGACTTAAAAATCAGATAAACATTGACTTAATATAAAATTGACGAAAAATTCGAAATGACCATAAAAATTTAAGCTTAATTAAAATAACAATCAAAAGTTTATTTTTACATTATGAAAAAGTCTAATTATAAAACACTATATTAATGATAAAACACAGAAAAGGCTTACCGCCGACATCAAAGTTCGATAATCACAATAAAATGGTCACAAACATCCCCGACGAAACGATAAACGAAAAACTCCAAATAATGAAAATCATAAAACTCCAGATATATGAGATGACACCACAGTGTGGAGAAGGGGTTCCTCGAGGACTAAGGTGGATTGCAAGTGTTTTTCTCCTAAACCTGTCGATAAGAGCATCCAAATAAACGACGACATTAAATTCCCGAAATCGATTGAATAAACTGAAGCGGATACGCTAATCGCAATTTTCTACAATTAAGTTGACCTAAGTAAAATAAACAGGATATAACTTACCCAAGATGCAATTGTCGTTACCGAAGTTGACTAATCCACCGGACATCCTGTGATCATCGACGTTGAGATAAAGTATCCATTTAACGGAAACGCACCGTTGCAATGGTAAACCATCATCGATTTTTTTTTCGCCTTACGAGAGAATTTATCGACATTATTAAATTCGCGGATTCGAAACACCA
Organism: Schmidtea mediterranea; assembly: GCA_022537955.1. Classification (NCBI taxonomy): domain Eukaryota; kingdom Metazoa; phylum Platyhelminthes; order Tricladida; family Dugesiidae; genus Schmidtea; species Schmidtea mediterranea. Next base: position 174,006,675 of record CM039680.1, read on the forward strand.
TTTTACGTTCGACCCACAACATCATGATAAATAAGGACCTCACATAAATTAACTTGTAATTAACCCTAAACCAATTAATCAACTATTACCAACAATAGTATCATGATTTTCAAATCCGATAGCAACGTCCCAAAACATTAAGTCAAATTGACAAGTTATTCTATTTTCTTCGATCCAACAATTAATTATGCACAATATAAATTTGATATTTTAGCCATGATAGGTCTTGCCGATCTATGACCAAAATGCTAACCTGAGATATCCCGTAAAATCCAGTGTGTTGATTGTCGCAAGAGGAACCTCAATGTTGCTTGACACAGCACTTAGCCCACTATCAACAATAAGTACGCCGGTTTTTTTTCGAACTTCAAATAGGTAAACGCCTTACGACCAACGTGGATAAATTCTTTCTATTACAATCATATTTAGTGGTTTATTCACTATATCGTTTCAGATCATGCCACTCGATTGGACCACTACACAATCAACTAGCAAAAAGCACCCGAGAAAGGCACCACCAGCCGTAGACATCATCGACAAACTTCGACCACAGTGGTCATACCCCACCACTTGGCGACTGTTGGGCCTCGAAACGGACCCTTGCGGACTCGCCGGTCAACAATACCCGGCTGAAGAAACCTATGAGCATGCTCGGAACCTCCTCACCCACTGGGAAAGGGTGCAGGAGCAGGTGGATCTCAATGTGATAAAAGCCCGGATGTACCTTTCGAACGTAGAGGAGGACATCCGCGTCGGGCGTATCGCGGAGGCATATCCACCTCGCCTAGTCCGCGATACCCGATGGCCCTATCCAGTGGCGGCGCTGAAGAAAAGCCTAAAAAGACATTTTCCCGAAGAATCTTGACCCCTCGTCAAGGAATAAAGACAATAATTACCGTGCTATGTTGTAAATGATTTTGAATTTAAAAGTCGTTTGTGTTATTCCTCTTTATAAATAAATTCGTCTCCGAATTTGGTTTAAATGATTAAATTATGATTTAATTAAGTCAATAAGAAATTTAAAGATTCTCTTTTATTATAGTTGATGTCTACCCTACAATTACTACTAACCGAGCTGGATCACGCGAGGCGGTCAAATGCGGATCTGCTCACCCAAATTATCCAAATGACCCGAGAAATACAGCAAATAAAGGCAACCTGGTCAGATCCAGCAAAAACGAAAGCTATCTACCACAGACTCACGGCGGCACAGAAAGGCTGGACAGAAGAGCGGCAGCTCAATCAGAGCTTGCGCACCCAGATCAGAGGATTGGAAGTCGCCCTTGCGGTCTGTCGGGAGGGGGAAGCGGTAACATACCCGCTCGTGTTCGCCCCATCCCAGATGCCGCAGAAAAGTACTCAAGCAGCAGACCAGTCCGTCGCCCCACCCAATATTCGTTGGCCGGGACGCAAAGAGCGTGCTCGACGCCGAGCAGCACAACCCTCAAATCCACCCCATTAACTCGCGATAATTATACATTGTGTCGATTTCAATAAATTAGTTGTACTTGTAGTTAGATTATTTCCTAGATGCCCGTACATATAGGTATTAATATGAACACTCGCATCACGGTTTCCAACCATCTCTCCACATCCGATCATGAATTTACTTATACATGGGACAGAGCTAAGCGAGCACAGGTCTTCTATCGACAGCTCGTGAACCCGAGGATTGTCCGAGCAATTACAGTACTAGCAATAATACTCAATTTTTGCGGACAATCCACCACTTGAACACATTACCAACGTTGCCTCGCAACGGGTGCCAAGTGGCGGTTAGAATCATTTTGTATGGCGTTACTGGGGTAACCATAAAGATAAACAAATTACGAAACCCTGTAACCCACCAACATTTATTAATAATTAATACGCTCCTATATTATTGGGATTTTTCTATTGACAGTTTGTACAATATTCACAAACTAAAAACTGGCATTTTTTGGGTTATTTATTTAACACACATTAATAATAAAACAAAACCAAAAATTATTAAATATAAAAAGCAGATGTTTTTAAAATTAATTGATTTTAGTTGAATTTTTTTCAATATTAAAAAAAATTAACTTATTACTTCTTTTAAAAAATATAATAGATCAAAAAACGATTATTCGATCAATCAAAATTGATCAAGATATACTATGAATCAATTAGTCGATTGCTAACAATTGGTAATAAGTTGAGTACCACAATATAGCAGATATCTTTGACCCGGACTAAATATCTTTTCCGCGTATAATTAAGAAGCAATGTTTCTTGTACATGGCTTCAATAGAATATGATGCGTTAGATGAACCTCATATTATGTGTTCTGAATGTCTACAGTATGTGAGAGACATGGCCTGCTTCTTACGGCACTCAAAGTGATAAAGGAAATGTGTGCATTTTAGTTTTTGGTTGATCCTGTTTATTGAATTTCTTATTTATTATCACTAGGTAAAACGAATTTTCTCATCAGATTTTCTCATTGTTTTTCAAGAATTATCAGAAGAACCTCTTGAATAAATAAATATAGGATTCAAAAATCTAAATTATGGATATAATTAATCAAAAAGCCACTATGATGAATTTTTAAAAATCTCAACAAAATTTTGAAATCTGTGAAGAATAAAATTTAATTTTTGACAATTTCGGGAGAAAATAAAGGCAGTTTTGTCAAAGAACATTTATAGACCTCAGAAGACGATAAAAGTTATACAGAATAATTTCAGGAAGCCTTTATAGATAAAATTTTGTAGATGATTTAAAGTAAGCTCTTCAAAATTGCCTACAGAATGAAGCTGCAGATGACTTGTAACAAAATCAAAGATATAATAAAGAGGATTCTCATACATAAATTTAATGATGAAATACTGAAAAGATAACAATAATTGAGAAGAATTTTACAGATTTTAAATAATTTTACGGGTACATATACGCAAATGATACTTATTTAGAAATTTGTGTAATTATTTAGAGGGAAAATTTGATTAAGAAAATTAAATGAACCAAAATTTTGGACGTTAAAACTATTTGAAATTAAGTAATTATATTTTAGTATTCAATTTGAAAATACTACGTCTTTGGTTATTTTGAGAGTTAGTTATCAACTTTTGATATAATAGAGAGGTTAGATCTATCACTATGGATTGGATTCTGATCAATTCTAGTGTGCTTTACAAGTTGGAATATCGAGTTTAGATGTAGTAAATTAATAGGGGAAATATTGAGTGAGAAATTTTGGTTTTTATATGTAATTTAATCGATTAATTATGATGTAATAATTATTTGGATATCAGTATGAGTAATTTCAATATTTTACAGTATTAAAAGAAATTAATCAAAGGTAAATATTATGTAGAAATATTCATTTAATGTTAGATTTTACATGAAAATTATCAGTAATATATCAATTTTAAAGGATAAATTATGGCTAAATATTGAGTATGTGCAGATAAATTCAATAAATGTAGGGTTTTTAATGAAAATTATCAATAATATATCAATTTTAAAGTGAGATATTTTGGGTAAATATTGAGTTTGTATCGATAAATTAAAAGGAAAATATTGAGTGAGAAATTTTGGTTTTTAAATGTAATTTAATCGATTAATTATGATGTAATAATTATTTGGATATCAGTATCAGTAATTTCAATATTTTATAGTGTTAAAAGAATTAATTAAAGGTAAATATTGAGTAGAAATATTCATTAAATGTTAGATTTTGCATGAAAATTATCAGTAATATATCAATTTTAAAGGATAAATCATGGCTAAATATTGAGTTTGTGCTGATAACTTTGTTGGTGTGAACAAAATGCACAAAAGTAAAAAATGGAAAATCAATAAAAACATTGATATTCAAAATAATAATTAAAAAGGCAAAATCAATTAAAATTTTAAAATAAATATTTTTCGGGGAAAATGGGTATAGGCGGATACCAAATGACAAAACGAATCCAAATATAATAAAATTCAATCGATTAGTGTTCCCCAGAAGGAAATATTTGATAAAAATAGAAATTAATTAAAAATTTATTGGCTAATGGGAAACCCAAGCTAATGGCAAGTCCGAGCCAACAGAAAACCTGAATAGTGTGAGAAACCCGGAACGTCAACAAATTTTCTAATTATGGAAAACAAAATTGGTTGACGAAGGAAACCCGGGATATAAGAGGAAACCGCCACCAAAATAATAATTGTAAACAAATGGAAACCCCGGGAGCCCAGAAATAACTAATTTGGTTTTGGACAGAGATGACAGAAATGCAAAACCAATTTAGTTTGCAGGTGACTTGATTTGCGAGATGAGTATAAAAATATAAGGCTGATCAACAAAATGGCCAGTTGGTCGAAGAGAATATTTCAGAAAGCAGAGTAAAGGAGGTAATAAACTTAAAGATAAATCAATCAATCAAACAAATTGCGTACCAGACAGGGACATCTCCCTTTGGAAGACGTATACCTTCGCATTGAACTTTGTGAAATCGTGCAGAGTAATTGTGTAGAGTATTGTGAATTGAATCGATTAAAAAAGGACACAAATGAGTCTGACCTAAGCACCGACTTTCTATATAAAAACCCAACAAATTCAATAAACGTGAAATTATCAGTAATATATCAATTTTAAAGGGGCGAAGTTATGGATAAATATTGAGTATGTGCAGATTAATGTAGAGTTTTACATGAAATTATTGTTAATTTGCCAATTAAAGGTGAAAAGTTTAATAATTGGTTACGATTGAGGAGTCTTAATCAAATATTTGTTGGGATGTCAGTGCTAATCAATCAAGGTATTATTATTGAGTGTAAGAGAAATGCATTAAAGATTCTTACTGCATTCCAATAAATCTTGCTATTGCAGGATTTATGTAAACAAATTTCAATGTGGTAAGACGTAGGTTATCAAGGTGTGTTGATTCACAACTGCGTGATATAATAAGTGTGATTAATATTAGGTAATCGGTGTGTATGGCATAATATGTGTGTCTCCTGGTATTGACTGGCCAGTGGGTACGTGAAATAATCGTGCGGTCACCTGGTAACAGTGGACAAAGGTCAATTACTGGGTATCGACCGCGTGGATACAGGTCAATATCCAGGTAGTAACAGCTTAGACTGAGGTTAGATATTACATAACATTATGTAAGCCTAATGGGGAGGTTAAAAACATTGAAATTAGCATGAAGTTAACCGAACGGAAATTTCAATTTTAATTCAATTTACAATGAAAATACTTTTCAAAAAAAATTATTTTTTCCGATGAATTGATCACTTAATTAAGTTGAAAAGTTATTTACCAAATCTTTGTGTTGCGCATGACAGAATGAAACCCATAGACGCTCAAAATGTTCAATTGGTAAATATGACAAAAGTTATAAATCAGGACATTTAATGCATTGAGCTTCAATTGAACAAGGAGCGATAATATTAAGAACCAGTTGTTGCAGTTCGAAGGGATAACAAAAATAGCAGCCAGTTTTAAAATCTATATTCTCCATGGCGAGAGGTGATTGAAGTTATTCAGTAAATTTGATAATTTCCCACTAGCTATTGTAACGCATATAGTTTGTTTGTCTTTTTTGTAGTTCTTTGCGTACAAATGCCGTATCTTGTTTGTTTTTCTAAACCTTTAACCTTTTCTACTGCTTTATTCAACTTAGATCACCAAAAGCTGCAAAGATATGCAACTTTATTTCCCTTTTTTAGAATTGTTACAAGAACCCGTTTTTTAGCTCGGCAAAACTTTTAAGATAAGCAAATTTCATTCCCAAATTGCTTTTCTCAGTTGCATTTATTAATTTAAGTACGACCTTGTATTTCTTTGTTTACCATTATTGATTTTTTATTCCTCTTCTCAATTTTCATTTTTTATCCTGAATTTTCTTTTTAGTTTTGGAACAACAAATTATCCGATATACACATTTTCTACCCGTTTATTTTATTTTTGTTATTTAGTTATTCTTAACTTTATACATTTTTTGAAGTGTTAGTCTGTCGGAAAGTCTTAGTTATGGAAATATGATATTTTAATCAAGTAAAGTTTACCAGAGTCGAAAATCATTTTTTAAATATTAATCATAATTTTAAAGTTAACCAGTATTCGAGCGCAATCGTAAATGAAACCCTGGGGTATAAATTGATAAAGCTGTAATAATTCAAATAAACTTAATGGCCGCATCAATAATAAGAAATTAATAAACTATAGTAGTCTTACCTGTGAAAATTGTTGACGTATCGAAACGCTGTGACAATTGATGAAGTCGCGATAGGTTTATCCTTATTGCTTGATGTAATATAAAAGGTTTTTTGGCATTTTTGACATTTCGTCGTTGTTATTCAAAAGGGTTTTTATCATTTGTTGGGTTTTTACGATACTTTGTTTCAATTCGTCGTTGTTTTCTTTAGTGGGACATTGAGTGCATTGTAGATTTATTTGTTGGCATTCGTCATTTTCGGGATTTCTGCAGATCTCTTTGTAGTCTGCGCAGGTGCTGTCTTCTCTTCTGAATGGATGGGCTTTTTCGTATCTCTCTAAAGGGTTCTCAGTACTACACTCTTTCATCATTATTATTATCATTATCCATAGTTTTCGGCTCATGGTTTTCATTTCTAATATACATCAGTCAATTTCATATTTATTTACAGTATTGTTCAGTTATATACAGTGGAGTTTTAGCCCTTATTATTCTTTCTCTTTTTCTGGGGTTGAGTGTATCTCGCACTCCTCTTTAGTCCTTTTTTCTTAAAATCTCATTATCAGGACTTGGGCTTTTATTAATCGCTCAGTTAATTTTGGGAGTTCTTTTAACCGCTCTTTATTCTCTTTAATTATCTTTTGCTGGCTGTGGATTTGCATTCGAAGATTTCTTTCCTTTGCTTGTTTTCTTTTGAATTGGTGTTTGTAGTTGATTCGTTTGATTGTTTGCTTTTCGAGTTTTCATTTCGATTCCTGGAGTTGTTCTTTTAACGATTTGATTTCCTCTTGAGTCTGTTGGTGATTTTGTTTTATTTTTCTGGCTTCTTTACAGCTCTCTTCCAGCTGTATTACATATCTCTGTTCGCTTTTTCTACTGTCTCTCATTCTCTCCGCTTCTGTTTTCCAATAATCTTCCAGGATTACTCTGGTTTTTATCTTTGCTAATTCTCGTTTCAAGCACTCGTTTTCTTTCTTTTGTTCTCTGTTGTCTCCCATACTGGATGTTAGTTTTCGCTTCACTTATTAACTAACTGTTTTGATTGTATCAGCTGTTGATTTATCCGGGCGATTTCTGATTCTTGTTCCTCTACTATATCTCGCCACTCTTTTCTTTCGGCTCTCCACTTTTTACTATAATACTTTAATGGATCTTGTTCGATTGGTTGCACTAATTGAATAGGGCTTGGTAGACATTCTCCGTCTTCTAGATTCATTTGGATTTCTGTTTCTTTCGAGTTCATACTAAATATACATTGATTACAATTTTTTGTTTTTATCATTTTGATTAATTTTTTTTTTTATCTTTTTACACTTTTTTTTTCTTTTTTAATTATACAATTGTTTCATCCGTCTCCCCAAATCCTTCATCGGGTTCTGCGGGGACTTGGGCTGGCATTTCTGTTGGATATAAAGGTACGAGCAGGATTGGTGGTCGGTTCTGCAGTGTGGTTATTTCCTCTCGCAGGGTATTCGATATTTGTATTTCCTCATCTAATAGATAGGTGAGGTATTCCACATTTTCTGTCAGTCCTTCCACTTGCGTTTCCAATTGGTGCATATTTTCCAACGCTTTCAACTTTTCAGTCTCTTTTCTCAGGTTCTGTTCGTTTTCCTCATACCCTTGTTTTATTGTTTTTATTTCCGCTTCGACTTGTCCTCTCAATTGTTCATTGACTTCGAGTTGGTGTCTCAGCTGGATTTCTTTGGATACCACGACTCCTCGATGTCCATTCACATCCTGTTGGAGTTCTGTTATTCTCTCGTTTAATTGTTGGTTTTGTCATTTTTCGTCTGTAAGTTGGTTTCTCATTTCCGCTGATCTCTTGTCCATTTCTTTGAATTGTTGTTCGTATTCCTTTTCGTGTTTTCTGAGTCTTATTATTGTACCTTGTCTGGCTCGTTCATGATATTCCATTGTTCGGATTTGTTCGTTATAGTCTTTAATTGTTCGTTTTTGTTCTTCGATCTGTTCCCATAGCTCCCAGTCTTCTGTATTTAAGAACTTCTTGGGTAGTATTCTTATTTCCTTCTTGGCCTCTTGGTACTGGTCCTTCCACTTTCTCGCTTCTAGTTTGATCCACCTTTCTTTGTCTTCCGTTTTTATTTGTTGTATTTGTCTTTGTTTAAGAGTTTTCTCTTGTTCTATTAGCATCTCCTTCATTCTAGTTTGTTGCCATACTATTTCGTGATCTTGTTTCTGTATATGTTCCCATTGTATCGCGTTCTCGATTCTCGACAACCTGTACTTGTCTTTCCACTTTATTGCTTCTCCTGCTGCTTGGATTACCATTCTTTCTTGTCTGTCGTTTATAGGCTCTCTTATTTTCCTTGATGGTTTTAGTCCTTGATTCCTTAGTTTGTTGACTTCTATCTTCGCGTCTTCCCGCTTGGCTTTGTAAGCTCTTGTTCGATCTTTCTCTTCGGCTATTTGTTGTATATAATGTCTGGTGAGTGATTCTTCATCGTTCCTTGTGCGCTCTTTCAGGTCTTGCCACTTCGTTTTCCAATATGATGCTTGACGCTTTGCCGCTTCTTTGGTTTGTTCCATATTTGTTCTCTTGGTTCTTTCTATTCGGTATTTGGCTCCCATTTGTTCTATTTCCTCTTGCATTTGATTTAAAATTTTAATAGTTTCCTCCCCTTCTTCTTGTATCTCTGTTTCTTTATCCTTTATTATTTCTCGTAGTCTTTCTATCTCACTTTGTTGATCCTGCTTGTCTTGTTCCAGGGCTCGTATCTCTTTTCTTTGATTTATGATTCTGGTTTGATTTTGAATGGATTCCTTCATTAGCTCTTCTTCCCGTCCCTTGTAAGGTTTGCCATTTCCTTCAGGGTCTACTATTTGTTGTTCTGTCTGTTGTTCCCATTCCTCTCTTATCATTTTTATTTTTATCGAATCTTTCAGTAGTTCTCCTTCTATGGCTATTAACATTTCTTTTAATCGTATTGACCTTTGTTGCCATTGCTCTGCTTCCTCTTTCATCTCTTTTATCTGTTCTGATCGGTTTTCGATTATTGTCTTTGATTCTTTATTCTCCACTTCGACTTCCTCTACCCTTTGATTTGTCATCTCGCTTTGATTCATTATGGTTTCTGAATTTTAATATCGATTATTTTCTCTTCTCAATCATATCGTAATTTATCGTAATTTATATCATAATTTACATCGTATCTCGTGTTTTTGGTTTTTATAATTTTTAGTTTTTTCGTTTTATTTACTATTTACATTTTTACACATTATTTTCACCTTCTTTTCACTGATCAGCGAAACGGAATCCTTTGATCCGCCCGTTGATCGGCTTTCTACATACTGGACATATATTAACCTTTAAACCACATGCTTCACATGTGACCATATGTCCACAGGGTGTATAAATTATCTCGACATGTTTTTGCCAACATGTCACACACTGGTGCTGCTCTGAAATGGCTTCTTTTATTATTGACTTTTCGAGGTTTCTCCTGGTATCGTTTGATAGCTCATATTACTGCTTGTGTCGAGTCGTACCATTCCAGGTTGTTAGCTAACCTTTCGCTGATTATTTTCCTCATCTTTTGGGTATTTATTCCTGATAATAATATTAGAGTCCTCGTTTTTGGTCGATCCAAAATATCTTCCACTTGTTGATTTGTGACTATTACTTCTATGTTCTTTGACTTTTTTTCTTCCTTGTACATACATTTTCCTTTATGTTTTAGTTTTTTAACATTTTGATCTGGTATTGGCTGTTGGTTTTTACATCCCTCGCACATTATTCCTCTTGCTGTCTGACAATATCCTTGACTTGCAAATTCTGCTGCTCTTGGGTTTCCTTTGAAAGTTTTGATCCTCTCCACGAATGTTCTCTTTATGGTTTCTCTTTCCCATATCAGTTCCGTTGGATCCTCAAAATTCTTTGTTACCATTATCTTTTTCTCTCCTCCTTTTTCGTCTTTGTCTAACTCCAATTTTTGGAATCCTTCTAGTCTGTTTATTGCCTGGTTTCTTACGTCTAGATTTAATACAAATGGACATCTCGGGAGTTTTTCTCGATGTTCTCGTCTTGCGGTTTCTCCCCTTTTCCATTGTGCGAGTTTTCCTTGGCAAAAAATGCAAGTTACTTCGTTTGGTATTTTGGATGTTCCGGTGAAGTAAAATCCTTGTGCGGCCATTTCTTGGCTTTGTTGGTCGGTAAATACTTTGTTGTTTTTGAATGTTAGATATCTTTGTTCCTCTTTCCTCATGTTTTCGTCTCTCACTGTCATTGGTGGGTACACTTTTGTCCTGATTTGTTGTGGTATTACCTCCACACTGAAGTCCGCATAGTATGTTATTGCTGCTGTTAATATATTGGTTTTTTCCTCCTCTTCTGGTTTCTTCCAAAGTTTCGTCCATATTGAATCTGGTCCTTCTCTCATCTGTACTGTTATCTCTTCGCTGGTTCCGCTTGCCATCTAATAGTAAATGTCGTCATTATTTTTGAATTTTTGTTTTTCTGATTTTTCTGATTATTTGTATTTTTTGATTTTTTATATGGTTTTTATTATTTTTATTTACATACTATTTACACTTTCTTTTCCTCTTTACAACGTCTTGTCCGGCTTCTCTACTTCTAATTTTATATACAAATTGTCCTCCCGCAAGAATCCTTCTCCTCTTAATCGTTGTTGTGAATAAAAGAATGGTGTACCTACTGCCGTATTCCAGTCGGTTGTTGGTCTTCCCATCTGTGGTTCGTTTCCTGCTCAGATTGGATTGCGACGTTCCTCTCGTCCTATCATTGTTAATATCATATATTGCTTGAACGGCCATGCTAATAGTTCATCATATTCTCCTCTTCCTACTCTAACGAAGACACTGATATGGGTGCCTGTTGCATTTCCATCCCCATTTGGATATAGTCTAATGCCCAATTTGTATCCATTTTCCCAACTATATATCGATGGGCTATCTAGGATTCTCTGTGTTCCCTCTTTTGCTCTTTGTTGCTTCTCTACGAATCCCGTTATTTTCCATATAAACGGTGTTGTAGGTAGTTTTCTGTCTACCGGGCTGGTTGTTTCTAGATCCTTTATGCTGCTGATTATCTGTTGCATTCTTTCTTCCTTTTCGGCTATTTTCTTGGGTGTAGTTTCTTGGCTTTTCGCGAAATTCTTTCTGGATTCCAGTATTTCTCTCATTAGAGCTTTTTGTGCATCCATTTCTGTTCGTAGGCTTTTCACTTCCCATGCTATCATTCCTATCGTTTTCATCATGATTTCTGTGTGTTCGATACTGTTTTCCATCATATGTTTTTGCATTTCCGCAATTGGTAGTCGTGCTTGGCAATTGAACAATTCTAACGGGCATTTTACTGGTTTGCCGATACATTCATTCCAATGTTCTTTTAGTTTGACTTTATCCTTCCGGTTGCAGTTGTTTGCACATATTCCTTCGTAGAAATGGCATATTTGTTCCTCATTTGGATTTCGATGTTCCTTTTCTATTCTTATCCATTCGTCGATGGCTCCACAGAATTCGCATTTTCCTCTCTATTTATGCACTCTTTATGATGTTCTTTCATAGTCTTTTTCGTTGTGATAGCTTGACATTTTTCGCATGGTATTTCGTTATATTCACATTCATTCGCGTGACTTTCGGCTTCCTTCACAAATCCTTTCCATTTACATTCCTTTACTCGGCATTGGACTAATAGATTATTAATTTCTTTGTTGGTGGCTTTATCTATTGTTGTAGGATCTTCATCTCCTTTGATCGCTTCGTCGCATCCAGGGCATTTTAATATTTTTGTTTCTATCACTTCTATCGTACAATCTGTACATATTCTGCACCCACACTTCGTCTGTCTGGCTCCAATCAGTAATCCTTTACATTTACAGCACTTTAATCTTTCCTCTGTATCGTTCACCATTCTAATCTTGTCCTTTATTATTCGTCTCGTAGCTTCGGATGGATTCTCGCTTCCTCTAATTCTCTCGATAATTGTCTGCATATCTACAATAATTTTCTGATTACTCGACGTTGTTTTACTTCTATCGTTTTATTTACACATATATACATAGTACGCTTTATTTTTACTCTACTGTCGAATCCGGTTCTGGGGTGAATTCTGGCATTGATGATATCCACTCTACCCAACTCGCTGGATCTACATGTTGCTGGCTGTTACGCAATCTTCTAATTTCGTCAGCTTGCCATCTGATTTGATCGGTTAGTTGTTCGTTTATCCTTTGCAGTTGTAATATGGTTCGTTGTTGGTCTTCTATTCTCGCTGCTTGTTGTAAACCTCGGTTCACACTCTCTGTTAATACTAGATGAGTATTTGTCCACTGAGTTTGCACATTGTTGGTTATTTGCGTCATTAGTTCGCATTGTCGTCTCCATATTACCTCGATTCCTTGATCTTGATATATTCCGAGGTCTAATTCTACAATCTCTATGGGTACGCTGGCATCTGTGGGTTGTTGTATTACTTCTATGAACGGTGGTATTCTGACTTGATTTTGTTGATTTACATTATTCGGATCCATCTGTTGATTATAACACATCGTTAATTCATCTGCATTCTTTCTGTTTGATTATTGTCTCTGACGCATTTTATACAATATTTATATATAAATATACATACTATTACTACTATTATACTACATAATATTTTACACTATCTACATCGTCTTCTCTCTGTTTTATACCATTGTCTCCGGGGGCTCTATACGCAGTGTCAGTATATCCACGTATCTCTCGTTTGTTATCTGGTATACATCAAATCATTTGACCATTGCTGCGTTTCAATAATGGGGACAGAGTCCACTTGTACTTGAATTTCCTATGACTTCAAATTCTTCTGTTTTCTCTGCATCGTATTGTTCCAAGTCGATATTGTAGTTGAATTTTTCTACTGCTGGCCATAATCTTTTCTTTTTCGGTTTCTGTTTGCATTTGTTGGTGGTTCTCACCAGTTGAATTATTATCAGTGTTATCACGATACTTGTTACCGCCGTTGTTATCCAGATCATTTTTGTCGTGTAATTTGTTTCGTTAGGCTGCGCTGTTGTGGTTTCTCTTGAGTTGGTTGTTTCCATTATTCTTTCTTTTGGTTGTACATTTTTGAGTGCTTTCTGAAGTTGTAGAGCTTCGTGAATTGAGAGGTGGCTGTCGTCCATGAGCATTCCTTTTTGCCATGTCTCGTTGCTTAGTTTTCTCTCGAGTTGTTTTGTTGTGGGCTGATCTGTTGTGACTGTTTTGGATGGTTTTCTTGTTATCGTCCCCCAATATTCATGAGTTCCTTTTTGGATATGTATTACATATTTCCCGAGTTTTCTTTTCGTTGGGATGCGATATTTTTGCTTCTTTATAGTTTTGTTTGTTTCACATTGAATTCTTTTGTTCACTGTTCCCTTTCCTTTGGTTTCGTATACGCAAACCTTTGTGATGGGTTTCTCACCCGTGTTTTCAACTAGTACTTCCTCTTCGTTTGTGGCATTTGACTCTATCTTTATTATTATCGCTTTACTCTCTCTAATCTGGCGCTGGTACGGTTCCTCTGTTTCTTTTTCTGGATGTTTTGTCGTAATTGACCCTGGTAGTTTTCTTGTTATCGATTTCCAATAATCATCTCTTCTTTTCTGAACGTGTACTAAGTATTTTCCGCGTTTTCTTTTGGTTAGGATGCGGTATCTTTGATTTTTAATATCTTCATTTGTCTGGCATTGAATTCTTTTATTTGTTGAGGTCTGTAAATTAAAATTAAAAATTTAAATAAAATTTAGGATAATAATTCAAATGGAAAGTAAGCGAAGAAAAAAGGCAAATAAAAGCGGGATCGTGCACAGTATTAATAGTAAAGGAAAGTGCGATGGAAACAGTATTAGGAAATGCAAAAAGCAATTACGAAAGGCGAGAATCCGGAAATCCGAGAAAAATCAATAAATGGAAAAATCATCGAAATCGAATGGGAAAAACGGGACAGTTATAGATTAGCTAATGGTCAACAAGATGACGGTTAGGGATTTATCAGAAAAGGGTTAGAAAGGGTTGAAAAACATTCAAATGTATGAAAACAGAAAACGTTAATTAATTAATTAATTGGCTAATGGAAAACCCGAGCTAATGGGAAACCCGAGCCAATGGAGAACCCGAGAGATGAAGGAAACCCGAGCTGGGTAAACAAGAAGAAAGGCAAACAAAAGGAAGATTTGGGCCCATTAGCTTGACACAATGATTAATGGGAAAAGAGTAAGTAGAAGATAGCGCGCGTAGGAAGACCGGTAGGGCCATTAATTATCTGGATTCGTTGGACCATTATGGATGACAGCCGAAGCAAACACGTAGGAGAAAATGTCAAACGAAAGATTGGCTCGGCAATAACCATTTGTCATCCTGATTTCGAGGAGTATATAAGCAAAGGGAAAATCAGAGAAAATCGGCATTCTGCCTCAGCTAGGGTTCAAAGAATCAGACTGTAGGAAAAGTGGTAAACGAATTAGGGAAGTAGGGAAAAGAAGAAATAGAATTAAGAATACGGAAAGGCGAAAAGGGATCAAACCAAACAGAAACCGAGGAAAACGAGAGTCAACAGAACTAAAGGATCAAAAGGTGAATATTGTTTGTTTGCAAAGCATCAACGCCGAGCAGAGAATCGTATAAACTTTTATTGGTCATTGTAGCGTGATAATAAATTGTGAACCTGTTGTTTCAATATACGTTGGGTCGTTCATTGTTTTAATTTAAAGAACACCAGGAGTCAGAGAGAACCGACTTGAAATAAAGTCGGCGGAAAATTATTGAAAGTTAGTGGAAAAATAATTACTGAAAAAAAATAGTACCGACGTGATTGAAAGTCGGAGGGAAATTATTGGAAGCTAGTGAAAAAGGAATTATAAAAAGAATTAGTACTGACGTGATTGAAAGTCGGCTTAGAAGTTTGAAAATAGTGTTAACGAGATTATAAAAGGCTATTATTGGGAGATTTAAAAGAAGTTGAAAAGTAATTTTAAATTATTGTTTAACGCTTGAAGTTTAGCTCAAAGTGAACCGATACAACCTCAGAAGTCAGAAACAAGTCCAAATGGCAAATGATAATGCTGTTATGCCTCTCAATAGAGAGATGATTGATTTCGCAAGTTGTCAGAAATTACCCGTCAATCAATATGGGGGAGACCCTGTTGAATTTGCAGATTTCATGGGAGATTATTATATGTACGCTTCAGCATACGGATGGACACAAGCCATTATGGTTCAGAGATTCCCACTCTATCTGAAGGGTGCGGCAAGAGAAGCCTGGCAGCAAGTCGACAAACGAAATGTTGGCAATGATTGGACAAAATTGAAGGATGCAATGGCACTGAAACTGGTTGGTGGAGATATCAAAAGAATCATGCGACAGAAATTTTATAATCGAGTTCAAGGTCCAGATGAATCGGTCAGTGAGTTTGCTTATCATCTGACCACTTTAGCAGATAAAGCCTTCGAAGTCAAACCCGATCAAGCAGATATGGCCAAGCAGGTTAAAGAGCTGTTAGAAGATCAGTTTATAACCGGAGTCCACTCCAAAATCAAAAAGGCCCTATGTTATGTGGATTTTTCCAATTTCGATGAGCTCGTGAAGAAAGCCATGAAGATAGAGCTGAATTTAAAAAGTGCAAAAAGATCAGATGCTTTTGGAGTTAATGTGGAGAGACGTGAGCGGTCAATTACACCTGTGAGAGCACCATGGGATGAAAAGAAAATAAATCAAATCAGTAGTCCAATTTTAAGACCAAATACTAGATTTCAAGCCGGTAGATCAGCGATGAGTGTACAATCAAATGGACAGGTAAATAATCCTCAATGTGAACATTGCAAAAAGTCTGGACACTACTCAAATCAATGTTGGTTCAAATATGGGAAAAATCCCAGCCCTAACAAGAGATTCACAGAAAACAAAAGGATCAGCAGTGATGTCGAATGCTATCGATGCGGAAAGAAAGGGAATATTAGCAGAAACTGCTTTACCAGATCAAGATCATCGTCAGCGTCACCTTCACCACAAAGGGACAAAGTGAATGCAAATGGACAGATACAATGTCATTCGTGCAAGGGATACGGCCACATGGCGCTATCATGCCCAAGGAACTCAGAGAGATTCAGCAGACCTATTTTAAAGAAATCAATCAGATTCCAAGAAGATATGCCAAACACCAGTAACATGACATATGCTCAGAGAGAGGAATTTCAAGACAAAATGGAAAAGGAATTTCGAGAAATGCGACAGAAGCTGAACAAACTAGTGGCTAAATTCGAATCAGATGAAGAAACTGAATCTCATATGATAATTGGAACCGTGTCAGAAGGTGACGGAAAACCTGCCCCGAAAGTACGAAAGATCGCATCAGATGAGAATCCGACTGCACTGTTAGCCCGAGTTGAAAAATTGCTTGAGAAAATGGAAACTGACAACTCCCAGTTGAAACGATGGATCGCAGAACTCAGTGTGATGTCACTAACCCAAAGCGAAATAAAGAGAGCCATAAATTTATGTGCAAAGTTATTCAAAGGAAACAGAGATGATGAGATACTTAAGCAAATGCAAAAGTTTGGCAAGGCTTTGCGGTCAACAAGGGATTTAGATGATATCATAGTGGAAACGACGGGACTTGATAATGTGAAGTGCCAATTCCGTGTAAAGGCCTACGGACAAATCAAAGACCTAAAGGAGCGAATACTGCGTCAATACAGTGGATGGCAAGTGCAACTAAAATTTGAGAATCGATGTCTGGAAGACGAGGAGTACTTAGTAGATTGCGGTCTGATACCAGGCTGGAAAAATAAAGTAAAAGTTGTTAATGCTGTTAATACTTTGAATTCAGACAGACAAAATTGGGAAAAGATTCTAGCAGATTTACAGGATACCCTGTATGCAGGGAATCGAGATAAAATTAATGCGAGTATCGACTTCATAATGAGCATCAAAATGGATCGAGACATGAAAGAAGGGTTGTTTGAATGCATCGTACCGTATACGAATAAACCGACGAGTTATCAGGCAAAGTTAAAAGAGGTAATTCGAAAACTAGGACATGATTATGAGGCGGCAGACGATAGTGCGAAGTCTTTGATAATAGCGTTAAATATTGCGGATCAAAGGATTGAATATTATCAGGAACATTGGAGTGTAAAAGCAAAGAAAATACGACAAAAAGCAGCGGAGATATTAGGTAATGACGGAATTATCGTGTTGACGTTCAAAGGACGAGAATTGGATGATGACGAATATTTGTTAAACTACGGATGTAACCTAAATTGTATTAATAATGTGTAAGCAACAAAACAAAGTGGTAAAATGGAAGAAGATGCAGTAATAGTACCGTTTTGGCCTCTGTATGAGGAAGTGGACAATGATAATGTAGAGATTAAAACTGAAGTTGTAGATGACCCAGGAGAAATTGATCAAGGAATTAATGAATTGCAGAGATTAGAAACAATGGAAAATGAGGAAATGAGATCAGAAAATGAAGTTACAAGGGATGTTGAGGAAAGGAGCACCGATAATAGGATACTACCGAGCATAGATGAGATGAAAAGTGAAGAGAACTTTGTTGAGACGAAAAATGACATTACGATATGTGGGATAAAACAGAATGATGCGGAAATTGAATCTTTGAGTTTAGAGGAATCAAGCGAAACTGAGCGTTTAGATGAATCAAGTGAAACTGAGCGAATATTAAAAAGTTTAGTAACGGAATTGTATTTGTTAGATGAAACTGAAACAGAAGATGGTATTTCGGAGGGGGAGAAAAGAGTTGTAAAAAGATTGGCAACAGAATTAAAGAGGAGATTACCGTCGATAATTAAAAGAAATTATGAAGAAAAGGAATTTTGTGAGGAAGCAGTAATTGAGGACTTAACACGAACTGAGTTAGATCGAGATGTAATATTGACAGTGCTAGCCTATATAATATTGGAGATTGGTACTTATGGTTATCTGGAAAGTGACAATTCAAAATCATTGATAAAGAAAGCTACTGAAATGACGAATAAATATTTGATGAAGTGGATCGCAAACAATGGCGGATGGGAAGAGTTAATACAAAAGGCTGAGAGCCCAAAAACAGAGACAGTGAGGAAAAAGGGAAAACTTGCATTTCCATGGTTGATGATTCCTATTATTATGTTATTGGGAATAATAAATACGACGAATTCATTGGTGGCATATGACTGCTCCCAAACCGAAATGGGAAGAGTATACTCGTTGGTAAACGTAGCAGAGTGTTCGGATGCATATCCAGTAAATTTAAAGTGACAAATCCAGTAAAATATCATGTATATCAAGAATCGGGGTTTCGAAGATCAAAGGTGAGAGAGTGTACAGTGAAACGAACTACTTTTGTATTTTATTGTGGAAAATGGAGCCACTCATCGATGGTGAAAATGCAATCGATACCTAGACCGATAGAAATAATTCCGGAGAATTGTTTGGCAGCCTTTCAAACAGGACAGTTGAAAATTAATGCAGATATCAAACTACAAGCAAAGCTTAACCACAAAATCCGTGAGACTGTAACCGTGCGAGGGATAATAAAGTCGAATGGTGATTGCCAAGGAGAGCCATACAAAGTAGACGATGCTATAATTGACAAAGCCGTGGTTGTAGAAGAGTACATGTCAGAATTAAGAGAATTTGATGGATCATTTGATGATGATGCTGGTAAACTACAAACACATCCATTCTGTAACATGAAACAATCTAGCTGTCAGACAGGAGAATCAATTTTGGTGTACGATGTCGATACCAAAAAGTGCAATTTAGTGCAATTGAAGTCAATGAGTTTTAAAGAAATAACGGGAGAACAGATCAGGGAAAAGCCCGAGAAAATAAGAATGGATCCAGCAACGAGTACAACAACAAGAATCACACCTCTACGGATGAAAGATACTCCAACAGTGTTAATGTCAACCTCAGAGGAAGACGGGATGCGATTCCTGAGAAAAGAAACTAAAACAAAGTGTGGACAAAATGTCTATGAGACAAATTATAAAGGTATATATGTATCTCAGAAAATGATTATAGAGGCCCAAACAAACATACATGCCGGAGATATCAAGTTGACAAATTACTTTAATAACAAAATAGATTATTTATTTCACTTTGGTCAAAATACTGTTGAAAATGTGTACCGAGAAGTTATTATAAATGATTGCAATCTCAACAAAGAAATACTCCGAAATCGGATGGCAATGGCTATAACCAATCCTAATTTGGTAGCACCAATGTTAATTGCAGAAAATGGGGTGTTTGCCAGAATTTTCGGTGAAGCACTATATAGCTATAAATGTAAAGCGGTACCAGTTAAACTGACAAAGTATGACCAATGCACCAACGAGTTACCAGTGAATTTAAATGGAAAGTTGCGATTTATGGAGCCTGTAACACGAATCTTACTGGAAGAGGACGTGAAACCGAAAGTATTACAGTGTAATAGATTGTTGGCACCACTATACAGACTAACACCAGAATCTTGGATTGCATTACCAGATCATCGAGAAGTAAAGACACCGGAAAACTTAGAATTGACAGAATTACAATATCTGGTAAATTTTACGTCATTAGAGAAATTATCGCAAAGTGGAATTTACTCGAACGAAGACATTGAGGAAGCCCGCAGAAACTTGTTATTTCCATCAAAGAAAGAAAGAGTAATAATGGAGATGGTAGATACAATTCTCCCAAGCGGAAGTGGGAAGGTAAATTACGAGTATTTGTTAACTCCAGATCATTACAAGAAAGCGACGTATAATACAATGAAAAAGATCTGGGGAAAGTTTATGTTCATTGGACAGGCGTGTGCCGGATTGATTGGAATTTATGTAATATGTGTTGTAATCAAAGTAATAATATCGCAGGTCCTATCAACACACAGATTATACGCGATCACAGGTTGGTCGTGGAAATTAGTAATTGGTTGCATACCATTATTGGCTAGATTCTTCATTACTCATCATCAATATCAGGAGTTGGAGATACTCAAAGCGCGAATATTAAAGAAGAAAAAGGTGAGCTACGCTAGTACAACCCCTTCAAGGGACGAGAATAATGACAATGACAACGAGGGTGATAGTGCACCGTTATATGTTGACAATCAAGAACTAAGTGGAACGAATAAAGAAGCGTTGAGAACCTATCAAATCTTAAAAGAGCCACTGTTAAATGCGAGTAGCGTAGACACGTTTACAAAATTGTGTATACCAAAATCGTTTATGCAACCAGCACCAGTATATCCAGTTGATCGATTACGAGAGATGAAACCAGTAGAAAATATCGCATTACAATGTGAAGGAATGGTAGGAGAGAGAATCGAGCCTTCTAGCGCAGAGATCGAGAGAAAGAATATGTTAGGCTTACCATGCAACTACTCAATGATGACATTAACAAAAAGAGGAAAGCAACCCCGAATATTTATACAAATGAACAAACATAAAGTAGAAGCTTTGGTTGATTCGGGATCTAGTCACACAATAATATCGGAAAATGTATTAAACGTGAAGGAGAAAATGCAAATAAAGCCTACCGACGAAATAGTGAGGTCATTATCAAAAAATGAATTAAACATAATTGGACAACTTAACGTCATATTCCATATTGGAGACCGAATAATAGCGCACAATGCGCTCATAATGAAGGGAAGCCCAGTACAATGTCTGATCGGTATGGATATATTAGAGCAGCTGGACGGAGTCTCACTTGATTTAAAGACAGGTAATTTGATAGCAGGAGAAACAGGAAAAATAATTCACAGGGCAGGTGAAGTGTTTGTGAATCAGACATTGACAATACCACCACAATCGGAGATGGTATATTGTGCAAATACCATGAGTGTGGATAATGGTGATTTTATATTCGAACCAAATCAAACGCTAGTCGAAAAATATGATTTACCGATATGTGACGAAGTTGTCAAAGTGGAAAATCAGATAGTACCAGTCCATATAACGAATAGCAGTAAGAAACCGGTTCAGCTACACCCAAAAACAAAATTGGGAAAATTATCGAAAATGTCTGTTGAAACAAATTGTAAAATACCAAGAAACGTCAAGGTGTACAAGGAGCCTGAAGTGGTAAGCAATGATTTAAATGAGATGCAGAAAAAGGAATTCACAAAACTGCTGAGAAAATACCGAGATATCTTTGCCAAACACGAATATGATTTAGGTCTAACCAATGTAATTGAGCATGAAATACCGTTATTAGACGAAACTCCAATAAAAATAAAGCCATACAGAATCCCCTACGTTCATCAAGATGAAAGTGATAGACAGATTACAGCAATAAAGGAATTTGGAATAATTCGAGATAGTGCGTCACCATTCTCCTCATCAATAGTGATAGTTAAGAAAAAAGATGGAGACTTACGATTTTGCGTAGATTATCGGAAGTTAAATCAAGTTACGAGGAAAGACACTTATCCAATTCCAGTACCCCAAGAAATGTTCGATCAAATGGGAGAGGCACGATATTTCACAGTTATTGATTTAAACAAAGGGTACAATCAATTTAGGGTAAAAGAGGAAGATGAATCTAGATACCCCTTAAGGTCCAAGCAGAATAAAGTAACGGGTCAAACAAAATTGAAACAGAAATTCACGAAAAATCCAACACCAGTCAGCTACATCAATAAGATATTATATGTAGCAATAATGCTGATGTTAGTAACAGTTGCGAGCGGCAAAAAGATTGACTTACCATATGCGGTAAGCAAAATCCGAGGAATGGAGAAAATACATATATATTCCACTCTAACAAATATAGTATGGAGCTGTAAATGCGAGATCGCAGACCAAATAGTAATTATTGATTTACTAGACAATACGGCACCAGTGGTAGAACTGAATTATGATAAAGATATATTTGCGGTACGAAAGTTAAAGCCAAATTTCAAATACCAATGGCTGTTGAGACAGAACATGTCAAAGTGGTACACGCAAATCCCGATAGAAGTGCACACAAAAGAGATGCGAAACTTGATCGAAATAGAACCAGAGATAAATGGAATCAATATATATTGGAAGCCAGTGGACTTGGTGAAAGTGCGAACCACATTTCAAGGGTTAAATGTCGACACCCTTAACTCGTGAAAATCAGTTATCCGCTACGAGAAATTGAAAATGAATCAAAATTATTCAGTTAATGCAAACTACTACGAGAACATATGCCTCGAAAATGGAACGGTAGTGAGAAACCAATGGTCACGATTTAAGAGTGAGACCCAGCCTATCTATCTCAGAGACGAGTCAAATCGTATAACCCTGAGTGTTGGAAATGGACCGGTAACGATATATAGAAAATCAGGAAATGATGAAAGAGTTGTTATTATCTACAAACAAAAAACCCTGACTATATTAGATGCCGGTAATCATTTTTTTACACTTTACACTTCTGATTTAGAGACGGCATGGGAATTAACAGTTAAATATCAGCGATGGATAACCGAACCAGGCGGATGGCAAACAGTTTTCGTGGAAGTCAAGACAATCAATGAATCGAAACGAAAATCAGATACAACCACATCACCTTTCCAATTACCGACCCAAGAGACGACAAAACCTAACTCAAATAAACTAATGATGATAAATTCGGATTTGACAGTCAACTATAGTGAATATCTCATTTACATTTTAATAACAGGTTTTCTCATCTTATCAATAACATTCATAATCATCACCATTTTGATATGTGTAAAGGAGAGACAACTAACTATCCTTCAACCACCATCATATTCATATTATGAGACAAGACTATAAATTGTGATCTGCATGAATAGAGTATAAAAATATATTACATTTATATTAACAATGTGCATGTTTTATAAGTACCATAGGATGAACGGTGTAATTTGTTTGAGATTCGAAGCGAGGTGTTGATGCTTTGCGAATAAAGAGTGATACAAAAAAAATTACTATCATTTAATTTCAGAGAATGCAAGAAGCCTCGGAGATGTCATGCAAAGAGTGTAAAACAAGTACGCAAGAACTAAAGCAAAAGTTTCGTAGCATGCAAGGCAGAATAACAGATTTGGAGGAAGAAAACTTCCGTCTGAAAAGGCGGTTGGACCGTTTGGAAATCTTATTGTTTCAACACGAGGCCGATTTCGCGATGTTTCGAATGAGAGTAGAAGAAATAGAGGAATCGGAAGACGATGGTGAGATAAATCAATTAGACTAAAAAAATAAATTATTTAAACGGACCCAGTTAGTGTTTTTTCGTCCTCGAGAAAAAAAAATAATAGTAAATAAATATAAGTAAATTAACAAATAATCAAATAAATAAACAAATTGATATAAAGAAATAATTGGCAGTGATAAATAATAGTTTAAATAAAAATAAGTAAATTACCAAGTAAATAATCAAATGAATAGACAAATTGATATAAATAAATAATCAAAAAAGTGATAAATTAAATAAATGAATAATAGATAAAAATGAACAAAAGCAAATAGAATAACTCAAATAAATGAAATGATACCGTAAATGAACATTAGAAATAAATAATATTAAAGGGCTGAGTAGTAATGAATGAATTAGCATAACTATATAACAATGGGTAACCTACTGGGGCGAGAGAACAAAATTATAAATAAGTAAGGAATAATTTCACATTAGTAGTAACAAAGACTAATCGCGAAGAGGGACACAATTACCCCACACTTTCTAGCATAAATTAAAAACAAAGGTATGCTGAACATTTATTCAAAGTTTTATTCGTTTTTATTCGTCATCAGAGTCCAACAGAACGGGACTTTGGATGCCACAGTCCCATTCCCTGCGTACATTGCAAGGCGGGCGTCTTTCAAACCTACTGCCTGTATCCACACAGGCAAAGGTACGTTTCAATCCCTTTCGGCGCGGTGGCAAAGGGACCCTGAAAAAGAAATTAAAAAAAACCTGGTAGTATGGCAGTCAAATAACCATTGCATAACATCGAGATGCTCAAACTTAGGTTCTGGGACAGCCTAAAATAGTAAGGGTTGAAAAGAAAATTGAATTAAATACTGTGTAAAACTCCGTACCATGGCGCCCTCGACAAATAATTAGTGCAGGGAAGTAATTGATTTTAAGAATTACGTAATAAATTAATAAGTATAAATACGGCTAAAATTGTCAGAAAAATACGAGTAGCTGTAATTAGAGGTTTGCTTTTAGTATAAATACAAAATCAGAAAATCAAAAATATATGACCCAACACATGAGTGTGGTATAGGTAGTTGCATAAACAAATTAACGAACTAAAATTTATAGGTAGTTGCATAAACAAATTAACGAACTAAAATTAAACAGTAAATAAGTTAATTTAATAAGCATCAATAAGTTATTAATAACAAAAATTAATCAGCAAATCCCATTAATCACCTCTATATAATAAATTTATTTTTACTGAAATCATCCAAAACATGGTCCAACAAAAAGAACTCTGGAGAATCTTTAACTGTTTTCTTTGTTTCTGTATTCATCCAAGATCATTTTCCATCGTGAATTTGTTGATGTCCATATAATTCATTGAAATAAGGATTTCTTCTGCTAATAATATTAAATTTTTCCCAATCTTCTTGTTTAAACCTTTTCTAAAAATAGAAAACAAATATAAAACAAAAAATTCCTCATTCATAATTTCATTAAAAGAAAGTGTTGCCTAAAATTTGATATTCTAGTTTAAAAGTTTAAAACAAATAGTTAATTTTTGGATTTTAAATTAAATTTGTAATAAAATATTTTAAAAAAAAAAATCCGAAAAAAAAATTACCCCATTAAAATAAAATTATAAAATTATTCGAATACATTTTTATTCAATATTTTCTGAATGAAACAAATTAAAACTACTTATGTACATATATTATGAAAATATAATTTATAGATACATTTTGTTTATGTTTACACTTACCAAGGGATCTGTCGTTTCTGCGAAAATTAGGTTGATGAGCACAAGAATCATTGAAAAAATAAATAAACTAGTAAAAAATGAGGTGATTTGTTTCATTGGCATTATATCTAGTAATATCCGACAATTGAAGTAAAAAGCAAAATATAATTAAATCTATTTATATGAATTCTTTGGCCGATAAGGATAAATTTCTGACAATATCAATTTCATGACATTAATCAAAAATTGCCCAATAATAATAAAAATGATAAAGCTGACGACCAGGTTTCATTCGATAGAAACCACATATAATGAAAACAAAACAACCCCAATCATTTATATTAAACCATGTATAAGAAACACATCAGCTTATTGTGTGTTCTATCAAACAAATTATTGTCGGTTTCAAAATAGGATTGAAAAACTAAATAAAACATACAAACACAGCACACACAATTCCTATAATAAAACCAACACACAAACAAGCAATAAAATGAATCCGATTCAGAAAATATAATCATTTTATGGAGGAATTTTTATTTAAAAATTAAAAAATTGATAGGGATGAATTTAATAATATTTTTTAAAATTTTAATTCTATTTATACAATTTACAAATCACTTACATTATTTTGTTGAAATGATTTTCCCATTAAAAATCCAAATCGATAATTAAGGAATGACTTCCAATAAAATTTCCCAGATTTGTAGACAATTAATGATTGCCAGCACACATTATAATAGATTTTATTGACTGATACGCGGCTGCGATAAAACGAGTACTGAAGCTTCCTTATCTGTTTCTCTATTTTTGAATAAATTTGTCTCGTTAGATAAGGTACTACAGAAAATTAATAGCAATTTATTATTAATAAATTCGTTTTTATTTTTCCTTATTTTAAGTTTTTCTTGATTTTGAAAATTAATAACACTAATATATAATTTAAATGAAACAATATATTAATAAATGGTATATTTTGTTTAAATTATTTGAGTTTTAATTTAATTTTAGAATGTTTAAATTATTTTTGATTTTTAAAGCAAAATAAAATATTTCAACGTGTTTCCAAATATAAATTAGTTAAAAATTAAAAAAAGAATTAAATTCGCATAGAATTAAAATATCGATTAATCAACAAGTGGAACTTTTAGAAATTTGAGTTCAAAAAAAAAAAAAAAATACCAACAGTTTCACTCTGGGAATTCTTTCCCAAAAATTTCTGACAATAAGCCCGGGGAAATAGATAAATAAAAAGGTTTTTTAAAAAAAAAAAAAAAAAAAGCTTATAGGATTGAAATTTTTAATTTATAAATTTTAAATCAAACTTATAATTTTAAAATGTATTATAAAATAAGGGGCAAATTATAGTCGACACCATAAATAAGTCTTTTGAAAACTGTATTACTAAAAATGAAATGAAACTGTGATAGTACATTTTTATTTCAGTGAAACAAAAATAAAATAAAAACAATTGCGCAAATAAGAATTGGACCGTGGATCCATTTCAGAGTGACGTTTTGGCTACGGGAATATCAACAAATGCAAATGGGAAATTAATAGGTCTTTTGGAAAATGAATTTTCGATTATTGCAATTTATTTAATTTACTATAAATTACCTGAAGATATTGGGGAAATATTTGTTTGGGGAATATTTTTTGAAGTAATAATTCGGATAAATAGTAATAATAATAATAAGGGTAATATTAATAATAATAATGTTGGGCCAGAACGTAAACGGCCTTCAAAATGTTTAAATGGATCAGAAACACACACGCAAATACAACACGCAATTCAAATAAACCCCAAAACACCAATTAAACCCATATAAAATCTGAGAAATAAAAGAATTAAATATAAATTAAGAAACATAAAAATAAATTAAAATATTAACAAATTGCACCAAGATCCGCACGATACCTACACAAATACAACAAGAAAACACGACAAATTCGACGAAATTGGAAAAATCAGTTAAAGTTCATTAAAGCAAGATTTAAATCGGAAAATTTGAATTAGTAATAATTCAAATAAAATTCTAAATAAGAAAGTATAAAAATAAATCGAAAAATAATAAAAATAAATATTAGAATTTGCTAGAAAACAACAAGGTCGAATTTTGTTTTACTACATCAAATTTTACACACCAAAAATTTAGGTATATATACTGATCCATTTTCACATTAAAGTTAACCATTTTGAAAAATTGTTTAAAAACCATTTTTGAAAAACACTCCGTGTTTCGATAATTATTTGAATCTTGTTATTTTAAATCTATTTGAGATCGTGTTTTTGAATTTTTCAGAATTTTAGGTGAGGATCATTGATTTTGGAACCCTCTTTCCACGCCCCGTACCCTGCATCTCTGTAGAGCTCTGCTCGGACGTCGGCGTGGGAAGAGAGATATTTGGTTTATTGTATGAATTTATGCTATTTTTGTGAATTGGAATGGTAACTTGTTATTTTTTCTTATAATTAATAAACATTATTATGCATAAATTGTTTCATATATATCTATAATTTGTTAATTAAAATATGTCGAAATTTTTCCGGCCCACAGCCGAAACCTAATGCAAGTAAATAAAATCTACACACAATTCAGATTCGTGTAAGCGCGTGGAATATCGCCAATGATCTGTGCCCGTAAAGACCCGGCGTGCGGAACGCAGAGTTGGATCGTCAATATTATCCCTATAGATGAGAGGAGGAATAAGGAAGAAGTCATTTGATTGCTTCCTCGTTCCTCGTTTCTGTAAAATCGACTAAACTCATACTACATATGGCTAAAAATCATCACACCGAGTAGTCCAGTGGGCACTCAGTAAATATAATGTAAACACAAAATGCGCTTAAGGCCTATTAAAAGGGATTGGAACTGGGGTTAATAAAAATGGAAATCGTTGTTATAATTAAATCGATATTTCAAACAAAAATTAAATTTGCGAGTCAAATAACTTGATAGGGATCATTTAATAAATAATTTATTGATTCTCATTGATTCACGTAACAATATTTAATTCATTAAACTATAAATCAAGTACTCATTTAATAAATAACTCATCGATTCTAATTGATTAGTGTAAAGATATCTAACTCATTGAAGTATTATAATTATTTAATAAATAATTCACTGATTTTAACTTAATTATTGCGTAAAGTAAACTCATTAAAGCATTGATTTGATAAGTAATTCGTTAATTTGAGCTTGATTGTTAATTCATTAAAATATTCATTTGATAAGTAACTCATTTGGTATTGTTTAAAGAAAAGAAAATTTATTCATCAAGTGTTCATTTAATAATTCATTAACTTTTAATTGATCAAAATAAGGAAATTCCACCCGCTAAAATACCATATTGTAAATTGGACATTCATTAAATACTTAGTTAATTGATTAACATAAATAAATTTAATACCGTAGTTTAAAAAATTCCATTAATAAAAATCCATTGATTTTCACTCAACCATTTAACGTAAAATATCATACCGTAAAGAAACAAAGAATTTTGTAAAGATATTTGACTCGTCAATTTATTAAACCAAGTAGTCATTTAATAGATAATTGTTGCTTACGTAATGGAGATCAAATTCCTGAACTCATTTCACCATAACGACGAGTGTTCGAACCAGATGAGTAGTTACAAAATATATATACCGAACAATAAATACCCGAATAAAAGAGACAGCTTATAAAAATTATGAATGACCAAACTGTTAATTAAGTGTATTGTATTAAACAAAATGATTTCAAAATCAAATCAGTTTCGTGATCAGCAGGCAAGGTCCTTCTTGATGAAATTTCCGAACTAAAATCAGCCCATGTGGATTAGCGATTATTGTAAGTTCATACAGAGAGTTATGGGTATAACCAATTGATCCATCGATAAACGTCCGATTTCGCTTGAGTAAGGGAAAATTTCAGATGTAAATGAATCCAACGAATCCACGAAGTGAGAGAGAGGGACCTTTGACTTGATGATCACGGAATTGAGACATGGATTGAATAAAATGAATAATTATCCGAACAAACATCTATATTATTTGTTTAACGAGGTCAACCATAGATGAAATTATCATGATTAACTAATTCAAAACCAAATGATCAAAGAATTTATTGATTAGAATAAAAATTTGTAAATGAAGCGATTTTATTCATCCCGTAAAACACAAAAAAATTCATCGTCGAATAGGGGAATAGAGCGATCACGAGGAATACTTCGAACTCAGCATTGACAGAGTGGCAATCACCCAAAAATTGTGTGTCGATAAAATTTCGAACCCTAAAAATAAAGCGATTAATAACTAGCTAACTTAACCATGAGAAATACCTACCACTGATTTTGTTTGGACCATGGTAACGAGATGACCACGTCCCCCAATGAACGCAGAGAAAGTTTCCAGAATATTCTTGACCCAAAACTCCAATCTGCAACCCGATAACTAATGATCCTTAAACGAGAAAATTAAATGATGATAATAAAGTAGTTTCACCTAATTGAAAAGTTCATACGAGATTAGAAACCTTAAACGACCGGTGCTCGTGGTCTCGGGATATGCTCCGGAAGAGGGGATTTAAGCGATTCTTCGCGGAAGAGTAACTCCATTAATGTGGACAATTTATTATTATTATAGTGACATTGTGATCGATTCAAAGAACAAAGTTTTCTGTCTCATTTTTCTATCATTATCATAATTTTCGTTTTGTAAAATTGTTTAATTAAACTGCTCATATTTGTGTTAGTCGCCACCTAATTCACTCGTACTATTTTAGAAATGGATCCCGTAAAGTTATTACAAAACGAGTTAACTCGAGCGCGACAAACAAACAAGGATCTCCACGATCAACTCATACACTTGGTCCGGGAAATACAACAACTCAAAGCTACGTGGGTTAACCCCACGAGGGTCAAGCCGTTGTATCAAAAGCTAGCTGCGGCCCAGAAGGGGTGGGCCGAAGAAAGACAATTGGTGACAAGTCTGAAAACCCAAATCAGGGGGGCTAGAGGTAGCGTTGTCCGCTAGTCAAGAGGGGGCAGCGGTAACCTACCCTCTAGTTTTCGCCCCGGCTCAATTAGCATACCGTGAGTCGAATCCGACCCCATCAGCAATGCCAACCCCTGTCGAAAACCCTACTCCAATAATTCCTTCAACATCCAGTCGACGACCGGGTCGCAAGGAGCGAGCTAAGCGCCGAGCCGCTCGACTCTCCAATCAATGCGTTCATAGAGAAATAGACAATTGTTAAATATACTGTTTTCTGTACATCTCTCATTACATTTCTGTACTAGTAATGTTTTTTTTTAATAAAACAACATCGTAGGGAATTAAACAAGACCACTAATTATTTTTTCTTCTCAAACTGACGCCGATAAATCAGCTGGATAGACGATAGAAATTTAGACGCAAAGGGACCAATAATTAAAAGCGAGCACAAGTCTTCTATCGACAGCTCGTGAACCCGAGGATTGTCCGAGCAACTATAGTATTAGCTAATGATACTCAATTTTTGCGGGCGGTCCACCACTTGAACACACTACCAACGTTGCCTAGCAACGGGTGCCAAGTGGCAGTTAGCATCTTTTTGTATGGCGTTACGGGGCAACCATGGAATAATTTAAACAAACGTCGAAACCCTGTAACCCACCATACAAATTTGGGGGCTCAGCCGGGATTGAATGATTTTGTTGGCAAAGGACCAAAAGAAACCGAAATAAAAATCTTGGAATTAAATAGAAAATGTCGAGACGACATTTTATCGAACCGCGGAGAGATGTGATAACAATGAAAAACGATCCAACCGACTACAACTGAAAACCATCAAACCGACTACATACAGTCACGGGAATACATACAGAGATAAACAATGACTAGTTTGCAAAAACCCAAGCAAACAAACTGATATGAAATTATGTTAAATAGATATCAACGCCAAAGCATTCAACATCCATTAATGCTTGATGACACAACACCCTTGTAAGATACCAACAACACGACAAGACGCATAAGCAAACAACATATAATTAAAGGGCAAAATGCGGGATAAAATGAAATGGGGTAAGTAAGGGGAATAACGACAAACGGGGAAAAGCAATAGAACGATAATAAAATAAACAATTAAAGTAGTAGTCTATTAAAACAAAACACTAAACTAAGAGTTGAATGAATAACACACAATTTAGTTAATATTTAAATAAATTTAATGGGTAATTAAAAGAGATTTAATAATTTTAGATGGAACCAACAAAAATTATAGAAAAACTAAAGGGAATTCTAAAAATCGAAAATGACAATCTTGAGGAACTAATTAATAAACAAAAGTTAATTAAACGAGCTAAAGAGGATATATCAACGATTTCCAACCTGTATTCCGACGAACATTGCATATTGATAAAATTGATTGACATTGATAAAGACGTGACGACGGAAAGAATATACGAAATTCTATCTATGAGATTGGAAATAACCAAATTCGGAAAAAGCTGGCACAAATTAATGGAAAAAGTCAAAAATATTGAAGATGAGATTGCAACAACAATGAAAGAGCAAACCAAGGCTTATTTGGAATGTTATGCGTGCAAAACAGAAGAAGCACGAGTAATGGTGATACCTTGCGGACACCTGAGTTATTGTCATGGATGCGCACAAGAGTCGCACTGCATGTTATGTCAACGAAAGATTAAGGAAAGACTAACTGTTTACTTTCCATGAATTGTTATGATATGAAATAAATGTGTATTGTTCATTATTCGAATTATTACCAGATGGTGAAATAAATGAGTTGTGTAAAAATAACGTAAAAATAAATATGCAGTGTTCGTAGATAAATAATAACCTGACAACAATAAATAAAGGTAATAGACCGAATACATGAAAGCCGAAGTAAGGAAATAATTAAAACACATGCATAGAGACACAAAATATTGGACGGAAAAATTTCGACAACCGAGTTTCCTAGCGTATGCTTCTTTTTGTTTTATTAATATTATATTTATCGATATTATATTGAGATAGGACGAGGAAAAATGGTTAAACCCGAGCTATCTAATGATAGTACGCTCACCCAAGGGAAATCCTGATCAACCCTACTGAGAAAGGAACTGGTAGGCCAAGTCGCGTATGTCAGCAAGTAACTGGCGAGAGATTGATCACCTCTTTTGGGGAGCTTGCTGATGCGATTACCACAAATTTTGAAGGGGGGAGTGAAGAGATAGACCGAGAGGTGAGAGAAAGAGTGTACACGAAACAGAATTAATAGTTTTGATTAAAGGTACCTAGAGATGACTTTTTCCCTAGCTGGTGGTGAGGCACCAGAGGACAGCTACGGACTGTCGTGTTCAGGTTGTTATCAGCCAAGGGACTGATGGCGCTGAGCCGTTCGATACAAAAACCCGGATCACACACCGAGTATCGAACGATTTTTTTTTATTGCTGGGAGGAACTCGATACAACAACCCGGATCCCACACCGAGTGTCGAGGACCAAACGGTAGGTGAGATGTGAACTAACCGGTAAATGGTTCATACTCAAAATGTCCTACTAAGGTCAGATAAGGGCGGCCGAATTGAGCCGGGAAATCTGATTGCAGAGGCGGGCAGGGATTAGAAATTTTCCGCGCCTATATTTAATCGCTTCCTTTTCTTTTCACTATTCGGGAAATCAAGTAAACCGCTTTTGGAACTTGATTGAACGTCTAGGCATTTCCATACTTTTATATTCTCCGAGGTACACAACCCGGATCCCACACCGAGTACCGAGGGAATGTTTTTTTTATTGCCCAGCGAGGAGTTTGGTACAATAACCCGGATCCCACACCGAGTACCAAATATCCGAATGGCGGTGAGTAAAGCGTAACCGGAAGAATGCGCGGCCAAAAGACGCCATGGCTTGAGAGTCAGTGTGAGGCCTCAAATAAACCCAAAAGTCACTGATGAGCTCAAGTCCGGTGAAACAATGAGAGATAATATGAATAAGATGAATATGAATATGAGTAAAGATGAAATCGATAGAATATGATTAGATTAAACAGTAAAGATGAGAAACAGTAAGATATAATTATGAGTAGATATTAGAGGCCATAGAGTGCCAGACGAGATATAATTATGATTAGAGGCCATAGAGCGCCAGATAAGATATGATATGAGTAAAGATGAAATATGATTATGGATAGATATTAAGGTCACAGATGACCAGTAAACGAGTTAAAGCCGAAGGCCGAAGAGCCAACGGAAATTATAGAGGGCATAGAGCGCCAGCGATTGAGGATTAAGCAAATGAATTTTTTGGGAGACATAGGAAAAATAATTAATGGATTGATTGAGAATATGAATATGATGATTTTATTGATATTATGATATAGATAATTGATACGACTATATAGATAATTGATACGAGATTAATAGATAATTGTTATGAGGTATAGATAATTAAAAATAGACTTAAAATAAGGGGGGTGAGTCAGATAAAGAAGACCACCACGATAAACGCGAACAAGGGATAATAACGTATATAGTATGGTAAATGGAGGAGAAATTAGTATAGAGTATAGAATATTGGAGTGTTATTTATTTTTAGGAATCATAGTCCAACAAAGCAATCCAAGTCAAGTTCAAAGCAAAGCAAAGAGAAAATATTTCAGAGCAAACGACAAAACAAAGTGATAATAAAGAAACTCGAATAAACAAGTAGAAAAGAATTTGTAATAAACATCAGAGTAGCTACGAGCAATAAGCAACCAGAATTTCAAAGCAGCCAAAGCAAGAAAAGAGAAACGAGAAAACCAGTCAAGCAGACAAATCACCGTAAACATTGATAGCATCAGCAACCACACGAGAAGCAAAAGCCAAGAGAATAGAGAAAAAAGTTTATTAAAAACAGAAGAAAAGAAAAAAGTTCGTTACAGCAGAAGTGTCAACACCAGAGTATCAACTACAGCAGCAACAGGAACCGGCACAGATAGCGGATTGACCGATTTTGAATTCAACAGTAGTGAAGAAAACGAAATAAACAATACAGAAAACCGGTTGCCAATAATAGAATCAGAAAACGAAGAAGAGAGATTAAAAAACTTAAACCCAAACATGGCAAATTCCACAAATTCCAACATGACTTCAATTCCGGATGCAAATACCATGTTGAATAACAATAATGTGATGATAGGAGAATTCAGAGAAAAGTTCAGAGGAGAACCGTTCGACGGTAGTCTCAACAAATTAGATACATTCATAAAGGAATTTGAAGTATATAAAAATATCTGTCATTGGACGGATCAAAAGGTAAAAGAGCGACTACCCTTATATTTGAAAGGGAGCGCACAAGATTTATTCGTAGAGGAAGCGAGAGATGTAACGAAACTGACAACGTGGACAGAGATTAAAGAGTTCTTAATAAAAATATTCGGAATAGAGAAAAAGGGAAATAGGAAGATATTAGACTTCCTACATCGAAAACAAAGACGAGACGAATCAAATGCAGTATACGCATGCGAATTAAAGAAATTGTGTAAAGAAGCCTTCGGAGAAACAGATTTGCCCGAAGATAAAATGGTAGACGTCTTCATAAGAGGAATCAAAAGAGAAGACATACGAGCCAACCTTGGATGCCTGGCACCAGAAACGTTAGATAAAGCAGTAGCAATCGCAAATAGATGTGAAGCCCATCTGGGACTGGGATATCAAGTGGCAGTCTTGGCCACAGAACCAACAACATCAACAGTCAATGCCAACAATCAAAACAACAATATCAACCCAGCTATGAATCAATTCATTCCAAGAGCACAGCAGATGTTCAAGCCACCAGCAACAAGAAATCCAGAAGATAGAGGTAATAACCAAGTAAGCTATAATAATAATTTCAGGAACAAGCCAAACGCAAATGAACAATGCTCCACATGTCAAAAAATGGGACATCGATCAGAAAATTGTTTCCGGAATTACAACTGTCAGATATGTGGAAAACGAGGGCATACTGAGAGAATATGTCAACAACTTAACAGCAAAGCGTGCTATAATTGTGGTCAACAAGGGCACATCGCAAGGCGATGCAACATAAGAGGAGAGTCAAACCAATCAAGACCAAACAATAATCCTACCAGAAATCCACAAATTAACGTGATACAAGAAATAGACATGTTACGGGAAACATTACAGCGAATGCCCATGGAATTAAAAGAGATGATGCAACAGATGCCCGCCAATATACAGCAACAACGAATCAATGTAATGAGAAGCAATGAGGAGATTCAAGAGATGCGAACCAGAGAATATCAAGAGCAACAACAAGCTGAATGGCAAAGACTACAAACAGAGGAAGCCCAAGAAATCCAGCAAAGATGGGAAAATCGAAAACAAACCCCGAAAAGAATTAATATGATGAGGATGGAAATTCCAGATGAAATTCACACTGCGGAGCAGTGTGTTGAGAACGAAGGGGGAGGAAATATGATAACCAACAATGAGAAAACAATTGAATTGAATACGATGGAGAAAATAGAGGCCATCAAAGAATTTACAGAGGAGGAAAAACAGAGACGTCGACAACTAAAAGAAATGACAACTGAGAAATCAGACGAACCAGAAACTCAAGAGAGTAACCGAGCAGAGATGATGATAACGGAAAATCAAAACGAGGAAACATTAATGTACGAGATAGATGAACTCGAAAACGAAATTATGACACAAACAATAGAGAGTACACTCGAGAAAATAAAGCAAGAGGAAGCTTTAGAACAAGAGGAGGATCAATTAAAAGAAAAAGAAGCAATCCTAAACCAAGAGAAAGCGGAACTAAGAAAGAAGGCACTAATATTAAAAATAGACGGAGCGTTGAAACATTTGGAACAAGAACAAGCACTAGATCAAAAAATAGAAGTGATGGCAAAGAAAGTGCTATCGCAAGAAATGAAAGAACCAGAATTGGAACTACAAAAAGATGAGCAAGAAGCATCAAAAGAAAAAGAGATATCAGAACCAATAATAACAAAAAATCGAATCCAGAGGATACTGCTACAAAAAATAGAAACAAGAATCAGAAAAGAAAAGCCCACGTGGAGTGAAGCTCAAATTGAAAATAGAATAAAAGAGATATGGTTCCAAACAAAAGGACCAACAAAGATAATGAAAGAGGAGGAACAACCACATATTAATATGCTGAGACGAATACCAGACGACCAAACAGACGAGGACGAAAGCGAGATAAGCAGTCTGGGTGGAGAAATATTTCAATCATGCGAGGAAAATAAACCGAATAAAGATGAATCAAAATCCGAACTAGAGGAAATGGAGACGAACGTGCCAAGAGAAGACGAAACCGAGATATTAAAAGAAATTAATGAAATTGTAGAAGAAGTAGATCGAAACCAAATGTTCTTGAACCTCAGAGATACAACCGCATACAGCAGAATAATGAAACTGATTGCGAAAGGATATCAACAAGATAATGGTACGTTTACGACATCATGGAAAGACATGATAAAAAAGTACCAAGAGAATCTGAAAGAATATGATAGAGAAGAGTATCAGGTAATTATTGATTTTCCAGAAATACCAAGACAGATAATAGCCTCAAGAGGCGAGAGCACAAACGAGTTGTATGATTGGGTAGTGAAAAAGCTAGGACCCAGTTATAAAAATAAACCTCTATATTATCAAGGAAGGAAAATAAAGCGAGATATACACCTAGCGGATGCTCTAATATGGCCAAAAGGAATAAACATGGTAACATTAAACAAAAATGAAACCGAGGAAACGACAGCAGAAATATGGCAGAAAATTCAAATATTGTATACCAAAGAAATAAAACCCGGATTAGAAAAAGAGAGACAAAAGATAATGAGGCAAAACCAGATAAAAATGACAGAACAAGCAATAGACCAGGCTAGAAAATATATTAATCGATTATCATTAACGAGACCGATTTCCATGAAAATATTCGTAGAAGCCGTACGAGATACAGACATAATGAGATTTGATAATGAAAGAACAGATGAGTTGATAGCCAAATATGGAGAGCACCAAAGAGATATGAGAGGAGATGAACCAATAAAAATAAAAATAAAATTACCAAATGACGAAATAAAAGAAATACTAGTGGATCCCGATTGCCAAATGCACGAATTATACCGACGAATAAACAGAGAAATCATCCAGCCGATAATCGAAAGTAGTGATGACGGTATGGTAGAAGACGTGGCAATAATATATCACAAACGGCAAATAAGTCCACGAGAAAGAACCCCGATATACGAATTAGGTATATGGGAAGACGGACAAACTATTAATATCATAGCCATGGATGAACCAGAGAGAAAAAATACAACAAAAAAGGAACAACAGATTCAAGAGTTTCAAGAGGAAATGAAAAGAAAGATGGACCAAATATTAACCATCTACCAGTTATGGAGACAAGATGTAAAGCTAAGCACAAAATTGCAACCTATAGATGATTCGCGATGCCGATCAACACCATGGAAAAAGGTGTACGATGAAAAGGCAAAAGAGTGGAAATGGAAAACGGAGAGAACCGAACCAAAATGGAGAAAATACATGCCAGGAGAAGCGCCAGAAGATGCAGCTAACGAAACAACCTTGGAACTATATGAAGATGAACCATATGAAAATCTACCAGAGGAAATGCTAAACGAAATGGAATGGCAACCAGAGGAAGACGAGGAAATAAACGATAGAGCTCAATTAGCCCCATACACATGGAAAATAGGTGGATGGGCAGAAAAAGTAAAATCGGCTGAGGAAGAAAAAATCATTGGTATTACAAGTCATCAATTTTATACAGAAATCGGAGGATACCGGATGAAATTGAGAGTGTACCCAAACGGAGATGGGGTAGGAAAAGGAACACACCTATCAGTGTATTTTCTATTAGCAAGAGGCAGATATGACGGTAAATTAGAATGGCCATTTAATCGAAAAGTCACAATTTCAATCGCTAAACCCGGAAAATGGGAAGAACGACACAGCGAAAAATTGGGAGTAGACCCAAGATCTATGATAAGCCAGAAGCCAAAATCCACTGAAAATGTAGCGGGAGGAGTACCGCGGTTTCTACTGAAAAAATATGTAACACCTCAATTCGTAAAAGATGATACGATATACATCACGATCGAAGTAGAAACAGAACGAGAAATGAAAATACGAATTCAACAAGAACAAGCGAGACCGCGAATTAGCGTACTCGAGAAACGAATTCCAGGAATAAAATACTTGCCCACAGATATAGACGATCCTGTGGAGGAAGGATTAACACGATTAACAGAAACGCAAAAGTGTAGAGAGTTAGCAGCAATATTGAGAACTGGGGCAAAGAATCAAAGACGAACGGTAACAGATTTAGCAAAATGGATAATCGATTCGTGTAGTAGAGTGGAGAATCTACGAAATATCGTGAAGGAAATAGAGGAATACCGGAGAATGTATGCGTGGTACCCAGAGCAATTCAGAGAAATTATCCGAAAATGGAAACACACCGAATGGGCAGCCGAAACAATAGAGAAGTACAGTTTAAAAATTATGACGCCCGATTTCGAACCAATTGAAAGAGAATTTTATATCACCGCCAAGGTAAGTGAAGTGAAAAAGAGAATACCGTATGAACCGCCATTTCATTTACAATACGAAGGACGATCATTAGACGACGATCTCGAAATTGGAGTTACGCAAATGCAATTGGGATTGATAAATATATTAACAGTAGCAAAAATTGCGGGTAGAGAACTCAATAAAAGAGAAATCAAAACGAAAACGCCAATAGGACGACAGGAAAGTCTAAATACGCCAGAAGTTCCACCTGCAGCAGATGAAGTAATCGTCATTACAACAGGAGATGAAGAGATACTAAATGATCTAAATGATATTGTGGATGAAGAAACAAACCAGGAGAATACCGGAATCAAGAGATTTGTTCATGACAGAAAACGAAGACGATATGATAACAGATGAACCAGATGAGCTAGTATGTGGTCAAAGACAACCAGTCGAAATTATAGAGCCAGATACCGAAGAGGAAAATAAAAAGAAAGAAAGGAGACGCCGAAACTCCACAGGAGATGAATGGGATAATTGGATAAACGAACGAGGAGCTACAACATCTAGAGAAACGGCGGATGAGCAACCCAAACGAAAAGAAACAGGTACGGCAATGGAAAAGAAATCCAGAGGACGACCAAAAATTGAGAAACCAGCTCCTGAAAGGAAAACTAAAGAACAAATGCAGATGGACCAATTGACAACGAAATTAAACAAGCTTAGCCAAGTAACGAAGCAGTTACAGGGAAAACTAAAAGGCCAAGAACAAGGAGCAAAGTGGATCAATAGATTGATAACTGATATGCTGGGATTAGCAAATCCAGAGATAAAGAGAAATCTAAAACTTAATAATATCGGAGCAGAAGCGAAACAGCTTTGGGCAGCAATAAAGCCAATAATAAATAAAATCATGGACAAACAAAGTGCGAACCACAACCAAAGATCCAGAGGAATTGCTATTGATAATAAATCACCTAACAAAACGATCAGACGACCCAAACCGATATTTGGTAGGAATGGCTTATCTAATGTATAATACGATAGTGATATACAGAAAGCGAACTCCAAGATACAATCCAAACGGATATGAATTTGCAATAACAGACATTATCAGGAAAGTAATTGAACCATTCATCTTGACTCAAGGTGGATGGCAAGCTTTTATAAATATGGTAAGTAAAGACGATCAAACTGAGATAATGCAGACAAAGTTGAAAGAGTTATTAACGGAATTCGAAACAACGATTAATGCAAGTGATCCAAGAACAGCCAGAAAGGGAATGAATGCGATAATCACTACAATACTCATATGGATGATGTGCGTAAAAGGAGTAGAACCATTTGTAGTATATGATTGTGATAACATAAAGATTGGCGATAAATATTCACTAAAAGAAACGGAAGAGTGCAAAGCGGCAAACCCCGGTAAATTACAGACAACGGCAACCGCAGTATCTTATAACGTATATCAAGAAGTAGATTTCATCAAAACGGAAATAAAAGAGTGCTCTGTAACAAGGAAAATCGTAGCATTTCATTGCGGACATCACTCGCACTCAACAATTATAGAAGCCGGAACGGAAACAACAGTAGTATCAGTAACGCGGAACGAATGTGAAGAAGGATTCACGACAGGACGCATCTCAATAGCCGGACGAGTAAATGTAGCAGCCGAGGAAGGAAAAATAAAAACTACCCGAGTATATGCTGCGGGGAGAATAACGGCTGGAGACGGAACGTGTCAAGGAGGAGAGTACACTTTATTGAATCAATTAGTCAAAGGAGTAGTAGTGATCGAAAGCTATCAAGTAAAGTTGGAGAAATACCAAGGATATTTTGATCCGGACACGCAAGCGATGAAGAAGTACCCTCAATGCCTGGCAACAGATAGATCATGCAATACGGGAATGTCAACGATCGTATATCACGCCGATACCAGAACTTGTAGACTCACCTTGTTGAAAAGCGCAATATTCGACGAAGTGCAAGGACGAGTGCACAGTGAAACAGAAACTAACACGCAAAAAAGCGCATTAGACGAAATACGGAGAACCGGAAGAATCGGAAAACCCACAATCACCACGACTATCGGATCAGAGGTCACGCCAACAGTGGTAATATCAACTGACACCACAATCGGAATGAGATTCATAAAGGGACGAATGGTGAGCAAATGTGACGAAATGGTAGCCAGTACCAATTATAAAGGAATATTTTTATCGCGAACAGCAATACCAAACGCAAAAGCGCAAATAGATCCCAAAGATGTAAAATTATATCTGTATATAAATAACAAGATGGATTTCCTATATCACAAAGGATTGGCATCAACAGAGAAAATATAGTATGATTTAGTTAAAAATGATTGTATCCTGAACAGAGAAATTTTAAAAACAAAATTGGCAATGGCAATCACGAATCCGGATAACGCAATTCCACTATTACCACTCCAAGAGGGATATTTTGGAAGAATCGTTGGAGAAGTCATGTATACATACAAATGTGAAAAGACAATTGCAAAATTGCCAGAAAAATTCAACAATTCCAAGAGATAAATGCATAAACGAATTAGAGATAATGCATAAAGGAAAAATCAGATTCGCTCAGCCAGTAACAAGGATGATAAACCCAGAGAAATTTGTACCCAACATGTTCAGTTGCAGTAATGTATATGGACCATTATTCGAAATAAGAGATGGAAGTTGGTTACAATTTCCAACTCGAGTAATAGTAGCACCGCCAAAAATATTTGGACTTACAGAATTGGCTAGCGAAGCAGAATTCAAACCAGTAGATATATCACAGAGTGGAATATACCAAACAAAAGATCTGGAACGAGCCAGAGAACATTTATTATTCCCAGCACAAAGGCAAGCAATATTATCCAACATTGTAACTATAACGGGAGGTAACAACTATGGAGAGAAACCCAACTACGAATTGTTACTATCGCCAGACCATTTTCAACATGCTACAGCAAATATGATGAAAGCCATGTGGGGAAGATTCCTAATCTTCGGACAAATGATGGCAGGAATTTTAGGAATAATCCTCATCATTCAAATCGTAAGAGTAATCTTAACACAAATGTTAGCATGTTTCGATATTTATAAAAGAGAGAGAAAAATCAACTGGAAAATGGCAATTGGATTTTTACCATTTTTAGCGAAAACAATGGTGTTACATGGACACTCAAAAGATATCCACAAGATAAAAAGATTAGTAGGAATCCCCTAACTAAAATGAATGGTACTGATGAAGAAGTCGGACGAAAATTTAAAGCAATAATGAGATTAGAAGCCGAGAAAACCAGAATGAAGCGACAGAAAACGAGCAACTGGAGACGATGGATAAATTTCAAAGATGATAGCAGCGACAACAGCGACAATGACGAAAACCAAGGAGGAACACGGATGCTAACGCAAGAGCAACTCAAACAATGGGAAAATCGAAAGACAAGACATAGTGGACATTATAATCATCCACCGCCAGTATATGAATGTCTAAAGAAAGCAGCATCATCATTAGAGAGAAACGCACCGGTAGAGAGAAACGTACCGTTACCAAGACCAACAACATTACGAAACATTTACCCAGTACCATACGAAC
This sequence comes from Schmidtea mediterranea, assembly GCA_022537955.1. NCBI lineage: Eukaryota > Metazoa > Platyhelminthes > Tricladida > Dugesiidae > Schmidtea > Schmidtea mediterranea. The sequence continues at coordinate 174,048,862 of CM039680.1, forward strand.
CAAATTGGGCAGATTTAGTACCAAGAACCAGCCAAAGATCGAGAAGTGTGGATCAGGATCCAGAAACTCGAACCATAGCTATGTTGCAAACACTAGCTGGACCAACATTAACGGTACCCATAGAAATAAATGGGGTAGAGATAAAAGCAATGATCGACACCGGAGCAAACATTTCAGCAATAAAAATGGATAAAATACCCGGAAGACTATGGCCATGTATAGAAGAAGCTAACATGGATGTGATAACCTGCAGCAAGGAATCAGTCGCAGTCATCGGAAAAATATGGTCGATAATCGAATATAAAAATGTGAAAATCAATACGTATCTAGCAGTCATCAGGAGATTGAGTGCAGATTGTATAATTGGAACGGATCTCATGCCAGAATTGTTAAAGGAGATAATAATAGATCTAGGATCGATGGAGCTGAGAGATAAAACCGGACGAATATGTATGCTGAAATCAGAAGTGAGATGTTCAGAGAAAATAGTAGTGCCAGGGCGCACACAAATGATTTGTTACGTAAAAGTGAATGAAGAAACCCAGAGGAGAAATGATTTTCGAACCTAATCACAAATTTGAGAAGAAGAAAGAACTGCCATTAGCCAGAGAGATAGTGTATGTAAACGACAACAGTGAAATTCCGATCAACATTACAAATTTTGATGAGGAAGACAAAGTCATTTACGAAAATGAAAGATTGGGAAAATTAACACCGATGATGGACATTGAACTTCCAACAACAAAAACGGAAGGAAATGAGGAAGAATTATGGACAATCGACAGTCAGCTACCAAACGAAAACGAGAAAGAACAACTACAAAAACTGCTAATGGAATTTAAAGATATATTTGCAGCATCTGACTTAGATCTCGGTACAAGCGATGTAACGCAACATACAATACCATTAACAGATGACACCCCAATAACACTACGGCCATATCGATTGGCAGAAGCTCAAAAATCAGAAGCAGAAAAGGAAGTTCAAAAGATGTTAGACGCAGGAGTGATCGAACCAAGTTGCTCGCCATGGCAATTCCCAGTGGTCATGGTAAAGAAAAAGGACGGAACACAACGGTTCTGTATAGATTATCGACGACTCAATGCGGTAACAAAACGAGATACATACCCGTTACCAGACATAAATGAAATGTTACAAACATTACACGGAGCAGGTTATTTTACATCACTAGATTTAAAAAGTGGTTATTGGCAGATAAAGGTCAAAGAGGAGGACAGAGAGAAAACTGCTTTTACAATCGGAAAAGATCTATACCAATTCAAGAAAATGCCTTTCGGATTAATTAACGCACCAGCTTCATTTCAGAGATGTATGAATTTTGTAACACACGGCATTAAACAATGTATGGTATATATTGATGATTTATTGATTTATTCTAGCACTTTCGAACAACATTTAAAAGATATCCGTAATGTATTCGTTCGATTGAGACAATGGAAGTTAAAATTGAAACCCTCCAAATGCGATTGGGCAAAGGAAAAAGTTACCTTCTTAGGACACATTGTGTCAGCAAAAGGTAAAGAACCAGATCCAAGAAACATCGAAAAGATAAAGAATTGCCCAGTACCAAAAACAGTCACGCAAGTGCAAGAATTCTTAGGCTTATGTGGATACTACCGAAAATTCATCAAGAGTTATGCAACTATCGCAAAACCAATACAAGAATTAACCAAAAAGGATACCCCGTTTATATGGGAAAAGGAACAACAAACAGCCTTTGAAACACTCAGAGATAAACTGATATCAGCACCAATACTCGTACACCCAGATTTTAAGAAACCGTTTTTATTAGCGACAGACGCAAGTGGATATGCATCTGGAGCAGTCCTAGGACAATGGGATGACGAGAAAAGAGAACGAGTTATTGGATATTATAGTCGAACATTCAAGAAACATGAAAAGAATTACTCTGTGACTGAAAGAGAGGCACTAGCAATAATTCAAGCTATTAAACACTTCAAATACCTGTTATGGGGTCACGAGATATATATCACTACAGATCATCAACCATTGGTATGGCTAGGCCAACACAAGGAAGCCTCGAGCAGATTAATGAGATGGGCGATGCAGCTACAAGAATACTCGCCGTATATAAAATTCAAATCAGGAAAAGCAAATGCCAACGCAGACTGTATGTCAAGATTCGTATTCGAGGAACTAATGGATCACGATGTAAGACGAATATGCATGATTATCGCAGAAGATATCGATTTTACAAAACTGAGAAATGAGCAGAAGGAAGACGAGGAGTTAAAAACAATAATCGAATTTATGGAAACCAATGATATGAAAATCTTCGACAACAACAGCAAACTGAAAGAGCATATGGAGAAACACAGACATCGATATACCATGGAGAAAGGATGGTTATTATTAATGGATGGTGAGAAACGACTCATGTGTTTACCAGAAAGTAGACGAAAAGAAGTATTGATGCAATACCACGACGGAAACCTTGGAGGACACATGTCAGCAAAAAAGACGGAAGCAAGATTACGTCAAAAATATTATTGGCCAAATATCGGAGAAGACGTGAAAGGGTGGATAAAGAATTGCCTAATATGTGCAACGAGGAAAAGCACGGGAAGTAAATTGAAGGCACCATTAAAGCCAATGCCAATTCCACCAGAACCTAATGACACGATGATGCATGATGTAGTATACATACCAGAAAACCAACGATGCGGAAATTATTTACATATTTAGGTAGTGACAATTATTTTGTCAAAAATTCCCGGAGCATTCGCAATACAGATCAAAAAAGCCAGGAACAATAGCGCAGAATCCTAAGTAGAGGGAAATATTGCTGTAGATACGGAACACCCCAAACAGATCCTAACTGACCAAGGAACCAAAACTCATGAGCGGAAATCATAGGAAGAAGTAACGAACTACTTCAGAATGCGAAATTGAGAACGTCTCGCCTCTACCAGGCCCACAAACAAAGATGGTCAAACCGAACGATTCAACGGGCATATAATTGAACATGATGTCCAAATTTACGTAAGCAACACCAAAAAGATTGGGATAGATACTATAAAATTCTATGCCCTATGCATATAGGATGTCAAACACATTCAGCAACAAAAAATGAGTTCCGTTCAAATTGATGTACGGCAGAGGAATGGTAATATGCCGATAGACTTGAAATATCAACCACGATTCGCAAAGTATATGGAAGAAATTATATTATGTAACAGGAATTCAAGAGGCGATGCTAAGAAATCTGGAAAAGCGGCAGTATGAATATTAGATCATCCCCAAAGCGAAAAGTTATAAAGAATTACATGGATAAAAGCGAGGGACGTACGCGAGCATAACTTTCAGGTTGGAGACTGGGTAATAATCGCAACGCCAGAAATTATCCCCAGGAGTAGCCAGGATAGAAAACTACAAAGATGCGGTTAAAGGACCATACGAGGATACTGTATGTAAACGAGAAACAATGCATCGAGTTAAATTGGTGTCAATAATCCACTCACCAGACCTATCTACGTTAAACGTGCATAGATGTAAGACGATACCGAGCACAAATAACAAAGAAACCAGAGAATCGAGGTATGCAAACCAGATCACAAACTCAACAACTATGTACTAACGGAATTAACGATGAGTCGAAAATAGAAGCAAACATCAAATAACACCGTATGAGGAACCAAACCGGAATTGAACAAAATAACTCTAAAACCTGCGACCCGAAGAACAATGTAGAATTTAAGATGGATATAAAGTAAAAGGCCATCAGAGAAATACATGCCAGATTGGGTTCGAAGGAAAAGGATGGATGAGAATAGTAAACAAAGCGTGGAAAAATCGCTATGGATTATGGCTAAAGGAGCTAGAAGCCCACCAGAAATGGATCTATCAAAAGGAAAGTTATTAACCCATGATATTCACTAATGGCAGATGTAGAAGGGAAAGTACCTTTACATATTGCAGTACAGATAGAAACACCCAACGAATAATGGAATTATAATTCATTCATGCGGAAATGCGGACACAGCTCAAATATTTATTACCAACGAAGAGGACAAACACCACTTAATGTTCGCAGTTGCAGGCAGATGCTGTCACAAACAGTTCTGAGAGAACTACTAAAACCGGATCATCTTCAAGAGAAAGATAATGGAGAAAATAATGTATTACACTATTGCACTGAAAATCGAGACTAAGCAAAGCGCAGTAAAATTCATAACAGTGACGACAAATTAGAGAGAGAGAAGATGATGGGCAAAACAATTCAAACACTATGGAAGGCTATCGACCGCCATAACAGGACGAATGCAGCAACAGCCAATCTGATGAAATGGAACCCACGAGGGGGTCACCACTTAAAGTATTTCGATTTTAAACTATATGGTAGAAACAGAACATTCTATAAAAGAAACAATTATGCTCACTACCATCCAAAACGATAAAAGCAATTTCGAAATGGGAAGGACTGAAATCACTAATCATCCAAAAGAAACAATACGAATGCGAGATTAGAAAGGAAACAGTTATTAGATTAATAACACAGTGAAAGCAAATAAGATTTCAAGCGAGCCAAACAGAGATAAAAGAGGATGGATGATATTAAAGCAGGATAATAAAAAGTATACGAGGAAATAATCGAGATAATAAATGTCGATGACGACATTTCAAAAGAAACCCCGGATGGAAGATAATTAATAATGATAATAATAAGAAGGGGCGATCCAGCCAGCAAAAAACCAGGACGATCAAAAATATTTAGAGACGAAAAACAAATCCAACAAAGAGAAAAAAAGGAAGCATCCCAACGCGAGGAACCGTCAAGAAACAAAACAAACTTAGTAATAACGAGGGGAAAAACGAAACAAAGAATGATGCGCACACAAACAAAGAAAAATCAAAACCGACCGACTCTGCTACAGAAAATAATGATATTGATTTACATCCATCAGTTAACAAGGCTGGTCGAAAATATCACGAAAGAAATGAGACGTTCAAGAATACGAACAATAAACGATAAAGGAATTTCGAGCAAGGGAATATTGCTTACAACTGAACAATGAATACAAGCATAAGTTGTCAAATTTCATTCCATTAGGAAACCAGGAAGATGGAAATACGATTCCGAAAACCATTCAATCATGTCAAACCACCAAAATGTATGTTAGAGATGCTTGACAAAGATAGAAAGTAAAAATCCAAGTAGAAGCCAGGGATAGGCAAAAATTACGAATATTAAACAGCAGGAATAGAAACCATCGAACCAAGTAGATACAAATTAAAATTATTCGATTGTTGGAAAATTGAATATAAAGCAGAAAGAAATGTGAATGGGAATAGCCTAGAAGGAAATGCGGAACTATCAGACTATGTGCCAACAATGATATAATAATAACCTGCACATTAGCCAAACTCTGGGATGAAATTTCACAACACCAAGAAGAGCCCTTATCAAACGTCGGATTTACGAGAAAATAAAGAAATAATAATTAAAGTGGAATCAAACCCAAAGAGTGGAGAGAGTAGATAATAGTTGAAAATATGGGACAAGGAATCCCATTACAAAATCTGGTGTATTTTGAAAACTAAAAGAAGAATGAACGATGAACGAAGAAAGAATCCAAATGTCAATTCAAACGAGGATATCAAAAACCAAAAATACCGTATTCCAACTAAAAGAAAGCCCGTGGAAAGTAACATCATAGTGCACGATTTCAGAAAGGAAGAGTATGGATTACTGGGAAATCAATAACAAGAAAGCACTAGAAGCAATTACGACCAAAAACATCCAGAAAAAGGAAACCAAAGAGAAACGCGTACAACGCCAGATCAGAGAAGGTAAAGCAGTAATAATAAACATAGAGTCAAATGCAGCAATACGAAGAAGAAATAGTAATGAGAATACAGTGTTGAAAAACCTATCACGAAAATCTGCATATACGAACCTAAAGGAAACGAACCAGTAACAAAAAAGAAAAGAATCCAATGCGAAACAAGCAAAAATATAAAGAATCAAAAGTACCGCATACCGACGAAAAGAAAACTGGAAGATAATGTAATAGAATATCCAAAAGGGAACTCATGGACATTGGAGAATGATAACGAGGAAACCACTCAAGTCAAATACGACAGAGTCAAACCA